>CM030358.1:416136441-416736441 GCA_017893485.1 Hemerocallis citrina | reverse complement strand
ACATCGGACGCGAATCTCAAAGCTCAGGGGTAAAACGGCAATTTCACTTACTAGCGGGTCCAAGGTCTCCTTCTCACAGATCCAATAACCCGCGAACGGATCCACTCCAACAGGGTATGGGTCCCGACCCAAGACAAACCCAGATCAGCAAGAGAAAAATCAGGGTTACTGATTTGACCAAATCAACAGGCCTGATTTGCTCTCACCGGGGATCAGGGATCGACTTTCCTTAACAAACTGTGAGGATTTTACTCCTGACAGTTATACAGGAAATCAAGCCCCTAATCTCTCTCTTGGCGACTATAAATACCTCCTACCCACCACTGTAACCAGGTTAATCACTCTTTTACCTGCTTAAGCTCTTTCTTAATCTCTTCTGGTTACTGACAAGAGCGTCGGAGGGTGCGTCGCCGGGATCAACCCCGGTGTTTCGCACTTTCCTTGCAGGTGTACGGCAGGAGTCAGCAGCCCAACTCAGACGAACAGGTTCGGATCTGCTATTCAGGTTTTTCCACGAACCCACAAATTCTATCTGTTTACCCCCACACCGAAATCAGCTGTAACAGTAGGCTATCCAAGAGGAACGAAAGGAGGTTTATTTTATAGTCCTAAGGATCAGAAGGTCATTGTTAGCACCAATGCTCGATTCTTAGAGGAAGACTATGTGATGAACTATAAACCCATAAGTAGAGCTGTTCTAGAAGAACTGAGAGGTGAGATGCCAAATACTTCAGTACCAACAGTACAACAGGATGTACCACCAGTAACTGCACAACGTGTCACAAATGTTACACCACAACCGATAGTGCCTCGTCGTAGTGGGAGGGTTGTGATACAACCTGATAGATATATGTTCTTGGGAGAGTCGTTAGACTTTGTCCCTGAGGAACAAGATTATGATCCCTGTACCTACAATGAAGCACTCCAAGATAAAGATGCAGAGTCTTGGCAAAAAGCAATGATATCTGAAATAGAATCTATGGATTCTAATCAAGTCTGGGAGCTTGTAGAACCACCTATTGGTGTAAAAGCCATTGGATGCAAGTGGGTCTATAAGAGAAAAAGAGGATCAGACGGTAAGGTTGAAACCTTTAAAGCTCGGCTTGTTGCAAAAGGTTTTACTCAAAGAGAGGGTATTGATTATGAGGAAACCTTTTCTCCAGTAGCCATGCTTAAGTCTATCCGGATTCTTTTATCTATTGCAGCTCATCTTGATTATGAGATTTGGCAAATGGATGTCAAGACAACTTTCCTTAATGGAAGTCTTGAGGAAGACATTTATATGAAGCAACCAGACGGGTTCATTGAAAAGGGCCAAGAGCATCTTATTTGTAAGCTCAAGAAGTCCATTTATGGACTTAAGCAAGCTTCCAGATCTTGGAACATATGTTTTGATCAGGTGATAAAATCCTATGGATTTGATCAATGTCAAGATGAATCGTGTGTATACAAAAAGTGTGACGGAAACGTAGTGGTATTCCTAGTACTTTACGTGGATGACATCTTGCTCATTGAAAACAATGTGAAGGTATTATCTAACGTAAGGGTATGGTTATCCAAACAGTTTGATATGAAGGACTTGGGAGAAGTAGGTCACATCCTTGGGATCAAAGTTCTACGAGATCGCAAGAAAAGGATGTTGGGCTTGTCCCAAGCTTCCTATATCGAAACTATACTAACTCGTTTTAGCATGCAAAATTCTAAGAAAGGTTTCTTACCTTTTAGGCATGGAATTGCCCTATCAAAGAAGCAGTGTCCGAGGACACCTAAAGAGATAGAGAACATGAAAGCAGTTCCTTATGCTTCAGCAGTAGGAAGCTTAATGTATGCAATGCTATGTACGAGACCAGATATCTGCTTTGCCATTGGCATGGTTAGCAGATATCAGTCTAACCCGGGACAAGAGCACTGGACTGCCGTAAAGCATATTTTGAAGTACCTGAAAAGGACTAAAGATTACATGCTAGTTTACCAGGCAAATAGTTTAGTTGCCTTGGGGTATACAGATTCAGATTTTCAGTCAGATAGGGATTCCAGGAAATCAACCTCAGGTTATGTATTTACTTTGGGAGGTGGAGCCACTATAAGGAGGAGTATCAAGCAAAAATGTATTGCTGATTCTACCATGGAAGCCGAGTATGTGGCAGCCTCTGAGGCAGCCAAAGAAGCGGTTTGGCTCAGAAACTTCCTATTGGACTTGGATGTGGTACCTAATTTGCCTAAGGCTATTACACTTTATTGTGATAATAGTGGTGCAGTTGCAAATTCGAAGGAACCACGAGCCCATAAGACAGGTAAACACATTGAGCGTAAGTACCACCTGATACGAGATTTCGTAAAGAAAGGAAAAGTTGCTGTGATCAAGATAGTATCAGCAGACAACCTAGCTGATCCCTTCACTAAGAGCTTACCAGCTAAGGCTTTTGATAGTCATGTTGAGGGAATGGGAGTCAGATGCGTAGCAGCATGGCTTTAAGTATAAGTGGGAGATTTGTAACAGTATACTGAAAAGCAATGCTTTGAGTATAAGTGGGAGATTCTTAGGGTTATATACTGAAAGCATCACTTTTGTATTAACTTTATTTCCTTATTTTTTTGAATGAGAATCATATGGGCATATATTTGCATATTGTGTTTATTATAATATTAATGCAAGTATCTGATATTCTATAAGGTTGATAATATGGTGTGAGGTGACACACAGAAGATCATATTATCAGTTCCCTATGGAATATATGAATAGTTCACAACCTAGATGGACTTGGATAATCCATTGGAAATGTTGTAGTGTAATCTGGTATTAGTCTATCTTGACTATAGGTTTACACTAGTACACTTTGTGTGTATTTAACAGGACCACTTGAGGTTGTTCTCTTTGTACTGACTACAAAAGAGAACAAACACCTCTGTTATTATGGATGCTTATGCTCTTAATCCAGATATAATAACAGATATGTATATGCAGTGTGCATTACTTTGACTCATAAAAGAGTGAGATTCATTATGGATCAGCAACCTCTCTGAATTGGGTAATAGCATTGTATGTATGATGGGCTATTGATTGTAAAAGAAATCCATGTCCCGATACGTCGGGTTGATGATGTCCCCTTAAGGAGCTCATAAGGATTGTCATGTAAACCCTGCAGGTGGATTACATCCGACATGACAAATAAAGTTGAGTGGTACTATTTAAGGATAAAAGATGTTGATCAATATAGTTGTCAGTAACTTAATTTGATCAACGGACATTCGATATCTTAACATGGGGAGCTGAACGAGCATATAATAAAAGGAGCCCATAAATATAATTTGAGATTAGGAAGGTAGTGCAACAATAGCTCTTTAGTGGACCGAGCTATTGTTAATGGGCCTGGGTTGTGTGTTCGGGCTGAACACGGGATACCCAGATTCGTTAGGAGACCTAACCCTAATTTCTCCTCATGGTCCCTGCCGTAGCCTTATATATATCCTCTATTCTCTGGCCGTCATCATTATCAAAGATAAGAAGTTTTCTCTAAATTCGTGATTCACGTAAGGAGAGAAAGAGAGGTCAGCCAAGGAGAAGAAAGGTTGGGAGACCGTCGCCCACACGACGTCCAACCCGAGGAAGGAATACGTGCAGAAGATCTTGGGGTCGCAGACGGCTCGAAGTTGCTAGAAACTATCGTCTTCTTCTCATCGCAGGTATAATTCGTGAACCCTAGATTCCGCTATAAAGGGTTAGATCACATATTAAATCTGTTAAACTTTTATGATCGATACGCACACCAATCCGTGTTCCTGGGATTCTCATCGCAGTTCCATCAAATGGTATCAGAGCCGGTATTGGATCTGCGTATTGATTGTTACATCCATGTTGTCCAATAAAACTTGTGTTGTATTGATTGTTACATCCACGTTGGAGGGCAAAAGGGGAATAAATAATTCAATTTTTTTTAAATCCTCATGGGACGGGACATGTTGTCCCGTCCGATCACTTTTGTGATCAGTTTGAGGATTTTATTAAAAAAAAATAATTAAAAGGGGAAGGACGATACATGTTGTATCGTCCGACCTCTTAAAAAATTAAAAATAATAAAAATAAATAAAATAAATAAATAAAATAAAATAAAAAATAAAATAAATGGGACTGGACAAGTTGTCTCGTCCGATGATCTTTAAAAAAAATAAAATAATTGGGACGGAACATGTTGTTCCGTCTCCTATAATTTGAGAATAATTTCGTTTCTCAAAAATGAGAAGCGACTGTAGCGAATTTGCCATTTTATGACAAAATAGCAAACGACTGCAGCACCTTGTTTCTCATAAAATGATAAATTGGCAAATATAGCAAAACGATTGTGGATGCTCTAAGATCTATTCAAAGTTTTTGTTTAGCCTAATGTGTTCCACTTAATGAATCTATATAGATTGGTTAAAAGGGTCAATGTGCCAATTAATTTCATGGTGCATTTCCGTACTATTTTATTTTTTTACCTTTGATTCTGCTACTTGAGATTAATATATAAGTACATCTCACATAATAACACATGAGACCATTGTCAAGATTAGGAAGTGATCTAATTAGTAATTACATGAGAATTTGTACTTGTGGATATTTTTGTGCTTGAAATATCTTGAATTTTTTCCCAAACTGCCCCATTTTTTGAAAGTTTTTACGAAACTGCCCTATTGTTTTTTTTAAAATTTCCAAACCGTCTCACTCGGTCTTTGAAAGACCGAGTTTAGTTAAAATTAACTCGGTTTTTCGAAACCGAGTGTGAGTCTTTGATTTTCGAAAGACTACACTCGGTTTTCATAAAACCGAGTTAGTTTTAAGTAAACCCGGTCTTTCAAAAACCGAGTCTTAAGTTTGCAAAGACTCACACTCAGTTTTTGAAAAACCGAGTTAGTTTTAACTAAACTCGGTCTTCCAAAAACCGAGTCTTGAGTTTGATTGTTAAAAAAAACATACAGGCTCGCTTTTGGGAAAACCGATGCACAGCAAAAAATGGTTCGTAAATAGTGTATAAAATAAAATGATTTACATGATCCGATAGAGTTCATTGCCTAACCTATTGCGTTTTGTTTTTGCCCTTTTCAGTTTTTCTTTGTTAATGTGCATTACACTCATAAGATGGGTTATACCAAATTTTATTAATCAACTTCAATATTTTGTATTACATGTGTTCTACATGTTCACCTATCTTATTAAGTGGCACCAGTTTTGTTAATGTGCATTTACAGGTCTTATGAATTTCATTCTCTTTTTACATATTTACTAATGATGGAACTCTTGATGGCATAGATCTTGCTTATATTTGCAATGTACATCATGTTAGAAAATGAGTATTTTATACCCTATTTACGAAATATTTTTTGAGCAATTTTTTGAGTAAGATCCTCAATGAATTATTGAGAGATCTTGATTGATTTGTATTCTCCTTCGTGAGTAGATCAAAATCATATATTAATTTGCTAAAAACGGTTAAGGGGTGAATGAGAAATTCTCTCTCAAAGTGAGAAGTTTTCATTTTTAAAAAAGAGTTGAGGGAACATAGTCCCACATCGAAAAAATCAAAGGAATTAGAAGAGGATATATAGTAACCTCCTTCTAAGCATTATAAGATAGCTAGAAAAGAGGCTCTCTCTCGTGCGCGCAGGGGTGCAAATCTTGGACCAGATACATGCGACTTGTGTTGCGTCCGCACGACATGCGAACACGAATAGCGGACCGACATGACCCCATCCCGTGCAGAGCCACTTTTTGCTGTGCATCGGTTTTCCCAAAAGCGAGCCTGTATGTTTTTTTTTAACAATCAAACTCAAGACTCGGTTTTTGAAAAACCGAGTTTAGTTAAAACTAACTCAGTTTTTCGAAAACCGAGTGTGAGTCTTTGGAAACTCAAGACTCGGTTTTTGAAATACCGAGTTTAGTTAAAACTACGTCTTTCGAAAATCAAAGACTCATACTCGGTTTCCGAAAAACCGAGTTAGTTTTAACTAAACTCGGTCTTTCAAAAACCGAGTGGGACGGTTTGGAAATTTAAAAAAAAAATAGGACAATTTGAAAAAAACTTTCAAAAAGTAGGACAGTTTGGGAAAAAATTCAAATATCTTGGAGGATGCCTATCTATTAACATGTCTTCTGCTGAATCTGTTTTGTAAAGTAGCGTTCCTCTGTATCTTTTGGTGGAGATAAAAATGATCTTTTATCATGTAGTGCGATCTTAATTGAGCAAAATGAATTCCCCAATTAATCAGTTGTAGTTTATGAAATATATGTTTGCTCAATTAGTCACTAACTTTTTATTTCTTAAAAATAATTTAGTTTATTCACTAAATTACTTTAACCCGTCATCTATCTATCCAGATGACGAATCTTCCATTTTATCACTAGCAAAAAACACAATATTCTAAGAACTACTTATTTTCATAACACAATATTCTAAGGACTATTTTTTCACCCTTTTTCTATTAAGCCTTCTCCAGTTTATTGTACAGAATCATAATTCTTTCTTAGTTTATTATTTTTGCAACTAGAGTATGATTTTCACATTTTAATATTCTGCAAGAATTAATCCTATATTTTATTTTATTACTTTCCCTTTTCCTGAACACAAATTTCAATACAATTACATAGGGTAAAAGGTTAGATGGGAGTAAAGGGAAGGAAAGAAGGACAAGATGTTACACAAGTTTGGCGTAAAATTAGGAGCGTTTTCCCATTGTAGGAGGGAGGAAAAATTGTGCATTTGTTTTAACACCAAGGCATCTATTGCAGATGGCACACATACTATAAACAAAACAATTACTACAGTGGAGGTAGTGCACAAAGCTAAATTGATGTATATGCAATTTTGCTGGGCCGAGCTTTGTGTTTGGGCCCAAGATGGGGTCCAATACAATATTTGAGGAGTAGGTTTGGTCTGTCCTTGCCCTCTTCGATAGTATGCGATGACTATCGGTTTGTCGGCCCACCTTCCGGGCTTGTTGGAGGGATCTGTTGTCTGTAAGGGTCATATTACTTCATGTTTTATTTCCTGTTTGTAGTCCGTATGTTTTGTTAACTTCTGATTAATCAAACAAGGTGGCCATATTCCACCTTTTCCTTCCAAAAAAAAAAAAAACAATTACTATAGTGCACTTTTTTCTTATTCTATGGTTTGACATTTTACTGAATGAATATTTAATTATTTGCACTGTCGTTATGTTTCTACAGAATGATACCGGTGACAGTATGATATTTAAAGACTTTCTTAAACTATAGTAATTGTTTAAAGACTTTACCGGTAATCTATGCATTTTCAGTAACGACAGTGCAAATACTCCCATCTAAAGACATTAAAGACTTTACCGGTAAATGTGGAGGTAATCTATGCAAAGGAAAGGGAAACGCAAATGTGGAGGTAATTGATGCGTGGCGATGGTGACTTTAACGACAGTGAAAATGCATTGTTCAAAGACTTTACCGATAAATGTGAAGGTGGGGTGGGGATGTGCCTTTGTTTAAACTATAGTCATCATCGTCATGCATCTCCGCCTCCTAGAGGACGGGCCCACAGAGGAGGCCCTCCTATTGGCTCGTTCGAGCGTAATAGAGCCCCCCCAAAGGACCATCCCCACTACTATGGGCAGAGCAGTGATCAGCGGCATCATAAAACATTGTATCAGCTGAAAGGGAGATCTCAAGAGTATTACTACCATACCTCCCACCACCAGTCTTGGCACCAGAGCCACCACTCTCCTCGAAATACCACCACAACCAAGGCATCCAGATACAACCACAATGCCCAACATACATCAGATAGACTCCTCCAGACTCCCCCACCTTCGAAATGAAAGCGTAAACCTGTTGTTGCCCAAGAACACCACACCTTAACCCCCACCCACATTCCCAAACAACCCACACTCAACCCTCCCCATTCATCCCCACTCCAAACAGAGGTGGCTCAATCTCCAATTAAGTCCACTGTCGAGCGGGCCCAAGAAGGGGGTCCGTAGAACGCGGCTAGATTGGAGGGAACACCTGTGTGGAGTGGGGACCTCAGAGAGTATGAGCCATGGACTGAAGTCCAAAGTAAAACAAAAAAAGACACAACATTTCCCCCTCAATTCGACGAGAAGCCAGAAAGAAGCAAAGGAAAGGGAAACGCAAACCAATGCCGTGTTTCAATTGCGGTGATCTGGGGCATTTCCGGCAGGATTGTACGAAAGAGATTCGGTGTTTAAAGTGCATGAAATGGGGGCACATGTCCTATGTTTGTACAAATATTAAGGAGTCCAACAACGATGATGAGCGACCTGTTAGAAGAGGTCGATCACTAGACAAACCCACGTTCATCCGCCTTGCAAACAGCTTAGAGACAATCAAAAGTGAAGAGAAGTGGCTCCATCAATGGTATGCCATTGCAAAAGTTACAACAGGGTGCCCATCGAAGAACCATATCCTCCAAGCCTTGAACTCAAAATAGCCGATGAGAGCTCACAGAGATTGGGTTGCAAAAAAAATGTGCCACCTCAAGTTCCTGGTGTCATTCCCCTCGTCGGAGAAGATGACTGAGGTAACGGCCATGGGTATAGTGGATTTTGGACACTTTAAGATGGAATTCTTCCCGTGGTCGCCCAGATTTGGAGCTGAACTACTGTAGGGGGAATGATTTTGGATTTGGATCCACAATGTACCGATGCACTTCTGGAAAAAAGAGGCTTTGCAAGAGATCATATCAGAGTTTGGAACCATCGAAGACATAGATGACAAGACGGTGAGACTGTCGGAGATTGTATCCGTCAGGATCTTAATCCGAAGCCCAGATATCACACTAATGCCCAGATTTGCAAATGTGTTCTCTTTCGAGGAGTCATACCTCATCATATTTGTTTTGGATAAGCAAGAGGAGCCGGTAAGGGCAGAGCCCCTGGCTTTTTCATCCCCTACCTCTACACTCGGAGATGGGCGTTCCTACAAGCATGTGGTCTCGCCAGAGTGGGACCTCACCTTAGACAGAGTCTACGAGATTGAGCGGGTGCACCGTGAAATCATCAGAGCTGCTAGAGGTATGGAGGTGTGCCAAGGCCAGGCAACGGTAAACCCTAAATCCCAGAGTACTCCGCTGCGCAGTGGCGGTCAAAATCAAGGCCTCACCAAAAAACCCAACGGTCAATAGGTTCAGCCCTGGTGGTATAGCATCTTGACCCAAAAAGGGCAAGTTTTGCAAACCTAGTGCCCAACCTTGGAACCTCCATCAAACAGAAGGCTCAAAGAGGAAGTCAACCCCTAGGAACTACAGAGGAGAGGCCTCGAGGGGAGCAGGTGACCCCCAACTTAGCCAATAGACAGAACAGATCACCAAAAGGGAAAAAGATGAAATCTTTGGGAAGAGAGCGGTTGCAAAAGGATGCTATTTTGGGGAAGAAGACAAACGGGGGCTCCATCGAAACCAACGAGCTAGTTTCGATTGAAAAAAGAGGCAGCTTTGTAAAAGAGGAGCAGGACCAAGCGACGAAATTGGAAACGTTGGGAACTTTGGGAAGGGAGCGCCAGCAAAGTGGTGCTAATTGGGGGAAGAAGATGAACTGGGGAGCGTTCGAAACCATGAAGATGGTTTCGAATGAGGAAAGAGAAAAGTTTAGGGAAGAGGAACAAGAGAAGGGATGAAATAGATCTGAAGAAGGTGACTCCTCGAATCCAACGAGAGCATCGTTTACAACGCTTCTTGCGTCGTTTGAAGCACCAACGAATGGAGAAGAGATGCGTGGCTCACCCACGTGGCTCGCCTCGCTCGCTCCGCCAAGTCTTGATGCAGTGAAATGTGGCTCCCCCACATGTGAAGGAGAGGTACAGAGTGTTACTAATGGGCCTAAAGAGGGGTTTAATAAGGAGGTGGCAAATTTGTTTTTGGGGAAGCCCAATTCTGGAGTTGTGAGGACGTCTAACATCTCTACTGGGGTACCCAACTCCGTACTAGAGAGTCACATTAAGGAGGATGATCGAGAGGCGAGGCTAAACCTCGACGATGATTTTTTCTACTCTGAAGAGGAGTCTTTAAAGTCAGAGGAGTTTGCTGATGAGGTACTGGACATATCTCCTGATTTTGTCCCCTCCACTTTTCCGCCCACACAACCTACTGCCCCTGCCCCTGCTCGCTGAGACAAAGATTTTAGAGTATAGAAAGTGGCTAAGAGAGCTATTGAGGAGTCCCTGGATGACTATCTAGAGATTATTGCGGCTGCTAAATCCGCTAAGACTAGCGACGGAGGTATGCGTTCATTCCTAGCATCTATTTTTAATTTCATGTTTGATTCCGAGATTTTTAGTATAGCCAAAACCTGTGGTCTCACGGTAGGCAATACTGATCGGAACACATTTCTCCTTAATAAGATTAAGGGGTGGGAGAACGATAAGGTTAACCTTATTTCGAACTCGACTTCCAAATTGGTCATGATTCCTTGCCTGTCCGTAGTTGATGGAGGCTATATTCTGGAATGTTAGAGGCCTGGGTAGGCGGGGCAAGCGGGAAATGGTTAGGGAGGTCATCGCTAAATCTAAAGCTCACATTGTTGGCTTACAAGAGACCAAACTGACACATATGTCTAGACTTAGTAGATTCGGGGGACATCGAATCTCTGAATAGAGAATGTGCCCATCTGTTGGGGCATCTGGGGGTATTGATCTATGTTTTAACCCCGAGATGTTTTGTTTCCTAGACGAGCCATACAGGCAATTTTCATTATCGGTCTTGTTACAACGTAAAACCGACCTGTGGACTCACTCAATTACGGTGGTCTATTGTCCGCACACTTCTGCTTCTAGGATGGCTTTCTAGATAGAACTAAGAGCGATTCACGCGCACTGGCCGCACCCCTGGGTGGTGGGGGGAGATTTTAACATCACTAGGTTCGCCTCAGAACATAGAGGCAGAGGTTCCAGTGACTCTGATAGGAAAACGTTTAATGAGTTTATCACGGACCTAGAACCGATTGACATTCCCATCAATGATAGCTTATCACCTGGTCAAACATACAAGAATTGCCCATTTTAGCTAAACTAGATAGGATTCTGGTCTCCGCTGACTGGGAGACCAAATTTTCGTTGTCTTCGACTAAATCACTACCTAAGCCCACCTCGGATCATGTACCTATTTTCTTATAGTCTGGTGAAGTGCACCCCAAGAGAGCACCAAAGTTCAGATTCGAGAGAGCGTGGTTAGAAATCCAAGGCTTCCATCACATGGTCTACGAGAATTATTCCCATCCTACTATGGGAACTGAAGCGACCGCTATATGGTGTGAAAAAATTAGAAGACTTCGGGGCAAGCTCAGAAAATGAAACCGGACCAGATTTGCGCTAATTTGGAGGGCAAAAGACTCCCTTCTGGAAGGTATCGAGGAACTTGAGAAGACTGAAGAAACTAAAGACTTGCGACAGGAAGAGCGGAATAGGTTGCTCCAATTACGACAGGAAATTGACCAACTCTATAGGCTTGAGGAGTTCAAATGGCAACAGCAGTCTAGAATTTCATAGCTCAAAGAGGGAGACGCGAACACAGCATTCTTCCATCGAGTAGCCAGTGCCCGACGTAGATCTAACCTCATTCACTCGATCCATTCGGATTTGGGTATGATTCAAGGCAACGAGGATATCAGAGTGGCATTCTAGTCCCATTTCAAGCTCCTCTTTGGACACAAAGCGGACTTGAGAGTCCCTCTCGACCACGAGTTCTGGCGGGCCCCGACGGACAACTCTGACCTTATGATGCGTTCCCTAGAAGCACCCTTCATGGAAAAGAAAGTCTGGAAGGCAGTCCAGCAACTTGGAAAGGACAAAGCCCAAGTCCAGACGGTTTCCCAATCATCTTCTATCAGACATTCTGGGAAGTAATCAAAGACAATTTATTGAAATTGTTCGTTGATTTCTACGACCATAAGCTCAAATTAAATAGAATTAATTTTGGAGAGGTTGTGCTGATCCCTAAGAAAGAAGACTCCCTGTAGGTGGGAGACTTCCGCCCTATTAGTCTCCTTAACTGGACTCTTGCTAATAGACTAGAAAAGGTGATGGATAGTCTCATTAGTCACGATCAGACATGATTCATTAAAGAACGATGTATTCAGGATAGTATAGCCACGGCTGAAGAAACTATCGACCATTGCCACACGTCGAATGCTAAGAGCTACCTCCTGAAGCTGGACATCGAGAAAGCTTACGATTCAGTTGAATGGGACTGTCTTCTGGAAGCGCTGGCTGGAAGAGGTTTTGGGGATAGATGAATCAGATGGATCCACACATGTTTTACAACCAGAAGAACTGTAATTTTGGTGAATGGGGTTTCGGGCCACCCATTCTCTTGCAAACGAGGCCTCAGACAAGGAGATCCGCTCTCCCCCCTTCTCTTCACCATTGTGGCAGACGTACTTCGATCTATGATGGCTAACTGCAGTAGAGCAGGTTGGATCTCATTGGTGGCCAAGGGAGTCAATCTCCAAGGATGCTCAATCCTCCAATATGCAGATGATACTCTCCTATTTGGAAATGGAAACATCGAGGAAACAACCGCCTTCAAAGAAATATTATATAGTTTCGAAGCTTGGTCTGGCTTCATGGTTAACTTCTATAATAGTGTTCTTATCCCCATTGCCCTGACTACTGAAGAGGCACTAGAGCATGCCATGATTCTCAATTGTTCCATCGAGAGTTTCCCCATTTAGTACCTGGGCTACCACTGAGACCCGGGAAACTTAAGAAAGTTGATTGGTTACCCATTATCGACCGGGTTGAGAACCGTCTGGCAGGTTGGAAAGGTAAAACTCTATCATTGGGAGGGAGAGTCACTCTTATTAATGCAGTCCTCTCAAATCTTCCAACCTATTATTTATACTTCTTTGAAATGCCGCGATGGGTGATTTAGAGAATTGA
The DNA here is from genome assembly GCA_017893485.1 of Hemerocallis citrina. Classification (NCBI taxonomy): domain Eukaryota; kingdom Viridiplantae; phylum Streptophyta; class Magnoliopsida; order Asparagales; family Asphodelaceae; genus Hemerocallis; species Hemerocallis citrina. Next base: position 416,723,546 of record CM030358.1, on the reverse strand, counting down.
TCGGACTCATAAATGGTTTTTATGGAAATGGGCAGACCCGGATAGAGGCGTCTATCACCTTATCAGATGGGAGAAAACATGCATGAAAAAGATACACAGAGGACTATGTATTATTGATCTTCGAGATATGAATCTTGCCCTACTGGGTAAATGGTGGTGGAAGGTTTTCCACCATAACGGAGAAGGGTGGCAAGAGTTCGTTTAGGGATATTTGCATGGGAATGGAACGAGAAAGTTGGGCTTCAGGATTGGCCCACGTGTCTCCTGGTTCTGAAAAGGTATCACTAAGGCATACGAGCCCTTCATTAGCTGTGTGGCATCAGTTATCGGTAACGACAGACTTACCAGGTTCTGGTGGGATAAGTGGTGTGGTGAGCACACACTTAAGGTTTTGTTCTCCGATCTATATGATCTTGCATCGCAACCGCATTACACGGTGGCCGCAGCCTGGAAAAGAAGCATCTGGAAACTAGCCTTCAAACAATCGTTAGACCCGGGCTCTGAGCTTAGACTCATGGAACTTCAGACCTACATCACCAATGCTGGAATTAGTTGCTCTCAGGATCCAAATAGAAAATCTTGGGGACTGGAAAAGAACAGCACGTTCACCATTCACTCCATATATAACCGCATTCATTTTTGGGGATGTACTCCAAAGTGGTCGAGCATTATTTCGAGGACGAAAACCCCGCTAAAAATCAAAGTTTTCTTATGGCTAGTGCTGAACGATGCGATTTTGACTAGAGAAAAACTCACCAAACGCCAACCGAATGTGGATTCGTGTTGTAGATTCTGCCATGATGCCCTCGAGACTAGAGACCACCTTTTTCTACAGTGTTCTAGGAGAAAAGTGGTACTTGTTGAGGTACTCAGCACCCTAGGGAAAAATCAGTACCCTAGTGTGTATGAGGCTCTGTGCGTAGGTTCAAAGTTCGCTATTGAAAGAAGAACTATGAGAGAAGCTTGGTTTATCGTTATCGCCGCAACGACCTGGGTTCTTTGGCTAGACAGGAATAATTGTTATTTTCGCGGAACTTGTAATAGTATTTCTGGTAATTTGACTCACATTATGCATTTTATTTCCTTTTGGGCTATTGTGGCCGCAGCAGGTCCCAGAGGGAGGATAGCGAGCGTATTCCAGGTAGAGGACTATGATGATGATGAAGTCGAGATAGGTTCGACGATCGACTGACTGACAGCTTGGCCTTTTACTGCTGATAGATCCCCACCGCCCCAAGGTTTGTTGGGGGGATTTGATGTATTGTGTTTAGAAGCATGTATGTTTTGCCAATTCTGTTCTTCTTTTGTCCCACCCCCCATGTTTGGGATGGACTTATGTACCTTTGTTTTGTTGTAGGACCTCGTATTTGGCTCATTATTCCGATTTTGTTTTATTAACCCCTTATTAATGAAACATGGTGGCCATATTACATCTTTTCTTCAACAAAAAAGAAAGAAAGAAAGAAGGTATGATATTTGTACACATAATTTTTTGTTAAAATTTTGATTTATTATAAATTTATATTTTAATCCATCAACTTGACATGCTTCACAAACCTAAACCTACACCATAAAATGTTTCAAATTTGGGTCAATGATAAACCAAAATTAGATGGGCTAACACTGCTTGCATGCATGTTGTAGCTTACAAATTGTTGATTTCAACCTGTTGAATTGTAAAATTGTTCTAAAAAAATAACTTAGGTGTACGTAAATATTTGATACACTTTAGGTAAGAACCATTTACTAATACTTTGAAAAAATAAGACTTAAGTTACTATTATTCGCACATATGTGGATGAAATACTAAGCAAACCAATGCATAATTAATAAGTTACTCATACATTTGTAAAAGTGCAAATTCATGAAAGTCTATAAGTTTTAGAATAATTTGTATAAAATACAAAACATAGCTGGGCGAGATAAAATTTATAATTGTAGGATGCTTGACAGACAGAAAATCTCTTCCGCTCAACTAGTAAGTGTCTTTCAGAATTGGCACGACGTCAAAGACTAAATATGTTACGCTGAAAATTATATGCTATTCATTTTCTTTTCAGCTTGAGTGATAGATATAAACACTGTGTGCATGCATGTTGTACCTTTTTTTTTGATGAAACGGATAGAGTCAAAAGACTCCAGCCATGATGCATGTTGTACCTTATAAAATTGTATTTTCAAAATATTTTAGGTTTTTTAGAATTCAAGGGATTTTATGACAGTTTCAATCTATAAAACCCATTTAAGTCAACATTAAATATTTTGCAAATACTACTTAGGTTGCAATTATACACAAATATGTGGATGACATACTTCACAAACCCAAATCTACATCATAAAATGTTTACAATTTGGGTCTATGATAAACCAAAATTAGGTGGACTAACACTGTGTGCATGCTAATTGTAGCTTACAAATTGGTAATTTCAACCTATTGAAAAGAAGAAAAAAAATATTTTCAAACAATGATTTAGGTATACGTAAATATTTAGCACACTTTATATAAAAACCATTTACCAATGATCTCCAAAATAATGATGATTGTACAGGTAATGTGGTCTACAAGGAAGCTCTCTTAACTTAGTGATAGCCAGTTGAAAGGTATGAAATCAATAACTAAACGAGCCTTCGCATGCAATTCATATGAAATAAGTAGTTTAAAATCTGAACCATATACTGTCTAAAAAAAACTAAATTTGACTTAGTTGAGTATATATTTGTTACCAAGCAACATTTTTTGTTTGTATACATTCTCATGTATAAGATATAATGATATAATGATTTCATGCTTTAAAATTGGATGCACATCTTTAATGTATGCAAGCACGAATAAGATGCCAAAAAATTGGAAGTTTAAAGTAGGCAATATTAAAGATAATGTTATACTTGATGTCTTCTTTGAAGATGTAATATGTGTAACTTTTTAATCTATATAATAAAACACAAAGAAAGCTATCAAGTGGCTCACATTCAATCTCCCCCAAAATCAATGGCTCGGATCTAACCTCACAAAACATATTTTCCCGTCCAAAAATTCAAACCCCACAAATTCAAACTACTCACAAACTCTCTCTCTCTCTTTCCCAAAATACCCACCGGTCTCTCTCTTTCTCACTCCGTCTCTCACTTTTCCCGCTCTCTCTCTCCCCGCTCTCTGTCACTGTCTCCCTCCCCCCACCTCCGGTGCCTCTTCAGAGCCCCCCCCCCCCCCCCACCTCCAGTCGCCAACCCCCAGCGACGCCTCCTCAGCAACCAACCCCGACTCCTCTTCAGCGATGCCTCACCGTCACCGACGCCTCTTCAGCGCCCCCCCAACTCCGGTGCCTCTTCAACGCCAACCCCGACGCCATCCCCCCCAACTCCGGCGCCTCTTCAACGCCAACCCCGACGCCATCCAACTCCGACTCTACCCTTCACCCTCACCGACCACTGATTTTACCATCTCAGGTATACAAATTTCCTCTTTTTCAAATTTCATATAGGTTTTGGGTTTACAAATTTCCTCTTTTCTTTCAAAGAGGCAAATTGGTCTTTTTTTCACCGATTTCACCATCTAGGTCTTTTCAAATTGTCAAATTTCTTCCTTTCAATTTGCTGAAAAATCATTCAATTCTAGAATGAGTGAATGAGTGAGTGAATCTGGATGTATAAATGTATTGTATTACTTGCCCACTTTCTTAAAGCAGAATGATGGATATATAGGATGGTGATTTTCAAGTGCAACTTCTGATGTAGGTTCAGTTTAAAGTTTAAAGCTTTAGGATTATTTACTTTAACTCTTACAGGTGTATTTGGGCGCATAAAAAAATATTTTATGCCATCTAATTGTGTATAACAACCTGACTTTCGCAAGTCCAGTAGAAAGTATTTGGGAATTTAAAACTTGGATTAACATGAGCAGTGATAAGGCCATCCAGATGCAACAGATCATATGTACGAGGGTATGTCGAAAATGACTCACACCTATGCACACAAGGGAAAGTATTCACTTGGTGCGAACTGCTTGCAAACGCATGTTGCCGTCAATGGCATCATTTTAACTATTGACGCTATTGGGGATAGTAATAGCAGCAATAGTTTAATCACGAGAACGTAATCTATGAACCTCATGAAGCTAGTGAAATCATACAGATCAACACAAATATATATATAGTCTCTGATATATGGATTAGTCTCTGTTATTCATTCAGTTCTAAAATCATTCATTCAGTTCTAGAATTAGTCTCTGATATATGGATTAGTCTCTGTTATGAGTTCTAGAATGAGTGAGTGAATCAAATTGGTCTCAACGAAAATTCGTTGAGTTACAATTAAGCAATTATGTAATGAATGAGTGAATGAATCATTGAGTTCTAGAAATTTTCTTTTCGGTGGATTCAACAAGGTGGTGGCCAACTAATACAACTTAATTTTTATTTGGGGGGGGGGGGGGGGGGGGGGGGGGTGGCCTCCCGCTAAGATTCGGCCATGGCTTTGGTACAGATACATAAATTGAACTATAAACTGAAATCTCATGTTTTTTCTTAGGCTAATGTATAAACTGAAATCTCATTTTTCCAATAGACATAAATTGACTGTTTGGGTTGATCATAGACTTTTTGCGAACATGAATGCTTGGGAGTCATGTCTGCCTCTACTTTGTAAGCAAGTAGGTGGTTTGTCTGGTTTTAATGAGACGATTAGCTGGAAACTCATATCATTAGCTGTAAGAGGTTTAAGTTTAACATAACTATTGTCAACCAAGACACAAGACACACTACATAAGAGGCATGGAGAAATCCTGTTTTAAGTGGTGGTTGGATGTTCTCTAATTGACCTCACTGATGCCTGGCCAAGTAATGCTACATGAATTTTCATATGAAACTGTGATATTGATATGATCAGTTAAAACTTTTAACAACTTTTAGAACCCAATTATATATTGTGTAATCTTGGGAGTATGTACATTTAGACAACAAATTTTATTTATTTGTGTCAATGTTACTCATATATGAGAAACCTAAAATTATAAAGATTTAGAAACTTTCAATATTCATTTAATCTTTTAATTAGGTATCTACTATCTAATCAAACTTTGGCTAAGCACTGTTAACTTAAATCATAATGACCTACATGCAATTTGACTTTGTTGTTGTTTGTGAGTTAGCTATGATTTGTAGATACAAACATGAGAGTTGTGCTCCTACATAGAAGGATTATTCTAAACTTCAGACATGACATCACAATATATAGCAAAATTTATATTTATTTGTGTGGGTGTTATCCATATATGAAAAAACCTAAAGTAGTAAAGGTTTATAAACTTGCAATATTTGACAGAGGTGGACACATTTATTGTTGTCAGATATATATATAAAAGCAGTTTAGAGGTAAAGCTAAAAGTTCTCATTGTTAATTGTTAGTTAAAACCATAGTTAGAGCTTTACTCCGTTATGGTGCAGCCTCTACTATCTTATTTGATTATAATTCTACTGTTTTATATACTGTTTTAAAAGAAATATGTGTGATAATGTTTCTCCAAGATTTCGTATCTTGATTTTGTTCTATCCTTACTTTATACGAAAAATTGTCATCACATACAATCATGCGCAAATAGACAGAGCCTTTATGTAGTCAGTGTTCACAAAGATCAAACTGAACTCATAAAGAGTACTAAAATCTGAATTGAGCATATTGGTTCTTGCGATTTCATACCTTCCGGAATGAAGTTTGCTAATGCAACTACAAAAAGCATGACACAATGATTATTGTTGCCGCTAAATTTGGTGTGGGGGCAAACAGATGAATTTGTGGGTTCTTAGGGAAACTGAATAGTAAACCTGTATACATGTTCCTTTGGGCTTTGATCTTCACTCCCGCCATACACCTGCAAAAAGTGCGAGACACCGGGGTTGTTCCCGGCGACGCACCCTCCGACGCTCAAGTCAGTAATCTAGGAAGACGATGAATGAGCGCAAAAACTGGTGAAAGATTGATTACCTCTTAATGGAGATGGATGGGGGGGTATTTATAGGCGTCTCGGGGAACATATTAGGAATGTAATCTCCATGATCTGATATGGAATATTCCCCTTGTAAACAGATTAGGAATGTAATCTGATAAGGTATATTCCCCATAAGCAGATTAGGAATTTAATCCCCAAATTCCAGTGAAAAGATAGATGTACATCAGGGCAGTTGATCATGATTAATCAGGAACCCTGACTCTATCTTTTTGGATTGGGTGCGCAGTGGGTTAGAACCCGCACCCTCTTGTTGGTGGATCCATTCGTGGGTCATTGGGTCCCTTGGGGAGAAGATCCAATACCCATTTTGGACCCCCTTGTAGGCGAAATTGCCGATTTACCCCTGGACCCCAAGATTCGTACCCGATTTGGGCGGTTCCGATTAACCCCCATTTTTAGCCATATCACGAGCCCCCCACTCCTAAAGGCTAAATTTGATCGGCCTTTGAGGAGTAGTTTAACTGTTTTAATGGCTAGCGGAGTTGTATCGGAGTTCAAATGAAGGGTTTTGAATCTTGAAGGGGTAGTGAGGTGATTTTCCAAGTGGATCGAGCTCCGAGTTGCTCATGAGCTCTGATGGTCATGTGTTATTCTCGCAGGGGTATCCTCTTTGCCTTCGCGGAGCATCAATTCGTTGTTTTGGGGGTCTTAGATATTTGGATCATGTCTTAGACTTCCCCTAGGGCTCGCTGACTAGGAGGCCGAGGTCCACATGCAGTTCGGCCGGCTTTTCCAGAGAGGAAAGCGAGTTCGGCATAGCTGCGAGCGCTGGGAGTGAGTCTGGCGATCTGCCGAACTTGATCTTTACCTTATAACAAGGTCGGTGTCACGAACGCTCGGCAGCGAGTGCCAAACTTGATTTTTACCCCGTAACAAGGTCGGTATCACGAACGCTCGGTAGTGAGTGCCGAACTTGATTTTTACCCCATAACAAGGTCGATGTCACGAACGCTCGGCAGTGAGTGCCGAACTTGATTTTTACCCCGTAACAAGGTCGGTGTCACAAACGCTCGGCAGTGAGTGCCGAACTTGATTTTTAGCCCGTAACAAGGTCGGTGTCACGAACGCTCGGCAGTAAGTGCCGAACTTGATTTTTAGCCCGTAACAAGGTCGGTGTCACGAACGCTCGGCAGTGAGTGCCGAACTTGATTTTTATCCCGTAACAAGGTCGGTGTCACGAACGCTCGGTAGTGAGTGCCGAACTTGATTTTTAGCCCGTAACAAGGTCGGTGTCACGAATGCTCGGCAGTGAGTGCCGAACTTGATTTTTAGCCCGTAACAAGGTCGGTGTCACGAACGCTCGGCAGTGAGTGCCGAGCTTGATTTTTAGCCCGTAACAAGGTCGGTGTCACGAACGCTCGGCAGTGAGTGCCGAACTTGATTTTTACCCCATAACAAGGTCGGTGTCACGAATGCTCGGCAGTGAGTGCCGAACTTGATTTTTAGCCCGTAACAAGGTCGGTGTCACGAACGCTCGGCAGTGAGTGCCGAACTTGATTTTTACCCCGTAACAAGGTCGGTGTCACGAACGCTCGGCAGTGAGTGCCGAACTTGATTTTTAGCCCGTAACAAGGTCGGTGTCACGAATGCTCGGCAGTGAGTGCCGAACTTGATTTTTAGCCCGTAACAAGGTCGGTGTCACGAACGCTCGGCAGTGAGTGCCGAGCTTGATTTTTACCCCGTAACAAGGTCGGTGTCACGAACGCTCGGCAGTGAGTACCGAACTTGATTTTTACCCCGTAACAAGGTCGGTGTCACGAACGCTCGGCAGTGAGTGCCGAACTTGATTTTTACCCCGTAACAAGGTCGGTATCACGAACGCTCGGCAGTGAGTGCCGAACTTGATTTTTAGCCCGTAACAAGGTCGGTGTCAGGAACGCTCGGCAGTGAGTGCCGAACTTGATTTTTAGCCCGTAACAAGGTCGGTGTCACGAACGCTCGGCAGTGAGTGTCGAACTTGATTTTCAGCCCGTAACAAGGTCGGTGTCACGAACGCTCGGCAGTGAGTGCTGAACTTGATTTTTACCCCGTAACAAGGTTGGTGTCACGAACGCTCGGCAGTGACTGCCGAGCTTGATTTTTAGCCCGTAACAAGGTCGGTGTCACGAACGCTCGGCAGTGAGTGCCGAACTTGATTTTTAGCCCATAACAAGGTCGGTGTCACGAACGCTCGGCAGTGAGTGCCGAACTTGAGTTTTACCCCGTAACAAGTTCGGTGTCACGAACGCTCGGCAGTGAGTGCCGAACTTGATTTTTAGCCCGTAACAAGGTCGGTGTCACGAACGCTCAGCAGTGAGTGCCGAACTTGATTTTTACCCCGTAACAAGGTCGGTGTCACGAACGCTCGGCAGTGAGTGCCGAACTTGATTTTTAGCCCGTAACAAGGTCGGTGTCACGAACGCTCGGCAGCGAGTGCCGAACTTCTAAACTTGTCGTTTTTAGGGGTTTGTTTTTTCTGTGCGCCGTTTGAACTTCTGGTGGCTCTGACAGCTCTGACAACTCTGACAACTCTGACAAATAGGACGTTCATTAATTGCAGTGACCTCTGGGCTTCCATCAGTCTGGACGCGCATTAAATTCTACTCATGATTCGTTGTGGTTAGCGAGGCGACGATTGGGATCGCTCCGTCGTTTGGTTTAAATGGGCCGGTCGTACAAGCCCATTATCCTCGTTTGGTGTGCCCCCCTCTATAAATCCTCACCCCCCTCTCTCATTTCTCATTTCTCCTCTCATTTGCTCAGACGTTTTCTTGTGCTTCAGGCGAGTTTTTCCGGTGGTCGGCGTTTGACTCAGGCGAAGTTTTCCGGCAACTAAAGCTTTTTAAGGTAATTTATCATCAATTATGTCTCTAGCTTCTGTCTCTGATGAAGTCTCCTGGTCCGAGCCCTCCCTTGAAGACGTCGAGGACTCGACCCCGACTCCGACCAAAGGCAAAGTGTTCGGCAAGGATTCGATTGTAGTGGATCCGAAGAGGATGGGGGAGTTCGGACAGCTGCCAGGTCCGTTGACGGGGCTTCACAGAGTCAGGCAGCTCCCGGAGGATCAGGCCGAGCGAATTGTCCATGGGAGGGAGAGGTCCTTCGAGGAGAATGAAGAGAGGGAGACGACGGAGGCGGACGATGCGGCGTCGATCCTGCGCGAGGAGGAACTGGCTGTGATCCGGGATTCTTTCTTCATCCCGGAGGAGTACGAAATCATGTTGTCGGGCCCCGGAGTTAGGGCCAACTCGCCATTGCCAGTGACCATGTGTTGCTGGCCGGTCGATGCCTTTATCGCCGGTGCTCGGCTACCTCTCCACGCGTTCGCAATTACCGTGGTGAGTTGGTTCGGGGTCAGCCCCATCCAGCTCATGCCGAACGCGTGGCGAGTGATTAATGGTTTCGTTCTCCACTGCCAGGCTGCAGGGATCGAGCCGCAGCTGAACGTGCTTCGGACGCTATACCGGCTCCACCAAGAGAATAAGTCGGAGTACCGGTATTATTTGACTCCGAGGCACGGCGGCAGGCTCGTCGTCTGCCCCGACTCTATTAAGCACTGGCAAGAGAAGTGGTTCGTCATGCGGAGTCGAGAGGCCTGGCCGATCCCCTCTAACTGGGCAGAAGGGGTGCCGAAAAAGGCGACGGCGATGCCGAAGCTCTCAGTAGAAGAAGAGGAGGCAGTCCGGATCCTCCTTGACCGGCCGAAGTATGATTGGAGGGAGCTGACGGAGGATGTCCTCTACAAGGGAGGGCTCTGCCGCATAGATCCCAGTACGCGGCTCTCGTCAAGTTCTTTTTATCCGTACTTACTGCCTTGTTGATTTTTATGTGCTAACCAACTTTTCTCTTTTGATGCAGAATCCATGGACTATGACGTGGTCTTGGCACTCAGGGCAGGGCTTGCGAGCAAGGTGCCGAAGAAGCGCAAGAGGGTAGCATCTAAGCTGTCCTCGACCTCGAAGGCTCCGAGGATCGCGGGCCCTGTCGAGGGGGTGGAGATCCTTGACGACCCGATCGTCACCGTGGCGGGGACTTCGGCTCCCGTACCAGTGGGGGATTTCCCCATTGCCGCTGCACTCGCCATGCCGACACCGCCGCTGACCGTGGCAGGCGAGGAGCTCCTGACGGAGGAGCACAAGCGGATCCATATTCCGGACTGGCAAGTTCGGAAGCACGATGGGTTCCTCGGGAACTCCTTGGCGAGCATGCAGGCCATCAAGCATCTCGCCACCCCGAAGGACCGAGCCGCCATGGAGGTAGGGAGAGAGGGCGACGACGTGATCGAGATCATGCATTCGGCGGTTTCGGTAAGGTCTTCCTCGCCTGTTGTATATCTTGACTCAGAAAATTTTTTTTCTAACTCTTTTAGCTCTTCTTTGCTGCAGATCATCGTCCACTTCGGCCACCTCACCGAGAGGCTGACAGCTCTAGAGAAGGAGCTGAAGCAGGAGTCCGACCAAGCTCGGAACGAAAAAGCTCGCCTGGCGAACGAGCTCGACAAGCTCCGCGTCGAGCATAAGGGCAGGTCGGCGAGGGTCCAGTACCTCGAGGCCGAGGTGAAGAGGCTGGAGGGCGAGCTCCTTCGGCAGAAGGAGGGGTCGGCCAAGCAGTTGGCCGAAGTCGAGGCGGCGCAGGCGGAAGCCGTGAAGGCGACGGAGGACGCGACCTTGGAGAAGGCCCAAGGGTTCCTCGCGCAGAATCTGGCGAAGGCCTTCGCTGCCGCTCTCACGCGGGTGTCGGAGGCATACCCTGCGGTGGATGTCTCGGGATGGCGGCTCTTCCCCGGACACGTCGAGGGCTTCGACCCCGAGTCCGAAGGGGAAGAAGAGGAGGAGGGTGACGCCGATGCCGACGCCGGGGTTACTGACGAGGTCCCCAGCACCGCGATTACTCCGCTGGCGGCGACGTCTCCTTTGGCGAAGTCAACCCCTACTCCACCTCGTCGCCCGGGGAAAGAGGTCGGGCCTTGACTCCGCCTTTTGTTTCTTTTTTGTTTTTGTTTTTTGTTTTTCTTTTCGAACTCTGTAATGCCTAATAGCGGACTGGCCACCGCTACTTTTGACATTAATGAAAAGAAAATTTTTGATGTTCGGAAGTTTTTGTCGAAAATTTTTTATGTTCGCCAAGTGTTGATGTTCGGAAGTTTTTGTCTTTTGCCCCCTCTTTTGCCGAACAGTCCCTTCTTGTTTTTAGAAAAGAAAATTTTTCCAAGTGTAGAGCTTCGGCAGTGTTCGACGTTTTTGCTGATTACTCCGATCTCTTTGCAGCTTATGGTGATCGCCCAAGACGTCGAGCCTTCACGCTCGGATGAGGAAGCTCGAGCCGAGGTCGGCCTAGGGGCGACGAGGCTGTGTCTGGCGAGGTGCCGAGAAAGACTCTACAAGGTCGAGCTCGGATTGCGCTAAGCTGAAAGCGAGAGGACCCATCTCCAGCTCATCCTCGGCCGGCGAGATATCGAGTTCGCCGTTTGGAAAGCAGGATCGCCGAGCTTATCCCCGAAGGTGAATATTTGCCAACTAATTTCAGTAATGAGATTCGGGTTCAGTGCATCCGTCATAACTTGTCCAAAATAACAGCGGAGAGAGACGATTTGCTTTCCGAGATACAACATCTTCAGTCCGTAGAGGCGAAGCTTCGGAGTGAGGGCGAGGGGCTGACGGCCGAGGTGGCTAAGTTGACGACCGAGCGGGTACAGTTGACTGCTGAAGTCGAGGTGCTCAAGAGAGCGACGGTGGATAAAAGTATCGAGGTCACCCACCTTCGGTGCCTCATCGCCAGCCGATCTAGAGTCCCGGACTCCGCGATACCCCCACGTTTCGAAGTCGACGTCAAGGACGACTCGCTGCGGGATCGGATCTCGGAGTTGGAGGCAGAAGTGGCCCGTCTTAAGCCGCATTCAGGGCCGATCAATGTTCGAAGCACGTCATGCACTCGCGCTGAGAGCGAGCGGGGCATTACCTTTTATGAGATGGCGACCCGTCAGCGGATCGGCCAACCTAGTCCGGGGGACGCGCAGAGCTCGGTGGCAATTTCGTCGAGCGGAGCGTCCGTCGGAGTGGCCACTAGAAGTGGTGCCGAGGATACGTCTCAGTTCGCAGGCTTGGGGTCGCGCTCCGGAGACAAGCGTCGCCACCCTCGGGTGTCTTTGAAGCGGAACGCCCCAGCCCCAAAAAAGCGCTAGAGTGGTCGACTCCGCGAGTTGTTGTGTATTTTTTGTTTTTGCTAAGTGTAATAAGTCGGCATTGTAACTTTTTCTTTGGCGAGTTGTAATCCTGTTGTGTTTGTCTTTGTATCGCATTTGTTTCATCAATAAAAGTGTTGTTGCCGAACTCGTGTGTTTTACTCTTGTGAATGTTCTGTGCCGAAGCTTCCAAAGTGTTGGACTCCGAATGGCGAGCTTCTTCCAGTTCGTTTAGGAGCGAACTCGCGAAGTAGCATCGAGCCAAGTGTGGGACTTCGGCGCCCTTGTTTGATTAGGTTAGGGTTGTGGGAGTGTATCCGAATAGCGAACTACCCCTAGCTTGCTTAGGAGCGAACTTGCGGAGTAGAGTCGAACCAAGAGTTGGACTCCGAACCATTCAACGGCTGTGGGAGCAGTTCCGAATGGCGAGCTACTTCTAGTTCGCTTAGGAGCGAACTTGCGAAGTAGAATCGAGCCAAGTGTTGGACTCCGGAACCATTGTCAGTTTATGGGGTGTGGGAGCAATTCCGAATGGCGAACTACCCCTAGCTCGCTGAGGAGCGAACTTGCGGAGTAGAGTCGAACCAAGTGTTGGACTCCGAACCATTCAACGGCTGTGGGAGCAGTTCCGAATGGCGAGCTACTTCTAGTTCGCTTGGGAGCGAACTCGTGAAGCAGAATCGAGCCAAGTGTTGGACTCCGGAACCATTGTCAGTTTATGGGGTGTGGGAGCAATTCCGAATGGCGAACTACCCCTAGCTCGCTGAGGAGCGAACTTGCGGAGTAGAGTCGAACCAAGTGTTGGACTTCGAACCATTCAACGGCTGTGGGAGCAGTTCCGAATGGCGAGCTACTTCTAGTTTGCTTGGGAGCGAACTCGCGAAGTAGAATCGAGCCAAGTGTTGGACTCCGGAACCATTGTCAGTTTATAGGGTGTGGGAGCAATTCCGAATGGCGAACTACCCCTAGCTCGCTGAGGAGCAAACTTGCGGAGTAGAGTCGAACCAAGTGTTGGACTCCGAACCATTCAACGGCTATGGGAGCAGTTCCGAATGGCGAGCTACTTCTAGTTCGCTTGGGAGCGAACTCGCGAAGCAGAATCGAGCCAAGTGTTGGACTCCGGAACCATTGTCAGTTTATGGGGTGTGGGAGCAATTCCGAATGGCGAACTACCCCTAGCTCGCTGAGGAGCGAACTTGCGGAGGAGAGTCGAACCAAGTGTTGGACTCCGAACCATTCAACGGCTGTGGGAGCAGTTCCGAATGGCGAGCTACTTCTAGTTCGCTTGGGAGCGAACTCGCGAAGTAGAATCGAGCCAAGTATTGGACTCCGGAACCATTGTCAGTTTATGGGGTGTGGGAGCAATTCCGAATGGCGAACTACCCCTAGCTCGCTGAGGAGCAAACTTGCGGAGTAGAGTCGAACCAAGTGTTGGACTCCGAACCATTCAACAGCTGTGGGAGCAGTTCCGAATGGCGAGCTACTTCTAGTTCGCTTAGGAGCGAACTCGCGAAGCATAATCGAGCCAAGTGTTGGACTCCGGAACCATTGTCAGTTTATGGGTTGTGGGAGCAATTCCGAATGGCGAACTACCCCTAGCTCGCTGAGGAGCGAACTTGCGGAGTAGAGTCGAACCAAGTGTTGGACTCCGAACCATTCAACGGCTGTGGGAGCAGTTCCGAATGGCGAGCTACTTCTAGTTCGCTTGGGAGCGAACTCGCGAAGTAGAATCGAGCCAAGTGTTGGACTCCGGAACCATTGTTAGATTAAAGAGTTAAAAGCAGAGAGATGTACTAGCGGTGAAAATATGAAAAACTTTATTTATTAATATCTAATGATCGGCTGCTTCTAAAGTTGCTAGCCGTTATTACAATGAAAAAATAAAAGGAAAAATCACTACTGGTAAAAGGAAGGGAATGGTTTGACATCTCGAGTTACTTAGAGAGGCGTAGTTGCCTTCTCTTGGTATTTCAAAAGATGGTCGGCATTCCAAGTCCTGGGAATTTCTCTGCCTTCGAGATCTTCTAGCTTGTACGCACCGGGGCGAATCACCTTCGAGATCTTGTATGGTCCCTCCCAATTCGGGACCAGCTTGCTTTTCTGTCCGGGGAACGAGATGGCCAATTTCCGGAGAACTAAATCCCCTTCTTTGAGGTCCGTTAGGCGGACCCTTTTATTGTATGCTAGCTCGATCCTCCTTCGGTAGGCTTGTTGGCGTATGGCCGCTCTCTCTCGGATTTCGTCTATCAGATCTAGGCTGGCTCTGAGCTCTTTTGCATTCTGCTCTTCTTCAAAGGCCATCAAACGAGGAGAGGGTATCCCAACTTCTAGGGGAATGAGGGATCTCGGACCCATAGGTGAGATTAAACGGGCTCTCGCCTGTTGGGGTCCGCTTGGTGGTGCGGTGATTCTAGGGCACGTTTGGCAGCTGATCGACCCACAGTCCTTTGGAACACTTGTCTAATCTCATCTTGATGCCCGAAAGAATCTGTCGGTTGGCATTCTCGGCCTGGCCATTTGACTGAGGATGGGAGACGGAGGAGAATCGGTGTTGTATGGAGAGGTCCTCACATAGAGCTCGGAAGGCGGCCCCAGTGAACTGTGTTCCATTATCCGTGACTATGACTCGGGGAACGCCGAACCGGCAAATCACATTCTCCCAGAAGAATTGAACGACTCTATGCTCGGTGATTGTAGCCAGGGGCTCGGCTTCTATCCATTTAGAGAAATAGTCGACTGCCATGACTAGGAACTTTAGCTGTCCGGGAGCTGGTGGAAACGGTCCTAGTAAATCCATCCCCCACATAGCGAAGGGGATCGGACTTGATAGGGAGGTGAGCGGTGCTTGTGGAAGGCGTCGGATGTCTGCATACTTTTGACAGGAGCTGCATTGCCGAACGTGTCGTTCGGCGTCCCGTAGGAGAGTGGGCCAGTAATACCCGTAGTTCAACACTTTGCGCGCTAGAGCCCTGGACCCAGAATGAGCTCCGCCGATGCCCTCGTGGAGCTCTTGCAGGGCGTAGTCGGCTTGCCTGGGAGAAAGGCATCTTAGGTAAGGCCGACCGTCCACCTGGGTGAAGGAGCGTTTATATAAGATGCCTTCGATTAAAGTAAAACGCTCGGCTCGGGTCCTGATTCTTCTTGCTTCCCTCGGATCTTCAGGGAGGAGTCCGTCCTTTAAGAATTCGACGAGGGGCTTCATCCAATTGTCTTCGAGGAGGACAGGCAATGTTTCAGCGGAGTCAGGTGTTTCGTCCTCTATGCTTGGCTTCAAGAGGACTTCTATCAGTACGGTCTGTTCGAGACCTTGAAGGGAAGAGGAGGCTAATTTGGATAGGGCATCGGCCTGAGCATTTTCTTCTCGGGGGATCCTTTGGATGAGGGCCTCTTCAAACAGCGCCATGAGGCTCTTGACTTTAGCCAAGTATTTAACCATTCTATCATCGCGGGCTTCATACTCACCGAGGACCTGGTTGACAACCAACTGAGAGTCGCTGAAGATCTGTAGCCGCTTTGCCCCTGCATTTCGGGCCATTCTTAGACCGGCTATTAGCGCCTCGTATTCGGCCTCATTGTTCGAAGCTTTGAAATTTATACGGAGGGAGTATTGGAGGATGAAGTCATCTGGGCCTGCCAAGATGACTCCTGCCCCGCTTCCTTCATTGCAAGAAGATTCGTCAACATAGATTGACCAAACCGGCGGTCCCTTTACTGTTTGGCAGGGCTCAGGGATTGTACACTCAACTATCAATTCGGCCAGTGCCTGAGCCTTGATTGCGGTCCGAGGCTAATAAGTTATATCATGTTGGCTCAGCTCGATCGACCACTTCATGAGATGACCGGAAGTCTCAAGCTTGTGAAGGACCTGTTTCAGCGGCTGGTCGGTAAGGACGACCACCGAATGGGACTGAAAGTAGGGTCGAAGCTTTCTCGCCGTCATTACCAGGGCATAGGCCATTTTCTCAATCTTCGGGTACCGGAGCTCGGCGTCCCGAAGCACCTTGCTGACGTAGTAAATGAGCTTCTGAGCCCTCTCTTCTTCTCTGACTAAGACCGCACTAACCGTCTGTTCGGAAGCTGCCAAGTAGAGGTAGAGTGGTTCGCCAGGTATCGGTTTGCTGAGAAGAGGTGGATTGACGAGGTAGGCTTTAAGCTGGTCGAAGGAGTCTTGTTGCTGCTGCCCCCACTCGAATCCTTTAGCCCCCCTGAGGGCTTTGAAGAACGGGAGGCACTTCTCGCCGGACTTCGACAGAAAGCGCCCAATGGCAGCTAGGCGACCAGTCAATCTCTGAACTTCTTTAACATTTCTGGGAGGGGCCATGTCCAATATGGCCTTGATCTTTTCCGGATTTGCTTCAATTCCTCATTGGCTAACCATGAAGCCGAGGAACTTTCCTGATGAGACGCCGAACGCACACTTGTTCGGGTTGAGTCTCATATTGTGCTTTCTTAGGACGTCAAAGGCCTCCTGAAGGTCGGCCACATGATCAACACCTCGGATGCTCTTTACAAGCATATCATCGACGTACACTTCCATGTTCCGGCCGATCTAGGCCTGGAAAACCTTGTTGACGAGGCGTTGGTATGTTGCACCCGCGTTCTTGAGACCGAACGGCATGACCCTGTAACAATAAAGGCCCTGGTCGGTAACAAACGACGTCTTCGGGATGTCTGGAGGGAACATTCTTATCTGATTGTAACCTGAGAAGGCATCCATGAAGCTGAGGAGCTCATGTCCCGAGGTTGCGTCAATCAGAGTGTCGATGCTCGGCAGAGGGAAAGGATCTTTGGGGCAGGCCTTGTTGAGGTCGGTGAAATCAATGCAAATTCTCCACGTCCCATTGGACTTCTTCACCATTACTACGTTTGACAACCACTCAGGGTAGTTTACCTCCTGTATGAATCGGGCCTTCAACAAATTGTCTACCTCCTCTTTGATAGCGAGCTGACGCTCGGGGGCGAACTTGCGCCTCTTCTGCTGAACCGGTTTGGACCCCGGATCGACGCTCAGGTGGTGGACCAAGAGTTCTTCGGAGATACCGGGCATATCTGCTGCGGACCATGCGAAGAGGTCTTGATTGGTTCGGATGCATTTCACAATATCTGAGTATAGGGCGGATGGGAGGGTCTTGCTTACGAAGAACTTGCGGGTCGGCTCTTGTTCAGAGAAGAGCACCTCCTCTAGTTCGTCCACCGGCTCAGAGGTCGGTCTTGCAGAATCTTGAGGAATCTCCAGAGTCTCTAAGGAGAGGACGGGTCCGAGGGTTGAGGTCATGTAGCACTTTCTGGCCGTCTCCTGATTGCCCCTTACTTCCCTGACCCCGGACCGGGTGGGAAATTTCATCTTAAGATGGTATGCTGAAGGGACAGCTTCCAGAGCTGCGAGGCCAGGCCGACCCAAAATAACGTTGTAGGCGGCAGGAACATCCACCACCATGAAGTCCATTGGCTCTGTTCGGGTGGTAGGAATTTGGCCGGCAGTTACATCGAGGGTGATCACCCCTTCAATAGTTACCGGAATCCCTGTGAACCCATGGAGAGTGTAGCCGGCGGGCTTGAGTCTGTTTCTGGAGAGCTTTAGACCTTTAAAAGCGGAGAGGAAGAGGATGTTGACGGAGCTGCCGTTGTCTACTAAGAACCTCTCTACTTTGAAATTCGCCATGTGGAGGCTAATGACGAGGGCGTCACAATGTGGGGTACGAACTCCCTCGAGATCTTCGTCGGAGAACGTGACTGGCACTCCGAGGTCTTTGGGAGGAGGGGTGGTTCGGACTGAGTTGGCTTCCCTGATAAATGTTTTTCGAGAGGAGTTCGAGGAGCCCCCCATTGGACCCCCATGGATGAGGTGGAGGACTCGCTCTTCCTCAAAGTCTGGCGTCTCTTCTCGTTCCGGACGCTTGTTAGCCCCCCGAGGCGGGGGAGGAAGTTCGGCTCGGTCCTTCCTTACAAACTTCGTTAGTTGCCCCCTCTGGATAAGGGCTTCGATCTCGTTTCTTAGAGCACGGCAGTCGTTGGTGTCATGCCCATGGTCCCGGTGATAGCGGCACCATTTCTCCCTATCTCTTCTCTTGGCAGGGGTGTTCATCTTCGGAGCTGGAGGCAAGACCCCTTCTTTCTCGACTTCCATGAAGATGGCGGAGATGTTAGTGGTGAGGGGAGTGAACTTCTCAAATCTAGGGGGAGGTCGGCGCTGGCCGGCATTATCCTTCTGAAGCTTCTTGGCTCCTTCTTCTTCCGCTCCTTTTCTCTTAAACCTGGAGGTAGACCCCTCCCAGTTGGGTTGTTGCTCGGCCTCTTCGGCCCGGATATACTTTTCAGTGTGAAGGAGAAGGTCGGAAAAGTCATGTGGTGGTTTCTTGGCGAGGGAGGAGCGAAGGTTGGAATTGAGGACATTGGATTGAAATGCTACCGTAGCGACCGACTGGTCGAGGGATGCTATGGATCTGGCCTCGACCGTGAACCTCTTTACGTAGTCTCTCAATTTTCCCCCTTCTTCTGGTGGAGGTGCAATAGGGAGATGCTCGTCTTCTCGGCCCTTCGGCTGCTTACGAAATGTGTGACGAAGAGGGTTTCGAACTGTTCGAAAGAGAATATCGAGGAGGGGGCGAGACGAGAATACCACTCTCGGGCCGGTCCTTTGAGAGTTGCGGGGAAGGTTTTGCAGAGGAGGGCATCAGAAGCTTGATGTAGGAGCATCAGGGTCTTAAAACTTTCAATGTGATCAACTGGATCGGTTTTCCCAGTGTAAGTCTCAAATTGGGGAGGTTTGAAGCCGAACGGGACAGGTGCATCCACTATGGTTCGGGAGAAAGGGGGTCGGCTAGGACGTAGGGTCCTCCCCCTGAGCTCTTCTTTTCGGTTTATCTGACCCAGGCGTCTCTCTACTTCATGAAGACGGCGGTTCATGGTGTCATCTCTCCGACGGTAATCTGCCGAGCCACGAGACTCGTCTTCGTATGAGGGAGAGCGAGGGCTGCGGCGATGGTAACTTCGGGAGCGGCGAGGACTTGGGGTACGCCGGGAGTTGCTAGGAGCAGGATGAGGAGATGGGGACCGTCGGTGAGGGCTTCGGACTAGAGGAGGGGATGGCACCTTTGGCTCATTAGGATTTTGACGAAGGTTGAGAGCCTGCAGGACGGTCGCTTAGAACTGCTGGAACTCGGCACGGGTGATTGGTGCCTCATTGTTCCTGGGCTGTTCCCGACCTGCGGGAGAGTGCCTTCTTCGGTAATGATCGGGGGACTCCTTCCTCCCCCTGCGGACGGGCGACCTGTGATACCGGTGGCGAGGAGACCGCTCGCCCGCCCCGGATAGTGTTGGCGGGAGGCTCCCTCTCGGGCCCGTTTTTCTTCCAGATGGCGGCGGAGATCATCCTCCTTCTGGCGGTTAGTGGCTGTATTGTGGCGACCAGAGGCTCGGGGGTGATGGGAGGCCATGGAGTCAGTGGAGGCGTTGCGGATGGAGACCTGTTCTTGATGAAGGGGTTGTTTCTGAGGGTTAGGACCCTTTGGATCAGGAGGGGGAAGGTTCTGTTGGAGCGGGTCTTCCGCCGTAGGGGGAAGCTGCACTTGTTGTTGAGCAGGATTGTTGGGAACTTCTTGCTGGTCAGGATTGGGTGCCCGGTTGGACCCCCTCGATCTGACTTTTCGAGGTGGCATGGCTGGAGAAAACCTATTTTCGAGGAAGAGCAGAGGTTCCTATTCGTTAGTTTCCCACAGACGGCGCCAATCTGTTGCCGCTAAATTTGGTGTGGGGGCAAACAGATGAATTTGTGGGTTCTTAGGGAAAACTGAATAGTAAACCTGTATACCTGTTCCTTTGGGCTTCGATCTTCGCTCCCGCCGTACACCTGCAAAAAGTGCGAGACACCGGGGTTGTTCCCGGCGATGAACCCTCCGACGCTCAAGTCAGTAATCTAGGAAGACGATGAATGAGCGCAAAAACTGGTGAAAGATTGATTACCTCTTAATGGAGATGGATGGGGGGTATTTATAGGCGTCTCGGGGAACAGATTAGGAATGTAATCCCCATGATCTGATATGGAATATTCCCCTTGTAAACAGATTAGGAATGTAATCTGATAAGGTATATTCCCCGTAAGCAGATTAAGAATTTAATCCCCAAATCCCAGTGAAAAGATAGATGTACATCAGGGCCGTTGATCATGATTAATCAGGGACCCTGACTCTATCTTTTTGGATTGGGTGCGCAGTGGGTTAGAACCCGCACCCTCTTGTTGGTGGATCCATTCGTGGGTCATTGGGTCCCTTGGAGAGAAGATCTAATACCCATTTTGGACCCCCTTGTAGGCGAAATTGCCGATTTACCCCTGGACCCCAAGATTCGTACCCGATTTGGGCGGTTCCGATTAACCCCCATTTTTAGCCATATCAATTATAAATAACAATATTGATATTTTTTGTAGTGTCTTTTTATATAGGGTCAAGCAGACATCTATTTAAGAAGGTTGGGTATAAATCTCCTTTTTGTCCTTTTGAAGTTCCTTTCTGTCTTTTTGAAGTTCCTTTCTGTCTTTTTGTAGGTTCAGAAGTCAAATATGGAGGGGCTGCTTCATAAGCATGTTGAGATGGCTACTGCGATTAAAAATCTCGATACAGACTTACAGATGTAAGTTTATGAAAATTACAACATGTTTATCAATGCTACTGATACTATAAAAAGGTATATTGATTAGCATTAAATTCATTGTTTCTCCCTTTTTTTGCTTGGTTGTTGAGATGCCCCAGTATAGGTCAGAACTATTGTGAAGTTTGAAAATTATGTTTTGGATTTTCCTTATAATTCCCACCACTTATGAAAATTGCTTATGCAAATATCTGATTTATGAGTATGATTTTAAAATTCAACACTTTATGAGGTCTGTTTTGTCATTATTTTGGACCGAGAAAAGTGAGGCTCTAGATGACTCTTTCTTGAAAAGTGAGGCTGTAGATGACAAAACAGAGGCAGATAGAATCCTCCCCAGACCAATCGATGCCACATCACACAGGCATCATATATATAGGGCTCTGGGGAAAAAAATCTTCATATGACTAAAGATATAAAATAAAACACCAAGATATCGTTTGGTAACATAATAGATTTTAGGAAATTTTGTAAAAATTTTGACAGAACCTCCCCTAAAATATTAGGAGGAAAAACATTTTGAGAGAGTTTATGGGACTTGAAACGAGGCTTCTTTTAGAGTTGATTGGCACGCCTTATATCCCAACAGAATTAATCTATCTGCTCTAGATGCACCTTTCTCATTGGAAGAAATTAGGACTGCAGTGTTTGGTATAAATGGAGATAAGGCACCTGAACCACATGGATTCTCTATGATGAAAGAGATACAACAAAAATATTTCTATCTCTTTCATCAACATGGAACCTGGACCTGATTGTATCTCTTTCATCTCGGCTGGGACTCTTTCGAGTCCTATCCATTTCAACAACAACAAAAAATATAACAAAGTGTTTTGAACCAATATATATCAAAGTGTTTGGTAGAATATATACTACCAGTACTGTTTAAAATAATCTGGAGTATGTCTGGTGTGGGACGCAGTGAGAGAATGGTGCGGGATGCAGTGAGAGAATTTGGAAGAACAGCAACAAGGATCATGACTGAAGATAGTGCCCAAGTCGAAGATTTATGTGCCATAGGGAAATAATGATCATTTGTACACATTCTGAAAGGAAGAAGAAAATATGGACTGTATATATCTAAAATTCACGGAAAGAATGCCACAGGATTTATACAGCGTTGAACTAAATGGAACAAATGATAGACGATCCACTAAATGTACTACAGATACAGTATTAAAATATTCCACAGATACAGTATTAATTTTAGTAATACTGTGAGATAGGCACGATAGGGTGACAATCATATTTGATAACACAATCCCTGACCTGAATTTTAGGGTATATATTCTCCAAAATGTATCCGTTACCTTATTAGGTGGGGTATGGATCCTAAAGTTGATCGGCTTTTTTATTGATATATGAATTGATGATTCAAACCTGAAATCATTAAGTATATACAAACTTACATATGCTAATGCAATTTTATTATATATATGCATGTCTTATACTGACAAGTGGTTCAATTTGTTTTCCAGACCGCATAGAAAATGGATTAGATAGCACGAACATTGCGAGTATACTGAATAGTTTACATTTATGTCATACACATAATATGAACTTTCATTTGTCTTTTATTATAGAGGTAAAGTATGTCCTTACCGTTTGCTTTAATATGATCTATTTTTTTTAGTATAGCTTTTGAGATAAATGTTGTAGCGTGGTCTTGAATCTGAGACCTCACTTTATCTCTCTCACTCCTTTGGTGTTGAATCTGAGACCTCACTTTATCTCTCTCACTCCTTTGGTGTTGAATCTGAGACCTCCCTTTATCTCTCTCACTCTTTTACCATATGAGTTATAACTCAGTGGGTTTTTTTTTCCCTTCCCCTAATATAGTTCAATTCTTATTTTAGAATTAGCACTTAACAAACTTTATTTAAACTTTTTTTAAATTAAAATATTAGACTTGTAGTTTTATATATTTGTAGTGTTAAAATTAAATAATGTATACAAAAGAGAGGGGAGGGGTGGAATCCAAATCCTAATCTGTATCCAATAACTTCTTAGGTTTGGATCCCCAGTGGATCCTTCATTTTCTTAGTGGGTTTGGATCCTCGAGTGGATCCTACAAAGGTCTTAGACGATTTGCAAATGAATGTTGTAGGGGCTGACGGAATTTATGAAACCCGCGAGGACATTCCCTGGAATGGACTCCACGTACATGTCTGATTCTTGTATCTTTACATTCTATATTATTCTTTTCGATAATATCTTTAGTTATATGAGAATAACTAATGTAGTACTTGATCTCTACTTTAAATAAATTTTAGAATAATAAATTTGAGAATTGCAGTAAAATGTATGCTATTGGAATCTATATACTAAAATGAAGTTGCAAAAATAATTTATATTCTTTTAATGCGTTCAACTTTTTTAATGCACAGATATTGAATCTACTTGCTAGCTTGCTTAGAGAATTTTTCAAAAAAAGTTAAGGATAAAAAGATTGAAAAGATCATATCCTGACTTTAATTTAAAGTTAGCTATTAGGGGAGAGTAACGAAAAGGATTGGGATCCACTCAATATGAGCAGGAGTGATGATTGTTTTCAAATGACAATATGTTCAGCTCAGTAGAAGGATGAAAAGGCAGTTGTTAGTACATTATCTGTGGATTATCTAAAAATCTAAAAAGTTTAATTACATTCAAAGTATTTTTTAAGTTGATGTTATTTTTAAAAGATCGTATATAAATCATTCATGAAACTAAATTTAACTCTCTGCAATATTGTGTTTAGATTCGAAAGATGGTCATGCAGGAGAATGATATCTCTGAGAACCACTACGAAAGATACTCGATTTCCCGGCGTTTTTTTACGTCTTTACCGGCGTTTTTTTACGCCGGTGAAACTTTCACCGGCGTTTATAATAGCGCCGGTCCAAATGCCGCCGAAGCGAGCGTCGCGGAAAAGAAGGGGTCTACACCGGCGGTTTTCGTGGACGCCGGTAAATGTGATAACTACACCGGCAGCCAGAAAACACCGGTGTATGGGGGTCTCTGAGTGCCGTTCTTTTACCCCCAATATACATTCACCGGCGGTTTACGACCGCCGGTGTTTATCAATTCACCGGCGTTTATAGAAACGCCGGTGTAGAATGAATGTATACCGGCGGTCGACGACCGCCGGTGTATGTGCGTTTATGAGTGCCCGGGTTTCCCTACTTATAATCACCGGCGCGACCAAAAAACGCCTGTGTAGTTAGGTATGCCGGCGTTCGTAAAACGCCGGTGTACCTCGGTGCCGTTACAACTGACGACATACACCGGCGTGTGTGGGAACGCCGGTATATCGCACACTCCAACAAATTGATTAGATAGACCGGCGTTTTTTAAAATGCCGGTCTAGCTATGCCCGTTTATTTTCGATACTCCGGTTTTCCGTTCGATTTCAATTCACAGTTTCATTTACAAAACATGTAAACTAATTCACAACTTATTCAACCAATTTCGTTGCATATTACTGCGCAAATCACAACCAAACACAAGAATAATTAAACATAATAAAGTTTCACACGTGTCATATCAACGTCCAAATTCATTGATTAATTAACAGTGTCATAATCAACAAATTAATATAGGGACTAACATCCCAAATATCCAAACAAACCAGTCTGACAAATATCCAAAATATCCCAAATTAAAAGACTGACATAACTCTCATAAAAAAAAAACTAGTCTGACATAACAACAGCAAGGAGGAGGACATAAGAACAACAACCATACAGCAAGGAGGACATAAGAACAGCAAGGAGGACCGCAGCTTCATACCCCTCGAGTAGCTTCAGTTCTGATCATCAGAATTTCCTTCATCTGGGCGACCGCTCTGTGAAAAAAAAAATAATAGTTTAATTCAACAGTAGACCACAATACAGAATATACATATTT
Organism: Hemerocallis citrina; assembly: GCA_017893485.1. Taxonomy (NCBI): domain Eukaryota; kingdom Viridiplantae; phylum Streptophyta; class Magnoliopsida; order Asparagales; family Asphodelaceae; genus Hemerocallis; species Hemerocallis citrina. The sequence goes on along the minus strand of CM030358.1, from coordinate 416,698,848 downwards.
TTTGAACTTGCAAAAAGATCTACCTGTATCTCGAATTATAAGATCAAAGTGCCAACTGCAAATGGAATTGTTAATGATATATACAGAGGTAAAATAATTACATTGTAATGCTAAAAATCTAGTACTTAATTTTGTTTTTAAATATATCTAAAATAACAAAACAAATGAAAATTCAGTATCTAACTTGAAACCTTTATATTCTCCTCTGATTGGGAATATCCACTATCTAAAACAGTAAAACAAATGAAAATTCAGTATCTCAGCATGTCTTTCATGGATTGTTCAGACAATCCATGAAACTGTCATCGTGGACGGAAACCAAATATAAGAAAAATTAGAAAAAAAAGATAGGGCTCATATCAAGTGTATTTTTAGGGAACTGTCATCGTGAAAGGAAACCAAATATAGAAGCCAGAAATGGAAACAGAAAGAAGAATGGTAGAGACTTTGGATACACCAGGCTAACATAGCGGCATTTTCCTCATCTCTCTCTCATCCCTTGTTTCCCTTCAGCACACGAACACAAAGAGACATCAGCAACAACAGCAAGAGCGACAAGAACAACAATAATAATAAATTATTATGAACAAGATGTCTCTATATGGGTTTCCAGATCTCCACTCGAGCCCTCTCTTTCTAATGACATCCCAATTAAGAACATAGACAACAACCACTAAACAATCCAATCACAGCCCAATCAAAATTTGCCATCCTAGATCTTAATGAAATAAGCTTCATTAACAGTGAAAGATAATGAGGATGCTAGCAGCATACTTAGTTTGGAAGTGAACCCATATTTTGTTAAAAAATCATGACAAAGATGGCAATCAGCTTCATTAACAGTATCTGAAAATGAAAATTTCTATTATCTGAGCTTATATGTTGCTCTACTAATTCACTGTGCCCAACTAAATCTAAAACCCAATTGTTGTGCATATCCGGAGGATTTTGGCATACGTACCTATAGCATCCTCAGTTCACAGTGAACCCATTTTGGTCAAAAAAACATGCCAAGATGACAATCAGGTGCATGAAAATAAGCTTCACTAATAGTAAAAGAAAATGGGGATGCTAGCAGCATACTTAGTTTGGAAGTGAACCCATTTTTTGTTAAAAAACCATGCCAAAGATTGCAATCAGGTTACTTTAACAGTATCTTAAAATGAAAATTTCCATTATCTGAGCTTATATGTTGCTCTACTACTTCTTTAGCCCAACTAAATCTAAAACCCAATTGTTGTGCATATCTGGAGGATTTTGGCATACAGCTATAGCATCCTCAGTTCACAGTGAACCCATTTTGGTCAAAAAAACATGCCAAGAAGACAATCAGGTGCATGAAATCAGCTTCACTAATAGTGAAAGAAAATGGGGATGCTAGCAGCATACTTAGTTTGGAAGTGAACCCATTTTTTGTTAAAAAACCATGCCAAAGTTTGCAATCAGGTTACTTTAACAGTATCTGAAAATGAAAATTTCCATTATCTGAGCTTATATGTTGCTCTACTACTTCTTTAGCCCAACTAAATCTAAAACCCAAATGTTGTGCATATCCGGAGGATTTTGGCATACAGCTATAGCATCCTCAGTTCACAGTGAACCCATTTTGGTCAAAAAAACATGCCAAGAAGACAATCAGGTGCATGAAATCAGCTTCACTAACAGTGAAAGAAAATGGGGATGCTAGCAGCATACTTAGTTTGGAAGTGAACCCATTTTGTGCTAAAAAACCATGCCAAAGATTGCAATCAGGTTACTTTAACAGTATCTTAAAATGAAAATTTCCATTATCTGAGCTTATATGTTGCTCTACTACTTCTTTAGCCCAACTAAATCTAAAACCCAATTGTTGTGCATATCCGGCCGGAGGATTTTGGCATACGTACCTATAGCATCCTCAGTTCACAGTGAACCCATTTTGGTCAAAAAAACATGCCAAGATGACAATCAGATGCATGAAAATAAGCTTCACTAACAATAAAAGAAGATGAGGATGCTAGCAGCATACTTAGTTTGGAAGTATACCCATTTTATGTTAAAAAATCATGCCTAAGATGGCAATCAACTTCTCTTACAGTATCTGAAAATGAAAATTTCCATTATCTGAGCTTATATGTTGCTCTACTACTTCTTTAGCCCAACCTAATTCTAAAACCCAATTGTTGTGCATATCCGGCCGGAGGATTTTGGCATACGTACCTATAGCATCCTCAGTTCACAGTGAACCCATTTTGGTCAAAAAAACATGCCAATATGACAATCAGATGCATGAAAATAAGCTTCACTAACAATAAAAGAAGATGAGGATGCTAGCAGCATACTTAGTTTGGAAGTGAACCCATTTTTTGTTAAAAAACCATGCCAAAGATTGCAATCAACTTCATTAACAGTATCTGAAAATGAAAATTTTCATTATCTGAGCTTATATGTTGCTCTACTACTTCTTTAGCCCAACTAAATCTAAAACCCAATTGTTGTGCATATCCGGCCGGAGGATTTTGGCATACGCACCTATAGCATCCTCAGTTCACAGTGAACCCATTTTGGTCAAAAAAACATGCCAACATGACAATCAGATGCATGAAATCAGCTTCATTAACAGTGAAAGAAAATGGGGATGCTAGCAGCATACTTAGTTTGGAAGTGAACCCATTTTTGGTTAAAAAATCATGCCAAAGATGGCAATCAGGTTACTTTAACAGTATCTTAAAATGAAAATTTCCATTATCTGAGCTTATATGTTGCTCTACTACTTCTTTAGCCCAACTAAATCTAAAACCCAATTGTTGTGCATATCCGGAGGATTTTGGCATACGCACCTATAGCATCCTCAGTTCACAGTGAACCCATTTTGGTCAAAAAAACATGCATGCCAAGAAGACAATCAGATGCATGAAGTTAGCTTCATTAACAGTGAAAGAAAATGGGTATGCTAGCAGCATACTTAGTTTGGAAGTGAACCCATTTTTTGTTAAAAAATCATGCCAACGAAGGCAAACAGGTAACTTTAACAGTATCTTAAAATGAAAATTTCCATTATCTGAGCTTATATGTTGCTCTACTAATTCACTGTGCCCAACTAAATCTAAAATCCAATTGTTGTGCATATCCGGCCGGAGGATTTTGGCATACGTACCTAGAGCATCCTCAGTTCACAGTGAACCCATTTTGGGTAAAAAAACAAACATGCCAAGAAGACAATCAGATGCATGAAATCAGCTTCATTAACAGTAAAAGAAGATGAAAATTTCCAGTATCTAAGCATATATTTTTCTATTCATTCTTCATCCCAACTAAACCATTCATGTTAAGGAAATCAAGATGCATACTCTGAAAAAACATGCTTTTTTTGAAAATTAAGGGAAATCAAGAGATGATACCGAAGAGAGAGAGAGCGGGGCGACGAGTGCGGGGGCGTAGGAGAGAGAGAGCGAGCGGGGCGATCGCCGATTCACCTCCAAATAGAGAGAGGGAAGAGGGAAATCGAAAATGACGAAGGGAAGAAGGTACGATTTCGAAAGGTCGAAGGCCGTCGAAGAGGACGAAGCGGCGGAGGCAAACGCGCGGGAAGTAGAACGAGGAAGGAGGGAAACGAAGCGCCCCCCTTTTTTTTTGGGGGGGGGGGTTTGGGAAAATGGCGAGCGAAAGATTAGGGTTCGCGGGTTTTATCGCAGCTTATTCACCGGCGTTTCAATTAGACACGCCGGTGAATGTGTCCGTATATTCACCGGCGTTTATTATCAAAACGCCGGTGAATAATACACTTCACCGGCGTTTCTAAATAAAACGCCGGTGAATACGAAGATTGACCTGCGTTTTAAAGCGACCGCCGGTGTATAACCATTCCATCTGGCGCCCCATTCCTATTCGCTCCCTACCCTGGCGCTAGTAGTAAAACGCCGGGGAATATTCGCCGGTAAAACAAATATCTTTTGTAGTGAACTTACTTACGCAAAGATAAACATGTGCCAATTGTTGATAACTTCATTTTTTGTACTCATGCATACGTTATTGATTTTTATTATTTTAACAGATCAAGGACTAAATGATATAATAGCCCCTATGAGAATGAGTTAATGAAGTCAAAGACATGTTTCGCTGTCTTTACATAACAACAACAAAACTAAATAGATGTTGATCACTAGTAGAAAACCTTGCAATAATAATGGATTATTTGCAAGCACCAAAAATTCCTTGTTGGTGCTACCATCAACAATAAATTAATCCCAACAAACCCAATTATTGCAAATGTTTTGGCATCCGCAAGAGATTCTATTGATTTGTTGCAAGTGTTGACAATTACAAGGGAACAATTGTAACAAACTATATTTCATTACCAAAGTATAAATAAAATACATAATTTTTAAAATAAATTAAGTATAAACACGTGCTCTATACAGATAATTTAGCTGTTCAACAAGAATTTGATGCTAAAAAATTTAAGCGGGCAAAAAAAGAAAAAAAAAAGCACCAAAACCCCCAAATCCCACAAAATCCCCAATTTCATATTTCATTCTCTCTCTCTCTCTGTCTCTCTCTCTCTCTCTCTCTCAACCCCAAATCGAAACCCTAGCTCCCTCCGACGCCAACACCCCTCGATTTTGCCTTCTCACCTTCGCCGCTTCCTCCACGTCGTCATCTCCTCAGCGTCGCTGTCTTCTCACCATTGCCAACAAATTCTCCTTATATGTGTAACTTATGGGTCTGTCACCACTCGTTCACGCTCCTCTCTCCTCCGAATTCAACTCAAGCAGTGGCGCCGACGGTAGCGAACTCGACCCGCTATCCACCTCCGACGAAGACGATGACAACGACCACCTTAACGAGTCCGAACCCGAACCCAAATTCATGCGGCCGGTCGAGAGGCTGACAAATGACGACGACGACGTGGAGGATGACTTCATCCTAATGTTCTTTTAGATTTATTTTCATTGACTTCATTATATTGAAGTGGCTTCTGTAACTCAACTTGACATACAGGTTCAACCTTTTACATTAGTAACTCACTAATTCTATATTGGTATAGAACTCGTAGTTCTTAGCTTGTTGCTCAATCTATGGTTATAACTTAGATGCCAAATATTGTAATTCATATGAAAATGTGATTAGTATTTACTTTGTCCAATCTGTTAATTATAACTTAGATGCCCAATATTGTAATACATATGAAAATGCCTTTAGTATTTACTAGTTGGGGCTTGTATCTCTTTTATCATCATCATGAATGTTAGTTCTTTCAGGTTGCTATAGTGGTTGGCGTGGGTAACATCTTTTGGGGGGCCTTTTGGACTGGGTCTAGTGGTCTGGTTTGTTCCTCTTCAGATTACATTGGGTATGGAAACTCATAAATTACTTTTATTTGTTGTCGGTACTAATTTCATATTCTTTTTGGTAAACCTAATCATCCATAGTAGAAACAGATAACAATGGTATGCTATTTTTTACTTGGAGAAGAGATAAACCCTTAAGTCTTAACAAAGCTATATAGTATGAAGGTTTATGTGGTTGACTACAAATTTTTAGGACAAAGGTTTTGTCATGGTGGTTATTACTGACTACTGAATTCGCCAACAATTCATGAATTCTACTGCGAAAATGCAATCATAGATGATAGATATCGTTCACAACATATGACAGTTTTGGTCAATCATTTATGGCTTTATTGACTTCGTCTTTTGATGGTCCATTCCTTGCTGTTCTATTATTTTGCTTATTAATACATTTAATTCGATATTGAGATTATCATAAAACCACTGGCTTCATGAATCATTTTTCTTCATTTCTACCTGGAGGTCGTATCTTTTAGCATTGTGTATGAAATTTTTTCCTCAACCTTTCTCTCTTGTTTGTGGATTATTATTTCTAGCAGAATAAGCAATACTTATATTATTTTACTTGATACTCATCGAGCTTATTTTATAATGTATGACAATTGTTGCTTGTTGACACATTTGCATTATTGATTTGAACCATGTTGCTAGTATCAGCATGCTCGCAACAGTTATGAATGCAATATTTTTGGAAGCCATGATGGAGAGCATTGGAATTCTAACACGTGTTCAGACTGCATTTTGTTATTGTTTTCAAAAGTACTTCTAACAGTATACAAAATTATAGGTTGCATGAATTATAGGCCACCATATGAAATTTTGAATTTGACTGAAAAATATTTGCTATGTCTTGTGGATTTCTTGGTCCATTCTTATTGTTGATATGTCATGTGTCAAACCCAAAGAGTTTGGATGAAGGCTTTGTTGTTGTTCTTCCTCTTTTTGATATATCTATCAATGCTCGATTTAATTAGGCACTTATATAGTTTCCACAAATTAATTGGTGGAAAGTTAGAACTATGCAGGTGAATTAGGCACAGCAAGAGAAGGAGCTGCTAGTGAGATAGAGGGTTATACAAAGGCAATGGGGACTGGAAATCATGCAGGTGATTTAGGCACAGCAAGAGAAGGAGCTGCTAGTGAATTATTTGAACAGTTGCAACTTGAAGATGATAAATTAGTTCTTCCAGACTGGGCTAGTGATATAACTTCAGTTTTGTGGATTCCTGTCTGTGCGATTGACAATAGGTTGGCAAGAGAATCTTCTGCAGGTAGTTATGATTATAGTAACTCTGGATATATAATGTTTTTTTTTGTGATTAAATGAGACAATAGGTGATGACACTCACTCTTGAATTCATTTTTTTTGGATACTTACTGGGTCAGATGTTTCTTCCTTTCTATATTCAGTTCAACCCCCACATCAGAGCATTGTTGATGGAATGAGGACCATTGCTCTGAAGCATGAATTTGGAGCTTTCCACATCCAGATATTTGAAAGGTAATTGCTTTCAAATTTCTTCCTCCCTTTTTTTGCATGAATATATAAATGACACTCCATGTATCTTGATAAAGGGCCATCTCAACTTTCGTAATGTTTATTAGCTGAACCAACATAATATGGACTTCCGTTTATCACAATTATTATTGTCAATCCATACATCCTTATAAAGACTGGAAGACTGGTGCAGTATAATCATGCGTAAAGGCTTTGTTGATGTTGTTGCAGGACAATGGCCGTCCATTTCACTGAACCATTCCATGTCAGCACACGTGTTGCTGATAAGTGCAATGATGGCACTCTATTGATTTAGGTATGATTTCTAATTCTCATTTGAAAGAAAGAAAGAAAAATCTTAGCTAGTAAATGTTTGTTTGGTATTGGCACTGTCATTCCTTCAATTCAAAAAAAAAAATCCCATTACTTTTCTTTTGACATCATAGGGAGGTAGATCTCCATACCCTCATGCTAGTCAATATATTTTTCCTTGTTGGATATATCTCTAGGAAACTTCAACCTTTTGTTATATAATTTAAGATGCACGCTAGTCTTCATAGTTTCGTTATCATGAAGAAGTATTTTTGTTGTGATCTGATACAGGTATGTTGGTAACATAGCCAGTTATATTGACCCGAGAATATTTAATGGTAGATGATGAAATTTTTAGGATTGGCTTATGACTTCGCATTAGTAAACATGGTCAGGGAATATTTGGTGTTGGATAATAGAAGTTTTAGTATGAGCTTATAACTTGGATTAACCGAAGACGAAATTTTATTTTTTGACATTCAGTATTTTTCGTAGCTGAACTTGAATCAGAAGAGGAATAGGAACAGAAAAAATCTTGGTTCAAAACATTTCTTGACTCATTTATGCTCACACCCCTTGTGAACAGTTAGAACAGAAAAATTATATAACTTAATAGTTTCCACAAGAAAATGAAACCTATATTTAGACTTCTTTTTTAAGTGCTATGTTGGGCAAATTAATTTCTGATATAAGGAAATTTGGAGTCAAATAAGTGCGAGAGATTACCATTTCTGCAATATAATTATTTATTTGAGGAGCTACTTGGAAGGTTACTATAGATGAGGAATGAGTAATAGTTGGAAGGTTCACCTCCTCAAGGGAATCATTTGAGAAATCTCACATAGGGACCACAAAATTATCTATTGGCACTGTAAGTTTTTCCAAGCTAATTCCTAATGGAATTTGATTGGAGATTCCATGAGTTCCTCACTTTCTCGTGCAAATTTGATAGGCCAAGCAGATCCTTCCCCTCGTATATTTTTTGAATTTCCCTTTCGTTCATGCAGGCATGAAAGAAGATGAACTTGGCTTGAATTCTCCGCTGATGTGGCTTCAAAATGGGGATCGAGGATTCCAATCACTGAACTTCCAAGGACTTGTAATGACACCCTGGATGCAGCCAAGACTTGAAAACATTCGTTGTATTTCTTAGAGTTTGACAACTCGTATTTCCTTCTAGAATGTACTGTTGTTATTTTGGCACTTTGAAACAAATATATAATTTTGTAATGAGAATGTTCTATACTCTATAATATTAATGCTTATTTTGGTGATCCTAAGTTTACAATTATCTAAATATGTATTGTTTGTTCAAATTGCATATTTTTCATTATTATGTTTTCTTTATATAATTGTGCACATCAACAGGTGAAATAATTATATGTTCTTCATCGAAGAAATACATCGTTTTAAAAATTTTGATTAAGCCATCCGAACACAATCACCAATGAAAAAACGCGACCAATTGCATTCGCGATGTAACAATTGTATTTGTGAGGTAACAATTGCAATGGAATGACTACTTTGCGAACCTCTGTAGCAATAGTTCATCAGCAACGGGAAAAATCTCTTTTAAAACACACTTGCAATGGAAATATTTGTTATAGATATTTTCTTATAGATGGGGACAGCAAGAAACAACTTCCATTGCAAATATTCTATTATAGCTAATATTCGCAAGTGATAATTAAAATTTCGTTGCAAATGTGTGCATTAACCATGAGAGATTTCACAACAGCACAACTACAAGGGAATGGAAAAAATTCTCTTGCGAATGTGCATTAACTATGGAATTTCACTCTTTTACAAGAAAAATTTTTGTTGCAATTGTGGCATTTTCTACTAGTGGATGTTCGTGGTAAGTGTATCATTGTGGTTTTCCGTTTTTATTCTTTAATATGGTTGCTGCGAGGTTTGAAAGTAATATTGATTTGGTTGTATTTATTGGTTCTTTTCATTCTTGGTTACATATTTGATCGGAGATATGGATAGGTGACAATTGTAAAGACAACACTTAAATAGAACTTTCAAGAAATAATGTTTGTACGTATTAATTGTTTAATTGTGGTGAACTTTTTTTAGTTTCAGTAATTATTTATTGTTTTTAAAACTATGCATTATATCTGAGACTAGCTTTGGAAATTATTTTCTTAGACTCTTTAAAATTTATTCATCATTCTCAGATTATTTTTAGACTTACATTATTGTATTTGGATTGTGGTTTATTTGAATCTTTGAGAATATCTTTAACTATTTATGAATTTTTTGAATGTTGAAATGCTTGATATTTAGAAATCTTAGAATATTACATGATGTATATACAAAGAAAAAAAAATATTTACAGCGGAGATCCTACCGAAATTTATACAGAATTATTGATTACGTTTCAACTTTGAGATATTTATTTATTTATTTTAAGGATGACCTTCATGCATGTAGTTTGACATTAAAGTATACCAATTAACAAGTCTGAAGATAATGTATAATTTCTTAAAAGGTCTGTGCAATGTTGCATAACGGCACACTAGTACTAGTCTATATCTTATACTAATAGGAGTACCCCATCTCTCATTCTCTATTTTGAAATAGAGAAATGAGAGAAAAAGTATGGTATCATATTTAACTAACACGTGCACTACGCACGATTTTATTAAAAAAAAAAATACAAACCTCAATCCATCAAACACAGTCTATTCACCTCCTACTTTTCCAAACCCACCCACATCCTTTCCAATCCCTTTGGGACCACCACCTAGCTCTCAGCCCATAGCCCTATATCCTCCTCTCCAGCCCTCGATCAGTCTCCCTTTCTCCTCAACCCTCTTTGGACCCAAAGTCTATTGTGCAATTAATTAGAGGGGAAAACAAGGAACCTGAAATATGGAAAAGTTCTTCCTTCTCTATTTTTTTCTTTTCTTCTCTTCTAATAAGAGTTATGAATGAGATTACATATTTTTGGATCAATGCACAAATTTGTTGAATCAAAATGAATCATTTGAATATTCAAAATATGAATAACAGGTGAACTAATGACAATAGTAAACTTTTGAATTTTGTGTTTAGAGATTGGGAATTCTAAAATTACTATTCATGTTATAAGAAATCTTTAAATTTGGCAAATATACATTTTAATTTTGATTCTTTCTTATTCATCTTCATCTTTCATTTGATTATTCTGAATTATAGTAGCCTAGATGTTAATGTAAGGCTTTTCTTTTGAATTTTTGAGATTAATCTTTGAGTTATAAGGTTTTTCGTCACTGATGATTTGGTTGTTTAGGTAGAACTGAAGCTGGCGGTTGTAAAAGTTGGTTGGAATGATTAGAAGGTGGTGGTGGTGGTTGTAAATTGAGAGTAAACAAACTAAAAATTGACAACATAAAAAAAATTTAATTTTGTTTTGATTTAGATATAAGTTGCTTAATAATTTATTATTAGAATTTTTGTTTCAGTATTTGAGGTAGGATAAAAATGACCCAAGGCCCAGCCAGGGCCCAAGATTGCTTCCACTCAATGGCACGCCAGCTCGGCACCGGACCGTCACGCCCTCGGAGTCGAGCCTATAACTCGCCCCCACGAAACTGGCCGCCTCGTTCCGACGATCCGCCACGACCTTCGGCCTCCGATCCTCGACAGTCCCGTGGTCCCCCCATCAGCCTAGTAAGGGATAAGGATGACCTGGCGCTACCTAGGCCATCCGATCCTCCCAGAGGCACAGGGACCCCACGATCCGCCACGTCAGCTCCAAAACCACCTAGGGCCTTGCCACGTCAGCCCTAAACCACCCATGGTACTGCCACATCTGCCCTAAACCCCCTGGGCCTCCTGCCACGTTAGGCCCATAGGCTTTCGGGTCCAGACCCGGCCCCCAAACGGATCCAAACCCGGTTGAGATTATCTATAAATACCAGGCCCTCTCCCACCTTTACAGATAATCAATCTTTTGCCACTTAAAAACCCTAGTTACTGCTACTCTCTCTCAGAGACTAATTAGATCGTCGGAGGGTCTGCCACCGGGATCAACCCCGGTGTTCCAAGACTGTCTGCAGGTACGCGAGGCGAGGCATCCCAATCCGAGCCAATCCTCCAGTACCGAAGCGAGCCTTCCGCTTACCGTCCAGCACTGCATCCTTCCACCATTACAAATCAAGTCCGAACTCACACCTGGTGCATCCACACTCTCCCCAAAAACAAACCGCATCAGGTTGGCGCCGTCTGTGGGAACCATTAATTGTTCGGTGCGGACGACAACCCGAGCCTCGTCACCAACGGTCTCCCTTCGATCCGCTCTCCCATGGCTCCCAGGGCCCGGAGAGACGGGCCTCCTCTTCAGGACTACCTCGACGGGATTCACGGATCAAACAATCCGGGGGCGAACCCCGGACCCCAACGGGGCGCACCTCACGCCGCCGAATCCGACCTTCGCCAGGTCATCCAGAACCGAAGGGCCAGCCAGGCTAGGGGAGGGACCGCTTCCAACTCGGCCCCGAACCATTCCAGGCCTGCGCCCGGGGAAATGCCATCGGTACTCAGCCGCATTGGCCGAATTCCGACGCCACAACCCGACCCTACTGACCATGGTGCGGTCACCAGGGCCGAGTTCAGGAGCTTCCGGGACGAGATCATGGAGGCCCTTCACGGGGCGCCAAGGGCCGCGATGCTCGACCGACCCCATCAGATAAGCGAGGGAAGGAGCTACACTCGTGACCCAACTCCTCCCCCTGAGTGCACCGACGAGGTACTCCGACGCCTCCTAGAGATGGAGAATCGTCTCGAATGCATCGGCGACGAGAATCTGAACCCAGTCCTAGGCCGAAGGCCTTCCCGGCCGCCATTCTCTGTCAACATCTTAGAAGCGGAGATCCCCCGGAACTTCCGGCCACCACAGTTTGAAACTTACAATGGTGAGGGTGATCCAGCTGATCACATGGAGGGCTTCAAGACCATCATGATGATTCACAAGCGCTTCGGATCCCTTGCTGTGCCGAGCGTTCCCGGCCACCCTCCGGGGTCCGGCCAGGGAGTGGTTCTCCAAACTCTCCCCCAACTCAATCTTCTCATTTGATTAGCTGGAAGCCAACTTCTTGGCCCACTTCGTCACCAGCAGGAAGGCCGAGAGGACGAGCGCGTCCCTGCTCGACCTCCGGCAGAGGAAGGGGGAGTCGCTCCGTGACTTTGTCAAGAGGTTCACAGCCGAGGCAAGATCCGTTTCTGCCCTCGACGCCGGGGTCGCCTCGGCCGCCTTCCGACACAATGTCCGGTACAACCAGCTGAAGATCTCCTTGGCAAAGAAGCCACCCGTGGACTTTCCCGACCTTCTTAACCGAGTCGAGAAGTATATACGAGCTGAAGAAGCTCTAAACCCAGAGGGCAGCAAAGAAGTCGTAGGGAAGGGCAAACGCAGGGTCGACGAGGTCGAACCTGCCAGAAAAGCGACAAAGGAAGGATTCGGCATGAAGAGGGTACCTCCGGTCCCTCGCTTCGAAAGGTACACTCCCTTGACACAGAACGTGTCCGCCATCCTCTTAGAAATCGAGGACAAGGGCCTTGTCCGACTACCTCCCCGACCAAGCAACAACAAGAAGCGAGACCAACGCTTCTACTGCCGCTTCCATAGGGATCATGGGCACGAAACCGACCAGTGTCGGGCCCTGAAAGACGAGATCGAAGCCCTCATCTCCTGAGGGTACCTCTGCGAGTTCACCAGAGAAAGCCAACGGGATCGGAGGGATACGAGGAACTAGAGGCCTTCGCCTCCGACCCATATTCCGAACCACCGCCAGGAGCGGGATCCCGATCCCGAGGAAGCAGAAGGACATGCCATTTTACATTGCGTCCACGGAGGATCGATAGGGGGGAGAGTCGAATACTTCACGGAAAGCATTCATCCGAGAGGTGAACGCTGTCCAAGACCTCCCCTCGCCCTGCGTACAACCGCTACCTGTCTCTTTCTCCGGCGAGGACCTCGAAGGAGTCCGCCTTCCTCATTGCGGCGCCCTCGTCATTTGCCTCCACATGGAAAATTTTGAGGTTCGCCGGATCCTCGTCGACAACGGCAGCTCGGTCAACATCCTTTTCCTCGAATCCTTCGAGAATCTCAAGCTGCCCAGAGACAAACTCAAGTCGGCCGGATCCAGCTGCCCATAGAAGGGATTGTGACTCTTGATGTCACAGCGGGCTCGGCTCCTATCAGGCGGACCGAATCTATGGACTTCATGGTGGTGAACGTCAAGGCGGCGTACAATGCCATACTCGGTCGGCCCAGGCTGTGCTCCCTTCAAGCGGTACCGTCGGCTTACCACTTGAAATTAAAATTCCCCACCGAGCAAGGGGTCGGTGTTGTCCGCAGCAACCAAGAGGCGGCGCGGTCTTGCTACATGACCACCGTTGTAGGGGGCATCTTCCCGCTCGACGCCGTCGAGCTCAGGTCCGAGAAGGACGGTTCCGATCTTGAGCCAGCCGACGAGCTGGAGGAGGTCCCGTTCGGGACTGCAGACAAGTCGAAATGGTTCCGGGTAAGCCGCTCGCTCTCCGGAGATTTGAAGTCAGGCATAATCGACTGCATCCGCCGCAACGTCGATTTATTCGCCTGGAAGCCCTCCGACATGCCCGGGATATCCGAAGACCTGATCATGCATCGGCTAAGCGTCATCCCGGGCTCCAAGCCGGTCGCCCAGAAGAGGCGCAAATTCGCCCCGGAGAGGCAGCAAGCTGTGAAGAAGGAGGTGGACAAACTCTTGTCCGCTCGGTTTATTCAGGAGGTCAGCTACCCCGAGTGGTTGGCGAATGTCGTCATGGTTAGGAAGGCGACCGGGGCTGGAGGATCTGTATAGACTTCACGGATCTGAACAAGGCATGCCCAAAAGATCCTTTTCCCCCTCCCCAGCATCGATGCCTTGATCGACGTGACCTCGGGACACAAGCTACTGTCCTTCATGGATGCCTTCTTGGGGTACAATCAGATCCAGATGTTACCGCCGGACATTGCAAAGACCTCGTTCGTCACCGACCAGGGTCTTTTCTATTACCGCGTTATGCCCTTCGAGCTGAAAAACGCCGGAGCCACTTACTAACGGCTCATGAATCGGATTTTTAAAGACCTGATCGGCCACAACATGGAGGTCTATGTCGACGACATGCTCGTCAAGAGCCGGGAAGGGCCAGACCACGTCGTCGACCTCGAGGAAGCCTTCGGAATCCTCCGACGTCACAACATGAGGCTCAACCGGCCAAGTGCGCCTTCGGTGTCTCCTCAGGAAAATTTCTGGGGTTCATCGTCAGCCAACGCGGCATCGAGGCAAATCCAGAGAAGATCCAGGCCATAATAGACATGGCCCCACCCCGAAATGTCAAGAAAGTTCAGAGGCTCACGGGAAGGTTGGCGGCCATCGGTCGTTTCCTCTCCAAGTCGGGGGAGAAGTCTCTCCCCTTCTTCAAAGCTCTGTGCGGAAAAGGAGGCTTTGAATGGGGCACCCATCAACAAGAGGCCTTCGAACAGCTGAAGCAGTACCTCGCCAACCCTCCTCTCCTCAACAAACCCGAGCCGGGCGAACCGCTGTGGCTCTACCTGTCCGCCTCGGATAGCGCCCTCAGCGCCATCCTCGTCCGAGAAGAGGACGGGGTTCAGAGGCCGTTATACTATGTAAGCAAAGTCCTACTCCCCGCCGAGACGAGATACGCAAAGATAGAAAAAATGGCCTATGCTCTGATTATGGCAGCCCGAAAACTCCGCCCTTACTTCCAAGCTCACTCCATCCAAGTACTGACCGACCAGCCATTAAAAACCGTCCTCCACAAGCCCGAGAACTCCGGCCGCTTAGTCAAGTGGTCAATTGAGCTGAGTCAATACGACATCGGCTATTAGCCGAGGACTGCGATCAAAGGTCAGGCCCTCGCCGAGTTCATCACCGAATGCACCATTTCCAAGCCGCCCGATATCGAAGGGTCAGATCCGACCTGGGAAGTCTATGTCGACGGATCCTCCTGTGAAACCGGGAGTGGCGCTGGGATCATCCTCCGAGGCCCCGACCAATTCCTCCTTCAATACTCCATCCGCCTCAACTTTCTGGCCTCCAACAACGAGGCGGAATACGAGGCCATGATCGCCGAACTGACCCTAGCCCACCGAGCCGGAGCCAAGCAAATTCGGGCCTTCAGCAATTCTCAGCTCGTGGTCAATCAGATCACCGGAGAATATGAGGCCCACGACGACCGGATGGCGAAGTATTTGGCTGTGGTCCGACGACTCCTAGCATCCTTCTGCTGCTCCATGGTCGTTAGGGTCCCCAGGGAGCAGAACGCCCAGGCAGATGCATTATCAAAACTCGGCTCTTCCTCCTTCGAGGGTCTCGACCAAACAGTACTCATCGAAATCCTCTTAAGGCCCAGCATCAATGACCAAGACCAAGAGGCAATGTGTGTACAAGACGACGCCAGCCCGGACGACTGGACCACCCCCATTCGAAAATTCTTAATCAATGCCGAGCTTCCTGAAGACCGGACTGAGGCAAGAAGGGTCAGGATCCGAGATGAAAGGTTCGTCATGATCGACGACGTCCTCTTCAAACGCTCGTACACACTGGCAGACGGGAAGCCGTACCTCCGTTGCCTCGCCACTGACGAAGCTAGTTACACCCTGAGAGCTTCATGAGGGGATCGACGGATGCCATATGGGGAGCAGATCACTCGCTCAAAAGGCCCTGAATCAGGGGTACTATTGGCCAACCATGCTGCAAGACTCCCAAGAGCTAGTCAAGAGGTGGGGCCCGTGCCAGAGGTTTTCCCCTATCAAGAGGCTCCCTCAAGCCAACCTCCGATCCCTGGCTAGTCCCACACCATTCTTCATGTGGGGCATGGACCTGGTGGGCCCCTTTCCCGTAGCCACCGGACAGAGGAAGTTTCTGATAGTCGCCATCGACTATTTCACGAAATGGCTCGAGGCCGAGCCACTGTCCAGCATCACCGAGCGCCAAACCCAGCAATTTTTCTGGAAAAACATCATTTGTCGGTTCGGAATCCCATAGGTCCTCATCACGGACAACGGGACCCAATTCGCAGGTCAAAACTTCCGAAAATTCTGCGAGGACATCGGCGTCCAGCAACGCTTCTCCGCTATATGCCACCCTCAGTCCAACGGCCAAGCGGAGAACGCGAACAAGGCAAATCCTCGATGGACTTAAGAAACACCTCGACAGTTCCCCCAAGGGGTAGTGGGTAGAAGAGCTGCCCAGCGTGCTGTGGGCACACCGAACCACCAAGAGGTTCCCTACGGGAGAGACGCCGTTTAGCTTGACCTACGGGACGGAGGCGGTGATCCCCGTCAAGGTCGGTCTACCTTCTCCTCGGATCATGGCCTACGACGAAGCAGACAACTCTTCCGGCCTAAGGGCCAACCTGGACCTCGTTGCCGAGGTCAGGGAGAAGTCTTCCGTCCGAAGGAGCATCTATCAACAGCGGATCGAGAGATTTTACAACAAGAGGGTTCGCCCAACAGACATCAAGGCCGGGGAACCTCGTACTACGCAAGTTGTCCGTCTCCGACCCGACCAAGAAGAGGAAGCTGGCCCCCAATTGGGAAGGCCCATACAGGGTAGCCGAGGCTATAAGCCCCGGCACGTACCGACTGGTGGATATGGAGGGTCGGGCGATCAAGCGACCCTAGAACGCCGAGCACCTAATGAAGTTCCTAGAAGAGCGGATATAGGTTTCCTGCTTGGCTAGTGTAAATAATGATCTTTTGTAAACTTTCTTATGTAAAAGGCCATTAGCGCCCCTCTCTATATGTATGAAAGAGATCCCTTTTTGTTAACTCCAAACGCCTCGGTAGGTCTGACCCAATGCCGGACAGAGGGATCACTTTCTCAAAGCTGCGGCACCCGAGCCATCACTCCGGTGCCGGCCACCGAGGTCTCGGTAGGTCAGAACCGGCTCCGAGCCAAGGAGTCGCCTTAATGCCCCACGGTGCCCTAGAGGCCAAACCCGGTACCGATCCCCCACGGATCGACGGGTCCGACCCTCAACTCCACAGACCATCAATTAACAAATTCATTAGAGCAAAGAGTGGAAAGAAACCCCTTATTCATACTCCCTTATTACTTCTGAAAACGAACAAAGACCGTTACAGGACCACTTCACTCATCTAAACAGAAATAAATTACTGGCTAAGGGACCTCTTAGGGCCCCTCGGGTCCGACAGAGAGTAATCCCACTTCGACCGAACAGCTAGGAGCCCTCTCCTCGTCACGGTGGTCCTTGGACTCTGCCAAGGTCGACACGCCGACCACGGAGCTCTGGGCATCAACCGGTCGAACACGCTCCAGCAACAGCAATGCCGAGGGAACCCCCTCCACTCGCCGGCCTCCCGAGGAGGATCCCGTTCTCGTCCCAGACATACCCAGCATCGTCTTATAACGGTGTATCTCCATCTCCTTCTCCACTATGACGTCACGAAGGAGCCTCTCAGACGAGGGCCGCTGCACCGACGCACTCGACATGGTGTACCCGAGGCCGGCGCTTCCGAGGTCCCGATCCACCATTGCCCTCTTCAGCCGGGTCGCCTCCGCGCTGAGAGCCTCAGACTTATTCCGATAATAGTTAAAGGCGGCATCCTGATCGTGAGCCCCCTCGCGGTAGCGGACCAACGTGGCCTCCAGGACCTTGATTTTACTCTAGAGCCATACCACGTCGAAGCGATGGGGATCCACCTCGGGAAGGAGAGCCGTTACCTAAAAGGAAACCAACCACCACTCAAAACACATCGGCAAAAGGGTCCGGAAAGATCCGGGGTCAAAATACTTGGCCAATAAAAAAATCCTTTTTTATATAAAATAAAATTCCGTACAAAAATGTGGTGGCCAGTCCGCAGTCGGCAAATACAACAAAGAAGAAAAAGAAGACAAAAACAGGGAGGCAAGCAACCTAGTTCCCCACCTCTGCGTCGGTCGGGTTCGCAGGCGGGTCGGCGGCCGATCCGACGACCGGTTCTTCACGCACGTCCCCTTCGGGAGTCTTCGACCGTGGCTCGACTTCCAAGTCATAATCGAGGCCGGACAGGTCGATGGTCGGATAGAAGTGCCTCACGTGGCTGAGGGCCTTCTCATAGACCTCATTCTAGGGCCGCAATTACTATGTCTTGGCCCGTCGTCGTCAATGCCTCCTTCTCCTTCGCAAACTTCTTCTTCAGGATGCCCACCTTCTTAACCTACTCGGCATCCTTGGACTGAGCTCGACCTTCAGTTGCTGCTCCCTCTTGTGCGAGCCCTCGAGCTCGATCTTCATCTCCTTCATCTCCTGCTGATACTTATCCGCCCATCCTCGCTCCTGCTCCAAGGCCGCCTCGTAAAGGCTCTTCACCTTAGCCGCCTGCAGACAAACCTGCGGCAACCAAGAACGGCTCAGGAAAAACTCGCTTCACGAAGAATTACAAAGGAAGGGGGTCGGCAGACTTACCAGCACGCTCGCCTGCGATAGGCGCGTGAATGCCTCCTCCACAGTCTCGCCGCTCATATTCTCACGGTCCCAGGGAGTCGCCAGCTTCTCCATCACCTCGATGGCGTTGGGCCCGCGAGTTAGGCTGTCCCCCTCCCGTATCGACCAAGCCGGTGCCCACGGTCGCTGCACCTCCTCCACCACAACGTCCACTCCCTCGGCTCCGACCAGAGGGGCCTTCCCCTTGCTGCGATCAACCACCTTAGCCTGGACCGGGCTCATCGGAGCGACCACCTCCTTACCCACCTCCGAGCGCGTCCTCTTAGCCCTTTGGTCGCCCGGGGCCTCAGAGACGACCTGGGATGACTCCCTAGTCCTCTTCGCTTGGCCCACCTCCTCGGCCTTCTGCTTCTTCAGGGTGAGCCTCCTAGCCTTAATCGATTTTGGGTCCATACCTGCAAGAAGACCCATTAAGGACAATGAGCTCGAAAGAACGACAAAACAAGAGAAAAGAAACGACTACATACTAGACTCGGCCGGGCTCAGTCCGACGCTGACCAGATGACCCTCCGTCACCCTCGGCCAGCTGATGCTGTGCCCCAGACAGAGACGCTCGACATGTCTCCACTCCTCGGCAGACAGGTCCTTCTGACTCGGCGCTTTGAAGTTTGGTTTGTAAAAGTTCCATCGGGTGGGGATGTCCCAAGGTTCTGCACTCCGGATCACGAAGTATTTCCGCTTTCACTCCTTAATGTAGTCCGGATGGCCGTGGACTATCTTCCCCCGGCTCCGAGGAGAGATATAGAAGATCCCCTCTGTGTAACGCCCCGAATCCCAAATACACTGAATTCGAGATGTTCTACAGGATCTTTTCGCTTTCTTAGTACAATTTTACAAGGAATTTAAACTTTTCACTTTACATCAGAGTTACATCATATACTACATTTACATTTGCACAGCGGAAGTAAAAAGATACAACATTTGAATAAATATACAACAACATTGAATGAATCTTTAAGCATTTGTTCCTCTTTAACCTTTTTCCATGCCATTTATCCTGCATACAAAACTATGGGTACGTCAGTTTATTCAACCGACGATAATTATACATGGCCATCCTCTCTATACCAGAAACAGTATAGCGATTCTCATTTCTTAACAAATCACAAACTTGTTCACATAACAAAATGAAGTAAAGGGGAAAATCTTAATAATGTCGTGTCGTGATCGTGCACTTAGTCCTTAATGCAATTATTTGATTTACATGACACTAATGCGCACTTGTTCGGATTCTATGCATCCCATACTACATAGGTCCGAGGGCAAGCCTCTTAATCGTTCTTCATTTTCGTAGGGTTCAATCCCTCGCCATGACTTAATCTACTACTGTAATTACGGTGAGTATCCTAGATGATCTATGAGTACAAGCACGTGCACTGGACCCTGGAGGGGAACCCCACGCCATGTCTTGACTCATCAAGCATGCATTCTGTGGCAATTCAGCCTCCTCCCTGAACACGATCCTCTTGCAGTCACCAAACATCCCACAAGCGTGGCTAAAGTCCGATCATTACTGAGTTGTGCCCATGCCATGTCTTGACTCATCAAGCATGCATTCTGTGGCTCACACACCCGCACCGTAAACTCTAGTTCTCATACTTATGTTTTCTCTCACTTTCATCACATCTCCACTATGTACTAATTATTAGAATCATGAATAAAAATCAAAGCTCTAGAGTTAGCCTCTCCACTAAACCGGACTTATTCATTTCATTTACACATGACCAACCTTGGTCTTTCTTTTCAAATTTCATTTCATTTCATTTCCATTGTCGGGGGAGACTTAGCTACTCTTTTGTTCAATTTCCAATTCACAATTTCCAATTTGAGCATTTCTAACTCATGAATTTAATTTTCATTGCCTCAGCATATCATGTTCTTAACTTCCATAATCATGTAATTCTCCATTCAAAACTATGATTCATTTCATGTAAATTCTCAATTCAGAACTATGATTCATTCCATGTAAAATTCATGCAACAACAGAATAGAGTTTATCAACATCAACCACGAAGTTCAAAATCTTCAATATAAACTGAAATAAGATTCTCTGACATATCAAAAGACACTCTGGACAGTCGACTTGGAACATTCCAGTCGACTTGTACAGTCAATTCAAGTTCTTCATAAACACTCGGGAGAGTCGACTGCTGCACATGGCCAGTCGGCTGTCCCGTAACTTTCTATGCTCAAAATGTCATTCACGTGACAGTCGACTGTTAACAAATCAGTCGTCTGTCCCGGTCTTAATAGTACATATCCATGTTCAGCTCAGTCGACTTACTACTCGCATTAGGTCGACTGGACAGGTTCACATTTCAATTTAAGGGTTTATCTTTCCATCAGTTCTTACATGCACATGCATCATGGTGTCAAATTACAAAATATATATTCATATTCATGCTGCATAAACATGTAATTTCTTAACTGTTCACTATCATCACGACATGGAATTTCACATAACTAATATTTTTCTTTCCTCAAGGAAATGTTAAATATGCATTTACTCTTGTTCATAACTTTCTTGCAGAGATGAAATATTAATCTCAATTTATTAGACTAGGACAACACAATGGAAATATCTCATTTTGTAGAATTACTGGACTATTCATAGTTTAATCAATGCATCGGTTGGCTGTTCATAGCATCAGTCGACTGCACAGGTCATTCTTAGTTTCATTAATTATCCCTAGTTCTTTCCACATGTTCATGTCTTCTCAGTCATATGCAACATGGAAGATACGAAATTAGCATTTCTTATATCTTTTTAGTCTGTACACATGTACATCATGAAACATCTTAGCAAATCATAAAACATATGCCTCGTACCAGTCGACTTGTCTACGCGGCAGTCAACTGTACAGACCCTATTCGCTTTTATTTACAGTGTCATTACTACACTATTAGTCCTCCACAATTATCATCATAAACATACTCAGGCAATTCTAATACGTTTGAATTTACTTCTCATAAGCATAGTAGTAATCTTCATAATCATAGCATATTTTCTACACTAGAAGTCCTGAGAAACACCCACCTTATTGACGAAAATAACCGAATCCAGAAAAGCTCCTTGATGCAATGCACCACTCCTTGCTCCTTGCTCCTTGCCGAAAATCTCCAGAAGATGATGCCCGGTCTCCACAGAAAAGCACACACAACTCTCTCTCAAAAATACCTCTCTTATAAATATGATCTTAGTGTAAAAGAAACAATGGATGAGAGGGGGGTATTTATACACAAATTTGAGTGAGATGGAGGGCTAGGATTCAATAGATAGTTATAGGATCAAGGGCTAGGATGAGCTAGGGAGTTGTAAAACTACCCACACCCTAAATAACCACCCATGACTCAAACCCACTTCTCACTCCAACCGGCCAAACAAAAGGGTGTGCTCTACACGTGTATGCAACATGCACGTGTATGCACCAATCACCCTACAAGAACTTGCACATAAATGACAAAAAAGAGATGCTACACATTACAAGTTGTAGAAAATAATAAAAGGGATTAAATCCATGGGCTTAAATTAATTGGGCCAAGATAATTATTTAAAAGAAAAATAAGTAAACTAACATTTGGGCTTTAGGAAAATGCTTTATAGAAAACAATATTCTTATTCATCATGTTGAAAATAATAGCCAAAATATTACACGTGCACACTACGTGCAAAAATAAATAATTTTTCATATATTTGAAAAATCAGGGTATTACAACACTCCCTACTTAGAATAGTTCCGTCACCGGAACTACGATCAAGAGTGAGAAAAACAGAAAATACAACACAACAACAAGAACAAAAGATACAAAGATACAATCAAGCAAAAAGCTCAGGATAATCCTTCAACATCATCTCCTCAGATTCCCAAGTAGGCTCTTCAACTAAATGGTTTCTCCAGACTACCTTGACCATCGGTATCGTCTTATTCCTCAAGACTTTTTCTCGACGATCAACAATCTCGACAGGAGACTCGATGTAATTCAGATCCAACTGCAAACCTTCCGGCACTTCAAGCAAATGATGACTCGGATCTGGAATGTAACCTCTCAACATAGACACATGAAAGACATTGTGCACCTGAGACAACTCTTCCGGTAATTCAAGCCGGTAAGCAGTTTTCCCGATCCTTTTCAATATCTTGTACGGGCCTATAAACCTCGGGGCTAACTTCCCGCCCTTGCCAAATCGAACCACACCTTTACTGGGTGATACCTTCAAAAAGACGAAGTCACCAACCTCAAACTCAAGGTCCCTTCTCCGGTTGTCTGCATAGCTTTTCTGCCTGCTCTGAGCTTCCACTAACCTTTTCCTGATCAGAACAATCTTCTCAGAGGTTTGCTGCACAAGCTCAGGACCAAACAACTGACGCTCCCCAACTTCATACCAACAAACAGGAGTCCTGCACTTCCTGCCATACAAAGCTTCGTACGGCGCCATCCCGATGCTAGCCTGAAAACTGTTGTTGTAGGCAAACTCTACCAAAGGTAAATGCCTTTCCCAACTGCCTCCAAAGTCTAGTATACAACACCGAAGCATATCCTCAAGAATACGGTTGACTCTCTCGGTCTGCCCATCGGTTTGCGGATGAAAAGCAGTGCTGAAATCTGTCTTGGTACCAAAACTGTCTGAAGACTCCTCCAAAAATGCGAAGTAAACCGCGCATCTCGATCAGACACAATAGTTGAAGGAACACCATGAAGCCTGACAATCTCGCCGACATACAACTCAGCCAACTTGTCCATCGAAGCAGTGAGTTTCATCGCCAAAAAGTGAGCGGACTTGGTCAGTCGATCGACTATAACCCAAATTGCATCATTGCCTTTAGGACTCTTAGGCAATCCCGTGATGAAATCCATACTGATGTTATCCCACTTCCATTCCGGAATAGGTAACGGCTGATCCCCTGACGTCACCCGGTTGGGCGGTTGGCAACCCCTCGGTTCCCGCTCAAACACCGCCGGATACAAGGGTCGGCCCGGAAAGAAGGCCCCGGTACCCCAGCGCCACCACTTGTTCTTGTCAACAGAGAAAAAGTTTTGTTTAAAGTTTTAAGGCGCTCGCCTTGGACGAGCGCCCCGGGCTCCAGAACTCGGTCGGATCCCCTCTCACCCACGAGCAACTCGGGGCTTACGGCCTCGGAAGCCGAAACCCCGAATTGTTCGAGGGTGGGAGAAAAACCACCATCGCCTGGGACCCTATCGGAAAACGGATCGGCCCGCCTCCAATCCCTATCTCCTTCGGGCAGACAGCCCTCAGAAACCGTCGGCCCGGAAGGAAGACAGAGATTACAGAAGAGCCATCCATCCGAGGCTCCTTATCCCCTGAGCCCGAACTTCGGTCGATACCTCTCCCGTCCCGATCTCTCTTGGGCAAACAACCCCATCAGGGCTGTGTACCCAAGAGAAGATCCGGACGGCAGAGTAACCACCAATCTGGGGCTCCCAGGGTTGAAAATTTTCAAGTATCAGGCATCCGCCCAAGGCAGACACCTCTGATGGTCGGTGGACCACTCCCGATGTGATCGATAAAGCAGTGGGGGCGTGGGGTATTTATAGCCTCCCCCAAACCTGCCATTATGGCCCTTGGGAAGCCAAGCGACGGAAGCCCAACCGTCACGCCTGGAGAATTGAAGTGTCGTGCATTTATTAGGGGACATCATTAATGCCCCTGGGAAGTTGGAATGCCACACACACCCCGGAGCGCCATTAACGGTCCGTGAAACAGTAATCAACTCAGGGCAGCCTTCCCACAAAGGCACAACGGCCCGCCATCGTCCATGCCGACCCGTAAACCCTCGCCAGTCCGAGGTCAGGCCAAGCACAAGAGCAGCCTTCTCACGAAGGCACAACGGCTCGCCATCGCCCTTGCCGACCCGTAAATCCTCGTCAGTCCGAGGTCAGGCCGAGCACAAGGGCAGCCTTCTCACGAAGACACAACGGCTCGCCATCGTCCCTGCCGACCCGTAAACCCTCGCCAGTCCGAGGTCAGGCCGAGCACAAGGTCAGTTTTCCAACGAAGGCACAACGGCCCGCTATCGTCCTTGCCAACCCGTTAACCTTCGTCAGTCCGAGGTCAGGTCGAGCACCAGGGCAGCCTTCCCACGAAGACACAACGGCTCGCCATTGTCCTTGCCGACCCGTAAACCCACGCCAGCCCGAGGTCAGGCCGAGCACAAGGGCAGCCTTCTCACGAAGGCACAATGGCTCGCCATCGTCCTTGCCGACCCGTAAACCCTCGCCAGTCCGAGGTCAGGCCGAGCACAAGGGCAGCCTTCTCAAGAAGGCACAACAGCTCGCCATCGTTCTTGCAAACCCGTAAACCCTCGTCAGTCTGAGGTCAGGCCGAGCACCAGGACTCACCGTCCAGCACCGGCCCCAGAGGCCCCCGAAAAACCCCTCCCGTTCTTCTCCACGACTAAAAATACTCCTCCATGGCTAACTCTCGCATCCCCGCAGGAGTGGGGGGCTTGTGAGGTAGGATAAAAATGACCCAAGGCCCAGCCAGGGCTCAGGATTGCTTCCACTCAATGGCTCGCCAGCTCGGCACCGGACCGTCACGCCCTCGGAGCCGAGCCTATAACTCGCCCCCACGAAACCGGCCGCCTCGTTCCGACGATCCTCCACGACCTTCGGCCTCCGATCCTCGACAGTCCCGTGGTCCCCTATCAGCCTAGTAAGGGATAAGGGTGACCTGGCGCTACCTAGGCCATCCGATCCTCCCAGAGGCACAGGGACCCCACGATCCGCCACGTCAGCTCCAAAACCACATAGGGCCTTGCCACGTCAGCCCTAAACCACCCATGGTACTGCCACGTCTGTCCTAAACCCCCTGGGCCTCCTGCCACGTCAGGCCCATGGGCTTTCGGGTCCAGACTCGGCCTCTAAACGGATCCAAACCCAGTTGGAATTATTTATAAATACTAGGCCCTCTCCCACCTTTACAGGTAATCAATCTTTTGCCACTTAAAAACCCTAGTTACTGCTACTCTCTCTCAGAGACTCACTAGATCGTCGGAGGGTCTGCCACCGAGATCAACCCCGGTGTTCCAAGACCGTCTGCAGGTACGCGAGGCGAGGCATCCCAATCCGAGCCGATCCTCCAGTATCGAAGCGAGCCTCCCGCTTACCGTCCAGCACTGCATCCTTCCACCATTACAAATCGAGTCCGAACTCACACCTGGTGCATCCACACTCTCCCCAAAAACAAACCGCATCATTATTTATAACCTTTTTCGATTATATTTAATTTGTTTGTGTTTGAGTATTTTTCTTTATTTTTTATAATAGTATGGTGAAGCTTTGAGATTCGGGATCGGATGCAAACCTAATAATATAGGATTTCGGATCAGAAGAAAGGAGATCGTCATGTGTGAGATTGGAACGAAAGATTTGGAGGAGAAGATCGCGTCGTTGGCTTCTAGCGTCTCCGCTTTGGAGCATATCAAAGTCTCCGACTTAGGTAGTGAGTAGTTTCCCCTCTCCCTCTCTTTTGAAACGAATTTTGATGAATTAAGATTCACAATGGTCAATCAATTTTTTTATTTCTATTTTAAGTTTTGTGATCAATAGTTTGATTAGTTATTGAACTTGGGTTATGTTTATTAGAATTTCTTTTTTTAGTTTTGTGAACAATAGTTTGATTTGTTTTTCAATATGGGATAAGTTTATTACATGGCTTGCAGTTGTTGTGGAGTTCGATGTCCAATGTGGGTCCCAACCAATCGTTGGATGCGAATCCGGGTGCTGCAGGGCCGAAGCCAAGGGCGATTGAGTTTCATTCAACAAAGGATGTGGAGAGGGTGAAAGAACAAGAATGACTATAAGATGATTGATCAATTTTTTACTATTAATGCACACTATTTCTGTAGTTTTATTCTCCTGATTTACTCACAGTTTTGATTTTGGACTACAAAAGTAATTTTTGTAATTTGGTATTTTACTGCATTAGACAACTAATTTTCCCGAAAATTGTTCACTCTGAATCGATGATATGGTATGAGACTAACTCATGTTCATCACACAATAAAAATTGCAGAATTACAAGAAAATATCATAGACTTGCATATTGTACTCCTTTTAGTTTGTAATTTGGATACTGTGTTGTACAACTAATTTGTCCAATTTGGGTCTTCATTAATATGTTTGCTATTTTCAGGGCAACAGTTAGAAAATGATATATTAGGCAACTGTGAAAGTAGAGTTGTATTTTGATTTTTGATAATTTTTTAATTTGTTTTACTTGAAAATATGTTCAATTTGATCATTCTTTCTCCTGGGAGAGTATGAGACTATAAGTATTACTGCAGTCCACATTTTGCATTGCCTCACAAAGTTTGAGGAATAAAATACGATGCTTTTACGCAAACTGACTTGCATATGATGACTTTTTCTACTAATTGTTATTTGTTTTCATTTGGACTTTTGCATTCTAAGAAATATTATCATTGAATTCTCAATTACGAAGAATGATGGATTGTGGAGGATGGTAAAAAACATGAAAGTCGAATAGTTTGGTCTATTTTGTCATTATTGTATTTTATTATTTTATTTCCTTGAAGTAAAAAATGAACAGATGATGCAATATATAAGAAAACTAAGGACTTGCATCAAATGGTTGATGAAAAGAGAAGATGAAAATTTGATGAAATAAGAGAAGCTTCGGAATATGCTGGACTCAGAAGGAAAACAACATGCAGATAGTGGTATATTTTCTACATCTTTTGTTTTGTTTGGAAAGTTTTTGGTGACTTTTAGTATTGTATGTGTGTTATGGTTTGATCATTTTGTAGAGGCACAACTATAGAATAATATAGAACAATTTGAGGCAAAATATTGATGAACTTCGTAGACAAAATGAGTATTTTCAAGCAAACTGTAGAACAGAGGAATCTGACAAGATTGTAAGTGATTTTTAAAAATGCCTCTTTCTTGGCATCTCTAAATTTAGGGACCTAGGGTTTACCTATGTCTTGGTGTTGTAATTGTTGGAAAGTTACACACATCAAGAATTTTAGGGTTTCCTTCCTGTAACCCCCGTTCCCACAAATACATATTTCCTGAATATTTTCTGTATTTCGATATTTATAAATTCATTTTTTGTTAAATTTGTTTTAGATTTTTTATTAAAGTATTTTTCTAATCGATAATTATATTTATTTAAAATATGGTCTATTTAACCTTGTTTCTATTCGTAATTGATCAACTATTTACGTTTTAACCCAAATCAAATGTATTATTGCTATTTGGACTAATTTAGTAAATTTGTTAAACCCAATTCCATTTGTTATATAAATCTTGTTATTACTATTTATTATTGTTGTTATTATTACTATCATTATTATTGTTAATTTATTTTTATTAGCATTAGTATTGTTAGTTTCATTATTAATATTGTTGTTATTATTATAATTGTTATCGTTGTTATTATTATTATTATTATTATTATTATTATTATTATTATTATTATTATTATTATTATTGTTATTGTTATTAAGATTATTATTTTTGTTACTATTATTATTGTTATTATTATTATTATTATTATTATTATTATTATTATTATTATTATTATTATTATTATTATTATTACTCTTGATTTATTCTTAAAAAGCCATTTCTATTTAATAATTGTATTTGTAGTTATTTTAAATAACTTCTATATTGTAATACAAATTATATTTTGTTATATAATCCTATTTTTATTGGTTATTTTATTTTCCAATTGGATTCTAAACCCAAACCCTATTATTTCTCCTATTGGATTCTAACCCAATATCTAAACCCATTACCCAAACCCAATATCCCAATAACCCTATAAATACTCTACTAAAACACCCCTAACCCAAAACCCTAGCCCTGTTCAACCCCCAGCCACCAAAAACCTTACCCCTACTGTTGAACCCTACCCCCTGTTCACCCTCTCTCTCCCTGTTCATCCTGTTCCTCTCCTCTAACTCATCCCTGTTCACCATCCATCAACCTCTGTTCCTTGACAGCAGCAGACCCGAAGACCCCCCCTGCTGCTGTCCTTTTCCACCGCAGCAAACACTAGCGCCAGTGCCGCCAGCACCCCAGTCCCGTCGCCGTTAGCCTTGCTGTCTTTGCTGTTTACCTCTTTGCACGGGTTTTGCACGTGCCGTTGTGTGCACATGTGTGTTCGTGAGTTCGTGCATCGTACGTGTTTCTTCGTGGGTTTATTGCTCCGGAATTGTCATCCCGTTATTCTTTGGTATTCAAATTAATCGTCAATAAAACAAGTCACATTTCTCTTGAATTGAATCTTGTATCAAATTCAAGTTTTTATTAAAATTCTTGCAAGTAGATCCAATTGTTCATCGTATTGTATATTGTTCTTCCCTTTCGTTGAGTATTTTGAGGGTTTACACGAGCTAACCCAAATATTCTCGACTTCGTGTCTTTGTTGACTCCAAAAATTGAATCTCTCATGCATCCATGTAGTAGTGATAGTAGATTTATTCATACAAACAATATGCAAATAGATTATTGTAGAATTAATTGCTAGGTTGTGTGATTGAATAATCGATTGATATTTTGTGATCGTTAAATTAGTGTATGTGTGTATTCTTAATGATTCTTACCATGCTATTATACCTACCATGCTGAATATGAAGTGTATTGACTAAATTAAGTGAAACCCATCATGTTAGATCGCTTTATTTTATGAAATCTATTGAAAATCTGTATATTTGTTTTCTGTCTGGAATTTGGGATTCGTTTTCGACCCAGTATTTGATCTCAAAATAAATAACTTTCTGAATAAGGGTTGTAGCCCTGTGTCTCTAGTTTCCAGAACATCTTGAATCGCTCAATTCCGAGTTGTATTGCAAAAGGTATGATTATTTTAATACTACTGTGTTTTATTTTCAGAATTTCTGATTCTTGTATGTTTTCGTGTTCAATCCATTAAAAGGTGATTTAATATTAAAATAATTCTCTGATAATTTTCAGAATGTTAGTTAACATGTTTAGGAGTCTAAAGAATATTTTTGATGATTTTATAATCGAGTTTTCGCAGATTCTAAAAATATAATAACTTGATGTCAAATTTCAGTCAGAACATATAATCTGAAAAGAATGGTGTGTTTAACCTAGCTACTGTTGTCGGATTTTTTACTTTAAATATGTGTTGGATTCGTTGGGAAGTCTAGTTTCCAGAACATCTGACGGATTCACTTTTCGATTTCTTTAGCAGTGGAAAATTCAATTTTAGTACAGTGACCTCTTGCTATCCAGAATTTCATTTTTTCAGTCTTTCTGAAATTAATTATTCCTATATCATTGTATTGTATGAATTAAAGTATATATGTTCTATTGCATGATCCTAGTGCATTATTTTCATCATTCTAATTGTCCTACGGATTCACTTTTCGATTTCTTTAGCAAGTGGAAAATTCAATTTTAGTACAGTGACCTCTTGCTATCCAGAATTTCATTTTTTCAGTCTTTCTGAAATTAATTATTCCTATATCATTGTATTGTATGAATTAAAGTATATATGTTCTATTGCATGATCCTAGTGCATTATTTTCATCATTCTAATTGTCCTATCCAAGTTATTATCTTATTGTTCTCCTATTGCTTCTATCGTTCATCTAATGTCTCAAAATTGCATATTGTATTGTTGCATCGATAAAATAATTAACAAGCCAGGGTTTAAGCGATTGAATGGAGTAGTTGATGATATAGTGACTATACTCGGAAGAGGGGCCCTGTGTTTTCCTAAATACTGTTATCGGTATTGTCTTATCAGTTGATTATGGCTTACAACGTTAACCCAATCTATCATGTATTGTATCGTGGCCAAATTATTATATCATGCACTAAATAGTGAATTGTAACTATTGAATATTAATTATCGTTGCAGAGTACATGATCTATAGAATCTACCACCTGGTCTAAACAAAATTGATTGTATGCATCAAACCTGTGGTATGGAACATATGTGACACAGTAGTATGTGCATTAGTTAGGATTAAAATGATAAATAGACTTAAGAATTGACACAATATCAACATTGCATATTGTACATCATTGTTTCTATTGATATCAACTATTTTCTAAGTGTTATTAACATCGACCATTGAGCATTGATATTGAATATTGAATCATTGTTTATAACCATTGCATCGATTACCATGATATTGATTATTGCTATTGTCCCATGTTATTGATTCCTATTGATCCATTGAATTCATTGTTATATCGTTATTCCATTGTTTCTTTGCTTTCTCTATTTTCTGTCCATGACCTGCTTTAAGGAAATTTTTTTCCTCTTTTTAGATGAAGTGTTCACAGGTGTTGAAGGAGAATTACCTGCTGGAATTGGAGAATAAGCTTTCTAAATGTTTTCTGCTTTCTAGTTGATTGTTATTTCATGGACTTATTGTATTGAGACTTATTATTATTTTGTTTGGATTTATTATTGTATTCGGCTTATGACCCGGATATTATTATTTGTTTTCAGATGTTGGATTATCATATTTGGTTATTTTATATCGTCTTATTCCAAGTATTATTGTTCATGTGGTTGTTATTATTGCATGCGCAATTATTTTGCATTATTTATATTGTTGAGTTGAATGGGTAAACAGCATATGGATAATGCAAGTTATTCGCTGGCCAATGTCACTTACTTGTGTTCCGTAATTTTGGGAAGCGGGGCATGACACTTTCAATTCAATAGAAAATATAGAATGATCTTGGTTTCGAAATGTGAACTGGTTAATCTATGTATTTTTCATATTTTGATAGATATATATATATATATATATATTGTTTATATTGTTGAGTTGAATGGGTAAACAGCTTATGGATGACGCAAGTCATTCGCTGGGCCAATGTCACGTGCTTGTGTTCCGTATTTTTGAGAAGCGGGGCGTGACACTTTCAATTGAATAGAAAATATAGAATGATCTTGGTTTCGAAATGTGAATTGGTTAATCTATGTATTTTTCATATTTTGATATATATATATATATATATATATATATATATATATATATATATATATATATAGCTAATTATCAATTATTGTTCCCTCCATGTGATTTTGATTTTGATTATATTTGATTTGAGAGAGAAGGGGGTTAAGAAGCATGTACTCGAGAAGGAGATAGCGGAGTACACCAAGAAGTCCAAGAAGAGCGACAACCCAACTTTGGTAATTATTCGATTTTTTTTTCTTTCCTTTACTTTATAAAAATATAAAAGGATGTTGGTTGGTTGGTTTGAAAGTGTTAATTAGTTAATCTGTAGATTTTTCATCTTCTGATTATATTGTAATTAAAATAGTTAAGGGACATCTCTAAAATTTTAAGTTCCATATAATTGAAATAGTTAAGGGAGATTGATATGGATCTATTAGATTGATATGAATTCCTTATCTCCTATTGATTCTCCCCATTAAGAGATAATACACTTTTGTCTGGGGATAAGAGATTTGACTTACAACCCTTATAGGTTGGCTGTCTCTCCTAGTGCGCTTAATCTGTCACTTTTAATGGACTTGAAGAAGGCTCATGCTCTTGTAGATGAGCCTGAAGAAGGCCCAGAATCGTTAAAGAGGTCCGTTATGATTAATCTACTTGTAGAAGCTTTAGGATCTGTGCTGGGATCATACAATCCATATTTGCTATGATTTTTACCATTATCCTAAGCCCCCACTCCCGGAAGATAATTTATTTGGCTTTCGGGAAGTAATTCGTCTAATTTTTGGATTCTGGAATACAATCTTCGCTTTTAAGGTGTATTGGAGATATATGTAACTGATCAGAAACTTCAAAAGGTGACAAATATTTTCCTGGAATTTTTTGCAACTTTTTCGGATTTTTCAATTTTTTTCTGGATTTTTAATAATTTCACCCAATTTTAAAATCAATTTTTTGAATTTTTCAATTAATAAACCCAAATTTAAATTACTTTTTGAAAATTTTAACTAATTTTCTAAATTAATTTTTTTTTGGATTTTTTAAAATTAACTTTTCGAATTTAAAATGAATTTATGGGGATTTTTTTGAATTATCAAACCTTGGTGCGCTTCTTGGCGTGATCAGGTTCATTGATCACCTCCTAGCTCACGCATCGAAGGGATAAAAAGGCTGAAATGAAGTCGATGTGATGAGAAGCAACGTGGCAAGATCAAGAGCGCTCATTAAAATGTGGCTCGCCTACTGAGTGAAGTGTGCGACTGCAGAGGCATCGAGCTACGTGGCCACCCCTGAGCCATTGATCACGCACTAGCACACTTTTCACCGCAATCGGGAGGTCAATAATCGAGCAGAGCGATGGAGAAGATAATCAGCGGCGTGGCGAGATCTTAAGCATTGATCGCGTTTGCGCTCTATTTTCTGGATGATCTAACGGCCATAGGGTGCTTTGAGAGGCTCTCGGCTCACTCGAAAGACCATCTTGTCGAGTTGCTTCCATTTATTTTTTATTCTTTGGGCTTTGTCTACCTAGCCTTCGTCAAGCTACGTGTTTTGGCAACTAAGGCAGCCAGGGTTCCCTCGAACTTGGCATTTGGGCGACTAGAGCTTTCAACAAGCTAAATTTGGTCGAGCTCGGTTATGGGTAGCACTACCTCGTCTTCTTCGTCGAGTTGTTTTCGTCGGGCTTGTGGTCGGGCTCCTCTTCTCATCGAGCTGGTCTTATTGAGCTTGATTTTGTCGAGCTGACGCCGGCGAGCTCCTCTTCATGTCGAGCTCATTTTGGTCGAGCTCTCATGGTTGAGCTCGGCACTGTCGAGCTCCTGTGGTCGAGCTCGCAACGGTAGAGCTCCCTGGGGTCGAGCTTGCTTTGGTCGAGCTCCCCTTGGTCGAGCTGGTCTTGTCGAGATCGCTTTGGTCAAGCTCCCCTTGATCGAGCTCTTATGGTCGAGCTCCCATGGTCAAGCTTGTCATCATCGGGATCCTTTGGTTGAGCTCCCTCGGTCGAGCTTGCTTTGGTCAAGCTCGTGTTCCCATCGAGTTGAAATGTGGTCGACCTAGAGCATGTGGCAAACTCAATACCTGGGCGGCGAAAGATCTCGGCAATGAATTCAAGCTTGGAAACTAGGTAGCTTGGCGAGAAGCTTGGTGAGGGTTGTGAGCTTCGACGGAGTTTTCGCTTAGAGCTTGATGACAATCTGAAGGGTGATCGAAGGGACTTGGCGATGAGGCGAAGGTCGAAGGAGGAGTCTGTTAGTGACGAAGACTTTGAAATTAGGAGTCAGAGTTTTTGGATTTCGGGTTAGGTCTTGTACCTAAAAATCACTTGGTTTCAGAAATTTGGGTTTTGTTTGGGTTTCAGGTCTGGTTTTGAGAACCGAATATCCACTTGGTTAACCCAAGGAGAAATTGACCAGAGCTTTCAAGCCTCTGAGGATTTTTTTGAACTTTGGAAGCTTGGGTTTCGGGTTTTAGAAGCTCCTGTTAGTGTATGCCCTAGAAGCGAGCTGTGTATTGACATTACTAGTTTACATTGTATCATAACATTTATATTATATTTACGCATTTCATTTATTGTGTTATTTATTGTGAATTAAATAAACATAAGAAAGTCCTTAGAATAGTAAGTTCAATGCCATGAGATATCAAGTGCATGACTTGATTGTGAGATCATATTGGCTGAAATTAAAACACTGTTCTTAAATGTCCCTAGTAAAGTATTATTGTAAATTAGGATAACAATAATACATAAAGACTAGTGTGTGCGTAGACTATGACCATTCTCACGAGTCATGGATATGAGATATCAAGTCTTCACATGGGTACATATTAGAGTAATAATGTAATGGATTGACCCACCATGAGAATGCTGCATGGATCGTTATGTAAGTGTCATAAGTGATTCTCACAGTGACCATGGTGTACGTAGTTCTTTGACTTGAAGTCACTATGATTCTCTACATGAGAAATTATATATTTAATGTCGTCAAACGTTGCTTGTGATAAGGTGATTATAAAGTCGACTATTAGATATACTACAAATCATGCAGAGGGATGTGAGTGACTTAGATATTATTTGTCTCTCTTACATAACATGAGCAATATCTACGAGGCCCTTGGTTGAGTGATATTGCAAAATGCATGGCCATGCTCAAATGAGTCAATATCAGATATTGAGCTCATTTGTTTTAGTAAGTCTACTCGGACATCAAGAAACCAAAGATTGAACTATACAAGAGTGACACGCTCTATGTCTTTTGGTCAATTAAGATATTTGGACAAAGGACTAGATTACATGGTAACATAGGTCACAGATAAGTTATGTCAAATCACTGACATTCCCATTACTTGAGTAGCAGTGATGTATTGCTAGATGTCGCTCCCTATTTGTAATACTAGAATATGAATTTAGTATTACTGTCAACGTAATGGGAACCTACAGGGTCAAACACTTAGAATAAATCGAAATTAGGATTTAAATTCATAAGATGAATTTAACTGGGGATCCAAGTAAGACTTGGACTCCTGATATTGGTTGGAAATTTAATTAGATTAAATAGGCCGACTAAAGTTCAAAGGCCCACACACGAATCTGACCCAGATCTGATTGTGATCCCAACAGCCTCATTACTCTCTTAGGGTTGATTATCTTCACCTATATATATGATATATATCTGTGGAAAGACACACATGAAAAAACCCTAGCCATCACATAAATTGTGTGAGAGAGGATCATAAGGAACATCATTTTCTGTCACGCCCAACTTCCCAAAATACGGGAATACGAATAGTAACGAAGGCCCAGCGAATGATTATACATCATCCATAAGCTGTAACAGATTAACTCAACAATGTACAAGAGAAAATAACCACTCGTGAAGAATATAATCACATAAACAAAGAATAAACTCCAAAATAATCATGAAATAAATTCACTAAGTAATAATCCAACATTTGGGATAAAACAAACTTCGGGTCATAAAAGCCCAAGAATACAAAGTATGATAAAAGCAATACAATAAGCAAATAACAAAAGATAGCTATAGAAGTCTAATAGTCTAGTTCCGATCCTCAGAGAGTTTGCTCACCAAGTTCTTCTGGTGTTGCTCCTTCAGTACTTGTAAGTTCTTGATCTAAAAATAAAGAAAAGAGTGCCCTTAGAGCAAGTCGTGGGTAGCAAGTTGAGAAAAGCAGAGGATAAAGGAAACATGATATATCAAAGGAAAGGGACAAGATCAAAGTCAAAGAACAAAGCACAGGCAGGCAACAATATCAAAGGTCTATAGTAATCACACATGTAATGCGTGATGTCAGGTATACAGGATCAAGCATGCAGGTTATTAGTCATTTTATTAACCTATCTAGTGCACGTACTACTACATCTTATACTACAGGTTCGGCGCAAACACACAGTGAACGTTTTAGACTGATGGTGAATTCACGGATCGTGTACTCGGCCAAGAGATTTTCAGGCGGTGTTTTATGTTTTGGGATAGTGGTTATCAGGCGGTGTTTTATGTTCAGGGACAGTGTTTATCAGGCAGGTCAGGCAGTAGGGCCCGGCGGAGTACAATTTCCAATTGATCACTACCAAGTCTACCCATAATACTCCAGATTTTTATTAGTTTATTTTCATCCTATGTAAGCATGCAAGAATGTGTCAATGTTGTACAATACTAAGTGTGACTAATTCTATTCGTTACAGACAAATTATGAAGCAAACAAGTCATTCAAACACACATCACATGATCAAGGTCAGCATGACCTTACTGTACTAAAACATGGATCACAGCTACTACAGAAAAACAAATCTAGATCCGTCAAAAGTTCTAAAAACTATACTTCCACCCTGTTCCAGCAAATATATATAAGGCACATAAAAGATACGGAAGCTAGGGCGAAAACTCTATTCTATTCAAATTTTATGTTCAGGCAGCATATTGTAATCTGTGTTCACCTATTTGTTTCGGATCAGAAAAATCATCCAATAGATCTATAAAAATTCTGGGGCATTCCTACACATGTCCAGGTTCAGCTAGATTTATTTTAGTTTTTTCTTTTACTGTTAGCAGGGTTAAATAAATTATAGAACAGCAAGATACACATGCATTTGTGAATCTGAAAGTTCTGACACGGCTGTACTAAAATGATGATATCTAACAGATTCCACATCGGAATTCAAATCTGCAAAAAGGGTAGTAAACTAGACATCAGAGGCTAAATTTCATGTATAGAAGGTTATTTCAAAATATGACATCAACATAGATGAAAATCTGATTCAAAATGGAACACACAGCAGTCCAGAAATTATCTTAACATAAATAGGCAACAATTAAAATATACAAGTATATTTTTCATGCAAATTGGTAATCAAAGTGATCCTAGGTGACAACATACATATTTCTATGTTTAAGATACAATTTCACAGGCAAGGTATCAATTCATCAATCAAATTCAATCTAACATGTATATAATTCATCAACAAGTCCATAGCATGAGTATAGTTATTTTCATGTATTTGTGCATATGCAATGAAACAATAGGGACTAGATTTTAGATCAAAGAGAGTGGCACGAATTTAAGAGTATGTCGGGTTAGCTCGTGTAAACCCTCGATAAACTTAACGGAATTGTCAAATACAGCATGATAAGAAAAAGGACGGGATCTACTTGCAGAGATCAAATAAACTTGAACAAAACAAAATATTGGTTCAAGGAGAGACTTGCCTGTGAGACAATTAATTCGAATAATATAGAATAACGGGATCGGAATCCCGGACGACGATCCACAAGATCACGAGCGAGACACGTGCAAAACCAAAATAGCACACAAACAGCAACACCCAAACAGCCAACACAACCCACACCAGATCTCACACACAACACCGAACAGTAAAGTCCAGATCCGCTACACCAAAACGGCCAACACCGAAACGGACCAATACCCTTCGTCTCCTTCTTCCCTTCGACAGAGAGAGAGAGACTTGCGCGGGAGAACTCAGATGTTGGCGGAGACGGTGCGGCACTGCGGTGACCACGGCGAGGTGGTGCTGTGGTCGGGAAGCGATGCAACATCGAAGAACGGCGGCGCGAGCGAAGACCTATTTTCGCTCGAAATAGGGAAGACAACGTCGGGGTGAACGGGGCTCTGGACGGCGACGATGAGGTCTTAGGGAATCCTCGGTGGTTGCGAAGGTGCACGGAGGGCAAAGACAAACGGTGGTGAGGAGATGGGTAAATGGGTTGCGGCAAAGGGGGAGGTTGAATGTAACGCTCCGAATTCCAAATAAGACCGAATTCGAGATTTCACAGGATCTTTACTTCACTTCGTACAATTTTACAAGAAAATTAAAACTTTTCAATAATACATCAGAGTTCATTACATCTTTGTTTACACAGCGGAAGAATACAACAATGAAATAAAATACAACTTGTACAACTATAACAATGTAAATCATCAACTGCATCATAACATCTTTACTTCTTCATAAAGTCCATTACCTGCATATTAAGCTGTGGGCACGTCAGTCACTTACATGACGAAGTGTATGCCATGCCTTAATGCCTAATGCACACATTGTATACAACGATGACACTAATGCATACTTATTCGGATTCTATGCATCCCATACTACATAGGTCTGAGGGCAAGTGCCTACGTACTCCACATTTAAGGTTCGATCCCTCGCCATGAAACTACCCAGTAATAAAGCAAGGTTTAGATCATTCCATGAATGTGGATCCCAGCCACGGAGTCCACCGCCGACTGTTATAACAGATCCCTCATCGTGCGAATCATCCCGCAAGTGCCCCTCTAGCCCCGGTATACGTATATACATTGGAGTATGGCAACTATCCACCTGACTACGCTAAGTTCCGGATTTAAAAATAAAAGCTCATCTCCCACGGAGCAACCACAGTTCGCCAACTGGGTCTATAGCCACGGATATCCACCGCCGACTATATAGAAGTAACCCACTCACGTTTGCCCAGGTTCACTACATCTTCACTTATGTGCCTAATTATTTAGTTCAAGACATGAATAAATTTCCAAGCTTGGAATTAGTTTTACCTCCTATCGGACTTTATCAATAAATACGAGATAGCTCCATGGCCATATCTCATAATATATCTCAACTCTTTTCAATAGTGCAGGTACTCGAGGTCTCACCAACTCTAAATCACAACTTTTTCATGTACAAGAAAACATTGGTACACATACCCTTTAATAAACATGTCTTAAACCTAGATATTTTCATCTTCAACTTATTCACAATTGATCAATATCTTGTCTCTATCATGATTTAGTTATTCATTCATAATCTTCAAAGCAACATAATTCTTTTCAATGCACACAATTTCATCATATAAATTTTATCACAAAATCCAAGCTCATGTGGTGTCTCGATTCACTTCGAGATATTTCTTAAACAAAAAAAAAACAAGTGCAATCTCTTCACAACAAATAAATTTTGCTTTCTTTCAAAAAAACAAGTTATATTCTCAAGTTTCTATTTTTATACTTCAAATAAATTTTCATAATTATTTCTTATAATTTCCCATTTCATTTTATATTAATAATAATGTTTATTTCTAAAACCCTTTCATTCAAAAACTCAATTATATAAAAAAAACCACAAACAAAACCAAAATGGTGTCCCTAGGTTTTGAACCCATGACTGGCTGAAACCCACAGCCAACGCCCAGACTCAAACCCCCTAACCACTAAGTCCATTGGACTCTGGCATCAAAGAACTGTGCCAAAGTCTTCATAAATCAACTCTTGATTTCAGAATGCAATTAAAGGAAACAAAAATGAATGTGACTATCAAGTTTCGAACCCAAGATCTCTCATAAACAGTACTCTGTATTGCACTAGCTAACCAGTAAGTCCAAGTGTATTTTTTATTTAGGAATTGTACTAATGTACTTTTGTTTAAACTATTCAGAAAGTGGTTCTTTTTCCATGCAACTTGTTTTATCCAAAGATCAAATCTTTCTAAGAATTTTAAATAGAATTTTTCTTGACTGAGATTGAATTTAAAAACAGTAAACAACAAATTTTAATTTCATTAAAGCCCTATTTCCATTCCCTTAAACAATTCTTCTTTTCAATTTACACATAAGCTTGCATTTCTAAAAACTAAAATAGTCTTCATGAAAATTAGTTTATGTTCCTCCTTTTACAAATTAAAAATTTATAGCATACCAACATGTCTCTCAATCATGAGAATTTCACAAAAGTCTCTTTCATGGAAAATTATTATTTTCAATAATGCAAAATATACATATGTCAACACTTTTCATAGTACTAACTAAATTTTATTTTATTTATTTTCTTTCTTCTTTGTTAGTCATTAGATTCTAAGGCATGATTTGAATATGATATTCATCAATAAATTACCATATACTAATGAGCAAATTAACATGATTCATAGTATAAAGCATTTCTTCTTTTTAATTAGCATGGTATCTATTTTTACTCAATCACAATAAAACTATCCTCATTCATAGCAAATTACACTAGCATGAATTTTATCCATATCTTTCATATCAATATTAACTTATACTACTCATTTATAGTTCTTAGCATGCATATTCTACAACTAGAAAATAATGAAACCACCCACCTCTAATGAAGATTGAACAAAGTGGAAGCACACTCCTAGCTCATAGCAAGAACTTCTCCTCCTAGTAAGAACTCTCTACTCTCTATCTTTTTCTTTCTCTTATTTGATTTGTTTTTGGTGCAAAAGAGAAGGAGAAATGGGGTGCTATTTATAGGATATTGTTAGGGACTAATTTGCATAAATCTCAACCTAATAATAAATCTCTCCTTAATTGCCCACTCAACCCTTCATTTTCTTAACTCCTAAACTCCCAACTCATCATCTCCCCACCACTCTAAAGCCCTAACTCCCAACCCTTCTCCTTCCACACTCAAAACCGGCCTACCCCTAGTGCGACCGGCCAACCTCAATATGTGTGCAAATGCACACATGCACATACAAAATAAATACATTTTCTATAGTTCAAATGTGTACAAAAAGTTGTAACTTGTCATGTATTAGTCCAAGATCAACTTAAATTAGAATTTTACTAATGGGCTTGATTCATGGGCTCTCTTTTAATTCATTAGCTTAATTATTCTAGTGGGCTTTTCTTTTAATCAATCTAATGGACTAGGATTTAATCTTTAGGTCCATGGATTAAATAAAAGGCTAAATAAGATTATGCATGCTTAAAATTAGTAAATGAGAGTAAGAAAAGAGAATGGATAAATTAGCACGTGCATTATACGTGAAAAATCAAAAATGCATTTTTTTAATAAAAATAAAAATATGGGGTGTTACATTGAAGGCGACGAGGACTGGGAAGATGGAGTTCGGGTGAAAGGCGGGGATAACGACAGAGCGACGGGGATGAGGAGATGCAGGCGAAGGCGATAGGGAGGAGGAAGGTGGAGATCGGGAGGAGCGGTTGTAGGATTGGAGGCAAAAACAGAGAGAGCAGGAGATGGATGAACAGTAACGGAGGATTAAAAATAGGATTAGGGGGGATTAGGGAACAGTAATGGGGATGCTAATGACAGCTGAGGGAATAGGTTTAATTAGGGTTAGGGGATTAATAAAAGATTAGGGTATTTATAGGGGAAAAGAGAGATATTGGGTTATTGGGTAATTGGGTATAAATCTAATAAATAAAATAGATTGTACATGAATATAATGGATTAATATAAACCCAAATACAAAAGAATAAGCTATCCGATAAAATATGATTCATAACAGAATACAATTTGTATCACATTACATAATTTATTTGAAACGATTAAAAACACAATTATCAAATAAGTATTGATTTGTTTTAATAATCAATAATAATAATAAATAATCACTATAATCATAAGAACACTAAAATAACCATGTCAACACAATAATAATACTAGTAAATATCAAAATAGCAATAAATAATACCAACAACGACAATAGCAGTTATCAAAATAATAACAGTATATAAAAATAGAAATTTATGGAAATAGTCCCAACAGTAACGATATTTTTTAGGGTTAAAACGCAAAATAGTTGATCAAGTAGAAATGGAAACAAAGTTTATTCGAAATAATTATAATTATTGTTTAGAAAAAAAAATGCTTTAACAAAGAAACTCAAAACGAATTTAACAATAACAATTTATAAATATCGAGATACAGAAAAATACTCATGAAAATACTTATTTATGGAAATAGGGGTTACATTTTCCCGCAGTTAGTATCGCGGCGTATGGGAAAGCTTGATTTGATCTGTTCGTGTGGATACCGTAGAGGCACCGCAATACTGCAATGTTGTGATCGTCATACTGTGGAGACAACAGATCCAATATAAGGTATAACTCCTAAACACGATTTATAGTTTTCGCATAGATCCATGGTTAGGTTTCGATATTTTTTTGTAATTTTTCCACTGTGTATGTAATCTCTGATTGCCTTCAGAACCCAACAGCTCCAACCCATAGTTTAGCCATTAGGTGATTTTTAACTTCATCTTAATCCTTTCTTCCTTTGTTTGTTGGAGTTTAAGAGCTTCAAAGTTAGGGTTATAGCTTGATCGCTCTTCGGTGTTCTTCTCTCTCGCCAAGGTAGGAAAGGTTTCCTTGCTTGGATATGCTAGCCTTTTTGGTGGATCACAGCTTCTTGTGCTTTTCAACTCCTTATGTCGATCTTGGTCAGAAGATTTGTCGAGTTTTCGCCTGCCAAGTGCTTATTGGGGAGTCTACCTCGTCGAATTTCTCTTTTTTGACCAAACTTTGTGTTGTTTGCTTGTTTTGTCAATCAAAACATCCCGTCACCCATTCTGTTGAACTACACTTTCGTTGACCAAGCATTATGTCGTTCGCTTGTTTTGTCGATCGATCATTTCGCTGTTGGACGAGTGTACCGTC
The DNA here is from genome assembly GCA_017893485.1 of Hemerocallis citrina. NCBI lineage: Eukaryota > Viridiplantae > Streptophyta > Magnoliopsida > Asparagales > Asphodelaceae > Hemerocallis > Hemerocallis citrina. The sequence continues at coordinate 416,656,340 of CM030358.1, read as the reverse complement.
AGTTTAGACATTGAGTACTTTGATCGTTGGATCTTGGGTATGTAGCTGACCTAGAAGAGCTATTGTTGAGGCAAACTCCGAAAGGTTATCGAACCGTGAACTTGTTGTTTGATCCTAGCAAGTTTTATAAAGGCAAATCTGGGACGGATTTGAACGTTTGAACTTGCAGTTTGCACCCAGCAAGCTTGGAGAGACAACTCGGTGATAGAGTTGGTCGTAGAGCTTGTTGTTTGAACCCAACAAGTTTGAAGAGACAACTCTAAACGGAGTTAAAATAGAGCATGTCGTTTGATCCCGACAAGTTTATAGAGTCAACTCTGAGACGAAGTTGGACGTTTGGACTTGCCATTTGCCCAACATATTTTGAGAGGCACCTCTAAGGTGGAGTTGACGTAGAGCTTGCCATTTTCACTCGGTAGGTTTAGAGAGAACTCTGTGACGGAGTTTTTCGTAGAACTCGTTATTTGCACCTAGCAAGTTTGGAGAGAACTCTATAACGGAATTGAATGTTTGAACTCATCGTTTGATCCCAGCAAGTTTGAAGAGACAACTCTGAGATAGAGTCGAACGTAGAGCTTGTTGTTTGATCCCAGCAAGTTTGGAGAGGCAACTCTTGGCGGAGTTGGACGTTGAACTTGCCATTTACGCCCACCAATTCTTTAGAAAACTTTGTGACAGATTTGAACATTGAGCTTTCCGTTTGATACCCTGCAGGTGAGTAGATACAACTCTAGACATAGTTGGACGTTTGAACTCGTTGTTTGTTCCCTTAATTGAGTTGATGTAGAGCTTGTCGTTTGCGCCCAACAAGCTTGTAGAGACTCTGCGATGGAGTCAGATTTTCGAACTTGCAGTTTGCGTCCATCAAGTTTATAGAGACAACTGTGAGACAATGTTGGATGTAGAACTTGTTGTTCTCTCCCATCAAGTTTGTAGAGGAACTTTGAAACAGATTTGATGTTAGGCTTGTCTTTTCATCCCATCAAGTTCATAGGGGCAACTCCTTAATCGAGTTGATGTAGAGCTTGTCATTTGCGCCCAACAAGCTTGTAGAGAACTATGCGACGGAATCGGATGTTTGAACTTACTATTTGAATCCAGCAAGTTTATGGAGACAACTATGAGACAGAGTGGGATGTAGAACTTGCTGTTCTCACCCAACAAGTTTGTACAGATTCCTCGAAGATGGAATTGGACGTTGAACTTGTTGTTTGTGCGCAGCAAGTTTCATAGAGACACCCTGTGATGGAGCTGACGTTTGGAATCGCTTCTAGTGCCCATCGAGTTTGTAGAGACAATTATAGGCCGATGTTGGATGTTTAGCCTATTGCATGAAGATGAGGGTTCGTTGGAAGGACTCAAGCAAAGCACGGGGCACTGTATTTGTTATTTGGAGTCTACGAGTTGTTAATAGAGCTCAAGTGGAGAGCAAAGCGTTAAACTCGTTGTTTGTATTCAACGAGTTGTTGACGGAGCTTGTGCAGTGAATGGAGCGTTGAACTCATTGTTTGAAGCCAACGAGTTATTGAAGGAACTTGTGAAAGAACAAGGCATTGAACTCGTTGTTTGGAGTCAACGAGTTGTTGATGGAACCAGGGAAAAGATCAAGGTGTTGAACTCATTGTTTGGAGTCAACGAGTTTTTGATGGAGCTCGTGTGAGGAGCAGGGTGTTGAACTCATTATTTGGCGCCAACGAATTGTTGGCGAAGAATGAGAGAACAGCAAAGCGTTCAACTCATTGTTTGGAGTAAATGGATTGTTGATGGATCTTGAGCAAAGAGCAAGGCATTGAACTCATTGTTTGGAGTCAACTCGTTGTTGGTGGAGCTCATGCGGAGAGTAGAGCATTGAACTCATTATTTGGAGCCAACGAGTTGTTGGCGGAGACTGAGCGAAAAAGCAAAGCATTGAACTAATTGTTTGGAGTCAATGGGTTGTTGATAGGGGCCTGAGCGAAGATCAAGGTGTTGAATTCATTGTTTGAAGTCAACAAGTTATTGATGGAGCTCGTGTGAAGAGTAGGGAGTTGAACTCGTTCTTGATGAAGCGCAAGCGGTGAGCAAAGTGTTAAAATCGTTGTTTGGAGTCAACGAGTTGTTCATAAAGCTTCAGCGTAGAGCAAGCTGTTTAACTCATTATTTGGAGTCAATAAATTATTTTTTCAGAACTCAAGCAGTGAGCAGAGCGTTGAGCTCATTATTTGGAGTCAACGAGTTATTGATGAAGCTTCAGTTGAGAGCATGTTTTTGAATTCGTTGTTTGGGGTCAACGAGTTTTTTATGGAGAGCATGCAGAGAGTAGGGTGTTCAACTCTTTGTTTGGGGTCAATGAGTTCTTGATAAAGCTCAAGCGATGAGCAGAGCGTTGAACTCATTGTTTGGAGTCCTCGAGTTGTTGATGAAGCTTCAGCAGAGAGTAAGTTGTTGGACTCGTTGTTGGGAGTCAAGAAATTATTTTGCCGGAGCTCAAGTGGTGAGCAGAGCGTTGAACTCATTGTTTGGAGTCAACGAGTTCTTGATGAAGCCTCAGCGGAGAACAAGCTGTTGAACTTGTTGTTTGGGGTCAACGAGTTGTTGATGGAGAGTAAGGCCTGGAACTCATTGTTTGTAGCTAAAGAGTTGTTGGTGGAGTTTGTGTGAAGAGCAGAGCATGGAATTTGTTGTTTGGAATCAACGAGTTGTTGGAACTTGTTCGAGTCTTCTTGATATTGAAGTGAAATCCCTTATGTTTGTTCAACGCTGAGGTGATTTCATTTTTCTCTTTACTGACAAGTAGTTGTGCACATCGAAAAAGGTCATCAGGACATTGAGCTTGCCTTCCTTCACGATACACGGTGCTTGATGGATTTGAGAGTCCACTTGTGTGGTACATCACGCGGGATGGAGTTGGAGCTTGTTCAAATGAAGATGGTAGGAAAGACTTAGAGCTTGTCTGCAAAAGGAAGTATTGTTTTGAAATTTATTCTCAAGAGTTGAGACGACCATGGGGAGCTGTTAGCTGGTAGGAGGCATGTGAAGAGGTTTGTGTCTCTTAGGTGGTGCATGACTCTATTGTGTAGCTGGAAGAACGACTTGTAGGACAATTTATTGTATAATGTTTGCAAGACTTTTGTAACGATTCTTAGGCATAAAGTGTAGACTCATTGTATTTGTACAGTTGTAATGAGACTTGTTGTTGAGATTGATGAGCTGTCGACTGAGTTCTGTAGCTAAATCACAAGGCCTCAAATTTTTTGTTTATAGATAACGAACCGTCGATGGTGTGTTTGCACAATGTTTGACGAAGTTTAGAACTTATCCTTCTTGTACCTAGCTAGTTGTAGGAGCAACTCTTCGGAGGAGTTATCTTCTGAGCTTACTGTATGGGTGTTTAGCTAGTTGTAGGATCAACACTAAGGGAGAGTTGTTTTCCAAACTTTCTATATGGATCCTCCAACGAATTGTGAGAGCCACATCGAGTGGCAAGTTGAACTCCAAGTGTTGCTTTTGCAAATTTTATTGGAGTAACTGCAATCCACAATTTTGGACATGTAATCCATCTTTAAGAAATTTTAACTAGTTTCAGGAACAAGTCGAATGGTGAGTTGAACTCCGAACATGCTTAATTATAGGTTGCTAAAGTAACTCCGAGCTATTGGTATGGATTCCGAACTTGTTAGTTTTAATATTAACAGGTTGCAGCAGCAGATCGAATGACAAGTTGAACTCCGAACTTGCTTTGTTGCAAGTTGCTAAAGTAACATCGAGTCATGGGTATGGACTCCGAACATGTTGTCGAGACGCTAACGGATTGCAGGAGCAGATCAAATGGTGAAGCGAACTCTGAACTTTCTTTGTTGTAAATTGCTAGAGTAACTTCGAGCCATGAGTATGGACTCTGAACCCATCTTATAAGGAGATTTCAATGAGTTTTTGGTGTCGATTTTAGGGGTAGGCTTGACGTTTAACTCATTGTATGCATCCATAGAGTTGTACAATAATTTTGCAAAAATTAATACTAAATTTTATTGGAAAATAAAACTAAGCGGTTTCTCTAGTGACTGACCGTTATTACATGCAGTGATTGGTAGTGAAAGCAGTCTTTATTGAAATGAATTCTCTAGTGGTTGATCTTTATTACAAATTGGGAAATTTTGCTATTATTACTAAGAGGTGACATTTTAGACGCCCTCGTTGTACTTTATAAGGTGTTATACTTTCCAAGTTCCTTCTGATATCTCCTTGCCCCCTGGGTCTTCAAGTTAATGAGCCAATAGTCGAAAAACTTGGGGTGCGTTTGTTTTGATATTTAGAATAGAGTTTTCTGAATAGAGTATTCTGAATAGAGTATTCTGAATAGAGGTATTTTGAAAATGAGTTTAAAAGCTGTTTGTTTAGACTATATTCTGAAAACTGTATTCTGAATACTGTTTATCTGAAAAAGAGAGTTTAGATGCTGTTCTGTTATATTTCTAGCTGAAATCTGTTATCTGAAAGCTGTTTTTCTGAAAAAACGAGTTTAAAAGCTGTTCTGTTATATTTCTTGATGAAAACTGTTATCTGATAGCTATTTTTCTGAAAAAGCGAGTTTAGAAGCTGTTCGGTTATATTTCTTGCTGAAAACTGTTATCTGAAAGCTGTTTTTCTGAAAAAACGAGTTTAAAAGTTGTTCTATTATATTTCTTGCTGAAAACTGTTATCTTATAGCTGTTTTTCTGAAAAAGCGAGTTTAGAAGCTGTTAGGTTATATTTCTTGCTGAAAACTGTTATCTGAAAGCTGTTTTTCTAAAAAAACGAGTTTAAAAGCTGTTCTGTTATATTTCTTGCTGAAAACTGTTATCTTATAGCTGTTTTTCTGAAAAAGCGAGTTTAAAAGTTGTTCGGTTATATTTCTTGCTGAAAACTGTTATCTGAAAGCTGTTTTTCTGAAAAAACGAGTTTAAAAGCTGTTCTGTTATATTTCTAGCTGAAAACTGTTATCTGAAAGCTGTTTTTCTGAAAAAGAGAGTTTAAAAGCTGTTCTGTTATATTTCTTGCTGAAAACTGTTATCTGAAAGCTGTTTTTCTGCAAAAACGAGTTTAAAAGCTGTTCGGTTATATTTTTAGCTGAAAACTATTATCTGAAAGCTGTTTTTCTGAAAAAGAGAGTTTAAAAGCTGTTCTGTTATATTTCTGACAATTTTGAATATCAATTTGATATATATAATAATAATAATAATAATAATAATAATAATATATAATAATAATAATATATATAATAATAATAATAATAATAATAATAATAATAATAATAATAATAATAATAATATATATATAATAATAATAATAATATATATAATAATAATAATAATAATATATATAATAATAATATATATAATAATAATAATAATATATATAATAATAATAATAATAATAATATATAATAATAATAATAATATATATAATAATAATAATAATAATAATAATAATAATAATTATAATAATAATAATAATAATATATATATAATAATAATAATAATAATATATATATAATAACTCCCCCGTCGTGCGCCACCAGCTCTCTTGCTTAGTAGTTGCTGTGAGAAGAGAGTAAAGGAGGTGTTTTGGAAAATAGGGGGTATGAGTATTCTGAATATCAATTGGGAATAACACTCAAAACAAACGCCAACTCAGAATAGAGTATTCTGAATACTCTATTCTGAATATCAAAACAAACGCACCCTTGGTAGACCTTGTCAGGACTTGCCTGTTTTGAAGCGAGCCTCCCATTGTTTTGCATAGAGAAAGGAAGATCTTCAGATTTGTCAATGTGTTTAATCAAGACTATTTGTAATCCCTATTTTTCTATTTTGGATTTTATTGTATTTCATTTTCTTTTTCCCTAATATTGTATCTAAATTCCTTTTAATAATAAGTTTTTGCATTTCTTTGGGCTCATTTATTCTCTTTTGACCAATTTGTACTCTTTTGGCTTCAATTCTGCTATTTTTTGGCTCACTACAAAATTTTTCTCTTTGTGTTTTGAGTTTGAATTGATCCGCTATATGTTTATCTTGTCGCCTTTTACTTATTCGTCTCTTTTGGAGCCTAAACCCATACCCTTAACCCATTAACCCACAACCCAAAACCCTATATCTTAATCTCCTATAAATACCCCATTAACCCTAATATCTAATCTCTATCTCTCCAAACCCGCCGCTCTTGCTCTCGACTCTCTGTTTCCCATCGACTGCTCGCCTCCCCATTTTTCGACCACCACCTCATCACCCTTCCACCATCTACGATCCCGCCTTCGTCCTTGCTCCGCCCTCGCCACCACCATCCCGTTGCCATCATCCTCACCCCGATCCTCATCTCCACTGAACCCATCCACCCTTCACCATCCCGTCACCTTTCGACCTTCACCCATTGCTACCCACCTCAACCCTCTTTGGTGACCACCAGAGACCCCCTCACCCGTCGTCGTCGTCGTCAAACACCCGAACCCATGCCGTTCCGTCCTCCTCTATTTTGGTGCGAAACAGAGCACCGCTCGAGCGCCAAAGTTCTCATCGCTGTGTCGCTTCCCGACCGCCAGCGTCCCGCCGTCGTCGCCCTTGCTCTCGTCGCTACTGTTGCTTCTCGACTGCGAGCACCGCAACCACTGTTCCCCTCCCGCCGTTTCTATCTTTCTCTCTGTCGTTGTTAAGAAGAAGAGTAGAGTTGGGTTGTGGTGTTTGTTGTTCGTGAAGGAGGGATCTCGATCTGGTGTTTGGTGTTTGTGAAAGGGATCCAGGATTGAGTATTGCTGTGTTGCTGTTGAGTTGTGTGAGGTTTTCCTATGTGGGCGTTTGCATGTAGCCCGCACGTGTTTTCGTGTTCGTGGTTCGTTGCTCAGGATTCTCATCCCGTTATTCTAAATATTTGCAATTAACATCTAAAAGGAAATTCTCTTCTTGAACTAGTTTATTGTTTTGTTCAAAATTCTTTGATTTTCGCAAGTAGATCCCAGTCCCTTTTTTTATCATAATGCTATTGAATTCCGTTAAGTATATTGAGGGTTTACACGAGCTAACCCGATGTATTATTAACATCATACCTACATTTTTGATCTAAAATCTAGTCCCTCTTGTACGATGCATATGCACGTTTACATAAAAAATAATTAGATCCATGTTATAGAATTGTTTGATGAATTGAATACGTTAGATTGAATTTGATGTAATGAACTGATTACCATGCCTGTGAAATTTCATCTTAAAAATGGAATTATGCATGTTAAACATCTAGCATCACTTCGATTATTAATTAGCATGAACTATATGGTTGTATAATTAAGTTGTTGCCTATTCATATCAAATTAAATTCTAGCCTGCTGTTTGTTCCTTTTTGAATCAGATTTTCGACCATGTTGCTTTTGTAATTTGAAATAAATTTCTGAACATGAATTATAGCCCCATGAATCTATTTTTCAGAACTTTTGATGGATTTGAATTCCTATGTATAATCTGGTAGATATCAGTATTTTAGTACAGCTAGGTATGAATTTCCAAATTCACAAATTCATGCGTATCTTACTGTTTCATAATTAAATGGAACATGATAACAGTAAAATAAAAATATGAAATTTATTTAAATGAGACTAGACATGTGTAGGAACCACCCTGAATTTTTGTAGGTTTAATTGAGGAGTTTCCTGGCCTAATTCATATGTTTGAACACAATCTATAACTTGCTTCCTGAACATAAAATCTGATAAGAATAGGATTTTTCACTCTAGTTTCTGTAACTTTTATAAGTTGTGTATATATTCGCTGGAACCGGTAGAGAGTCTAGTTTTCATAATTTCTGACAGATCCAGATTTTCTTTTCTGTAGTAGCGGTAATCTATGTTTTTGAACAGCAACGTCATTCGGTCTAGATTGTGTGGTTTGTGTTAATTTAATATGTTTGTTTCTTGCTTTGTCTGTAACGAGTAGAATTAGTCACACCTAGCATGATACAATATTGACACCTTCTTACATGCTCACATAGGATGAAATAAAATGTTACCAAGCCGGGGTATTATGGGATGACTTGGTAGTGAACAATCGGAAACTGTACTCGGTCGACCCTACTGCTTGACTTGTACTGACTATTGCTTGAAAATTACTTTCATTGAACATGAATCACCGAGTACTGGTCCGGGTACACGATCCGTAAATTCACCATCAGTCTAAAGCGTTCACTATGTGCTTGCGCAAAACCTATGGAATGGAACACAGTAGTACGTGCACTAGATAGGTTAATAAAATAATTAATAACCTGCATTTGACATTTCATGCTTGATCCCGTATACTGTCACCAACAATGGGCTTGAATTGAAACTATTAATTGAATGTATGATTAAATATAGACCCCTTGACTTTATTGCCAATCTTTGATTTTGTTGTTGACTTTGATCCCGTCCCTTCTTTTTGATATGCCATGTTCCTATTATTCCCTGCTTTTTGTACTTGCTCTAAGGATATTATTTTCTCTCTTTTTAGATCACGATTTTATAGGTACTGAAGGAATAATAACAAAAGGAATTGGTGAGCAACGATCCCAGAAGATGGAACCGAAGATTGCGCTACTTAATTTAATTTATTACTAGATTTATTTCTTTTGAACATTGTCGTGATATTATACTTTGTTTTTGGGCTTTAATGTCCCAGAGTTTGTTTTATCACAAATGTTGTGTATTATTATTTAGATCATATCATTTATTTTTTAAGTTGATCTTTGTTTATGTGATTATATCTCCTTGCGTGGTTGTGATTGTTATTTCATATTGTTGAGTTAGTCTAGTATAACTTATGGATGGTGTTTACATCATTCGCTGAGCCTACGTTACGTACTCGTATTTCGTATTTGGGGAAGCGGGGCGTGACAGTTTTTAGTGGTTTCAGAGCCCAGGTTTGGATAATATATCAGTCAAACACGACCAACTTTATGGAGGTTTGGCTTTGATATATTAGTCACGTTTGGCTCTATCCAAGTTAACTCAGTGATGTGCACACCACGATGATCACATGAATGTATATATAATAACCAACATATATTCTGGGTACTGACCATATTTGATCATGTTTCAGGCTATGACTCGTGGGAATTTTTCCTCTTCCCGTCCGAGGGATGAGCAGCCCGAAAGCGCTGCTATTCTTCAGACGATACAGCAGATGATGGCTCTCCAACAGGAACATAATGAATTGATGATGGTCACTTTGGCGGCCAATGGAGCTGCCACTGGACCTGCACTTGGGCCATTGCCACCAAGGCCCGGTACAGTAGCAGATTTCATGAGGCTGCACCCGAATAAGTTTTCGGGCACTGAGTCGCCACTGGAGGCCGAGCAATGGCTTATCTGGACGGAGCAACTGCTGATCGCTGCCCGTGTTGCTGATGTTGATCGTGTGGATGTGGTTAGCATCCAATTGGTAGATCTCGCCCACATCTGGTGGCGGGCTGAAACTGAAAGGATGGCGAGACCCATCGAGTGGGCCACTTTCTCGAAGAGCTTCATGACAAAGTTCTTTCCCAGTGTTACCAAGGCAGAGATGCAATGACAATTCGTTTCCCTAACCCAGGTCAGCTAGATAGTATTCATAAATGTCATTATTGTTGCCTACTTCACCTGTGACAATATTAATTTGAGCATTGTCTTAACCAGGGAAACCGTTCCGTGAATGAGTATGCTGCAGAGTTTACTCGGCTCAGTCGCTTCACTCCTGCCCTGGTAGCACTGATGAGGATAGGGCTCGCAGATTCCAGTTAGGGTTAAGTTTTCCCATCCAGGACCGCTTGGCTGCTCTTCGGCTTCGTGCCTATGCCGACGTTCTGGATGCTACTCGGATCTACTGTTTTTATACTATTTATATCTTCTCTAACATAAGATAAAAGAAGATATAAATAGTATAAAAACAGTATATCAAAAGGTAATCTTTAATCTTACAGTTCTTTATTTAACTAGAGGTTCTGAACAAAAGGGAATCTTTAATCACATCGTAGATCACTTACATGAGATAAAAGAAGATATAAATAGTATAAAAACAGTATATCAACCTAGAAAAATAAATACTGACTTTAAGTTATCAAGTTTATCTAGATCACAGATAAATATGGTTAAATATTCGTTAGAAGAAAAAAAATAAAATTAATATTACTGACTTAGATAAAATCTATTACGATGCCTTTAAAGAATTACAACAAAAGGAATTATCTGGAAAAATAGATAGTATAGATGTATAAGCTTATTATGAAAAACATGCCCATGTAATAAATTATTGGCAATCCCATGAATCTGAACAAGATTCAGAGTCTGAGCAAGACTATACCTCCCAACTGGAGGAAAACATGGATTCCACTGAATCCGAGGATTCCACAGAATCCATTTCCGACACATCGGAAAAATTACAGTACGCAATATGTACAAATTGAGCCGGAACCAGTGGTGGTTCTGGTTTATATTTACCACCACCAGAAGGATTTTTTCCTCAAAATCCAAATCCTGGTTTTGTTCCACAACAACCTCAAGAATCAATCAATCAAACTGTACCTCCTCCGGATGAAGAAATGGCAGAAAGCCAGAATCCCACTGGAGCACAGTTTCAAACAAGATCTGATATTATAAATCTTCATTCCTCGAGAAAAGCTAAACAAGCATTCTCTCAGAATGAAACATCTAGCATGATTCTAAATATAGATCATGTCCCACATAAAAAATAAAAAAAGACATTATTAAACTGGCTACAAAAAATGAGTGGAATTGCTTATATTCTTCCTCAAATGTCCGTACCAGATTTTTTAATGTATGCCACCAGTGATTGGGAAGGATACGCTTTATGGTGGATGACAAGCCTAGAAAACATCAACAAAGAAGCAATAAATAAAATAAGAAAAATGAACAGCATTAATGGTGCATTAATTGAATTAGTTGATCTTCTAGCAGCTGACCTCAATTGAGAATCACTGCGAGAAGAACCAGACATCGAAAACAAATTAGTAAAAATGCAATTATGCGATATATGTATGTTAGAAGAATTTGTCTCAACATATATAGGCTTCGTATTTCAATTAAAAACCACAGAACAAAAATTATTCTGGATGAAAGCATTTTTTGGCAAAAGTGCCATATCCATGGAATAATCTTATACAAGAAAGATATAATTCTTTACTTTCTACAATAACATCACAAAGAGATGCACAATCCACAGGAATCCTGAATAGAGCCTGTATGGAAACAATGAAAGCTTACTGTGAGCAAGCAAAAGCTCATAAACAAGTAAATAACAAAATTAAAACTTCTAAATTAGGATTTAATTGTTGTACAAAATACGACGAAGATCTTAATTTGCAATTTGGGTGCAACCCGGCATACCAAGTCAAAAATTACAAAAGTTCTAAACGGTTTCAACACCAGAAAAAACCCAAATATAAAATTACTCGTAGAAAATGGAAGCCCACTTTTAAGAAAAAATATACACCTAATAAATTTCCTAAGAAGAAATTTATTAATAAACAAAAATTCAAAAGGGGCTTTAAATGTTTTAAATGCAGCAAAGAAGGGCATTATGCTAATGAATGTCCGACAAATATAAAATCTATAGTCCTAACAAATATTGAAGAATATGGTATCCAATATGGAACTATCAATGATATTCCCAGCGATACACAATCTTCAATATATGAAATAGAAAGTCTATACTCTGAAGATTCGTACTTAATATCTTCTACTGAAGACATGGAAGAATCCTTTAAAACTTCAAACATTAATATGTTAACTATAAAAAAAACTATAAATGCTATCCATATCATTCCCTTAGCGGAAGATATTCTATTACCTCGAAAAGACAAAAGAAATACCTCTGGGTATTTACTTTTTTCTAGTCGAAATTATTATCTCAAAAGATATATAACAACACTTATTTATTTGGATATAATTCTCCAAATTCCATTGGGATATTATGGTATAATCCATAATCTACCAATGCATGCTAAAGAAAATATATTTATAACCACTGGGTTAATTGAACCCATGGCTACTACCAACATAGCGTTACAAATGAAAAGTACTAGCCTTGAGGATCAAGATTACAGAATAGAAAAGGATGACCCAATCGGCATGTTAGTTATCCATAAATATGAAGATCTTCCAATAATTAAGGAAGAAACTTATTCAACACAAACTTTTAGCTCTAGAAGCCAGAATACTAGAGGTAAAGTGCCAGAAGCATATTTTGAATACAAAATATATATGAACTCATTGACCACAGTCAATGAAATATCTTCTGAAGAAATAACAAATAATAGTATTCAAGATAGTGCTGGAGAAGAATTTTTTATTACAAATGAAGATCTAGAAAAATTAAAAGAGGCTATTCATTATTCAGATAGAAAGGAAATTTACAAATCACCAACATTTAAATCTCGTTTTCTAAATCAACATACATATATTTTTGAAAGGATGCAAGGAAATATTGAGTTAAAAGGAGATGAAGATTTTTCTTCAGTTAAACTTCTTGATCAAAATAAAATCGAAAGATTAAAACGAAAATATCCCAAAATGAAATACCTTCATATTGGGTTAATCCAAATCAAAATTACAGGACTATTCCGTTCAGGAATAGATACTTCGATAATGATTATTTGCATGGATGAAAGAATCATCAATAATCCCTTAAACAGTATTATTGGTGGAGCTAAGTCAAACCTAGCGAACAGACTATTTGGAGTCAATATACATCCTGATTTCTGTATTAGCCTTGAAGACAAAAATATTGGAAAGGCTTGTACATTATCAAGTATTAGGAATATAATGGGAACATTGTATGGCTTTAAATGATACTTCTACACTTAAATCCATTACACCAACACAATTTGTTAAACTATTCGAGGTTGGCATAGGTAAAACTATTCAACCCAGATTAATTGATGTTAGACATCTTAAATTTGATCAAGAGATGCAAGTATTCATAAAATCCTTGAAGCCAAAACTTCAAGTACCTACTAAATACTTTATTGCATCAGGAAATATAATTTCAACAATAATTTGAAATCATTCTGGAGAATCCTCTTCTTTGCAACTCTTACGAACCCACTCTGTAAGACATTTCGAAGAAACCCCAGACAAAACAATACCACCTAGACAGAGTTTTCAGTTTGAATGACTTGAACCTGTTGAAGGTCAAACAAAGAAAATGCTTTTAAATCAAAAAGAGAAGAACACTGAACAACGAGTGTTAAAAATTCCTTTGGCACAAATATAAGCCAATGATTCAAGCTATTGATTTAAAAAAGCAGGCACAGTTACATATATATATACCATTAACAATCAAAATTCCTGACATACAAGAATTTACGATTCATGCCTTAGTCGACACAGAAGCTGAAGCAAGTCTGCTCCAAGATGTCTTTATTCCCCCACAATTTTGCACTCCATTAACCAAACCCGAAATGCTTAATGAATTTATGGGCAAACAATGCCATATAACCCATAATGTTATTGGTCTACAAGTACAAATTCCTGATCTACATAATCAATTTCAAACATATTCGTTTGATATTGGGTTATTACCCCAGGTTCTTGAAACAGACTGCCTCCTTGGAATGGATAATCTCTATTTCTTTGAGCTATTCAACAACCATTTTTTTCAATTTGACAATCGCTTTATCCTGCGTATACCGCTATCTGCCCCATTAGCACCTCATTATTCACCTGCAGCACAGTGTGGTGGTGATTTACCCGTTTCATTAATTCAACAAAATAAGAAACCCAAACCAGATACATATTCTTTGTTCCAGCCACCAATTTGGAAACTTTGGTTCATAATATGTTGGAACCATTATATACAAATAATCCTTTAAAATGGTTTGAGAAAAGCCCAAGATATTATAAAATTGAATTATTAGAGCCACATAAAGACTCTTGATATGGGTCAAATGACGTGGCCCCTCCTGGGCCACAGGATCCCCTCATGAAGTGTGCACCACCGGATCATCCGGATCCGCTACGTCAGCGCGCAAACCGCCCAGGCCACTGCCACGTCAGCCTGGAAACCGTCTCGACCTCTACCACGTCAGCCCTATACCACTTGGGCTTCTACCGCTTCAGGCCCACAGGCGACCAGGTCCAGACCCGGCCCCAAATGGGTCCAGACCCAGTTGGCTTCTCCTATAAATACTAGCCCATCTACCCCTTATCCAGGTAATCAATCTTTTCCACTCAAAACCCAAGTTACTGTTACTCTCTCCCAGTAGCTGACTAGATCGTCGGAGGGTTTGCCACCGGGACCAACCCCGGTGTTCCTAGACCGTCTGCAGGTACACAAGACCTTGGGTCCGAGCCTCCTGATCCTAGCCGAGCATCCAGCCTCCACCTCACTCCCTCCTATATCCTTACCATTCGCCTGACGGTCATCCGCACCGGAGCTTCCTCCACCAATAAAAATCGAGAAGAACTCACACTTGGTGCATCCACACGCCTTCCAAAAACAAACCCCATTAGGTTGGCACCATCTGTGGGAAACTCTCCTAGTGCAGACGCCAGCCCGAGCTCAGCCATCAACGGTACCCCGTCAACCCGAGCTCACATGGCGCCCAAAGCCACGAGAGCTGTTACCTCAGCGCGATGGCAGGACGTGCCTCCACAGGGCGTCGGCACCAACGCTCATGCATTCAACAATCTGAGGGTCAGTCACGGACTCCAACCGGGTGCCTCCCGTCCGATCCAACCCGACCTGCGGGGGGTAATCCAGAATCGATAGGCAAGCCGGAGTAGGGGAGGGGCCGCATCCAACTCGGCCCCGAACCATCCCAAACCTCCGTCCCAAGGGCGGGGGCCGGCACTCAGCCGCGTCGGCCGGTGCCCATCGGCTCAGCAAAATCGGGCCGAGCGAGCCCCGGTCACCCACCAGGAGTTCCAAGACTTTCGAAAGAAATCATGGAGGCCATCCGATGTAGGCGTCCGCCGCTCTCACTCCCGTTCGGATGCCGAGGCCAGCGTGTCTCGCGTCCCGATAGTCCAACCGGAGTATGACGATGACATCTTGAAGCGCCTCCAAGAAATGGAAGACCGCCTCGACCACTTCGGGGACGGCGGACCGAGGCCGGCCCAGGGATACAGGCCCATCCGACCTCCTTTCTCCACCGCCATCTTCCGGGCGGAAATACCCCGGAACTTCTGCCAGCCTCAATTCGAGACTTATGACGGGGAGGGCGATCCGGCTGATCACATGAAGGGCTTCAAAACCCTTATGATGAGACACAGTGCATCGGATCCCCTCTTGTGCCGCGCCTTCCTCGCCACCCTCTGGGGACCGGCTCGGGAATGGTTCTCCAAGCTCGCCCCGGCTCCATCTATTCTTTCGACCAATTGGAGGGAAACTTCCTTGCCCACTTTGTGACCAGCCGAAAGGCCGAAAGGACAAGTGCGTCCCTACTTGGCCTCCGGCAGAGGGAAGGGGAGTCGCTTCGAGTGTTCGTCCGAAGATTCACCACTGAGGCAAGATTGGTCTCCTCGGCGGCATTCCGGCACAACATCCGTCATGGACAGTTGAAGGCCTCCCTGGTGAAGAAGCCCCCCGTAGATTTCCCCGACCTCCTCAAACGGGTCGAAAAGTACATCCGAGCCGAGGAGGCCCTGAATCCAGAGGACTCGAAAGAAATTCCCGAGAAGGAAAAGCGCAAGGCCGACGAGGTCGAGCCAGCGAAGAAAGTTCCAAGAGACGGGGGCGCCATGAAAAGGGTTCCTCCGGTCCCTCGCTTCGAGAGATACACTCCGCTGACACAGAACATGTCAACCATTCTCTTAGCGATCGAAGACAGGGACATCATGCAATTCCCCCCTCGGCCAAACAGCAACAACTGCAAGAAGAGGGATCAGCGGTTCTACTGCCGCTTCCACTGGAACAACGGGCATGATACGGATCAATGCCGTGCCCTGAAGGACGAGATCGAGGCACTCATCCAATGAGGGTACCTCTGGGAGTTCAGACGAGAAACGCTCGGGACCAGAGGGATACGAGGAACAGGAGGGCTTCCCCTCCTCTTCGAGCGCCCAGACAGCGCCCCGAGTGGGACCAGGAGCCTGAAGAACCCGAGGGTCAGGCCATCTTACATTGCGTCCACGGAGGGCCAAAGGGAGGGGAATCCAACACTTCCTACAAGGCGTTCTTCTGGGATGTCAACGCCGTCCAGGGCCCCCTCTCCCCCCAGGTCCAGCAACTCCCTGTCTCCTTCTCGGGGGAAGACCTGGAAGGAGTTCGGCTCCCACACTGTGATGCACTCGTTGTCAGCCTCAGCATGGCGAACTTCGAGGTCCGGTGCATCCTCGTTGACAACAGAAGCTCGTAAACATCCTCTTCCTAGAAGTCTTCGAGAACTTGAAGCTTTCCCAAGATAAGCTAAAACCAGCCGGATACACATTGCATGGATTCTCCGGCATCCCGGTGGCAATAAAGGGGATCATCACTTTAGACGTCACAGCAGGTACGACCCTACACCGAAGGACCGAGTCAATGGACTTCATGGTCATGAACGTCAAGGCAGCCTACAATGCTATACTCAGCCGTCCCGGGCTCTGCTCCCTCCAGGCGGTTCCCTCGGCCTACCATCAGAAGATGAAGTTCCCTACCAACACTGGTGTCGGAGTTGTCCAAGGAAACCAAGAAGCAGCCCGATCGTGCTACATGACGGAGATCGGGGGCAGGGTATTTCCCCTCGATGCTGTCGAGCTACAGCCCGAGAGAACCCAGCCGGAACCAGAACTGGCAGACGAGCTAGAAGTTGTCTTGTTCGAGGAGGGGGACGTGACAAGGTGTTTCCGAGTGAGCTGCTCCCTCGCGCCCAACCTCAAATCTTCCCTGATCAGCTGCATTCCCCGCAATGTCGACCTCTTCGCCTAGATTTACTCTGACATGCCCGATATCTCCGAGGATCTCATCATGCACAAACTCAGCGTGATCCCCAGTTCGAAGTCGATCATCCAGAAGCGACGTAAGTTCGCCCCGGAGCGACAGCAGGCGGTGAATGCGGAAGTTGACAAACTCTTATCTGCTCGTTTCATATAAGAGGTCAGCTACCCTGAGTGGCTGGCAAACGTCATGATGGTCAAAAGGGCGAGCGGGAGCTGGAGGATCTGCTTAGACTTCACGGACCTCAACAAGGCGTGCCCCAAAGATCCATTCCCTCTCCCTAGCATCGACGCTCTGATCGATTCCACATCGGGTCATGAGCTCCTGTCCTTCATGGATGCCTTCTCCGGCTACAACCATATCCGAATGTTTCCTCCCGACATAGCCAAGACGTCTTTCGTCACAGACCAAGGGCTCTATTGCTACAGGTTCATGCCCTTCGGGATGAAGAACGCCGGTGCTACTTATCAAAGGCTCATTAACCAAGTCTTCAAGGATCAAATCGGGCGCAACATGAAGGTATACGTCGACGACATGCTCGTCAAAAGCCAACAGGGACAAGATCATGTCGCCGACCTGGAAGAGGCCTTTAGGGTCCTTCGAACCCACAACATGAGGTTCAATCTGGCGAAGTGTGCGTTCGGCATCTCCTCGGGAAAGTTCCTCAGATTCATCGTCAGCCAGCGCGGCATCGAGGCGAACCCCAAAAAAATCCAGGCCATAATAGACATGGCCCCTCCCAGGAATATTAAAGAAGTCCAGAGGCTGATGGGAAGACTGGCGGCCATCGGCCGTTTCCTCTCCAAATTCGGGGAGAAGTCCCTTCCATTCTTTAAGGCACTGCGCAGAACCGGAGGGTTCGAATGGGATCCTCAGCAGCAAGAGGCGTTCGCCCAATTGAAGGAGTACCTTGCCAACCCTCCTCTCCTGAGCAAGCCCAAACCAGGTGAGCCACTCTTGCTCTACCTTTCGGCGTCGGAGATCGTTCTCAGTGCCGTCCTTGTTTGAGAAGATGAAGGAGTCCAAAAGCCTCTATACTATGTTAGCAAGGTCCTACTCGATGTCGAGACCGATATTCCAGGATGGAGAAAATGGCATACACCTTGATCATGGCCGCACGAAAGCTCCGTCCATATTTTCAGGCACATTCCGTCCAGGTGCTCACGGATCAACCTCTGAAGGCTGTGCTCTATAAGCCCGAAAGCTCGGGACGACTAGTCGAATGGTCGATCGAGCTCAGTCAGTACGACATCGGCTACCAACCGAGGACGGCCATCAAAGGACAGGCCCTCGCCGAGTTCATCACGGAATGCACCATCTCTGAGCAACCAACAAGCAAGAAAGCCGACCAAACGTGGGAAGTTTACGTCGACGGTTCCTCTTGCGAAGCGGGGAGTGGCGCGGGCATCATTCTGCAGGGTCCAGACGGTTTCCTCCTTCAATACTGCCTCCGCCTCAACTTTCCGGCCTCTAACAATGAGGCTGAGTACGAGGCCATGATTGTCGGGCTCACCCTGGCTTATTAGGCCGGCGCCAGGCAGATCAGAGCCTTTAGTGACTTTCAGCTTGTGGTCAACCAGATCACTTGAGAGTACGAGGCCCGGGACGATCGGATGATCAGGTACCTGGCCGTGGTCCAACGGCTATTAACGTCCTTCGACGAGTCGGCAGTCTTAAGGATCCCCACGGAGCAGAACGCCCAGGCCAATGCCCTGTCAAAGTTAGCTTCCTCATCCTTTGACGGCCTCGACCGCACCATCCTGATTGAAGTCCTGTTGAAGCCAAGTACAGACTTCCCTCAGGCTCTCTGCATTGAAGACGGAGCTCCTCCCGACGACTGATGAACCCAATAATATTCACATTTAGGAGCAATAATCTTAGTGCAATTAGACATTTAAATGCTCTATATGTGGTATTTTACTCTTATTTTCTCTTTTCCATAGGAAACAACCAAAAGCAGCCAAACAAAGCAGATTCAAGGCTAATACAGACTGAGAGGATGATACATAGGGAACTGCAGAGCATAAGTCGACTGATACTTTCAACAGTCGACTGGACAGAGAGGAAGCAGCTGCTCGGTACAGTCTACTTACTCCAAAGGCAGTCGACTTGACTGATGAATCACGAATCTCCAGATGTCTCGACACAGTCGACTGATCACCAAACCAGTCGACTGGTATTCAGCCGAGTCAGAAGATAAGAAAGTTTAAGATCCAGCCTCAGCCAAATCCGAATCAAATGGAAGTTATCCAAACCCAGGTTATCTGCAACTAACAACTCTCCAACAATCAAAGCTAGAGACCGGGGTTGGCAAGAAGGTGGACTCAGTCTTATGTGTTAAAAGATAAGAAATCAGGAACTCTGCAGAAAAGGAAGGAAAGAGGAAAAGAGAAAGAAATAAAACGCAGATCAAATAAGGAAAGAAATAAGAGAAAAAAGAGGACTTTTCTGCAAAATGTGCAAACCCTAAACTCTCTTCCCGTGTTCTATAAATATCAACCAAGAGGCATTATTCGAGGGAATCAAGAAAAGCCATCGACAGCAAGCATCAAGATACCAGCATCAAAGAAAGAAGGAGAACAAGTCGACTGCTGATTGGGCTCAATTTCAATATCATACAAATCAGTGTTCTTCTGTTCTTCCTTTTACTTTTATTTTTATTGTAGAGTCATGAATTCTATTTTATTAATCAATAAAGGTTGTATTATGTGCAACTAATTTCATAGTTGGGTAGATTGAAACCGTAGTCATGTAATGCTTATATTCTTCTGAATGCTACTCTATTACTTATTGATTAAACCTGAGAGTATTGGTATAGATTTATAATAATCAAATTTGTTCAGAAGTTCTAAGAGCAGTCGACTGAGAGTGACAGCAAGTCGACTGCCATACAGAACCTGAGTTTATCAAGTTTGCGTATTATAAATCTGAATCTGTTATATGAGTATAGAGACGACCCGTATCTTGTGCTCATAACTTGTAACACAGGAATCCTTAGGGGTTCTTGGTTTAATCAACTTGAAGGATCTAGATCTGATACCAATTTCTAGAACTTTGAGTGTTTGTTCGTTTCCATTGTTCATATGCTTTCTTCAAGTGCAACATAGTAGATACCATGCTAAATACTTAAGGAAAGAAACGAATTAGAGTAGATATCATGCCTAATTCTTGGCCTAGGGAAACATTAACTTTAAGGAGTAGATACCATGCCCTTAAATGAACAAACATGAGTAATTGGAGTAGTATACGACTTAGCATTCTTGACTATAGGTGGAAATCAATGCCCAACTACTTTAATAGATATTCGTGACTCAATTGTGATGCTACTTAACCTTAGATTTTTATCTTTCAATCAGACTTTTAGAACAAACTTTATGATTTGCATTTTTCTTTGTTTTATTGATTAGTAAGTTAATTTCTACAATCTCTGTGGGATCGACCCTTGCTTGTCACTACGCTTCTATAAACGATTCGTACACTTGCGAGGTTTTTTAATTTGTGTCTAGTTGATCTATATATTTAGATAGCTGGATTGCACAACAAGTTTTTGGCGTCGTTGCCGGGGATTGTTTAGTATCTTAACTTGCAAAATCAATACAAATCTTTTTCTTTTTATTTTTTCTTCTTTTCTTATATTTTCTTTTAGGTTACATTTTTGCAGAGACAGACCAGTCGACTGTCTCCAAGGACCAGTCGACTGTACAGCAAAATTTTTCCAAAAGCAACAATGGGGGAGAAAGTACCAAATCGAGTACCAATGCAAGACAAATTCACTCCGAAGAATATTGAGCAACCTTCTTGCATAGCTTTTCAACCTAATGTCACAGGGAATATGCATCTATCACCTCAATTACTCAGCATGGTTCCCCACTTCACTGGTAGAATAGACGAGGATCCGCATCTACATTTGCAAGATTTCTTTGATCTTTGCAGAACACAAAGCGTCCAAGGGCTTACCCCTGAACAAATCAGGTTAATCTTGTTTCCATTTTCATTAAAACTTAATGCTAAATTGTGGTATAATTCTTTGGAACCAGGATCAATTCAATCATGGGAGCAATTGGCAACAAAGTTCTTGAAGGAATTCTTTCTAGCTCAGAAAACCAGATAACTAAAAAGGGAAATTCTACTCTTCCAACAAAAAGATGGCGATTTGTTCTTCGAGGCATGGAAGGACTTCAAGAACAAGCTTCTCAAGTGTCCTACACACAACATACCTAAGGATGATCAGGTACAAGCATTTTATGAGGGTTTAAATGACACTAACAGAGCAATTGTAGATTCAGCTTGCAATAGAATCTTGATGAGGAAGAGTGGTGAGGAAGCCATCGAGCTATTTGAAGAACTCAGCGAGAACTCACAACAATTCTCAACAAGAAGGGGCCTTTCGAAAAAACAGGGAGTTTACGAAATTTCTAGCAATGATAGCATGCAATTAGAAATGGAAACCATGAACAAAAAGATTGATATGCTTGTTAATGCAATGTCAACGCTGGGTGGCATAAAAAACCAACCAAAAGAAATTTGTGCAATTTGTTCTCATTCTGATCATACAACTAATACATATCTCATGTCTTCTTTCACAGATCAGGAGCACGCAAACTAAGTAGGACAGGGAATGTACCCACCCCAGAACAACACTTTTTCAAACATGTATAACCCAGGGTGGCAAAACCATCAAAATTTTTCATGGAGCAATAATCAAAACCATCAAGGCAATCAATTCGCACAAGGGCATGCGCAGCAATTTCAGAGTGGGAATGGGTTTGATCAGCCAGTGCAAGAACAGAAGAAGTTGGATTTCGAATCCACCGTTCTTCAATTACTCTAACAGCAACAGCAAACAAGCAACCAACAAGGGCAGGCCATTCAAAAATTGGAAACTCAAATCGGTCAAATTGCTAAGGAGTTAAGTGAAAGAAAGGCAGGAGAACTCCCACCACAAACCATACAAAACCCTAGAGGACAAGAACAGCTCCAATCGGTGACAACACTAGAGAACGAGATTGAGTTTAAAATGTTTGATGCACCAAAATTACCACACGATGATCATGAATGTTATAATGTTGATGTGGTTCAGAAAATTTATGACCAAACATTTCAGGAACATAGTGTCGATCCATTCCAAGCCACAATTACACACCCTCTAACATTATCTCATGTTGAACAGGAATACTATGACTAGAGGATTGCAGAGACAGTACATTACTTTGAAACTCCAAAATCATATTCGGGTAAGCTTGCACCTGCATTTGAAAATTTTGTGTCTGATAACACTTGTGTTTTCTCAAACCAGTCGACTGGTGAACGGAACAAGTCGACTGCTACCAGGACACCAGATGTGGAACTGAGCCACTACATGAACACTTGAAGTATGAATATTTGGGGGAAAACCAGACATTACCTGTGACAGTTGATACAAACTTAAGGATGCATGAAGAAGAGAAGCTGCAGGGAGTCTTGCAAGAACACAAGGGTGCATTAAGGTGGACCATTGCAGATAGGCTTATGTCAAGATGGTACGGTCCATACATTGTTGCAAAGGTTTCCCCACATGGAGCGTTGGAGAAAAAATCAAACGTTCAAGGTGAATGGGCATAGGGGGAAACCTTATAATAAGATGAGTTGTGAGCCGTGAGCCATTCACTATATTGCACAAACTCATCGAGTCTAGCTGAAGACAAGAAACACAGCGCTTATTGGGAGGCAACCCAATTTTTTTCAGGGGAGTACTTATACTCTCTATTTATTTATTTATTTCTTTATTTCTTTACTCTATTTTCTTTCCTTCAAACTGGGTGGTAACACATGCCTATTTTAAGTTTTTGTGCGAACATTGAGGACAATGTTCCATCTAAGTTTGGGGGTAGTTATTTACATTTGGAGTCTTTTGATTTTAACCATTTGGAGTCTTTTGATTTTTTGGGATAAACAATTTCTTATAAAGTAAGAGTAAGTATACTTATTTACTTTAGGATTATTGAGTTTCATAATTCCTTACAAAATTGTATGAGTCATGCTATTATACATTAAAGACAAATGTGATGCTTTTTCTCGTGATTATCCCCTTTGATCTAGTCCTAAACAGAGTTTAAGTAAATAGAGTAATAACGAAAAAAAAAATTTGAATAAAGTCAATCTACTCCAATGTTTTGAGTTGCTTAGTAACTAGGGGTATTCATCACCAATGTTTACCTTTACGTCAAACGGCAACTTGAAATATGAGTATGCAAAGCACTTAAAGTTTGTGACTTGTTGAGTAACCGGGTGGATTCACCACAAATGTCTTGCACTCGCGTCAAAAGGCAAGTGACAACTTAGAGAAGAGGCTAAAGTCGAAAAAAAAAAAAAAAAACTCTAGTTTGCTACTCGGTTTGTAGTAGAGAAAAGGGATAATCACAGATGGAGTTGTTACATGCTATAATTAAATTAATTGCATGACAAATATGATTGGGTTTGGAGCTATGAATAGACAATTGCACTGGAGAAAGTGGGTATGCTTGTTTTTACTTTATTTGCAAATTGTTTATATTTTTAATTGCAATTTTGATGCTTGCATAATGAGAATTCTTGGTCTGATGGGTTGAGTCTACTATTATTTTCCCCTTGTTCATAAATTTACTTTTTGCTTGAGGACAAGAAAAAGCTAAGTTTGGGGGTATTTGATGAACCCAATAATATTCACATTTAGGAGCAATAATCTTAGTGCAATTAGACATTTAAATGCTCTATATGTGGTATTTTACTCTTATTTTCTCTTTTCCATAGGAAATAACCAAAAGCAGCCAAACAAAGCAGATTCAAGGCTAATACAGACTGAGAGGATGATACATAGGGAACTGCAGAGCATAAGTCGACTGATACTTCCAACAGTCGACTGGACAGAGAGGAAGCAGCTGCTCGGTACAGTCTACTTACTCCAAAGGCAGTCGACTTGACTGATGAATCACGAATCTCCAGATGTCTCGACACAGTCGACTGATCACCAAACCAGTCGACTGGTATTCAGCCGAGTCAGAAGATAAGAAAGTTTAAGATCCAGCCTCAGCCAAATCCGAATCAAATGGAAGTTATCCAAACCCAGGTTATCTGCAACTAACAACTCTCCAACAATCAAAGCTAGAGACCGGGGTTGGCAAGAAGGTGGACTCAGTCTTATGCGTTAAAAGATAAGAAATCAGGAACTCTGCAGAAAAGGAAGGAAAGAGGAAAAGAGAAAGAAATAAAACGCAGATCAAATAAGGAAAGAAATAAGAGAAAGAAGAGGACTTTTCTGCAAAATGTGCAAACCCTAAACTCTCTTCCCGTGTTCTATAAATATCAACCAAGAGGCATTATTCGAGGGAATCAAGAAAAGCCATCGACAGCAAGCATCAAGATACCAGCATCAAAGAAAGAAGGAGAACAAGTCGACTGCTGATTGGGCTCAATTTCAACATCATACAAATCAGTGTTCTTCTGTTCTTCCTTTTACTTTTATTTTTATTATAGAGTCATGAATTCTATTTTATTAATCAATAAAGGTTGTATTATGTGCAACTAATTTCATAGTTGGGTAGATTGAAACCGTAGTCATGTAATGCTTATATTCTTCTGTATGCTACTCTATTACTTATTGATTAAACCTGAGAGTATTGGTATAGATTTATAATAATCAAACTTGTTCAGAAGTTCTAAGAGCAGTCGACTGAGAGTGACAGCAAGTCGACTGCCATACAGAACCTGAGTTTATCAAGTTTGCGTATTATAAATCTGAATCTGTTATATGAGTATAGAGACGACCCGTATCTTGTGCTCATAACTTGTAACACAGGAATCCTTAGGGGTTCTTGGTTTAATCAACTTGAAGGATCTAGATCTGATACCAATTTCTAGAACTTTGAGTGTTTGTTCGTTTCCATTGTTCATATGCTTTCTTCAAGTGCAACTTAGTAGATACCATGCTAAATACTTAAGGAAAGAAACGAATTAGAGTAGATACCATGCCTAATTCTTGGCCTAGGGAAACATTAACTTTAAGGAGTAGATACCATGCCCTTAAAGGAACAAACATAAGTAATTGGAGTAGTATACGACTTAGCATTCTTGACTGTTGGTGGAAATCAATGCCCAACTACTTTAATAGATATTCGTGACTCAATTGTGATGCTACTTAACTTAGATTTTTATCTTTCAATCAGACTTTTAGAACAAACTTTATGATTTGCATTTTTCTTTGTTTTATTGATTAGTAAGTTAATTTCTACAATCTCTGTGGGATCGATCCTTGCTTGTCACTACGCTTCTATAAACGATTCGTACACTTGTGAGGTTTTTTAATTTGTGTCTAGTTGATCTATATATTTAGATAGCTGGATTGCACAACAACGACTGGACCACTCTTATCAAGAAATTTCTAATCAAGGGAGAGCTCCCCAAAAATCGGGCTGAAGCAGGTGGGTCAGGGTCCGTTCAGAAAGGTTCGCCGTAATTGACGCAAACCTCTTTAAAAGGTCCTACACAACCACGGATGGCAGACCCTACCTCCGTTGCCTGACCCCTATGAAGCAAAGTACGCCCTCAAGGAGCTACACGAAGGGATCGACGGATGCCATATGGGAAGCCGCTCGCTCGCGTGGAAGGCTTTGAATCACGGGTACTACTGGCCCACTATGCTGCAAAACGCCCTTGCCCTAGTGAAGAAGTGCGATCCCTGTCAACGGTTCTCTCCCGTGAAGAGGGCTCCGCAAGCAAACCTCCGTTCCATGGCCAGTCCGACCCCCTTTGCAATGTAGGGGATGGATCTGGTAGGCCCATTTCTAAAGGCAACAGGCCAACGAAAGTTTCTCATAGTGGCGATCGACTACTTCACGAAGTGGATCGAGGCAGAGCCATTAGCAATGATCACCGAGCAACAGACCCAATAGTTTTTTTGGAAACACATTGTCTGCCGGTTCAGGATCCCACAGATGCTCATCACGGACAATGGAACTCAGTTTGCAGGTAAGCATTTCCGAAAGTTCTGCAAAGATCTCGAGATCCAGCAGTGCTTCTCCTCGGTATGCCATCCCCAGTCAAACGGTCAGGCCGAGAATGTGAACCGCCAAATCCTCGATGGCCTCAAGAAATGACTCGATAAATCTGCCAAGGGGTTATGGGTCGATGAGCTGCCAAGCATTCTCTAGGCCCACCGGACGACAAAGAGAATCCCCACAGGGGAGTCGCCATTCAATCTGACATACGGCGCGGAGGCCGTCATTCAACTGGAAATCGGGATCCCTTCGCCCCGGATCATGGCTTTCGATGAAGCAAGCAACTCTGCATAGCTGCGAGCCGACCTGGACCTCATAGACAAAGTCAGGGAGAAGTCTGCCATCAGAAGGAGCATCTACCAACAAAGGATCGAAAAGTTCTTCAACAAGAAGGTGCGTCCCACCGACATCAAACTCGGAGATCTCGTCCTTCGAAAGTTGGTTGTATCCAGTCCCGGCCAGAAAAGGAAATTGGCCCCAAACTGGGAGGGCCCTTACAAAGTATCTGAGGTTGTGCGTCCAGGAACGTACCGCCTAACCAACTCAGAGGGCAAGGCTGTCAAGAGGCTCTGGAATGCGGAGCACCTCATCAAGTTCCTGGGAGGAGAGGGTTAGCCTCCACCCTATGTAAATTATGAAGAATGTAATCGGCACGTCGTGCCTCGTTTTGTGTAAAGTTCAAATATGTTGTAAATATGCCAGCTTTCTTAAAACAAATTTGTGGCTTCTTATTAGTTCTCATTAAAAACAAACTTACGGCTCGGCACTCGGATAGCATCGCAAGCCAGAAAAACTTCCCTAACAAGCTTATGGCTCGGAGCTCGGATAGCATCGCGAGCCAGAAAAGCTTCCCTAACAAGCTTACGGCTCGGTGCTCGGATAGCATCCCGAGCCAGAAAAGCTTCCCTAACAAGCTTACGGCTCAGTGCTCGAATAGCATCGTGAGCCAAAAAAGCTTCCCTAACAAGCTTACGGCACGGTACTCGGATAGTATCGCGAGCCAGAAAAGCTTCCCTAACAAGCTTACGGCTCGGCGCTCGGATAGCATCGCGAGCCAAAAAAGCTTCCCTAACAAGCTTACGGCTCGGCGCTCGGATAGCATCGCGAGCCAGAAAGGCTTCCCTTACAAGCTTACGGCTCGGCGCTCGGCCACACCTGTACTGTCTTCCTGAGAACAAGTAAGGGGGCTCATCTTCGCCCTCGAGCGAGGCCGAGGCTTTCTTCAAAGCACCTCGATCGACACGCTCGGTGACAACCTTTAGCTATGCCCATTACTGGCCTTCTCCCCGATGTGGGGGCTCGGCATCTCCCCCTAGCACGTTTGGGCTTCTTCAAGCCCATCAACCTGTACGCAAGGCGGCAACCGCCAGCCACACCCGTACCGTCTTCCTGAGAACAAGTGTGGGGGCTCGTCGTCGCCCTCGAGCGAAGCCGAGGCTTTCTTCAAAGCACCTCGACTGACACGCTCAGCGAAGACCTCCAGCCACGCCCATTACCGGCTTTCTCCCCGGTATGGGGGCTTGGCATTTGCCCCTGGTATAGGTTGGGGCTTCTTCAAGCTGATCAACCCATGTGCACGGCGGCAACCTCCAGCCACGCCCGTACCGTCTCCCTGGGAACAAGTGTGGGGGCTCGTCGTCGACCCCGAGCAAGGCCGAGGCTTTCTTCAAATCACCTCGACCATTACGCTCGGCGATGACCTTCAGCCACGCCCATAACCGGCTTTCTCCCCAGTTTGGAGGCTCGGCATCTACCCCTAGCATGGTTGGGGGCTTCTTCAAGCTGACCAACCCATGCTCACGGCGGCAACCGCCAGCCACGCCCGTACCGTCTTTCTGAGAACAAGTGTGGGGGCTCATCGTCGACTCCGAGCAAGGCCGAGGCTTTCTTCAAAGCACCTCGACCAATACGCTCAGCGACGACCTTCAGCCACGCCCATTACCGGCTTTCTCCCCGATGTAGGGGCTCGGCATCTGTCCCTGGCATAGGTTGGGGCTTCTTCAAGCTGATCAACCCATGCGCACGACGACAACCACCAGCCACGCCCATACCTTCTTCCTGAGAACAAGCGTGGGGGCTTGTCGTCGACCCCGAGCAAGGCCGAGGCTTTCTTCAAACCACATCGACCATTACGCTCGGCGACGACCTTCAGCCACAATGACTTCAGCAAAATTTTCATTAAGGTTTAGAGTGTCCGCCTTCGGCAGACGCCCCGAGCCTCAGGTCGATTGGTTGACCCTCCTCTCGCCTGCGAACAACTCGGGGTTTGCAACTTTCGCGAGCCAAAACCTCAAATTGTTCGAGGACGGTAGGGGAGCCACTGACCCTCGGCTCTCTCCTACCCTCCGAACAAATTGGTCGGCCCACCACTCACCAACGAACAACCCGGGGTCTTACGGCCCTCAAGGCCAAAACCCCGAATTGTTCGTGGGTGATTGGTGAACCTCCAATCCAGAGCCCTCGGAAAAATTTTAATTTTGGGGCGCCCACCTTCGGCAGGCACCCAAGTCAAGTGAGATCAGACACTCTCACTTCTTGACAACCAGTAAGGGGGAGTGGGGGTTATATATCCTCCTGAGACGCGCAGTTATTAAGTCTGGGAACCCCAAACGGCGAAAGGCGAAACGTCGCCATTAATGCTCGTTGGGAGACAAAACGTCGCCATTTATGACTATCGAAAGGCAAAACACCACTGCGTATGCGCCCACTGCACCAGGTCACCTCGGCGGCGACCTCCCCCATGCCGAGTTTGACAACAATTCTCGCCCAATGAGACTATCAAAGTTCAGAAAATCGAATGTTCTTATTATTACTCATCGCTCGCCAGTAACGGCGGTACAAATACAATGAACAGCTTGCAACTCACTCACGCTCAGCTTAAAACTCGAATTCGGCGCTCCCTTCGGGTTTCCTCTCACGCTCGGCTGGACAGACCAGGGAAGTCACCCCTGCCACCGAGCTTCCCGCATCATCAGGCTGGGCCCCCTCCAATAAAAAATTCGAAGATCGCCCGGTACCCAGTTGCTCGCCTCCTCGATCAAACCCGCGCCCAGCACCAACTTCAGCCTGCATATCTCCAACTCTTTCTCGACAACAGCCTCGCAAAGAGCAGACTCCGAAGCCGACCGCCCACTCGAGGCATCCGAGATCGACCATTCCGTCTCGATTACCCACCAGTCCCGGTCGTCTATCTCTTTCTTCAGACGAGCCACCTCCAGACCGAGCTCCCTAGACTTATTCATGAAATAGTTCACGGCGGCCGCTCGATCCAAGCCTGTTTTCGCTGACGAGCCAGAGA
This sequence comes from Hemerocallis citrina, assembly GCA_017893485.1. Taxonomy (NCBI): domain Eukaryota; kingdom Viridiplantae; phylum Streptophyta; class Magnoliopsida; order Asparagales; family Asphodelaceae; genus Hemerocallis; species Hemerocallis citrina. The sequence goes on along the minus strand of CM030358.1, from coordinate 416,627,142 downwards.
TGCCTCCATGGCCTCCTTCCCCACTCGGACCGGGGATTCCTCGACAGAAACAGGGTCTACACCCACCCTAAGATGACGTCCCAGCAGTTGGCACAAAAATTACCCTAATGCCCCCAGGTCTTTTCCAACAAACACCTTTTTCGACAAGTCAGAAAGCTCGACACTCGGATGGCATCGTGAGCCACAAACTACTTCCTATTTTCACATGAGGCTTGGAGCTGGGATGGCATCGCGAGCCCCAATTTCCTCTTCTATTCAACAGAAGGGTCGAATCTCGGATGGCATCACGAGCCCCAAATTCCTCTTCTAGTTCAACAGGAGGGTTGACGCTCGGATGGCATTGTGAGCCCTAATTTCCTCTCCTATTCAACAAGAGGGTCGACGCTCGGATGGCATCGCAAGCCACAAACTCCTCTATTTTCACATAAGGCTCGGAGCTCGGACGGTATCGCGAGCCCCAAAATCCTTTTCTATTCAACAGAAGGGTCGATGCCCAGATGGCACTGCGAGCCCCAAAATTTTCCCTTATCTCATAGGAGGCTCAGAGCTCAGATGGCACCGCGAACCCCAGTATCTTCAACTATTTTTCATAGGATGCTCAGAGCTCGGATGGAACCGCGAGCCCCAAAATCTTCCCCTATCTCACAGGAAGCTCGGAGCTCGGATGGCACCGCGAACCCCGGAGGCTTGGAGCTAGGATGGCACCGCGAGCCCCAAAATCTTCCCCTATCTCATAGGAGGCTCGGAGTACGGATGGCACCGCGATCCCCAGTATCTTCCCCTATCTCATGGGACGCTCGGAGCTCGGATGGCACCATGAGCCCCGGTATCTTCCCCTATCTCATGGGACGCTCGGAGCTCGGATGGCACCATGAGCCTCGGTGTCTTCTCCTATTTTCATAGGAGGCTCGAAGCTCGGATGGCACCGCGAGCCCCAAAATCTTCCTCTATCTCATAGGAGGCTCGGAGCTCGGATGACACCGTGAGCCCCAGTACCTTCTCCTATACTCAGAAGACGCTCGGAGCTCGGATGGCACCGCAAGCCCCAAAAACTTCCCCTATCTCATAGGAGGCTCGGAGCTCAAATGTCACCGCGAGCCCCAGTATCTTCTCCTATTTTTCATAGGAAGCTCGGAGCTCGGATGGCACCGCAAGCCCCAAAATCCTCCTCTACTCGAAAGGGGGCTCGGAGTTCGGATGATACCGCAAGCCCCAGAATCCCCCTCTATTCATAGGAGGTTCGGAGCTCGGATGGTACCGCGAGCCCTAAGACCCCCTCTATCCAACAAATGAGGGGTTCGTCTGCCTGCCCCCCATGCTCGGCAAGAAGACCCCTGCTCGACAGACTTTGGCATCCCCTTGCTCTTCCAACTAGCGAGGGGATCGTCTGCCGATCCTCGCAGCTTGTCTACCGACCCTCAACACCCGCCTACCGACCTTCGATGCTCGGTGAGTCGAGTTCCAACTCAACAGACTTTGGCATCCCCTTGCTCTTCCAACTAGCGAAGGGGATCTTCTGCCGACCCTCGAAGCTCTTCTACTGACCCTTAACACTTGCCTACCGACCCTCGACGCTCAGCGAGTCGAGTTCTAACTAAACAGACTTTGGCATCCCCTTGCTCTTCCAACTAGCGAGGGGATCGTCTGCCGACCCTCGAAGCTTGTCCACCGACCCTCAACACTCGCCTACCGACCCTCGACGCTCGGCGAGTCGAGTCACAACTCAACAGACCTTGGCCTCCCCTTGCTCTTCCAACTAGCGAGGGGATCGTCTGCCGATCCTCGAAGCTCGACTCCTGACCCTCAACGCTCATCTGCTGACCCTAGGGGCTCGGCAAGCATTGCTCCTAACTATCTTGCACCGAGCACCCCTGCATGACTCTAATAGGGGATCCCTTCATCCTACCCCCCCTGCCTCTTCTAGACGGAACAGATCCTATTCCTCACCGCACACACCACCCCGCTCTTCCTACCGAGGCAAAGAATCACTCTTACACGGCTGGATCACCCAAGAGTGGGGGGCTTCTGATATGGGTCAGATGACGTGGCCCCTCCTGGGCCACAGGATCCCCTCATGAAGTGTGCACCACTAGATCATTCGGATCCGCCACGTCAGCACGCAAACCATCCAGGCCTCTGCCACGTCAGCCTGGAAACCACCCCAGCCTCTGCCACATCAGCCCTATACCACTTGGGCTTCTACCGCTTCAGGCCCACAGGTGACCGGGTCCAGACCCAGCCCCAAACTGGTCCAGACCCAGTTGGCTTCTCCTATAAATTCCAGACCCCCCTACCCCTTATCCAGGTAATCAATCTTTTCCACTCAAAACCCTAGTTACTGTTACTCTCTCTCTCAGTAGCTGACTAGATCGTCGGAGGGTCTACCACCGGGACCAACCCCGGTGTTCCTAGACCGTCTGCAGGTACACAAGACCTCGGATCCGAGCCTCCTAATCCGAGCTGAGCATCCAGCCTCCACCTCACTCCCGCCTACATCCTTACCGTTCGCCCGGCTGAGGGTCATCCGCACCGGAGCTTCCTCCACCAATACAAATGGAGAAGAACTCACACCTGGTGCATCCATACGCCTCCCAAAAACAAATCGCATCAGCTCTATAGTTAGAGTAAATAGTATCATGGTTTCTCCAAAAGATAAAAAAGAATTTTCCAAACAAATCCAAGAATTATTGGATTTAAATTTAAAACAAAAAAGTTCAAGTCCTCATTCTTCTCTTGCATTTATTGTCAGAAATCATGCAGAGATAAAAGGAGGAAAAGCTCGAATGGTAACCAATTATAGAAAATTAAATAGTTATACAAAATATGATGATTATTTTATTCCTTCTGCTGAACAATTAGTTAAGCAGATACAGAGAGCAAAATATTATAGCAAGTTTGATGCTAATTCAGGTTACTGGCAATTAAAATTAGCAGATCAAACATCTATTGAGCTAACAGCCTTCAGTTGTCCACAAGGACATTTCGAATGGTTAGATATGCCATTTGGATTAAAAAATACCCCTCAAATCTTCCAAAAATGGATGAATTCAATATTTGGCCATTTACCCTACGTAGTGGTATATATTGATGATATCCTTGTGTTCTCTAGTTCTGCTGAAGAACATAAACAACATTTACTAGCTGTAGCACAATTATTGCTAACACATGGCATAATTCTAAGTCCTAAAAAGATAGAACTGTTCAAAATAGAAATAGAATTCTTAGGAAAATATATTAAGCAAGGAACAATAGAGCTCCAGCAACATATTTATTCTAAAATTAGAGAGTTTCCTGAAACGTTTAAAATGTTAAAGGAACTTCAAAGCTTTTTAGGATTACTGAACTATGGAAGAAAATTTATCCCAAATCTTTCTGCCAAAGTTCAAAACCTTCAGCAAAAGCTAACTGAAGAACAAGCTAAGTATAAAATACAAACTGGTGAACAACCAAGGAGATGGAATACGGATAAAATTCCTATTCAACTCCAAGAGTCAGAAATACTGGAAATCCAAGAAATAAAGAAACTTGTTCAAGAACAAAAGGTTCTTTATTTTTCTTTAGAAACAGAATCTTTAATTCTACAGACAGATGCCTCAGAAAAATTTTGGGGTGGTATCTTGATTGCAAAACACAAAGAAATAGTTGTTTATACCTCTGGAAAATTTGATAAGACACAAATCAAATATTCCACTTATGACAAAGAATTACTTGCTATTAAGTTAGCTCTTAAAAGCCTAAAAATTTATGTCTTATATCGATAATTTATTATTGAGACAGATAATAAATTTGTTGCTCAATTTCTAAAAAAGAAGACATAACAATCCTGAAGAAAATCTTCGACAGATTAGACTTGCAATATATTTAGAAATATTTTCTTATGATGTAAAATATATTCCAGGATACACTAATCATTTGCTGATCTTCTTTCCAGGTCATGAATAAAGACGACAATTTTATCAAGAAACTGCAAGAATTATTAGAACAAATGAAGAGACAGGAGGCCTGGCAACATGCAGGCTCTAAAAAGGCCGCAAAAGTCTCCACAAAGACTGGCACAACCTCTGCTCCCACAGAAGTAGAAAACAAGGCCCAACAGGCCAAATAGACCCAACAAGTCAATGCCTTCACAGAGGCAAAATTAGCTGCTTCCACAGAAGCCAAGAAATCCTTTGTTCCATTAACCCAAGGAAAAAAACCAATATCAATAGAACCTAAAAGAACTTTTGCAGCTTCTCTAGTAAAAGATTGGTACAATTTAGAAATGAAGCATCATGAGCCAAATCTATATGATAAGTTTAATGGTTGTTTCAGGTCAGTTCAATCAGCTGACTTCAGAGGAGCAAACTTCTGGCTAACAAAGCTAGAAAAGGATCTTCTAGATAGAACGTTCGAACTTCGTCATTAACATCAGAAGTATACAGAGATACAACAATTAGTTTTTAGAATGACACAATTCTCTTCTTCATTACGATCAGAAGCATTGAATAAAAAAGAAGTTTCTGTATTCTCTGGACAAACTCCAGAGCAAAAAATTCTTCAAGAAATATTTAATCAAATGGATACTTCAAGTCTAATCAATCTGAGAATCCAGGATTTTCTCGATTTGTTAAAAGTATTACAGATCCAAAATGATAAAACCAAGGAGCTTGAGGCAGAAATGACAGTCCAAAATATGATTTCGATGTATCAGCAAAATCTTTTAGATGATACACGCCTCCTCAACTTCTTCAAAAATTTAGAGGAAACCGAAATTGCATCCTATTTCACAGATGAGGATGTCATTCTTGACTCAAACCAACATCCAAGAATAATAGCAAGTTTTCATGACATCACTAATATATCAAAAGCATATTCGCAAGGGAATTGTTCATTAAATATATGGTAATACTAACAACCCAGAAAAGTATCAAAACTGTATTCCGAAAATCTGCAAAGTAAAACTTGCAGAATATGCTAACAGGTTTCAGACAATCTTTCTTTTCAGAATTTGGTCCGTATGGGAAGAAAGACAATATATAAAGTTATTTCCCTCTGTTCAGCTTTGGGAACTAGAAAAAGTTACGGAAGAGCCTCAATATCAGTTCATCAAGTTCAATAAAAAAAAACAGTTTGATGAAGAGAAAGAGTGCTTAGCTGCAGCCCATGATTTATTTGAACAAGTAGACTATGTCACCACAATCGAAGCCCATTCGATTCATGAAGGAAAAACTATTCTAATAATAGACAAACTTTCTGCATTCGAAGACTCTGGACAGTGAATCAAGAAAGCCGAAGCCTTCCTTACCTCGCTACATTTGGGCCGTATTGGGAGCCTTGCACAAGAAGCCTATTTGGAGAAATTAGAAAATTATAGACAAGGACAAGAATATGACGCGGCAAGCACTGGAGACATGCTTACAGAAGAATCCAACACTGATTAAAGCATGGTGGGCCAGACTATGTACTAAAGCCACAATAATTGAAGGACAGCTCAAAAGCTTCAATAATTCAAAGCCAGTGCATACTTTCACAACAAGATTCCTTCTTATCCTCCAGCAAGTCAGATTCGTCCTTATCAGCCAGCTCATGCAACACTAGAGCTCTTGTACCCCTATAAATAAGGCCCTCTGGCCATTCTTGTAAGATATCAGAAATCCTTTCTTTCTTTTTTTTTGTGAGTACGAGTGCTTGTGTTTAAGTTTTTTGTGTGCAATATTTGGTATCAGAGCCAAAGTTGTTTGTAAATACCAGCTTAAAGTTGAGAGTCCCCTATAAGATATTGTAAGTTCTTTCTTTTTATTTGCTCTTAAGTAATGATAGGCTAATTTCCTTGAGCATATTTTATATTTGCTTATAGCTTTTTTCCTGATCTAATGTAATCTTCATTAGCTCTCTTCCATTAGTCTATACACCTTATGTAGGTTACGAAGTAAGGTTGTGATCTATCTCTGTATTAGTATAAGCTTGTGGTATTGATCCGTTTTATCCAGAAGGGGTTGTTGGATTTATCAGCCATTGGGCAGATTCGAGACTTAAACCTACTATAAATCCATGGTAAGGGATACTGAAGCAGAGATAAGGATAAAAAAGGATTAACGAATAGAAAGATTATGAAGATAACATTAAATCTAGATACTAAGCTATAACCAAATATAGAATATGTTCAACTTTTTTACTCACCATGAGTAATCCTCTTATTATTACCGATGACACCCACAGGTGTTACCATAATTTAAATAAGGAACAATATGACCACTATGTTCAGAACGTGATCATATTGTTCTTTATTTAAATTATGGTAACACCTGTGGGTGTCATCGGTAATAATAGGAGGATTACTCATGGTGAGTAAAAAGTTGAACATATTCTATATTTGGTTATAGCTTAGTATCTAGGTTTAATGTTATCTTCATAATCTGTCTATTCGTTAATCCTTTTTGACCCTTATCTCTGCTTCTAGTATCCCTTACCGTGGATTTATAGCAGGGTTAAGCCTCGAATCTCCCCAATGGCTGATAAATCCAACAATCCCTTCGGGATAAAACGGAACAAAAGGGAATCTTTAATTATATCGTAGATCTCTTACATGAGATAAAAGAAGATATAAATAGTATAAAAACAGTATATCAAAAGAGAATCTTTAATTAACTAGAGGGAATCTTTAATCGACGGGTGAGGGGGTCTCCGGTGGTCAGCAAAGAGGGTTGAGGTGGGCGGCGATGGGTGAAGGTCGAGAGGCGACGGGATGGTGGTGGTGAGGGCAGAGCAAGGACGAAGGTGGGATCGTGGACGGTGGAAGAGTGATGAGGTGGTGGTCGGAGAACGAGGACGCGAGCAGTCGATGGGTAACAGAGAGTCGGGAGAGAGAGCGGCGGGTTTGGGGAGATAGAGATTAGATATTAGGGTAATTAATCATTAGGGTTAATGGGGTATTTATAGGATATTAAGATATAGGGTTTTGGGTTGCGGGTTAATGGGTTAAGGGTATGGGTTTAGGCTCCAAAAAGAGACGAATAAGTAGAAGGCGGCGAGATAAACATATAGCGGATCAATTCAAACTCAAAACACAAAGAGCAAAATTTTATAGTGAGAAAAAAAAAAGCAGAATTCAAGCCAAAAGAATACAAAATGATCAAAAGAGAATAAATGAGCCCAAAGAAAACCAAAAACTTATTATTAAAAGGAATTCAGATACAATAATAGGGAAAAGAATAAATACAATAAAATCCAAAATAGAAAAATAGGGGTTACAAATCCTACCCACATTACAAGAAGAATTTCGTCATTGAAATTCTTACAAGTGGTACATAGAGCGAACCCCGAAACGAAACAAAACAAAGCAAGGCAACTACTCAAACAAATGAGGAAACTTCTTCCGAATTTCCTCCTCCAACTCCCAAGTCGACTCACCTAGCGAGTGTGGATTCCAAAAAACTCGAACCAACTTGATGACTCTATTCTTCAACACCTTCTCTCGATGGTCTAAGATAAAAACTGGTTTAATTTCACAGGACAAATCCGACCTCACAGACAAGTTTGAGTAGTCAATCACATGAATGCCATCCCTGATGTATTTTCTGAGCTGAGAAAGATGGAATATATCATGGACACCTGCTAAATCTGGCAGTAGAGCAAGCCTGTAGGCTACCTTGCCCACATGTTCCACAATATTGAATGGACCGATGAACTGCGGACTCAACTTCACCCCATCTCCAAATTGAATAACACCTTTCTAAGGCGATACCTTAAGGAACACATGCTCGCCTGCCTCAAACTCTAAAGGTCTACAACTACAATCAGCCCACCTCTTCTGCCTATCCTGGGCAGCCTGCAATTGCCTCCAGATCTGAGCCACGACATCAACTGTCTTCGTGATCAACTCAGGATCCAAAAGCTTCCTCTCGCTGATATCATCCCAAAATACTGGCAATCTACACTTGCGCCCATACAGAGCCTCAAATGGTGTTACCTTGAGACTCGCCCTGTAACGCCCCGAATTCCAAAATACACTGAATCCGAGATTCCACAGGATCTTTACACTTCTTTCGTATAATTTTACAAGGAATTTAAAACTTTTCACTTTACATCAGAGTTTACATGAAAACTTTACACTTTACGTTTTACAGCAGAAGCAAATTTACAACATTTAAATAAATGTATATCAATATTGAATAATCTCTAAGCATCTGTGCTTCTTTAATCTTTATCATGTCATTTACCCTGATACAAAACTGTGGGTACGTCAGTTTATTCAACCGACGAACATTATACACGGCCATCCTCTCTATGCCGGAAATAGTATAACTGATTTTCCATATTTAACAAACACAAACTTGTCACATATCAAACTAAAGGGAATACCCTAATGATGTCGTGTTGTGATTGTGCACTTAGTCCTTAATGCAATTATTTATATTACATGACACTAATGCACACTTGTTCGGATTCTATGCATCCCATACTACATAGGTCCGAGGGCAAGCCTCTTAATCATTCTTCATCTTGTAGGGTTCAATCCCTCGTCATGACTTAATCTACTACTGTAACTACGGTAAGTATCCTAGATGATCTATGAGTACAAGCTCGTGTACAGAAAACCTGGAGGGGATTCCCACGCCATGTCTTGACTCATCAAGCATGCATTCTGTGGCAATTCAGCCTCCTTCATGGCACACGATCCTCTTGCAGTCACCAAACATCCCACAAGTGTCGCCAAGGTCCAATCATTCTGAGTAGTGCCCACGCCATGTCTTGACGTATCAAGCATGCATTCTGTGGCTCACCCCCGCATAGTAAACTCGAAGCTCTCATACTTGTGTTTTTCTCTCACATTCATCACCTCTTCACTATATACTAAATCCTTAAATTTAATAAAAAACATGAACAAAATCAATCTCTTAGAGTTAGCCCTCTCACTACTACCGGTCTTATTTCTTTCATTTCACAATGACCCAAACTGATCTTTTCAAAATCAATAATCATAATTCATCACTTTTCACTTGCCGGTGTGAGTTCTGGCTACACTCTAATTTTCAATTTCAATTCATAAATTCACATATTTGAGTTGTCATACTCAATAATATTTCTCTTTTCCAATCATGATTTCTAAATTATTCATGAGTCCATAACCATACATGGAATTCAATTATTCATCAAGTAATTCATCAAGTATCATTTCCACATTAAAATCACATCACTAATTATATGGTCAAATGAGTATTCACAACTCATAATTGTCACACTATTCTTCAATAAGAATAATTCATACCACTTCTAAGCATCTGTGCTTCTTTAATCTTTATCATGTCATTTACCCTGATACAAAACTGTGGGTACGTCAGTTTATTCAACCGACGAACATTATACACGGCCATCCTCTCTATGCCGGAAATAGTATAACTGATTTTCCATATTTAACAAACACAAACTTGTCACATATCAAACTAAAGGGAATACCCTAATGATGTCGTGTTGTGATTGTGCACTTAGTCCTTAATGCAATTATTTATATTACATGACACTAATGCACACTTGTTCGGATTCTATGCATCCCATACTACATAGGTCCGAGGGCAAGCCTCTTAATCATTCTTCATCTTGTAGGGTTCAATCCCTTATCATGACTTAATCTACTACTGTAACTACGGTAAGTATCCTAGATGATCTATGAGTACAAGCTCGTGTACAGAAAACCTGGAGGGGAATCCCACGCCATGTCTTGACTCATCAAGCATGCATTCTGTGGCAATTCAGCCTCCTTCATGGCACACGATCCTCTTGCAGTCACCAAACATCCCACAAGTGTCGCCAAGGTCCAATCATTCTGAGTAGTGCCCACGCCATGTCTTGACGTATCAAGCATGCATTCTGTGGCTCACCCCCGCATAGTAAAATCGAAGCTCTCATACTTGTGTTTTTCTCTCACATTCATCACCTCTTCACTATATACTAAATCCTTAAATTTAATAAAAAACATGAACAAAATCAATCTCTTAGAGTTAGCCCTCTCACTACTACCGGTCTTATTTCTTTCATTTCACAATGACCCAAACTGATCTTTTCAAAATCAATAATCATAATTCATCACTTTTCACTTGCCGGTGTGAGTTCTGGCTACACTCTAATTTTCAATTTCAATTCATAAATTCACATATTTGAGTTGTCATACTCAATAATATTTCTCTTTTCCAATCATGATTTCTAAATTATTCATGAGTCCATAACCATACATGGAATTCAATTATTCATCAAGTAATTCATCAAGTATCATTTCCACATTAAAATCACATCACTAATTATATGGTCAAATGAGTATTCACAACTCATAATTGTCACACTATTCTTCAATAAGAATAATTCATACCACTTCACTTCATATATTTCCTTTCTTATTTATGATTCTTTTCTAGCACTTTATTTCAATTCTTTTTGTAAACTAAACTAGTGTAGAACCATACAACTTTTCACAAATAAACTAGTGTAGAACCATAGTTCTATCTACACTTTTGTTCTCAAAAATGTACTCTATTTCACTTTAATAAATCCCAATTTATTTTTCATAAGTCCCACATAATTTTAGAATAATAATAACATTTTTTCCAAATTTTTTTTTAAACATCAAAACCCATCAAAAAAACATTTTTTCCAAAAAGATATATACTGGCCGAGACCCGGATTCGAACCAGCAACCACAGGGAACCCAACCGCACGCTCTGGCCATGTGGCCACTTGTGCTCAGCGGTATAGAAGAGAGCCAGAGAGTTATATACTCTCGGTTCGAAAACTGAATTAATTTAAAAACGCACATAAAAAGATGGTGTTCTCAAGTATCGAACCAGCGATCCAAGGGACACACCGCACAACACTGTAGCGCTAAAGAGTCCCCCGACCACTTGAGCTATAGGCTCAAGTTGTCTTGAATACAACTCGAATTTTAATTTAATCAACTCTCTGTCTAATAACACATTTCGATGTTCAAAAAGCTCTCATTTGAGTTTTGCTTTTACTAAACTTACTGTAAATTTCCAGATTAATTATTCCCATAATAATTTATACTCCAGTATATAAAAATAATTTTTTTCAATAATTAAACACATATTTTTATACAATTAGCTCAAATTATATGCTACTACTACCACATCTTTTTTTTTTTTGACATTTCTTATCAAATTTTAACATCAATAATCTCTACATTAATAATCTTTATATCAATTCTCTGTTTTTATTTATTTCACAAACCCACAAATTTCAAGTCATTCATTACCATATTATCACAAAAGGTACATTCAAGTTCATGAAACAACATTTCGTCTACTAATAATTGCATATGGTTTTGATGCTAACAATAAATTTTTCTTTAAGAAATCCATGGCTATAATTTATTTACACACAACTTAAGTTTAATGATGGAACCACATACACGTTATATGTCAACATTCCAATCAACTAATAAGCCAATTTTCCAAATTAAAATGTACTCTTATTAATCTTTTTCATGCATCATCATTTCAATTCAAATCTAGCATACTTCCTAATTAGAAACATGGAAAATAACACACCTTAATTGGAGAGAAATACAATTTGCAACACCTCCTAAACACAAGTCCTTGCCAAGAGAGCGATCCTCCTCCTCCTCGATGTGCACACGTGCTCCAAGATGCCAACCCGAGCTCCAAGATGCCGGCCCCTCCTTCCTTGGTGCAAACACAAACTCCTCACACACAACTCTCAATCTTTTACTCACTTGCTATACTACTAATAATGTATTCTATACTATAGGTCTTGGAGGAATAATTAGTACCAAAATAACTAGGCTAGGGGAGGTATTTATACTAAAAATTTGGATAAATGGAAGGCCAGGATTAAACTAGGAGTTAGAAACAAAAGGCTAGGATTCAAGGAGGAGTTACAATAACCAACCATGATCAAGTAACCACCACTCATGACTCCACTCAAAATTTCCTTTTCCCTCCAATGCTCAAAACCGGCCATGCATGGTGCATTTGCACGTGTACGTGTAATGCACGTGCATGCATTTGTCTCCATTTAACAAAAGTTGTACATTACATTTTCCTTAAAATATATTCTACATTACAAGTTGTATTTAAAATAAAAATAACTCATGGGCTTTGGTTTATGGCCCAAAATAGTAGTTTATAAAAAGATAATAAATAAATTAAATTTTGGGCTTAAAAAGAAAGGCTCAAGTTTATTTGAAAAAGGCCTTTATATAAAAATAATTAAAGAGCACATATATATATCATCATACAATTTAATACTACCAAAAATAATGCACGTGCACACTACGTACAAAATAAATAATAAATTTTCATAAATGAAAAATCGGGGCATTACACGCCCAATAACTGTTGTTATATGAGAACTCGGCTAAGTGAAGATGATCTTCCCACGAACCTCCAAACAGAAAAACGCAGGATCTCAACATGTCTTCTAGGGTCTGAATCGTCATTTCTGACTGCCCATCCGTCTGATGATGGAACGTTGTACTGTAGCTCAACTTAGTACCCAAGCTCTTCTAAAGACTCTCCCAGAACTGAGATTTGAATCTCGTATCTCTATCCGATACGATGCTGACAGGAACTCCATGCAGACGAACAACCTCCTGAACATACTTCTTGGCCAAACTCTCTGTGGACTGACCCACACGGAAAGGAATGAAGTGAGCACACTTTGTCAGCCGATCCACTATCACCCAGATAGCATTATGACCCTTGGGACTCCTTGGCAATGCTGTCACAAAATCCATAGTGATATTATCCTATTTCCACTCTGAGATTGGAAGAGGTTGCAATGATGCTCTGCCTTCACCTGTTGACAAATTAGGCACTGAGAGACATATCTAGTTAAATCCCTCTTCATGCCATGCCACCAGAAATGTTGCTTCAAGTCCCTATGCATCTTAGTACCACCTAGATGAATAGAATACGGGGACCGATGGCTTCCTCAAGTAGTTTCTGCTTGACTTATCCTCTAGGTACACACAACCTAAAACCAAAACGAAGTGACCTATCAGCATGAATGACCAAATCGGATCTCAAACCGGCTTCCACTTACTCCAAAACTCCTGTAACTTCTTGTCACCCGCTTGGGCTTCCTTAACCTGCTCTACCAAGGAAGACTGCAACTGCAACATCATGAACTGCTGAGCTGATCCAGGAAGTACCACATCCAACTCCAGCCTACTCATATCCTCCACTTTTTCCTTCTGCTTAGTGAGGAATATAGCAGCGGGTCTCCTACTCAAAGCATCAGGCACCAATTTCACTCTGCCCGGGTGATACTGCATTAATGTCAAAGTCTGTCATCAAATCCAACCATCTTCTTTGCCACATGTTCAATTCCTTCTGCGTGAACACATACTTGAAGCTCTTGTGATCTATGAATATCTCCACTCTATCCCCAAGAAGATAATGTCTCTATAACTTCAAGACAAAAATCACGGCCGCAAGCTCCTGTAACACCCCGCAAAATTTAAATGACAATTTTGTCCCTCGGGTGTTACGCACGTGCATTTTGTACTGTTATTGATTATATCCATAACGCATTTTGATATGTATTTTGAATTCCAATTATTTATGTAATCCTGTATTCTTAAAATCCCATTTGAGACAACTCAAATACTAAATTTCAATCTTTGAGTTTTACGTGCTTTTTACGTATTAATCGATGCACGTGTCGATTCTGGACATTCCACCGTTACGTGCAAAATTTTCGATGGGTTTCAATTATTTATTTTTATAAACATGTTTAAATTCATTTTTGTAAATAGAATTCAATTTTTGTCTATTATAATTAAAATAAATTTTTACGTGCAATACACGTGTTTTCTGTATGTTTGAGTATATCATAGAAAATGTATATTAAATATACTTTATGTTGCATCCCAATTAACTATAAATATTTTTCGGTCGATAAAGTCAATTTTGTATTTTTGAGATTGTACGGGCGACGCACGGGTTTCGGTGCACGTGTTTTAAGCGTATTATTCTTTCAAAATGAATTTCATGAAATTGTGTGTGTCTATTTTAATTGTGCATGAAAAGTATAATTTTAGAGTTGATTTTACATATTTATTACATATATAAATAATTGTTTTAAAGGGATTAAATAAATAAATTATTTTGTACACAAAGAACGTGCACGTGCACACGTGCGATGTGCACATTTTGGGGGGGACTGGGCTGTTTAGAGAGGAGGGAAAATCTGGATATTTGATTTTGAAAATAGGAGGGAAAGCAAGTTACAAATTTAAATAATGGGGTTAGTGGTATTCATGTGTGGGGTGGTTATTATAACTACCCATTAGTTAATCTATAAAAATGCACCCTTAGTCTCTCATTCTCTCATCTCTTTTCTTTCCCCTCTCCTATCAATTCCGAGAAGAAAACCAACCCAAAGCTAGCATAGCCCTGCCCATTTCTCCACTTAATCACCATTCCACTTGCCTATATACATATACTAATGTATATATATGTACATACATAGTATATGTATATGAAAGAAGATGGGAGTTGTTCTTGACGTTGCCGAAATGGAGTGGGAATGGAGATGCTCTTGATGGATGCTTGCCGAAATGTGGAACTTAGAGGCTTGCTTTGGTGCACGGATTTCGAGGAGGTTGCAAATTGGAGTTTCTTTAGGAACTTCTAATTCTAGGAGTTCATTTGAGTACAAATCTTCAATTTAGGTGGGTGTTTCTTAAATGCTTTCTAATTTAAGAATAGAAATTTGCATGATAGATGATATATAATTTATTTGGTTGAAATTGAATTGATTGCATGCAAATTAATGTAGAAATGGATCGTTAAATCTTGATTGGTGTGGTAGATGCAAATTGCTATTCCACTTTCTAAATGATTATGATTGTTAGTTGAGATGTTAGAATTGAAATGATTTATATGAAATTGATGCATGTTGAGACATGATTAGAATAATGCAAATAAGTTGTTTGTTGAGAATGTGGCAAAGAAGTGTGATTATAACCTCAAAATATTATTTATACGAGTATGGAGATTTTTGTAAAGTAATTTTGATAAAAGCAAACAGTTTAGTTGGAAAATTGATTGAATATGTGTTTTGATGCATTTTAAGGATTTCATTGAAGAAAAAAAAGAGAAACTCGAGAATTTGATAACATATACGATATTGTTTTTAAAAGAAATATATTCTGAAAATGATCTATATTTTTATATATGGAAGTACAAATCAATTAAAAGGTCGAAAATTATATGCAGGCTCCAAATTGTGTGATTGACAGTCGACTGTTTACCTTCTACAGTCGACTGGAAAGTATAAAAAATTGGGTTTTCGTCGGCAGGACAGTCGACTGACTACTTTCGCAGTCGACTGCTGCTGTCCTGAATTTTAGTGTTTGAGTTTTCAAAGTATTCGCAGAACAGGCGACTGATACTTTCACCAGTCGACTGAACCGACTGTGATGATTTGATGTTAGCAGAACAGTCGCATGATACCGACTGAGATGTTTTGATGTTCGCTGAACAGTCGACTGGCACTGTCACCAGTCGACTGAACTGAACTGGTTTTTGGTTCTTGAGTTTGGATTTGATTTTGACAAAAGTTAAATGAGTTTAAATATGAGATTTTATGATTATTAATACTTGATTAAAGTTTATTTTGAAATACATACAAGGATATGAATGATGAAATTGATAAAGAGATCGAATTGAATTGGTCTCATGTTATGAGATTATAAAAGAAATGTTTTTGAAGAGGTTGTGAACAAAAGAAAATGGAAATTTTATTCGAGATTGATTATGAAATATTGTTGATCTCTAGAAGAGATAGTTGTTGGAATCTAGAGACTAGGCGAGACCCTAGTGACCGGCAGTTTTATTTATGATTTTGAGAGCTAACCGTTGAGGGTTGAGCGTCTCTTGAGAAGTAGCCAGGTAGGCTGACTGTCTCTGTTGTTTTGATTTAAGTCCGGTAGGGTAAGCTAGCTCTAGGTTGTGATGATTTTCTTTTAAAACAAACATTGTAGGGATGTAATGAAAATAAGATAAAAACATGAGTATGAGGGCCATTGGATGGGTGTTGTGAGGGTATGCACAGGCTGTCTTCACGATGCGTCGTGACATGACGTGGATACTACTCCAGAGTACCATCCCGGTGGCGATGCTTGTGGGATGTTTGGTGACTGCAAGTGAGGCTGAATTGCCACAGGCTGTCTTCACGATGCGTCGTGACATGATGTGGGATTCCCCTCCAGAATTTTCTGTACACGTGCTTGTAATCATAGAACATTTAAGATACTTACCGAAATTACAGATAGATACATAGTAGAGATGTGATGAAAGTAGGAGAAAAATATGAGTATGAGGGCCATCGGATTGGCGGTGTGAGAGTGATCCACAGGCTGCCTGCTTGATGCGTCAAGACATGGCATGGGCACTACTCCAGAATTATCGTCCCGGTGGCGATGCTTGTGGGATGTTTGGTGACTGCAAGAGGATCGTGTGCCATGAAGTGAGGCTGAATTGCCACAGGCTGTCTTCACGATGCGTCTTGACATGACGTGGGATTCCCCTCCAGAATTTTCTGTACACGTGCTTGTACTCATAAATCATCTAAGACACTTACTGTAGTTATAGTAGTAGTTTTAAGTCATGGCGAGGGATTGAACCCTATAAAATGAAGTGCGATTAAGACGCTTGCCCTCAGACCTATGTAGTATGGGATGCATAGAATCCGAACAAGTGTGCATTAGTGTCATGTAATATAAATTACTACATTAAGGACTAAGTGCACCGCACAACACGACATCAACAGGATAGTCCCTTTGTAGCTTTGTTTGTGATCAAGTTTGTGTTTGCTAAAGTATTTAAGAATCGTTATACTGTTCCGGCATAGAGAGGATGGCCGTGTATAATATTTCGTCAGTTGTAAGTAACTGACGTGCCCACAGTTTTATATGCAGGAAATGGAGTTACATGAAGATATAAAGATGATTTGATGTTGTTGATTACTTAAATGTTAAAGTTGTAACAATTGTACATTCATTATTGTTGTATTTTATTAATTTCGCTGCGTATTGATGTAAAAGACTCTGATGTAATTATTGTTGAAATAAAAGTTTTAAATTTCTTGTAAAATTGTACGAAAGAAGTGCAAAGATCCTGTGGAAATCTCGAATTCAGCTGTTTTTAGAATTCGGTGTGTTACAGAGTGGTATCAGAGCCACGCTTCTAAGTAGTATAAATTTATAAGGAACGACACCCTAGAGTGGACATTAGAGTGTGATTTCAGTTTATAGAGATTTAAATGTAAGTGATTTACATTTGTGTTGCTCTATAGGCTGACGTTTTCTTTTTCTTTTCCCTATTGGATGGTTGGAGTCATGAATGGAAGTTTTTATTGAATTTACATTCATAACGCTCTCCTCGTATACATTTGATTTGAGATTGTATGCGAGCTCATTTTCTCTGGGTATCAGAGTGGCGCAGTAGAAGCGTGGTTGGTTTGAACCGTCATTCATGATACCTTACACATAGATACACCTTCCCCTCAAATTATTTTCTGTGGATTTTCATCATAGTACTCTTTCATCATTTAAATAAATATTTTCCTATACTATTTCAATGCCTATTATTTGTCTATTTTCTTAGTCTTGATTCTTTAAATTTGTTTGTCCTTCAGTTTTAAAATTCTGTTTATCGTGTTTTATGTCACTTTATGATCATCCGTCTATATTCGCTATTACTTCATGCATTCTATTAAATTTATATTACAACTATTATTTTTATTCATTATTACATTTTGAATTTTACTTGTGAATTTTTCTTATGTGCATTCATTTTACAAGATTTGATTTTGTGATATGATGTTCTTTTGTTACCTCGTATTGTCCTATATACTTCGGTATATTTTAATGAGATTGAAATATTTTATCGGTATAAATACAACAAACTAATTTAATTTATTGTCTGCATTCTATATTATCGTTATTACATATTGTCTACTAATTTGTTTTGTTATATTTATAAATTTTGTAATTACTTTTCCTTAATATAATGCATATACTCGCTATTCATACTTTACTCTATCCTCTAATTTTAAATTGTCTTTACATTCTTGATTACTACATATGTTTTCCATTGAATTTTTATGTGTCATGTATTCCAAAATACTTACTATACACATAATTTCACCATCCTCCAATTACTACATTACTATTTTTATGTATAATTGTTTGTGTCTATTGCCCTAATTTGCTACATTACATCATTATTATTTTTATTTGTACTTCCAACACGTGCATATATTCTGCATTATTTGTTTTGGTGTTATAAATAAATTTTTTCAGTACTATTAATTAGTACCGCCTATATTTGATATATCCTATACACCTATTTTGATATTTCGTTGTGTAATATCTTTTCTGTATCATTGATTTTCAAACATAACACCATATTTTATTAAACATCCCATATCTAATCTAAGTATACATGGAAGATTACATCTTTCCATCTTCCACTTTGGTGCAACTTAATGTCGAGAGGGCAAATATGCAACTAGACATCATTGGATGCAAACTGCAACTGGAGGTCGGGGAGGCAAAATCTGCAACCGAATGTCCAGAAGGCAAACTGCAACTGGATGTCGGTGAGGCAAAGTTTGCGACCGAATGTCCAGAAGGCAAACTGCAACCGGATATCGTAGAACCAATTGTGCAACTTGAGATCGAGATGGGCAAGTTTGCTGTTGGATACCAGCGAGACAAACCTACACCAGAAGGAAATACTACACTTAGATAAACTCTACCTTGTTTTTCTATAATATTCACTTACAACTATTCCATTTTGGTACTAGCTTATACTATTTTATAATATTTTGCAACCTAGCATTATACTGTTTATACTGATTTCATTATTTATCAAACTCGTGTATTTACCGCTTAATCTCAACTATTTTGTCGTTTTCTTCGTAGTACTTTGTATTTTATGTGAGGTAGTATCTCATACCACTTTATCGTATTTTGCTATTTTAGATTTGGTAACTACTCACCTAACAAAAACATATCTCTTGATATTTATATGATTCATAAATTTTCTTTTATATCCTCGGTTTTGTGACACGTCATTGTTTTTCAATTATAATGTCTTGTTTACTACTACAAATCATTTATGATTTTCATATCATGCTATTTGTTTCATCCCTATAATTTTTGCCTATGTACGTATATAATTTCGCATACTGGTATTCTTGGTCTACTTGATAAATCGAAATTATTTGGATTTCTGCCTTTTCATTTTTATCATACACATATGATTATTGTATTTACCTTACAAATTATTTTATGATATCAATTTATATACAAAATCATTTTCATGTTGTCTATACTTTTAATTATATTTCATTCTCATATATTTTTTCAAACTCTTATTCAATAGTTTTCTTTTAAATCCACTAATTCAGTTTTCGTTATACAATACGAAAATATATATATATATATAGTTTACGACTCTCTACCATTTATTACATTGATCAATTTTGAGTATTGAACCTATTTATAAAATATCCATTGACTATGTTTTTCTTTATTGCATTGTTTTCTGAACTATTTCACAATTAATGATTGAGTTTATTTATCATTTTACCTAATGGTTTAATTAATAGTATTTTGTATGAAAACTCTTTTCAATATATACTATCCCTTATTGTCGCATTTATTTTCTTATGCTACTTTCTAGATTTCCTTGTTCAGTTCTTATAAAATTTTGATATTCAGAATTTTCTTAAATAGATTTTTGTCTTATTCCTCCACATGGCTTACTTTTATGCTATATGTATTTTCTTGATGTTTGTAATTTCTATATGTTATACTGATATCTTCTTTGGTGTGTACAAAATACAACCTTTACCATTGTGAGTTCCGGGGACGGAACTGTTCTAAGGGGGGGAGAGTGTAACACCCTGCAAAATTTAAATGACAATTTTGCCCTCGGGTGTTACGCACGTGCATTTTGTACTGTTATTGATTATATCCATAATGCATTTTGATATGTATTTTGAATTCTAATTATTTATGCAATCCCGATTCTTAAAATCCCATTTAAGACAACTCAAATGCTAAATTTCAATCTTTGAGTTTTACGTGCTTTTTACGTATTAATCGATGCACGTGTCGATTCTGGACATTCCACCGTTACGTGCAAAATTTTCGATGGGTTTCAATTATTTATTTTTATAAACATGTTTAAATTCATTTTTGTAAATAGAATTCAATTTTTGTCTATTATAATTAAAATAAATTTTTACGTGCAATACACGTGTTTTCTGTATGTTTGAGTATATCATAGAAAATGTATATTAAATATACTTTATGTTGCATCCCAATTAACTATAAATATTTTTCGGTCGATAAAGTCAATTTTTGTATTTTTGAGATTGTACGAGCGACGCACGGGTTTCGGTGCACGTGTTTTAAGCGTATTATTCTTTCAAAATGAATTTCATGAAATTGTGTGTGTCTATTTTAATTGTGCATGAAAATTATAACTTTAGAGTTAATTTTACATATTTATTACATATATAAATAATTGTTTTAAAGGGATTAAATAAATAAATTATTGTGTACACAATGCACGTGCACGTGCACACGTGCGATGCGCACATTTTGGGGGGGGCCGGGCTGTTTAGAGAGGAGGGAAAATCTGGATATTTGATTTTGAAAATAGGAGGGAAAGCAAGTTACAAATTTAAATAATGGGGTTAGTGGTATTCATGTGTGGGGTGGTTATTATAACTACCCATTAGTTAATCTATAAAAATGCACCCTTAGTCTCTCATTCTCTCATCTCTTTTCTTTCCCCTCTCCTATCAATTCCGAGAAGAAAACCAACCCAAAGCTAGCATAGCCCTGCCCATTTCTCCACTTAATCACCATTCCACTTGCCTATATACATATACTAATGTATATATATGTACATACATAGTATATGTATATGAAAGAAGATGGGAGTTGTTCTTGACGTTGCCGAAATGGAGTGAGAATGGAGATGCTCTTGATGGATGCTTGCCGAAATGTGGAACTTAGAGGCTTGCTTTGGTGCACGGATTTCGAGGAGGTTGCAAATTGGAGTTTCTTTAGGAACTTCTAATTCTAGGAGTTCATTTGAGTACAAATCTTCAATTTAGGTGGGTGTTTCTTAAATGCTTTCTAATTTAAGAATAGAAATTTGCATGATAGATGATATATAATTTATTTGGTTGAAATCGAATTGATTGCATGCAAATTAATGTAGAAATGGATCGTTAAATCTTGATTGGTGTGGTAGATGCAAATTGCTATTCCACTTTCTAAATGATTATGATTGTTAGTTGAGATGCTAGAATTGAAATGATTTATATGAAATTGATGCATGTTGAGACATGATTAGAATAATGCAAATAAGTTGTTTGTTGAGAATGTGACAAAGAAGTGTGATTATAACCTCAAAATATTATTTGTACGAGTAGAGATTTTTGTAAAGTAATTTTGATAAAAGCAAACAGTTTAGTTGGAAAATTGATTGAATATGTGTTTTGATGTATTTTAAGGATTTCATTGAAAAAAAAGAGAGAAACTCGAGAATTTGATAACATATACGATATTATTTTTAAAAGGAATATATTCTCGAAATGATCTATATTTTTATATATGGAAGTACAAATCAATTAAAAGATCGAAAATTATATGCAGGCTCCAAATTGTGTGATTGACAGTCGACTGTTTACCTTCTACAGTCGACTGGAAAGTATAAGAAATTGGGTTTTCGTCTGGAGGACAGTCGACTGACTACTTTCGCAGTCGACTGCTGCTGTCCTGAATTTTAGTGTTTGAGTTTTCAAAGTATTTGCAGAAAAGTCGACTGATACTGTCACTAGTCGACTGAACAGACTGTGATGATTTGATGTTAGCAGAACAGTCGACTGATACCGACTGAGATGTTTTGATGTTCGCTGAACAGTCGACTGGCACTGTCACCAGTCGACTGAACTGAACTGGTTTTTGGTTCTTGAGTTTGGATTTGATTTTGACAAAAGTTAAATGAGTTTAAATATGAGATTTTATGATTATTAATACTTGATTAAAGTTTATTTTGAAATACATACAAGGATATGAATGATGAAATTGATAAAGAGATCGAATTGAATTGGTCTCATGTTATGAGATTATAAAAAAAATGTTTTTGAAAGAGTTGTGAACAAAAGAAAATGGAAATGTTATTCGAGATTGATTATGAAATATTGTTGATCTCTAGAAGAGATAGTTGTTGGAATCTAGAGGCTAGGCAAGACCCTAGTGACCGGCAGTTTTATTTATGATTTTGAGAGCTAACCGTTGAGGGTTGAGCGTCTCTTGAGAAGTAGCCAGGTAGGCTGACTGTCTCTGTTGTTTTGACTTAAGTCCGGTAGGGTAAGCTAGCTCTAGGTTGTGATGATTTTCTTTTAAAACAAACATTGTAGGGATGTAATGAAAGTAAAAGAAAAACATGAGTATGAGGGCCATTGGATGGGTGTTGTGAGGGTATGCACAGGCTGTCTTCACGATGCGTCGTGACATGACGTGGATACTACTCCAGAGTACCATCCCGGTGACGATGCTTGTGGGATGTTTGGTGACTGCAAGTGAGGCTGAATTGCCACAGGCTGTCTTCACGATGCGTCGTGACATGACGTGGGATTCCCCTCCAGAATTTTCTGTACACGTGCTTGTAATCATAGAACATCTAAGATACTTACCGAAATTACAGATAGATACATAGTGGAGATGTGATGAAAGTAGGAGAAAAATACGAGTATGAGGGCCATCAGATTGGCGGTGTGAGAGTGATCCACAGGCTGCCTGCTTGATGCGTCAAGACATGGCATGGACACTACTCCAGAATTATCGTCCCGGTGGCGATGCTTGTGGGATGTTTGGTAACTGCAAGAGGATCGTGTGCCATGAAGTGAGGCTGAATTGCCACAGGCTGTCTTCACGATGCGTCGTGACATGACGTGGGATTCCCCTCCAGAATTTTCTGTACACGTGCTTGTACTCATAAATCATCTAAGACACTCACTGTAGTTACAGTAGTAGTTTTAAGTCATGGCGAGATATTGAACCCTATAAAATGAAGTGCGATTAAGAGGCTTGCCCTCAGACCTATGTAGTATGGGATGCATAGAATCCGAACAGGTGTGCATTAGTGTCATGTAATATAAATAACTGCATTAAGGACTAAGTGCACCGCACAACACGACATCAACAGGATAGTCCCTTTATAGCTTTGTTTGTGATCAAGTTTGTGTTTGCTAAAGTATTTAAGAATCATTATACTGTTCCGGCATAGAGAGGATGGCCGTGTATAATATTTCGTCAGTTGTAAGCAACTGACGTGCCCATAGTTTTATATGCAGGAAATGGAGTTACATGAAGATATAAAGATGATTTGATGCTGTTGATTACTTAAATATTAAAGTTGTAACAATTGTACATTCATTATTGTTTTATTTTATTAATTCCGCTGCGTATTGATGTAAAAGACTCTGATCTAATTATTGTTGAAATAAAAGTTTTAAATTCTTTGTAAAATTGTACGAAAGAAGTGCAAAGATCCTGTGGAAATCTCGAATTCAGCTGTTTTTAGAATTCGGGGTGTTACAGCTCCAGATCATGTGTGGGATAGTTCTTCTCATGAGATCTTAATTGCCTCGATGCACAGGCAACAACTCTACTTTGCTGCATCAGCACTTCTCCCAGGCCTCTACCCAATGCATCACAATGGATCACAAAACTACCCGAACTGTCATCTATAGTCATCACAGGCACTGACGTCAACCGATGCTTTAACTCTGCAAAAGCTTCATCACAAGCTTCATCCCAATCAAACTTCTACTCCTTCTTCGTCAAACTGGTCAGAGGCCCATCTATCTTCAAGAAATCTTGAACGAACTTCCAATAATACCTGACCAAACCAAGAAAGCTTCGCACCTCAGATACAAACTTCGGAATCGGCCAGTCCTTGACCACAGAGATCTTCGACGGATCAACAGAAACACCATCACCTGAAATAATGTGACCCAGAAAAATAACTTGATCCAGCCAGAACTCACACATATTGAGTTTCCCATACAGCTGGTTCTCCCTCAAAGTCTGCAGAACAACCTTCAAATGCACAACATGATCTTCCCAGTTCCGAGAATAAACTAATATGTCATCAATGAAGACCATGTCAAACTAATCCAAGAACGGCCAGAACACCCTGTTCATCAGACTCATGAATACAGCCGGTGCATTAGTAACTCCGAAATGCATCACTAAGAACTCATAATGCCCGTACCTCATTTGGATTAAAGCCGTTTTCGGAACCTCTTCTGACTTCACCTTAACTTGATGATACTTGGAATGAAGATTCACTTCGAGAACACAGAAGCACCTCCCAGTTGATCGAGCAAATCGTCAATTCTCGGCAATAGGTACCAATTCTTCACAGTGACATTGTTCAACTCTCTGTAGTCAATGCAAAGCTTGCAGCTACCATCCTTCTTGTTGGTGAACAAAACTGGGGCTCCCCAACATAAAACACTAGGCCTGATAAAACCCTTACCAAGCAACTCCTGAACTTGCACCTTCCGTTCCGCCAATTGAACCTTGTGCCATATGATATGGACTCTTGGAAATAGGCGTTGTACCTGGCTGAACATCAATGTTGAACTCCACATCTCAGTCTGGCAGCAAACCGGGAAAACCCTCGAGAAATCAAGGAAGTCCCACACAACTAAGGGTACAACAACCCCATCAGAGCCCAACGGCACAAGTGCAACAACCTTAGCGTCCATCGGGTTCTTAACACGCCCTGACGGTGTCTTACTCGCATGGAACACAAACTCTGGTTGACCAAAAAACCTGAAATTCACCTTCTTCTCTCGGTAATCAATCACAGCATAAGAAACACCCAACCAGTCCATGCCCAGAATGACATCGAAACCGGAATTGGGAATCACAATCAAATCAGCGAAGAAATCCACACCACTAATCAGCAACGGACTTTGCTTGCATACCCTAGAACCGACATTGACACCTCCACCTGTGGTGATGTCCCAAGCTGTGGGCATAGCATCGGTTGCCAAACTATGCTGATCAATAAAGCGGGAGGAAATGAAAGAGTGGGTACCACCAAAGTCAAACAAAATATGAGCTGGAAGGGAGAAGACTAGAATAACACCTTGAAGACGATCAATCAAAAGATAAGATGCTAGCAGGATATATACACAAATAATTGTACAAAAGAAGAAAATAACATGCAAAAAAGTGAAATAAAGAAAAAATGAATAGTACAACTACTGTAATATACTTGTAATCACTCCAACAGCTATCTCCGCTTCCTCAGCGGTCAGGTTAATTATAAGTCTGACCACGACTCCCAGTTTGACCTCCTCTAGGGGCCACACGCCTCTAATTAAAAGCTTGCCTCTGCGGTGGAAGAGGCGGTCTACCCTAACCACGAGTCGGCGCTCTTAGCTAAGCAGCACCAGCAACTGGTGCAGGAGCACTGTTCCTTGGGCAATCACGAACCATATGGTCACTACTCCCACGCACTAGACACAATGATTGGCCATCCTGCAGTCTCGCTATGAATGCCCATCCTTATGGCAATAGCCACAAGTCTCAACAGTCCTCAGAACAAAAGGTGCGTACGGTTGTACTCTCACGGGAGAGGGTGGAACTGGCCTCTGAATAGGTCCTCCGGTAGGCCGAACTGCAACAGAGTGCGAAAACAGTCTGCTGAGGAACACCTGACCTGATAAGGGTCTACTCCTGGATCCGAGTAGCATCCAGAACGTCGGCATAAGCACGAAGCCGAAGAGCAGTCAAGCGGTCCTGGATGGAAAAACTCAATCCCAACTGGAATCTGCGAGCCCTATCCTCATCAGTAGCTACCAGGGCAGGAGCGAAGTGACTTAACTGAGTAAACTCTGCAGCATACTCATCCACGGAACGGTTTCCCTGGTTAAGACAATGCTCAAATTAATATTGTCACAGGTGAAGTAGGCAACAATAATGACATTTAAGAACACTATCTAGCTGACCTGGGATAGGAAAATGAATTGTCCTTCCATCTCTGCCTTGGTAACACTTGGAAAGAATTTCATCATGAAGCTCTACGAGAACGTGGCCCACTCGATGGGTCTCTCCATCCTTTCAGTTTTAGCCCGCCACCAGATGTGGGCGAGAAGGTTTCAATGTTGTATCATGCAAGAAGGTTTCAATGTTGTATCCTGCTAGGTGTGACTAATTCTACTCGTTACAGATAAAGTAAGAAGCAAACATATTAAATTAACACAAATCACATAATCTGGACAACATAACGTTGCTGTACAAAAATACAGATTACCTCTACTACAGAAAAGCAAATCTGAATCTGTCATAAATTATAGAAACTAGACTCTCTGCCGGTTCTAGCGAATATATACACAACTTATAAAAGATACAGAAATTATGGTGAAAATCCTATTCTCTTCAGATTTTATGTTGAGGCAACAAGTTATAGATTGTGTTCAAACATATGAATTAGGCCAGGAAACTCCTCAATTAAATCTACAAAAATTTAGGGTGGTTCCTATACATGTCTAGTCTCAGCCAAATTAATTTTATATTTTTATTTTACTGTTATCATGTTCCATTTAATTATAAAACAGAAAGATACACATGAATTTGTGAATGTGGAAATTCAGACCTAGCTGTACTAAAATACTGATATCTAACAGATTATACATCGGAATTCAAATCCGTCAAAATTTCTGGAAAATAGATTCATGAGGACATAATTCATATTCATAAATTTATTTCAAATTACAAAAGCAACATGGTCGAAAATCTGATACAAAAAGGAACAAACAGCAGGCCATAATTTAATTTGATATGAATAGGCAACAACTTAATCATACAATCATATAGTTCATGCTAATTAATAATCGAAGTGACACTAGATGTTTAACATGCATAATTCTAGTTTTAAGATGCAATTTCACAGGCATGGTAATCAATTCATTAAATCAAATTCAATCTAACATATTCAATTCATCAAACAATTCTATAACATGGATCTAGTTATTTTTCATGTAAAAGTGCATATGCAATGTACAAGAGGGACTAGGTTTTAGATCAAAGATGTAGGTACGATGTTAAGAATACATTGGGTTAGCTCGTGTAAACCCTCAATATACTTTACGGAATTCAATAGCAATATGATAAAAAAAAGGGACTGGGATCTACTTGCGGAGATCAAAGAATCTTGAACCAAACAATAAACTAGTTCAAGAAGAGACTTGCATTTTAGATGTTAATTTCAAATATTTAGAGTAACAGGATGAGAATCCCGGGCGATGAACCAAGAACACGAAAATACGTGCGAGCTACATGCAAACGCCCACACAAAAAAAACCTCACACAACTCTACAGCAACACAGCAATACTCAATCATGGATCCTTTTCACAAACACCAAAAACTAGATCGAGATCCCTCCTTCACGAACAACAAACACCACAACCCAACTCTACTCTTCTTCGCAGCAGCAACAGAGAGAGAGACGGTGAGAGGGGAACAGCGACTGCGGCACTCGTAGTTGAGAAGCGACAGGAGTGACGAGAGCAAGGGCAGCGACGGTGGGATGCTGGCGGTTGGGTCTGACTGCCCATCCGTCTAAGGATGGAACGTTGTACTGTAGCTCAACTTAGTGCCCAAGCTCTTCTACAGACTCTCCCAGAACTGAGATCTGAATCTCGTATCTCTATCCGATACGATGCTGATAGGAACTCCATGCAGACGAACAACCTCCTGAACATACTTTTCGGCCAAACTCTCTGTGGACTGACCCACACGGAAAGGAATGAAGTGAGCACACTTTGTCATCCGTTCTACTATCACCCAGATAGCATTATGACCCTTGGGACTCCTTGGCAATGCTGTCACAAAATCCATCGTGATATTATCCTATTTCCACTCTGGGATTGGAAGAGGTTGCAAAAGTCATGGGGTCCTCTGATGCTCTGCCTTCACCTGTTGACAGATCAGGCATTGAGAGACATATCTAGTCAAATCCCTCTTCATGCCATGCCACCAGAAATGTTGCTTCAAGTCCCTGTGCATCTTAGTACCACTTGGATAAATAGAATACGAGGACCGATGGCTTCTGTTTGGAGGTTCATGGGAAGATCATCTTCACTTAGCCGAGTTCTCATATAACTAAAGTTATCGGGCAAGTCTCAAGGTAGCACCATTTGAGGCTCTGTATGGGCGTAAGTGTGATCGCCAGTCTTTTGGAATGATATCGGCAAGAGAAAGCTTTTGATTCCTGAGTTGATCACAAAGACAGTTGATGTCGTGGCTCAGATCCGGAGGCAATTGCAGGCTGCTCAGGATAGGCAGAAGAGGTGGGCTAATTGTAGTCGTAAACCTCTAGAGTTTGAGGCAGGCGAGCATGTGTTCTCCTCAAGGTATCGCCTTAGAAAGGTGTTATTCGATTTGGAGGTGGGGTCAAGTTGAGTCCCCGGTTCATCGGTCCATTCGATATTGTGGAACATGTGGGCAAGGTAGCCTACAGGCTTGCTCTACTGCCAGATTTAGCAGGTGTCCATGTTGTATTCCATGTTTCTCAGCTCAGAAAATACATCAGGGATGACAGTCATGTGATTGACTACTCAGACTTGTCTATGAGGCCGGATTTGTCCTGTGAAATTCAGCCAGTTTTTATCTTAGACCATCGAGAGAAGGTGTTGAAGAATAGATTCATCAAGTTGGTTCGAGTTTTTTGGAATCCTCACTCGCTAGGTGAGTCGACTTGGGAGTTGGAGGAGGAAATTCGGAAGAAGTTTCCTCATTTGCTTGAGTAGTTGCCTTACTTTGTTTTGTTTCGTTTTGGGGTTCGCCCTATGTACCACTTATAAGAATTTTGATGACGAAATTCTTCTTGTAATGTGGATAGGATTTGTAACCCTATTTTTCTATTTTGGATTTTTTTTGTATTTATTCTTTTTCCCTATTATTGAATCTGAATTCCTTTTAATACTAAGTTTTTGCTTTTCTTTGGGCTCATTTATTCTCTTTTGATCATTTTGTATTCTTTTGGCTTGAATTTTGCTTTTTTTTTTGCTCACTATAAAATTTTGCTCTTTGTGTTTTGAGTTTGAATTGATCCGCTATATGTTTATCTCGTCGCCTTCTACTATTCGTCTCTTTTTGGAGCCTAAACCCATACCCTTAACCCATTAACCCACAACACAAAACCCTATATCTTAATCTCCTATAAATACCCCATCAACCCTAATGATTAATTACCCTAATATCTAATCTCTATCTCCCCAAACCCGCCGCTCTCTCTCTCGACTATCTGTTATCCATCGACTGCTCGCCTCCCCGTTCTTCGACCACCACCTCATCACTCTTCCACCGTCCACGATCCCACCTTCGTCCTTGCTCTGCCCTCGCCACCACCATCCCGTGGCCATCATCCTCATCTCCACTGAACCCATCCACCCTTCGCCATCTCGTCGCCTCTCGACCTTCACCCATCGCTGCCCACCTCAACCCTTTTTGCTGACCACCGGAGACCCCCTCACCCATCGTCATCGTCATCGAACACCCGAACCGCGCCATTCCGTCCTCCTCTGTTTCGGTGCGAAACAAAGCACCGCTCCAACACCAAAGTTCTCATTACTGCGTCGCTTCCCGACCGCCAGCGTCCCACCGTCGCTGCTGTTGCTTCTCGACTGTGAGTGCTGCAGTCTTCGTTCCCCTCCTGTCGTCTCTCTCTCCGTTGCTTCTGCGAAGAAGAGTAGGGTTAGGTTGTGGCATTTTTTATTATAAAAGATGCCTGATCGGCCATCAGTGTTTGTTGTTCGTGAAGGAGGGATCTAGATCCGGTGTTTGGTGTTTGTGAAAAGGATCCAGGATTGAGTATTTCTGTGTTGCTGTTGAGTTGTGTAAGGTTTTTTTGGGTGGGCGTTTGCATGTAGCTCGCACGTGTTTCCGTATTTTTGGTTTGTCGCCCGGGATTCTCATCCCGTTACTCCAAATATTTGAAATTAACATCTAAAATGCAAGTTTCTTCTTGAACTAGTTTATTGTTTGGTTCAAGATTCTTTGATCTCCACAAGTAGATCCCAGTTCCTTTTTTTATCATATTGCTATTGAATTCCGTTAAGTATATTGAGGGTTTACACGAGCTAACCCAATGTATTCTTAAAATCGTACCTACATCTTTGATCTAAAACCTAGTCCCTCTTGTACATTGCATATGCACTTTTACATGAAAAATAACTAGATCCATGTTATAGAATTGTTTGATGAATTGAATATGTTAGATTGAATTTGATTTAATGAATTGATTACCATGCCTGTGAAATTGCATCTTAAAACTAGAATTATGCATGTTAAACATCTAGTGTCACTTCGATTATTAATTAGCATGAACTATATGGTTGTATGATTAAGTTGTTGCCTATTCATATCAAATTAAATTCTGGCCTGCTGTTTGTTCCTTTTTGTATCAGATTTTCGACCATGTTGCTTTTGTAATATGAAATAAATTTATGAACATGAATTATGTCCTCATGAATCTATTTTCCAGAACTTTTGACGGATTTAAATTCCGATGTATAATCTGTTAGATATCAGTATTTTAGTACAGCTAGGTCTGAATTTCCACATTCACAAATTCATGTGTCTTTCTGTTTTATAATTAAATGGAACATGATAATAGTAAAATAAAAATATGAAATTAATTTGGCTGAGACTAGACATGTATAGGAACCACCCTGAATTTTTGTAGATTTAATTGAGTTTCCTGGCCTAATTCATATGTTTGAACACAATCTATAACTTGCTGCCTCAACATAAAATCTGAAAAGAATAGGATTTTCACCATAGTTTCTATAACTTTTATATATTGTGTATATATTCGCTAGAACCGACAGAGAGTCTAGTTTCAATAATTTATGACAGATCCAGATTTGTTTTTCTGTATTAGCGGTAATCTGTATTTTTGTACAGCAATATCATGTTGTCCAGATTATGTGATTTGTGTTAATTTAATATATTTGCTTCTTGCTTTATCTGTAACGAGTAGAATTAGACACACCTAGTATGATACAATATTGAAACCTTCTTGCATGCTCACATAGGATTAAATAAAATATTAACAAGCCGGGGTATTATGGGATGACTTGGTCGTGAACAATCAGAAACTGTATTCGGTCGGGCCCTACTGCTTGACTTGTACTGACTGATGGCCATTAAATACTGCTTGATAATTACATTCATTGAACATTAAACACTGAGTACTGGGTTGGGTACACGATCCGTGAATTCACCATCAGTCTAAAGTATTCACTGTATGCTTGCACCGAACCTGTGGAATGAGACGCAGTAGTACATGCACTAGATAGGTTAATAAAATGATTAATAACCTGTATTTGACATTTCATGCTTGATCCCATATATTGTCACCAACATTGAACTTGAATTGAAACTATTAATTAAATACATGATTAAATATAGACCCCTTGACTTTATTGCCAATCTTTGATGTTGTTATTGACTTTGATCCCGTCCCTTCTTTTTTATATGCCATGTTACTATTATTCCCTACTATCTCTACTTGTTGTCCATGACTTGCTTTAAAGACATTATTTTCTCTCTTTTTAGATTACGAGTTTACAGGTAAATAATACCAGAAGGAATTGGTGAGCAACGATTCTAGGAGATGGAACTGAAGAATGCGCTGCTTAATTTACTTTATTGTTAGATTTATTTCTTTTGAACATTGTCTTGATATTATACTTTGTTTTTGGGCTTTCATGACCCGGGGTTTGTTTTATCCTAGATGTTGGATATTATTATTTAGACTATCTCATTTATTATTGAAGTTGATCTTTGCGTATGTGATTATATCTCCTTGCATGGTTGTGATTGTTATTTCTTATTGTTGAGTTAGTCTGGTATAGCTTATGGATGGTGTTTACATCATTCGCTGGACCCACATTATGTACTCGTATTCCGTATTTGGGAAAGCGGGGCGTGACACTATTTCTTTCTGTTGAATGAGTAGAGTAGCTTCAGGCGGGGGATTCAAGTATGTCGTAGTATTCTGATGAGGACGAACGAACTTGGACCTGGTGGGAGATGATTTGGTAGGTTTGAAAGTTCTCAGCAGGATTGTCTAGTGTAGTAGCTTCAAGCTTGTTTATGGGCTTGGATTTGCTGTGGCTGCTTTCTGGTGGTAGCTCAATGGTGTCAAGGGAGAGAACCGAGCCCCCCATTGTAGCGGTGTTGCATGCTCGTTCCGCCTGATGAATCCCTATAACTTGGCTTACGCCTGCTGTTATTGGGAACTTCATTTTCAGTTAGTAGGTTGAAGTAATTGCATGAAAGGCCGCCAGGCTAGATCGGCCGAATATTGCATTGCATGAGGATTTGACATCGACTACCATAAAGTCCAATTCTTCCGTTCGAATAGCGGGGGCTTTTCCTACTATCACATCGAGTGTGACAATTCCTTCTATTTGAATGGGGACACTAGAGAATCCGTGGAGTATATAGCCAGTTGGCTTGAGCCGGTCTCAGGAGAGCTTGAGGCCATTGAAAGTGTTCATGAAAACGATGTTTATCGAGCTGTCATTGTCCACCATGATGCAGCGTACCTCATGATTCACCATGCAAAGTTTTATGACCAATGCGTCGCAGTGAGGTGTTCGAACACCTTCTATGTCTTTGTCGGTGTTAGATATCGGGACCCCGGTATTTCTTACAGGCAGAATTTTATGTACGACGTTGACTTCCCTGACAAAGGTTTTACGGAAGGAGTTAGAATCTCTCCTAATCGGGCCTCTGTGAATGGAGTGGAGAGTAGCCATGTGTTCTGAGTCTTGCGATTCGGAGGGCCTCTCTCAACGCTTATTAGCCCCCTGTGCCGAAGGAGTTTCGGCATTGTTATTTTGTTGGAAAAACTGAGAGAGGTAGCCCCAGAAAATTAGTCCTTCAAGTTCTTCTTTGAGGACTAGACAATTATCATTAGTGTGTCCATGATCTCTTTGAAATGCACACCACTTATTTTTGTCTCTTCTCTTGCTGGCTGTGGACATTTTGGGCAAAGGGCGAATTATTTTGTCTTTCTCAACTTCCATTAGGATCGATGATATACATACATTGAGAGGATTGAACTTGTTGAAGCATGGTGCTGGGGGTGGACGGCGTTGACCGGCATCGTCTTTTTGAAATTTCCTGGGTCCTTCCTCATTGGTATTCATCTGTTTGTTCCCGGAAGATGAATCGTTATTGCCTTGATGATTAAGAGCTTCATCGACTCTGATGTATTTTTCACTCCTTTATAGGAGCTTAATGTAGTCTTTAGGAGGCTTCTTCGCAACAGAGGCTTTCAGGTCTTTATTAGTGACATTGTGGCGAAAGATGGCAGCTGCCACTAATGAGTCTAGGGAGGAGATGGATCGTGCTTCGACTGTGAAGTGCCTGACAAAGTCTTTCTGTATTTTTTCGTTCTTTTTACTTTAATTCCAATAAGGAGTCACTTATTTTTTCAGCCTTGTGGCTAGTAACGAAGTGTGCTATGAAGAGTTTCTCAAATTGGTCAAAAGAGAATATTGACCCCGGGTGAGGCGAGAGTACCATTCTCTTGCTGATCCTTTAAGTGTTGTGGGGAATATTCTGCACATGAGCACATCGGTGGCACTGTAGATCATCATGAGAGTTTTAAAACTCTTAATATAGTCCATCGGGTCTGATTCACCACCGTATGACTAAAGTTGAGGATTCTTTGAAGTCCTTTGGAATGAGTGCATCAAGGATGGATTTGCTTGAAAGGAGGTTGGGTGGGGCGGTAGGCTCTGCTGGAGCAGTTTCCTTCATTCCTTATATGTTCCAGGCGATCTTCTACTTCTCGGATACAACGAAAGACTTGGTCATCCTTCCCCTTGGATCCAGTCGAGTCTCCGAATTTTTCTTCTCTGGAGGGTCGACCCTAATCTCGACTGCCTTGGATGGCTCGGAGTATGTCAAGCTTGAAGTTTTCTTGTTTGGCCCTAGTGATGGGGGCTTCTTTCTCTTTATTTCTCTTAAGATGCTTTCGACTCTCAGGATTCGGGCTTCTTTCTGCAGTGTGCCCCCTGTGAGAGCAAGAATATCTTGATCTCTGTCTTTGAGGAGAGTTGCTTTATCGGTTTACTTGACATTTCGAGAGGGAAGCCTAAGTTCAAGTGCGTCTCTCGTCTAAACGAATTCGTAGATCAGTTTCTTGTTGCCTAGCGTTGATGATTTGATGGAGATATCTTGACCCCTGGAGACTGGAAGCATTCTTAACTAAGATATGGTCATGTAGAGGGCACTGTTCTTGTTGCGGTTCATGACAGCTTTGTCGGGAGCCCCCCGGTGCCTCTCCGTTGATAGGATCTTGATTAGGTTGTTGGGGTGGATCCAGCTGTTGAGGTGGAATTGGGTCCTCCACGGGAGGAGCTGATTAACGAAAAGGATTGGTGTGATGGCTTGAGGCCACCGCTCTGCCTCTTAGTCTTGGTGGCATGACGGTAAGTCTGATCTGTGTAGTTCCTACAGACGACACCAATCTGTTGCTGCTAATTTTGGTGTGGGAGCAAATAGATAGTGAGTTTATATTTGATGGAAACTACTAAATATCTGATATTTGATCGTTGCCATAAAAAGTAGTTAGAGCTCCCGTGAGTTGATCTGGATCGTTGATTGACAACCGTGATCTGAATCCGACGGTTGCTGACGCGGCCGATAGATCTTAAAAAGCCTAAAACTGTAAGTGAGTTTAAGAGAGAATCTGTTGATTACCTTCTGACTGAGGAGGGAGGAGAGTATTTATAGACCTGAGAAACAATTTAGGAAATTGAGATGAATCCGTTATATTGATATGAATTTTTTTATCTTCTGTTGATTCTCCCCCTTAAGAGATAAGTCTCTCTTGTCTGCGGATAAGAAATTTGACTTACAGCACTCATGGGTTAGGTGTTTCTCCAATTGTGTTTAATCTGTTACTTTTAATGGGCTTGAAGAAGGCTCATGGTCTTTTAGATGAGTCTAAAAAAGATCACTACATGTTAAAAATGTTCGTTATGATTAATTTGCCTGCAGAAATTTTAGGTCTCTGCTGAGATCACACTACCCTGATACAACTTCTATGTCACCAACAAGGCTTAAATGATCAAAGTGCTATAACATCCATTGAATCCAGATCATACTATATTATACGGTTCCATATTGCATTTAATAAAACTCACTTCCTAGCAGCGACATCGGCCTCTAACAAATTTCTCTACGCAAATCTCCATATCTTTCACGTAAATGATTGGTTAAGGTGCTCTGCATGAAATACGAGATTCTGCAATGCTTGCAAGGAGATCAGTTACAAAAAAAATCTCAAGACTATTGTTTGATTTAAAGCAGCTGACAGAATTGTCGGGGTTCCAACGCTATTGTGTTCACTTCCCTCTCTGAACAGACAAACAACTCTCTGTTACTGTAATAGTCATGGGCCCCACCATCCATTTTTGAATTGTTCTGCCACCTCCAACCCTATGCAACAAACCAAGTTGCCAACGGGGGCTACTTTGTTAGCTGTACCTGCAGTAACACTGTTATACCTTGTAAATTTTACCCAGTAAGGTTTCTTTAAAAGCATATACACCCAAATTTTGGGTATTCGGCAAATAAAAATAGAAAAAAAGACGGTGCTCTGTAGTTGTTGTTAGTCAAAATTTGACTTTTACGAAATCCAAATAGGACGGACGGATGATAGTTTTCCGTCCGACGTAAAAAAAATAAAAATAAAAATAAAAAAAAATAAAACCTAAAAAAAATATTAAAAATGGGAAATGATGTGTGACAGTCACATTTGAAAACAAAAAAAATTCAGATGTAGCTCCTGATGTGTAGGACGAGGTATTGTCTTCCATTTGTGATCTTTTTTTTTTAAATGGAAAGGACGGAAAATTATTTCCTGTCCGAGCGTTTTAAAAAATAAATAAATAAATAAGGGACGGGGAATAATCCCTCGCCCGATGAGTTTGCGTGAAAAAAATCTCTCAGACGAAAAATAATCTTTCATCCGATCGAATGGACGAAAGATTATCTTTCGTGGAGCTATATTTTGGCAATTGTCATTTTGTCTGCCAAATATAGCTCACTATTGTAGCAACGAAATCTAATTTTTAAGTATTTGGCCAACGACTATGGCGGCCATTTTGCCAAAATTTGAAAATTTTGGCAAAATGGCCAACGAATGCTCTTAACATATGTAGTAGCTAGTCTATATATATGTTACCGTGAATCATTCGTTCATGATATAATTGTAATTATGTGTAGAAGGGTGGTGGTCGATTGATCATACGAACAGGGTTAAGGCAATGTGGGAGGGAGTAACAAACTGGGTGTCGGTGGAGTCTTCAGATGCTAGAAGTATGTGAGACGAGATGAGATGGCAAACGAACTCACTTATTATGGTTAGGTAATAAATGTCAGGCAAGACAAATCATTGTACAGGGATTGTATTCTCCAGAAATTTAACCCATTTTTTAATTAATTTTTTATGTAACTTTATTCTGTAGCAATCGCAGATTGTTTTTTGACCTTTTGATATAATAATAGAAATGACGACATGTATTATGCTTTGAGAGATCGGATGGACCTAGACCTGGCAATTTTGACCCGTGACCCGTGGGTACCCACGGGTGTATCCGTACGGGTCGGGTACGGGTAAGAAAAATTTTGAAAAAAAATGAGCGGTTACTTTTTTACCCGGCCCGTGAACCCGCGGGTCGGGTCGGTTATACCCACGGGTACCCGTGGGTACCCATGTATGTAAATAAATTAAATTAAATTAAATACTCATCAAATTGAGTTGTAATTTATTTGAGTGTGTTGAGTTTGAATTTTATTTGGTTTCATTGTTTTTAATGTAATTAATTTCAAGACTTTCGAAACTTGTCATATGGTTTCATTGTTTTGATTTTGCAATTGTATTTTTGATTATGTTTAAATTTTGTTTAGACTCAATTATGTCTGTATACTTTGAAAATAATTGCTCTTTTTTTTCATGATTGGACAAATTATTGCTCTTTTGTCTTTGTTGATGAAATGATAAATTGAAATGCTAGTTGGATTTTGAATGTTGATATATATATTTATTTGAACAAGAAGCATAAAAAAACAACAAACAACAAGCTTATTAAATTATCGTTCTTGATTCCTGATTACATTTGTTGTTGTTTCAGTTATTCAATTTTATATTTTACATTTTTTTTAAAAATGTTAGCATGTTGCTAATGTTTTTAATCAATTATTCAATTAAAATAAATTTTTAAATTTTTTTTAAAAACCCCAAAATAAACTCAAAATAAACAATGAAATATTGGCGGGTACCCATGGGTACTTGTGGGTACCCGCGGGCCGGATCCGGGTTGGAAAAAAACTTTTTAAAAAATTGCGGTTACTTTTCAACCCGACCCGTTGGACTCGTGGGTCAAGCAATCCGTACCCATGGGTACCCGACCCGGCCCGTTTGCCAGGTCTAGATGGACCTTAGGGACTTTTGGTACAATATTTTTTTTTTTTCCCAGAAATCATAAATCCTGGATTTATGATTCTTGAAATTTATAATTCCTAAAAATTATAAAACATATTTGGTAGGTCTTAAACATCTCTGAAAATGTTAGTTTGAAACTTAATTTTTTATGTTTGGTTGAGCTACATATTTTCCGGAAATCTTAATCTTAATGTCCAAAATACCCCTCACATCCTCAAATAACAAAATAAACTATTTGATGAAATACTTGAGTAAAAAAAAAATAATGCAAATCTGGGCCACAAAATACAAACAGTTTTAAGTAGGAACATGACTTAAAATTGAAAGAGGACAATATATTTGTAGTTCAGTTAACCCTTCTATCTTTATCAACTCTTCACCTTAGCAACAGCTTTGGGAGGGTAATCCCCATTTAGCCGTGCATCAACACATTGCCTTACCTTGTCTTCACTTAGCCTTGGTGTTGCCTGAATATTTTCAACTATGTGAGACAAAATATTTGTCCTCTTGAAAATTAAAGATTAAATCGATTATTATGAAGATGAAATAAGTAAATAGGCAACTATTACCCATGTAACAAGGCTCTGTTGCCCTCGTGGTAATGTATGGTCCACAGGTTTACAGCCAGTCAAGAGTTCCAACAGAACAACACCAAAGCTATAAACATCACTCTTGGAACTAAGCTGTCCAGTCATTGCATACCTGCACCATCAGCAAGAGAATAATTTCTTATAGTTGCAAATACCAATCCCATCTCATGGTCAAGCTACAAAAGCGTAAGTATACTTATGCAAAAGAAGAATCACTCTCAATCAATATAACAAACAACTTACTCAGGAGCGTGATAACCAAAGGTTCCAAGAATTACGAGTAGAGTGAAGACATGTAGCCATGTCAAGAGCTTGGTTTGATAGAGGTGCGAGAGAGGCTCATGATCGACAGCGCGAGAGATGGTCGGGGTGCTCAGGGATCAACGACGACAAGTGGGATCGACGGTGTGACGAGTTGATCGACGGCGACCAAGTTGGGTGCTCAGATTTTGGGGGAGAAAGAGGGAATGAATTTATTGGGGAGGAAAAAGAAGAAGAAATATGAAGAGCCAGGTTTATGGTTTTTTTATTTTAGGGACAAAGAAATAACATTTTTCCAAGCACTTGGGAATCTAAGAATCCCCCCCCCCCCCCCCGCGGAAAATTTTTTGTGAGAATTGTGGTTAAAAAAATTTCTAGGAATATTAGTTTCGTGGGAATTTGAATTTAAAAATTAGCATACCAAATATGGAAAACTAAATTCCCAAGTTAAGATTCTCAGGAAACAAAAAAAAAATTTATACTTTTAGCAATTGGAAAGTAAGAAATGGGATCTGAGTCTACTATCGTTGATGCTAAATCTGAAAATAAAATAAAAAAAATTCCCCTCTCCATTGTTTTTTTTATAAAAAATTGAAAATGGTATTTTCGTTATTAACACTAATGGCATTTTGTAATAATGGAAAGAAAAGTTTTGAGAATGGCTCGGAGATCTTCCGTCCAAGTTTTTTTTAAATGTCAACTTCGTAAATACTTAATGGCATTTTCGTAATATTAAAATGACATTTTCATAATTTTTTTTAAAAAATGAAAAGATAAGAGACGGATCTTCTTCATTCGTATATCTATTCTGTTTTCAAAAATGTTTTTTAATTGCAAAAAATCGACGGACGGAAATCTTCTTCCGTCAGTCCTATTTTTAAATTATTTTTTTCCCTCAAACGGAACATCTTCTTCCGTCTTCTATATTTAGCAAAATTTCTATCGCGATTTCTATGTTTTGCAAACGACTTTTCACTTCTATTCTAAATTTTGGGTTTTTAGCAAACGACAGTGGGGGGGTTTTCAACACAAATGCTAAATTTTGTATTTTTACAAAACGACAGTGGATGTTCTTACAGTATTCAGCTGTATAATCAATAATATGCATATTGTATGTGATGATTTCCTAGGTGATTGTAAGTGGGTTTGGAACCTATACTGCCTTTTTGTTCTAATTAGATTAGTTAAACAGTTGAACAGAGATTGGTTTCAGCATCCACCCAAACCCATAAGTCATGAAACCCCCCAAACCCTCTTCCATGTTTCTCTCTTCTTTGAAGGAGACGTCAGTTAAGCTTAAAAGCTTACCACCTTTCTCATTGACCTTTCTTTATATTGTTCTCTTATAGCTTCCACAACACTGAATGCTAAAAAATGGCAACATGGTAAATAGCAATAGCAATTTCAATTTTTGCTGTAGTGGTGAAATACTAAAAATAGAAAAGTAAAGGAAAAATCGAACTAACGAAATATGATGTTTCATCCGAAATAAAAAATTTAATTTTTTGATGACTCTTTTGGCTGATCTTGTATATTTTTATTTTTTTTTGCGTAGACGAAAAATGATGTTTGGTTAGAGAGGGAGAGGAGAAGAATTTTTTTTGGTATCATTAGGACTTTTTTTGCAAGAAAAGCTAAAGCATCGGACGGACATTTTGGCAAAATCAAACCAACCTGTCATTTTCAATTAGGGGTGGATAACTATTATCCAAACCGACCAATCCGAACCAATCTAACCTGAACCGACTGGTTCTTAACCGAACCAATTGGGGGTTTGGATTGGCTCGGTTCTTGATCTTCAATAACCAACTGGACCGGTTCGGTTGTTGGATGGGTCTTTCAAATAACCGATGAAACGAAACCGACCTTACCTCTATACATAAGTCCATAAAAAAATAGTTCTCCTATAATTTCTTGAATATAAAAATAGTCATTTCTCATTTTCTTGGAGATATGAACAGTCGTCTTTTATTTCTTTAATAGAAACCGAGCAACTGTTCTACCTATGTTTTGATTCTCCATAATCCTGTGTGTTATGTTGTTGAGAAATGCTTGATTTACAGTGTGGCCCGACTTAATAGAATCATGAAGTTGATGTAACATTTAGTAGTTACTTTAATCAAATTAAGCAGAAATTATTTTCTAAATCATTTTTTTAATGTACTTAAAATTCAATTAGCTATGATTATTAATGTTTCTTTTATGATAATAAACTAAGATTACAGAAGTATGCAAGTGAAAAAGTAGTTCATCTCACCCATTTAAACGTCATAATCTCAAACAATTAGTGCAAAATTCATTAACAACTTGTGGCTTTATGAATCTTCATTTTAAATTCATTTCTGAATAACAAATAGCAGGTTATTTCTTAAGTTTGATTGAAGTTGATCTTTTAAATTTCAACAAAATTATGAATGATGTTGAAGGTGAAAAGAAGCACTCCAAACTGACCATCCAATCCAATCCAAACCGAGCTTAATCGGTTTGGATGAAAACCGATCCAATTAAGGTTCGGATTGGTTGCAGATGAGAAAATTAAAAAAATCGATTTTCTTTGGATCGGTGGTGGATGGTCCATATTAGGTCGGATACCGACCGATGCCCACCCCTACTTTCAATACCCCTAATCCTTAATTAAACCCCTAAGTATAATTAACTAAGTAACTAATTAATTATTATTAAATAAGATAATGCGATAATTAAGTATAATTAACTAACTAATTAATTTATTAAATATTTTAAATTCTTGGAGGAAACAACATGTTTCGTCCAAGCTGAGTTTACATTTTCGGGGATTTTTAATTTAAATAAATTCTATTTTGCTTCGGACGAAACATACATTTAAAATATATTAAAATATGATTGAAGAAACCTCATATTTTGTTCCTATAATATGTATTTTTGTTATATCGTTTGTCAAATTTAACAGACTACTATAGTTATTTTATAATAAAAAAATGATAAAATAGCAAACCACTGCTTCTATCTACTTGCTAAAAATTAAATAACATGGCAATATAGCAAACATCTGTGGTCTCTATTATTACATACAGCTTTAAACCTCCCTCGTGCTGAGGGAGGGTACACGTGAGATAGGGGTACAAACTTATCAAGAAGGAGAGAGAGAGAGAGGGAATCAAATAGAGAGAGACAGAAAACATGAGATGAGATGAGATGAGAGCATAGTCACTCCCATGTGATTATCTGGCATAAACAACAAAGGCTCCTTTAAAGCTGACTTGTCCCATTCAGGTCCAAATGGACCCCACCTCCCATGCACTCGGTTGGATCACCTTCCCCCAAGGGCCCAGCCTCTCCTACCTCTTCCCGAAACCCTAAAACAAAAACCAAACACAAAAGAGAGAGTGAAGAAAACTCTCTCTCTCTTTCTCTGGCTTGTTTTCTTGTGGATTTTAACTAAAACAGTAAAACTCACTCTCATTCACTTCCATCGTTTTCTATTATAAAATTTATATTGCATAGTTAATATTGTTTAATTTTCAACCGTTGGATAACATTAGTAGATGGAAACATAGATCTAGAAAGGGTCAAACTCAAAAAAACATAGAATATCTAGGAAGGGTCAAACTCAAAATTTGCAACATTCACCCTAAATTATTGATATTGATATGATGATGAGTAGTACATTGGGGGCCCTCACCTCGTCTTTCCCTTGTCTTTCTTTGTGGCACTTGTCTTTATAATTAAGTAACTTAATTATTTGTATGCTAACAAAACATCATGTATTGTACTCCCACAAAGTATAAGTTTTTTTTGATGAACCGGATAGAGTCTTACGACTCCAGCCACGCAATCAAATATATAAAAAGTCAAAATTACAAGCAAGGTTTTACAAGGTGTAAAAATCCAGAGGTATACAAGGAAGAAGCAAAGAAAGATACATTCTAAGGCTAGTAAAGGGGTACTACACAGGGCGATGCCCCGAAAAAGAAGAGACAGCAAACAATAAAAAAAACAGGAAAATGAAAACTCAGAAACACGCGGCAAGCCATAGGAGCGTTCGTGATCCAAGAACGGGAGCTGCGATGGGAGATGATGCCTCGCATCAAAATCGATGGAGGGCGAGTGCTGCGCAACGAATGATCTCGGAACAGCCTCGAGATCAAGACCAGACCCAAACGCAAACAACATCCCTGGCCACTCACCCGAGTCGGAGTTAGAACACTCGACTGAGCCACAGATTGCCAACGACA
Organism: Hemerocallis citrina; assembly: GCA_017893485.1. Taxonomy (NCBI): domain Eukaryota; kingdom Viridiplantae; phylum Streptophyta; class Magnoliopsida; order Asparagales; family Asphodelaceae; genus Hemerocallis; species Hemerocallis citrina. Next base: position 416,584,475 of record CM030358.1, on the reverse strand, counting down.
AGAATAAAAACCGGGTGAGCCCACACTCCCAATTCAAGATCCGCAATGAAACAACACCGAAATAGCGAAAGACTGTCCAACATATGAGAACAACTACAAACGACATGACCTGAAACAATTAGGAGCAAGAACAATGAAACCAAATCTTGCACCACAGCACCCAAAAGCTATTCAAGCCCAAAAGAAGCCACACTGGGAGATTCCCAGACAACAAGGAAGATCCAGCCGCAATCAACAACTAGGTAATACGGCCTAGCGGCCAATAGAAATCAAATAGAAAAATAGCAACAGCCAAGCAGAACAATATAACCAGATATAGGAGCAACAGTAAAATAAATGAACATCATCATACAAACACCAACTGGGAATAGAGAGAATCCCATGGATAGACAGCAAAATGATAAAGAACAATAGGGGAAGGGGGTAATAGATTCCACCGCATAACTAGAGGGGGAAAAGAAAAACAAACCCAGCAAAAAGCGCATCAGCGACGCCACCAGCAAAAACAAAACAGCCAAGGCAGTATCAAACCTGCGAAGAGGAAGAAATGGAAAATATGCACTGTAAATAGTAGTTAAAAAACACTAGAGTTGGGCATAAGAGGAACTTAAACAGCATGAAGGGAGCGAAGGCAAAGAAATGCTTCGACAAGCCTATGACTGAGGAGAGCATTTCTAGCTTCAATTTTTAAGGTAGAGGACCAGAAATTGAAAAGAAATAAGAACTCTTCTATAATGATATGGATAGAGGAAGCGCAATGTCTAAATAATCTTTTATTTCTCTCCAACCAAATGACCCAGATGATGATTTGAACCGAGAGGTCCCACGAAATGTGGTATTTTTTATTCGGGGGAGGACGCGACCAGCAAGAATGTAAGTTGGGAGGGATGGAGGAGACTTCCCAAGCAAGAGAGGTGATTTTCCATAGCGGATGCGAGAAATTGCAACCCACAAATAGGTGATCTGCATCTTCAAAAGAGGAGGAACAGAGAGAACAAGACTGCCCCCACGCTAAATTCCTTTTGTTAAGAATTTCAGCCGTAAGCAGCCTATTGTTGAGAGCTAACCATGTAACAATTTTAACTTTAAGAGGGGCACATGACTGCCAAATGAAGCCAGCAAAAGGAGATAGGTGGCCTCTAAAGTTAAGGAAGTGATAAAAAGAATTGACCGAGAAAACTCCTACCGAGTTCCAACGCCAAGAGAAATCTTCTTTCAGGCGCCAATCGTAATTATTCAAAGAGGACAGAAGGACGAGAAACTCAGAAGTTAACTGAGGTGGGAGGCTAGCAGCGAACGGAATGATCCAGCACCTTTGAGAATTTATGAGGGTGAAAGAGTCTGCAACCGTGGCAAGAGGGTTGGATGCCAAACGGTAGAGAGCCGAGAATGACGAGGCCAATTTGAAATTTCCGATCCACAGGTCGCTCCAGAACAGAGTCTTGGACCCGTCAAAACAATCATGGATAATGCCACATTGGAAAGTGGCGACCGCTTTCCAAACTCCCTTCCAGAAAGGGGAGGCGTTACGATGGGAATTGTTGGGAAAGGCCCACCATCTACCATTGAGGTAGCAGTTGGCCTTGATACATTATACCCAGGAAAGATGGTCGAATTTAAGGAACCTCCAAAGTCATTTACCCAAGAGGGTAATGTTATGGTTTCTGAGGTTCAGGACCCCTAATCCCCCTGCCTCCTTGGAGGAATAGACCAATTTCCAGTTGCTAAGGTGAGAGCCCATTTTGTGAATGGAGGAACCTGACCAGAAAAAATTACTTCTAATTTGGTCAATTCTCTTGATAACCCAGGAGGGAATGTAATAGAAAGACATCATATAGAGAGGGATAGACGAGAGGACCGAGTTAAGGAGGATCAGTCTACCTCCTCGAGAGAGCAGCTTACTAGTCCATACATAAGTCTGGATTCAATCTTATCCACCATGGGCAACCAATCTGATTTATGCAGTTTGCCCCATCTCAAAGGAATACCCAAATACGTTATAGGGAAGGAGGCGATAGGGCAGTTGAAGAAGTTAGAGATCTCGAGCTGGCGGTTGGGCGAACCTCCCAACCAGATGACCGAAGATTTTTGGAAGTTGATTGCAAAACCCGAGGACAGTTCAAAACAGTAAAGGAGAAGCTTAAGGTTAGGGAAAGAGTGGGGGTTAGGTTTCGCAAAGATGATAGTGTCATCCACATATTGCAGATTAAGAACACTGTGAAAAAAGCATGAGTCACCCAACCCTTCTATGGCCTGGGCTTCCTACGCATTGCGAAGTAGTTTGCTAAAAATATCTGCTACCAGGGCGACTAAGAGGGACGAAAGCGGGTCGCCCTGGCGGAAGCCACATTTGATTTTAAATTTGTGGCCTTCGGTTCCATTGATGATAATGGAAGAGGTGCCAAAAAAGAGGTTGGACTTAATCCAGGCGATCTATTTGGGACCAAAGCCCCTATTGATGAGGATATCCAAAAGGAAGTCCCAGTTAACGTTATCGTAAGCTTTTTCAAAATCTAGTTTGAGAAGAATACCTTCAGAATTCGAACGGTGGCAATGAGAAATAATTTCTTGAGCCAAAGCAACACTATCGAGGATAAAGCAATCCTTGATAAAATCTGATTGAGCAGAATCAATAAGAGAAGGCATAACCACACTGAGCCTAGCAGAAAGAACTTTCATGATTATTTTGAAGGTGGTGTTGATAAGGCTGATAGGCCTAAAATTGGACACTGTATGCGCACCCAAAATTTTAGGGATGAGAACGATGTGCGCATAATTGATACGATCGAAAGAGAAAACTCCTTGATGGAGTTCCGTAAAAATACGGAAGAGATCATCCTTAAGGCAGTGCCAGAACTTTTGGAAGAAAAACGCAGGAAACCATCTGACCCAGGCACCGAATCACTTTTTAAAGCAAACACCGCAGCTCTAATCTCCTCCATGGAGAAAGGAGCCCACTTTAACCATGTCACTCTGGCTCTTTGAGCCCACTTAATGTGATCCTGGAGAAAAATGTCAGCGTAGTCTTGTTTACAGGAAAGCCTTTCGGCATGAGCTGAGTCAGATAGAGGACCCAACTCCTCCATCTTATCAAGAGCGTCGATGGAAGCAAGGAGAATGTTTTTGGGGAAATAGGTGTTGTACTATCTATTGTACCTGCCAAATCTTATAGCCGAATTTAATAATGCGAAGTTTTAGGAGTATGCTTCCCAACCCAGTAGAGCCGGAGACTGCGGATAAACATTCGACAATCAGATTGACGAACAATTGGTCTTGCAACCAGAATTTTTCAAAGCGGAATTTATGCTGGTGAGGGAAGGGGAAGTTAGAGTAGAAAGCAATGGGAACGTGGTCGGAGGAAGCGTTGGGTAGCGCCTTGGAGAAAGTGTTTTGAAACTGGTTGATCCAGCTAAGGGAGACAAGAAAGCGGTCCAGTTTGGCCATCGTTAGAGAATGGTGCTGGTTGGACCAAGTAAACGATCTACCATTGAGGGTAATATCCGTCAACTGTATGTTCCAAATGCAATCGTTGGAAAGAGCAGAATGGTGTTCAACGGAGGAAGGTGAGGATCTTTCAGAGGAGAATCTGGTGACATTGAAGTCCCCACAGAGGAAACATAGGCCATTAGAGTAGGTTTGAAGAGAATGAAATTCTTCCCAAAAAAGAGGGCGCCCCTCAGAAGTTGAAGGGCCATACACCGAGATAATCGTGAGGGAGCAATTGAGGGTAGTCCAGTGCAGTTAGGTGATGAGAAAATACGTGAGGCAATGAATAGAAATAAGAGAGAAGACAGACTCTTTGAATCCCAAGAGGATGCCTCCTCTAGATCCTCTCGCGTCTAGCGAGATCCATTTAGAGATGATGGAACCGCCTATAGTGCGAAGGATGGTCGGGGAGGGGGAATCGATCTTCGATTCTTGGATCGAGATAAGATCACAGTTGGAGTTAATTAATTGAAAAATCGCCCTTTGTTTTACGGAGCAATTGAGTCCCCGGATATTCCAAGAAATGCTAATCATTAAACAATAGATGCTCCCGAACTCTGTTACGTTCTAGCTGCCTGATAGAGAGAGTCAAAGAAGGATTATCTGAATCGACACAAAAGCCCAAGAGTTGAGCGTTTTGAGACAGTTGAAGATCAGACCATTGGTCAAATTGGGGATGGAAGAAAGAGCCTAAAAGTTCTATATCCTGTAGAGGCTGAGAACGGGTAGGTTTGGCACAGGGGGAATCTAAGTAAGCTTCGGGAGAAACGAGAGACTTAGACAATGGATGAATCGCAGAATTTTTAGCCAGAATCCGAGCGCTAGATCGGATCAGCCGGCTAGGAAACTTACAGCCCGGAGGGATCTTACGATCGGCTCCTCCTGACTCCTTAACCGGATCCCCATGTGAATGGATCCTGTTTGGGGCGATAGGAGGAGAGACAGAATGTTCGATGGGTGAAAGAGGAGAAGGAGGTGGTTGGCCAGTCACAGGGGACGGGAGAGATCTTTCAGTCCTCAACCGTGCCCCCGTGAGAGGGGAGGTAGAGGAGATAATACCGAGGCGATAAACACCCATTAGCACCTGCGCCGCCGAGTGCAGGGCAAGAGTAATCCCGGGGATTAAAGGGAAAGTGAAAAACGGGAGGAGAAGAGACCGGAGGGGTCGGAAAGAGAATTCAGTAAAACAGCATTTGAAAACCAGATGCCCAACGGAAACAGAAAAAATGCCATGAAAGTAATTGAAAGAAATGCAACTAGTAATTACCTGTTTAAGCGGCGGAACCTTCTTAAGCTCCGATTCCTCCTCACCTAACAGATCATCCTGCTCAATCCAGCCATTGACTTTAGACGTAGGAGCCGATATGACCTTGATAGGCGGGAGGGACGGAGCTGAGGCAAGGATGCTGGAAAAGTACGCCTGTTTTTGAAACTTCTCCCAATCAGATTCAATGTGAGGGTTGGGATCCCAAGCAGGCCACTGAGAGGAAGGACGTGGGGGCTCGGAAGAGGTAGTAGATGCAGCGGGACGAAGGGAGAGGGAGATCTTCTCCGGAAGAGCCGACTTGGTAGGGGACGAGGGCATCAGAGAAGACGATAATTTCCCAGTCTGTTGAGAGGCGATGTCGGGGTTCATCCACACTAGGTTAGGAGCTTTGGATGGAGAAATCTTGGAGGATATTTAAAAATTTTACACGACTATTGAAAAATAATTTGGAATTGAGTAAAAGTATTATATATTTTCGATTTTTAGAGCTCGTAAATGAGCCATCAATTATAAAATGTTCTACTTGCCCTCTTTTACAATTTTTTACTTCTTTTATAAAAAAGAAAAAGAGTAAAATTTAAAAACTCATAAAAAATTAATTTATAGCCATTTAAAAATAATAAGATATTTTTTCGAAAACCTAAAATGATTTATTATATGGAGAAAAAAAAACTAGAATAACTGGAACGGAGAGGTAATTTGATTCAACAAAATTATGATGAGGCATTGAGCAGTCAATTTATTTGGTATGCAGCCATTTTGAATGAGGTTTTTTTTCTCATGTCCTGTCAGGTTGCCGATGGAGGGAAATGGGAGATAGGGTAACTGTTGGACACTGAAATAGATGAATGGGGGTGAATTTTGAATGCGTGAAAGCGAATGCGTATGTTAATGTGCATGTCACGTCAATCAACAACTACTCTCCATTTCATACATAGACATATCAGTTCTCTTTCAACAAAAAGATTCCCTTCCTCTTACTTTCTATAGTTACTAGCTAGCTAAATTTTAGAATTTTTTTTAATGCCAATTTTTAATAATATTTACAAAAAGATGACAATCCCCAAATTATTTGTGCTCGTAGACACAATAACTACACTCGCCGTTCCCAACGGTGATTTTAGTTGTTTCATGCTCGCCATTGGGATACGGCGAGTTTAATGCTATTTTTTTGTTAAGCTCGTTATTCCCAACGACGAGTGTAGTTAAAAAAATTAGAAATTAACTCACTGTTCCCAAAAGAGGGATCATTGTACTAAACTCGCTATTCAGAACAGCGAGGATGTAGGAAATTTTGCATAGGGGAGCTAACACTTGGAAAAAACGAAGTACTTGTAATCTTATTAGATACTCTCTGTTCCCAACAGCGAGTTCAGTAAAAAAAATCAAATTAACTCGCCATTCCCAACAACGATGATCTTATAACTACACCCGCTGTTGGGAACGGCGAGTTTACTGGGCCACCACTTTATTACCCCGAAAACATAAGAGATTCAATTCACCAAGTTTCTTTGTAACCCTTTCTCATCTCCTTCCCGATTCCAACCAAAACCCTAGCTCTAATCTTCGTCTACTACCTCAATCGCTGGTTAGCAAGTTCAGTTGGTAGAATATCTAACATCTATATAATAAAACACAAAGAAAGCTATCAAGTGGCTCTCCTTCAATCCCCCCAAAAATTAAAGGTCCAGATCTAACCTTACAAAACATATTTTTCCCCCAAAAGTTCCCCCCAAAATTCAAATTCAAATCACCCACCCAAAACAACTCCTATATTTTTCTCTCTCTCTCTCTCTCTCCCTCCCTCTTCTATTCAAAAAATTAAGAAAATAAATTTTTTTAAAATTTTAAAAAATTTAAAAACTAAAAAAATTAAAAATTTAAAAAAATTAAAAATAATTCAAAAAAAATCAAAAAAAAACATATAATATGTATTTTGCTCTATGTTTGTACTTCAATTAATTTGCTGAACCTCCAAAATATTTTATATGATCAAACAAGGTGCACCGTTTCGAAGACGTACCGTAGGCACGTGTCAACGGGCAAACCTAGTTCTTTAACAAATCTCTAGCCACTTAGTTAGTTTGTTGACAACATTAAGGTATGTTCTTACTTGACTCATACAATCTATATGGATAGGGTTAGGGTTATGATTAAGATTGTGCTTTAACTTTAAATGAAATGTAGGGTTAGGATTTAGGTTAGGAATTGAAGATGGGTTGTGTTTGGTTTGAAGGTTGGGTTTATGTAATGCACATGAAGTGTTCGATGAATTGTGTAAGTGATCGAATTCTTTGTTAGGCACATTCAGTGTTCGATGTAATGCATAAGTGGTGACCCCACCCTTGTTAGTGGTGACTTGTTTATGATAAATTGCATTTGTATGTAGTAGTTGTACCTAAGAATTGCTGTAGGCATATAATAATGAAATGAAATGTAGTTAATTATATACATTACAATTTTTACAGGCTCAAAATGACACGACCTAGCGGTTCTAGACACTGTCCTCCTAGTGCATCTAAGCGGGGGAAAGCTCCTGTAGTGGTAAGAGTTGTTATTTATAGTTCCGAACTCCATGGTATATATCTATTTTATCCAACCAGTATTAGTTAACAACAACTATAATTTCGTTGCAGAATGATATTGACACCTCTACCAATGTCCCTCGAACACCACATACACATGAAGATGCACCTGGGGGTCCCGGTCCAATAGACCCGTCATTACTTAGAATGCAAGCCTCTCATAGATCGAATTTTGTGTGGCAAGGTGATTCGAATGACTTGAATTTCCGAAAGCACAAAACGTTGCTTCTACACGATCGCATCATTCCATACTTGGTGGAGGCAGGATTCTATGGAGTTGCCCTAATGGGGGTAGTAAAGTTGGATAGGGGTCTCCTAACTGCTCTAGTCGAGAGATGGTGACCGGAAACTCATTCATTTTACCTACCGCATGGTAAGATGACAGTGACTTTACAAGATGTTTCTTTAATTATTGGACTTTCGCTGTTTGTTTTTAACAAGCAAACAACTTTAATTACAGTTGTTTGTTTTTAACAAGCACGCTGTTCCCAATAGCGAGGACGTATGTACTAGGTGCGCTATTGGGAACAACGACTGTGGTGGTTTTTGTGAGTTCACAGATAGACGAAAAGTCTCTGTTAGATCCATACAAATAACTCGCTCTTCCCAACAGCGAGAGTGAACGTACTAAACTCGTCGTTGGGAAGAGCGAGTTCACTGATCAAAAGCATCCAATAAATTACAATCAGTAAACTCGCTCTTCCCAACAGCGAGAGTGAACATATCACTCTCGCTGTTGGGAAGAGCGAGTTTACTGATTGAATAAAAGAAACTACCCATTAATTAGCAACCAAATCAATTTTCATTTACATACAAATAACTAAATGATAAGCACACAAGATTCGAAATAGTAAGACAAGTTCAACATGAACACAACAATCACATAAACCAAGAAATAGTAATACAGGTTCAACCTTAAGGCTTCAACAACAAAAGATCGGAAATAATATTACAAGTTCAACATTTATCCACTAATATTACAAAAGCAAAAGTTAAGTTAAGTCATCATGTTGTTTGTTGCGCTAACGATGATGATATATTCGGCCTTCCTATTCCTTGTCGCGATCATGATCCTATAAATACGATTAGAAATTATATGTTATTTCAAAGGAAAGTATTACATTTGCAAGAGTATGTAAGAAAATTTTGATTTAGTAAATTTTTGACCTATGTCTGTTCCATGGCAGCAACGCTTGTTGTGACCTTTTAAACCACATTTTGAACAAGTTATAACTGGACTCATATCATCTCCCACATCCATATCGTTGCGAATACGTTTGGTCCGCAGACGACCTTTTCTGCATCTTCTAAGATTTGGATCAGCGATAAGTTTTGGTCCAGTTTGGACTTGTCAATATGCTTCGTCAAGCATTGGGTAGAAGACGGGTGCCCATGTTAGAATTAAGTTTTTCACTGAAAAGAATTGATCTACATAACGGCAATAGTAAATAGCCCTAAATGCACACACCGCCAAAATATGTGATCATGGGGCATGGTATAGCAGAATTTTCTGACATGTACAAAAGTGCGATTCCAAAACCACCGTATGCAATTTACCACCCTTTTGATGACTACATTTCTTTCTAAGTCCCGTTCTAATTTGGAACACACCCGGTATATGGTTGAACATTATAACCTCATGCATATTCGCCTTCTTACGCCGCACATCAAGAATCTCTTGTACTGCGGGAGTAAATTCTTTGCACTCACTTAGAAGGTTCGAAGCGACAACGTTCGGTTAAGTATAGGTTGGGGCGACAAAATATCATCTCGACAATTGCAGTTATCGGCAAACTACGACACCTTTCAAAACCGAATTGAATACTTCGGATATATTTGTAGTCATCATTCCATAACGACGTCCTCCATCTGCGCGTATTGACCATCGTTCAAATGGTTTCTCCTTCAGCCACATGACAGCCTCGGGTTTGACTTTCTCTATTTCTGTCAATTTCTTCTCAAACTTCTTTGGTTGATTTTGACATGCAACCACCTTCAGTTTTTTTCTCAAACCTTTCTCATGAAATTCGGTAAAAAAAAAATGCAGCAAAGTGTCGCATACAAAATCTATGATATGCATGAGGCTCATTCCATGCACCGTTTTTTGTCTCCGTCACAGACAAAATACCCGGATGACGATTAGAGTTGACACACAATCCTTGCCGATCTGTTACAAATTCTTGAATACAAGACATAAACCATGACCATGTAGCTATATTTTTACTATCGATTAATGCAAAAGCGAAAGAAAATAACTAGTTGTTTGCATCAGGAGCAACGACTATTAACAGACATCCTTTATACTTTCCATACAAAAATGTGGCATCAATGCTTATAACTGGCCCGCATGATTTAAACCCTTCGATTTACGGCCCAAATGCCCAAAACACCGACTTGAATGTTTCCTCACTAACCCCAGTGCTGACTTTATCCCAATGGACAATAGTGCCCAGATATGAAACCTGTAATGCTGATAAAAGAGCAGGTAACTTTTCATATGCTTCTACAAATCCTTCGTATAACCGTTCAATAGCTTTATGCTTTGCACGCCATACCTTGCTATATGATATTTGATAATTGAATCGAACTTTCACAATCTCACCTATTGCCTTCGGAGTTATTCCAGTTTATTCCTTCACAACTTGCAATATCAAACTCGAAACTAGCTTTGAGTCCACTGTTGAGTGCTCTTGATTAATTGATGGATTAACACATGTATGTGGCTCGTCTATCATCTTCACAATAAATTATGTTTGCCCTTTTGGTACAACCGCACAAAATCTCCAAGCACAAACGGAACTACTGAATCTCCCAAGTGATGGAATTATGCCCTCTCTACCTTTGTATATAGTTTTGGTGCCATTTTACATTTGACTTTGTACACGACAGTCGATGATTTCACTATTATGAATTCGCGATGTTGATTTATTGAAAATGTTTTTGATCGCATATTGGACATCTCCTTTTGTTTCAAACATTTTCCTAATGTATAAACCATCTGCGCCGGCATATGGAATTGAAGGACCCTTATGTTGATGAACAACCGCATAATTAACCCAGTCAACCGATTCAGATTCAACTGAATGTGCAATAAACCCTTTGTTGAGAAGAGGAGTGTCTACGACCTTCATTGGACTGGACGTTGTCTTCATAATTACTTTGTGTCTCACCACAAACATTAGCTATGTTAGCTTCTTCATCTTCTTCATGTTCTTCACTCGTCTCATCTTCATCAAATTCTTCTTCCTCATCGACATCTAATAAATTGTTGTTCATACATGCACGATTGAATAAATCCCCCATATTTTCATTGTTTACCGAATCACGTATGAATTGAGAAGGACCAGATAACTCGTCATCAGTGTTATTTGGTTCGGTTGGGATTGAGAATGTATCTTCGAAGTTCCTCAAATCTTCACGAGTGTTCGTCAACCTAACGGCGATGTTTCTTGATTCTTGAGTCGAGACTTCACCTGATGTGTTTGGAGTACGAAGAATATTACACTAACGAATTGGCGTTGGAATTTTCTCAAGGTACATCTCAACAACTGTCCAATTAGAGTATTGATCTAGCGAGCATCCAATCACTCCAGCAGGAGCATCATCATCGATTATGGGAATGGCCATGAAATATTGCCCTTCACCTTTTGACGAAGAGTACCGACATTGGATTTTAATCATCCATTCAACTCGATCCCAGCTAGTAATTTCATACAACTTCTTGACTAGTTCATGTTTTCTAATGTTAAGATCAACCCAAATGACTTTGGTTCAACACCTCTATAACTGTATCCCACTTTCAGGTTATGATAACTTTCTCCCCCGTAATAACACCAAACAGGTATTTTGTATTCCATACCTACACGTAAATAAATAAATAAATTTTTTTTGACCATCATCAATCCACAATCCACACTCAACTGGACATTTTGTCAAATACTAAGTGGGCATCCAAAATGTCACCACAACCAACATATGTTACACATTATTTTTAACTATAACTAACTAATTTGATAAATCTCAAAACCTAACCGTTCAATTTGAAGCAATAGAAACATAAATTATGTTTCAGATTTTTTCGAATTTAAAGAATAGAAATAAGTGTTCAACAATAGAAACAATACCTTTATTGAGATGATAATCTTGATTCTGAGAAGGAGTGAAGAATGAATGCTCTTTGGAATCTATGAAAACATTCACCACGCTTCTATGAATGCCCAGAAGAAGGAAGCTAGGGTTTTGGGTTTATGTGGAGAAAGGGTAGAGAGATTGAGAGAGAGATAAATGAGAGAAGAGTTGAATTGAGTTGGGTAAGTCAATTAGTGACCCAGTATACTCGCTATTCTCAACAGCGAGTTTGGTATATTTCACCACGCTGTTTGGAAAAGCAAGTATCTAAGAAGATTAAAATTACTTCGTTTTTCCGCAAGTGTTGGCTCCCCTATGCGAAATTTCCTACATCCTTGCTGTTCCGAATAGCGAGTTTAGTACAATGATCCTCGCTTTTGGGAACAACGAGTTATTTTCAAAAATTTTTTAACTACACTCGTTGTTGGGAACAACGAGCTTATCAAAAAATTATCATTAAACTCACCGTGTCCCAATGGCAAGCATGAAACAACTAAACTCGCCATTGGGAACGGCGAGTTTAGTTGTTGTGTCCATAAGCACAAATAATTTGGGGATTTTCCTCTTTTTGCAAATATTTTCAAAAATTGGCATAAATTTTTTTTTTCCCAAATTTTACTTATGTCAATTTTATTTTTGAGATATCGAAATAACACTCAAGGAAAGGAATTCTTCTTTCGCCGCAGCCCACAACTCCGTACTCTGATTAAAGTTTACCCTAATTTTAAAGAATTTTTTTCATTTGGGTTATTAACAAATATTTTAATTCTATATATATAACTCATAAATATTTAATTCCGTATAAGTACTTTTGAGTAAGTTATATGAAATTAAATTTTGATAACAAAAGTGGTTATTTGGAACGAATTTCATATTGTAAGTGAGTTATATGGAATTAAGTATTTGTGATTAAGGTATATGGAATTGAAATATTTGTTAGTGACCAATGTGAGAAAAACCCAATGTTAAAATAGTACCTAAAGTTTTTAAAATATTTAAATAGCACCCGAAGTTTTAAAAATAGGACAAAAACCCCCCTTATGTTAATTTTAAGTGAAAATAGTGTGAAATTACAAAAATGCCCACCGGCCTTTCTTCTTCCATTTTCAGTTATTTTTCTTCATTTTTTTCTTCAGTTTTTCCTGTTTGAATTTTTTAAAAATTTTGGTGGAGATGAAGGTGATGGTGATAGATTTTTGAAGGTGGTAGAGATGGTGGTCGGTGGTCGGTGGAGATGGGTTTCAAAGATGATGGTGATGGGTTGCAAAGGTTGTTGGAGATGGTGGTAGAGATGGTGGTCGGTGGTGGTGGTGGTTGGAGATGGTGGTTTGGAGATGGTGGTCGGTGGTGGTGATTGTGGTTGGAGATGGTGGTGGTGGTTGATGGAAATGGCGGAGAAGGTGGTGTTTGGAGATGGTGGTCGGTGGTGGTGGTGGGTTTGGATTTTAAACCCGTTAAGTGGTGATGGCAATTTCAACATTTCATACTATTTTTAACGGGTTTAAACCCATTAAGAGGTATATTTGGGAAATATTTCATTAATTTAACGGAAAACTTAATGACATGTGATTTTTCGTCCATATTTAAAAACTTCGAGTGCTATTTGGGTTTTTTAAAAACTTTGGGTGCTATTTGAAAATTAGTATAAATTTTGGGCGTCATTTGGTCATTTCCCATTTTCTTTCTAGCGATGTTTCAAAAACTGAATTGGCCACCAACTGAGAAATGGCCGGACTGGTTTTCTTAGGGCCTAACCAAATTCAGTTAGGGTTGACCCAAGTTCGGAGAAGTTACTTCGATTATATCCTCGTCAAGAATAATATTACGAGTACTATAGGTTGTGTCGGATATTTAAATTGATTAATTAGATTTCTATAAGAAACATAATCATGACAAATAGTTAAGGTAAGTACAACTAGCTGATTAAAATATTCTGCTAACCACTTAATTGATATTAGGCTAGTACAACATGTAGATTTTTGTAATCGATATGAGGTAAGCCCAACTTATCAACTAGATTATTAATTACACCCGACACTTATACCACTACTAATCGGAATGGATATAACGTCATATCTATTCCGGCGCCTACGCCTATACGCCGCGATAGATCATTGTTATAATATTTTAATTAATATCGGATGTCTATGACGGCGTTGTTATAACACGCCATTATATATTATATGTATAACAGCGTTTATGAATTTAACCGCCGTTATATATACCGCTATCCTCTAATTTTTAGCTCTGGGTACATTCCACGGCGGTTTTCATGGAACCGCCGTTATATGTACCGCTCTAATTTTTCGCTCTAATTTTTCACTAGGACGTCCCCACTCCCGCTCTACTATTCGTTTCCCCCCAAAAACCCTACCCATTCATCTGTATGTTCCCAAAAAAAGCTCTAGCCATCTAGCGTATTTTACCCTGGAACCCATCGAAAATTTCTCTCGCTCTCTCTCTCTCTCTCTCTCTCTCTCTCTCTGACCGCTCGCCCCTCTCCTCCGTCTTACCGCTCGTCCCTTCTCCCCATTCGCCGCCATAGCAGTAGTCTTGCCAGTCGCCATTCTCCATTCGCCGCCGCCCTTCCCTTGCCGCCGCTTTTTAGTCCGCCGCCGCCGTCGCCGCACCTCCCTCCGTTGTCGTGCATCCGTTGTCGTCGCCTCCGTCATCGCCGATGCCCCTCTCTCCGCTGGTATAGACTGAAAATTTTACATATTTTAGTGCTTTTGAATATTTTAGGGCATTTGATTTGTTTCAAATTTTCCACACTCCTCAGTCGATATGGTTTGGTGAATGATTTAGGGCATTTGGAAATTTTACAGAATTTGGTATAGACTCAAAATTGATTTTGGTGATTCCTTCTATTGTCCTTAATCTTTTATTTTGGAATGTTTGTTCTACTGTTGTGAGGGTTTATGGCAACTTTCCAGAGTTAATTGTTTTTGGAGAGAATAAGTGAGTGTAAGAGCATAAGTTAGTTTTTAATTTTTTTTAAAAATTTCTTTAGTCTAGTTATGGTAGAGAAATAGATGACATAAAAGACTTACTGCGCAATTTTTGAGTGTGAGGGTAAGTTAGCTTAAAAAAATCTATTCATGGCAGAGAAATACTTGATTAAAGAAATACATGATTAACTACTTCTTGTTGTTTTTGTGGAGTACAATTGATAAAGATGTTGCTTGTTCATGTCCATCTATATAATGCAGTTGAATGTTAAATGATGAGAAATATGGACAATTAGTGATTACATACTTCTCTAGTTCTCACTGTTGTTTTGAAGTCCTTGCGGTGAACATCTTGTGAAACCCACCTTCTGCTAAAGGTTGGGAGTTATGTCAGTTTTCCACCATAATCTACAAGATATCTTTTATTTCAACATGAAACTCTACGTTAGCTTCAAAGAAAAAAAAACTGCAAAAAACTTGTCAATCTCTTGAAACTACGATGTGAATTTTTATTTGTTATGTCCCCGAAACCTTTAATAAAGCTGTAGAGGAAGAATTTGTGTAGCTGACCACAAAAAGATGGTTTGGGGACTTTATTTCAGTTGTTACAACACTACAAGGAATTTGACATATAGTGACAGCAAAAATCCGTGGGTAAAAGGCGAAAAACCGTAGGTATAGCCTGTAAAACCTATACCAACGGACATATTTTTCCGTCGTTTTTAATTAGCTATACCCACGGCAAAATGCCGTCACTATAGCCTATAGCGACGGTTTTTTCACCCGTTGGACAAAACCTTGGTGTTATACCCACGGTTTCGTATCCGTTGGTATAGGTTTAAAGACACATTTTGCTTTCCTATACCCACGGTAGAAGCTCCATTGCTATAGGCTTTAGCGATAGTTTTCGCATTTAATTATTTGAATATATACCCATCGCTCTATACACAATTTTTTCTTATTAATTACGCTCATGATAATTTAATATTTTCTTTTATAATATTAATTCAATTATAAACCAAATACACAATGAAATAAATACATGTGTTTATGAAACAAAATTAAATAAAATTAAACTTCAATCATATTAAAAATTAATGAAGTATTACAAGCATGTCAAATTCAAATTACAAAATAGTTAAAATGTCAACCTAAGAGTACCATACTGACATATAATAAGCATATAAAGTCTTATAACAATCTCATCCACTTAATTTCGAGGTTTGCTCCATCAACAGAAAATTAGCTTCCATTACCAATAAATAGTGCACATCTACAACTCGCCAATAAATAACTCTGATCTACAATGCTGACTAGAAAATCATCTCAGCAAGTTCCTGTACCATCAAAAATTTAAAGGAATAGTTATTAGGCACATTTAGCAAAGGGTAATAAAGAAAACTTGTTCGGCACAGGGCAAATCTCAAAACTATTTTACCATCAATATACGAAAAAGAAAACCATGTAACATATCAGGAAATAAATCACTAATGAAAGTAAGTATAAACTCTTAAAAATAAACTTACTTCTAATGTATTAAAGATGGTTTTAGCAGCGTGGCGGAAAACCGTTTCAGCATAACCTCCCGAGCTTCCAGAAACCCCATAAAGATGCCCTTCTTCATTAACATTAGTTAACCTACAATAAATATGAAAGCATGAATTCATTTGAACCGTCTCGCTCTGCCTTTACAAATTAGAAAAATATTTTTAAAAAATAAATAATTATAAGGAAATATACAGAGTAACATGTATAAAATTTTCAGCCATACAGGTTAAAGTTCATCTTCAGCATTCATTTTTCTTTGTGCTTTTCTTCAGAGATCAATTTCATTTTCTGATACACTTAAATTTTGAGCTGTGCATCTTATGTAACATAACTACATAATGGTAATAAATCAGATATACGAGTTATGGATCACGATTTTAAGAGTATGTTTATGTGATAACTGGCTTGGCTTTGTGCTGCAAATAGTGGTTTGTTTCAAAATAGAGTGATGGAAGCAATTTCCTGCAATTTCCTACCATTTTAGTCAACTGTGTATGCAGTCTCTGTATGCACACTAGTCAAATACTTGCACCTCAGAGAGTCTCAGTTAAATCCTTTCATAGGATACCTTGTTCTCATGCTGACTAACCTACAATTAGCACGGAATGGCAGCATATGAATCAAGTGTATTCCTCCAATGTTATTTTATGTTCTCTCTCGTTCGAGGGGCAACATTAAGTATATATTTACATTTAAGCATAACAAAACACGGTTCAACCTTAAGAATCTAAAATGACCACTACCTAGAAAAACCAACTATAGATAAGAAACTACAAAACATTAGCAAAACACGAAATATGAGTAATGGAATATGCCTCCCACTTTCAACACCCAAAAAAGGAACCCTATGAACTGATGTGATTAGTGGACATTTGAACTGTGCTAGAATCCTCAACAATTTTGGCAGGGTTTCTCTCCTAATTTGGAAAATTGAAAACTAAAGCATTGTTCAAAAAAAGACCTACAACTATTGTAAGGTTTTAATTATGTACTGTGAGAATAATATCTTTACCTCAACTACTTCTGTTCCTCCATTCTGTATGCGATCAGTTAGATATTTAATTTCTTCAGAAGTGAAAGAACATGAAGGTTTCACCTGCATTGACATAATTCAATTCATACTCGTTCCCAAACCATAAAATAACAACCACCATAAAACTCCTAGAAGACTCGAGCATCAATTCAATGAGAACCAATCAGATACGAAAGGAATAAAAGCAATATATATCATACTAACCTGTGATAGGAGAGGTAGTATCGTAATACCAGCTTGTCCTCCGACCACTGGAACATTAACCTCTCTGGGGTCAAGTCCTAGTACTTCAGCCTTACATCACCAATAATTACAAAGAATGAGACAATTTTAATGTCAGCCACTATTACTAGTGCGAACAAGAAGAAAAATTCAATTTTTCAGAAGAGGAAAATCTTATTGAAATTAAATGTAATAGGTAGAATATAAATCGTAGGCAATGAAATAAGAATTAGTACTGTTCAATAACAGACATAGGGAGGAGAAAAGGGAATCACTAGGATATTTACCACAAAAGTGTTGTCACAGGAAAAAATGGGTGACCTATGGACCTCCGACAAACAAATTATCTATCTGCACCATATTTCATCATCATCATCTAAATCTTGTATCACCATCATCTTTAAAGACATACCTGAAACCCTTCTCTCAGAGCTCTCTCCACCAACTCCTCCTCTGAGTAAACCCTAAGCTCCTCAACCCCAAGTTCGTCCTCGAAATCGGCGGTGGAATCGAGTTCGGCTTCGAGACTCTGCAACTAAATATTTTCATGAAAAGTTAGAAGATATATAATGTATACTAGTAATAATGAAACAGTGGAATACATCGATGAGAAATCAAGATTACGGCACAATATTATTTTGCTACATTATCTATAAGACGAGAGAATGTACATGTAAGCACATTTAAGTATATAATGCTGTCAATCAATTTCCAAAAAATCACTTATTAAGTACTTTCAGAAAATCCTGATCAGTATTATTCAAGTAAATTGATCACGTTGTGCACATATCCTAGTTTATCACACCAAGACTACAAATTACAATCAAATAGTATCAGAATGAGTATCCACAGTTGACTAATGTCACCTGAGGATGGAGTAGACCTGAATTGCACTAGGTTTTCCATATAGCCACTTCACTCAGGTCCGAAGGCTGCTTAACTTATCGGTATTCTCAAAATACCCAATAGATTTGGGTCAAGACCCAAAAGGGTTGGGTTTGGAGTCTACTTTAACCCATTGTTCACAAACTTGGATCTTTCAGCAATTAAACTTTAGGACAATGACTAAAAAACAGTCTTCCTATTTATTTGTTTATTTATAGACTATGCAGTTAAAATCCGATTTAATCGTGGATTAATCAGTAATCGGTCTAGGACCTATTAGTTCCTAAGGAGATTAATCGGAAAAATCGCCGATTAAATCGGATCTACACTGATTAGTTTCGAAAACTGATTTTAACAGCAGAGTTTATAGATTACTGCCGAGTTTATAGATTACAGATCAAACAAAGATCATTTGGCAAATCACACTAACGGTACTGATGAATAATTCAGTAACAAATTCGGGATCTGATCGAATAAAATTTGATATTTTTGGCTAAGAATGAACATATTTTAAAACCAAAGATCCTTATAAACTTTTCTGAAAATTATCAGTTTTGAGGAAACTTCCCTTTGCTGTCGGCCGTTTTCTTCATTTTCTTCTCTTCTGTATCAGACAAGAAGTCTGAATTCAATGACTTACTAATTAGCTAATAAATTATAAAGAAACCTGATTAGTTAATAGATAGATTCAACCCACTCAATCAAACAGATAAACCTAATCTAAACAAATTGGGTTACTACATTCCAAGATTGTAGATCCACTTTGTTGTAACGAGTAATGATTCAGAGTTAAAGACAAGAAAAGAAAGATTGTTATTGAATGAGACTAGGGGACAATAGATATACGGTAGAGGCTACCACACCACTCCTAGTTCAACCAATAAGAGAGACTAAACAAATAGAAAAGATAGTCTATATAATAGTAAGTTTAGATCATTGTGATTTTGAATCTAGTATAAACCATACATACCATAAAGAGCTAAAATGTAAAAAAGTACCCTGAAATTTGAACAGAATCAGAGAACTATCTTCAACTAATTTTTTCTAGCAGGAAAAAAAGCCTAAAGTTTCCATGGGCATTGAGGTTGCACGTATTTGATCACAAGATACACCTATACATCAATGCTCAATTGGCCAGGGAAACTCCTCCTCTCTCAGAGCTCTCTCTCAAAGCTCTCTCCACCAACTCCTCCTCCGAGTAAACCCTAAGCTCCTCAACCCCAAGTTCGTCCTCGAAATCGGCGGTGGAATCGAGTTCGGCTTCGAGACTCTGCAACCAAAATCAAACCAAATCGTCAAACTAGGGTTTCGTTGCTTGAATTGAAAGAGAAATCGAAAGAGTAAGAAGAAGGGTTGAATACCGAGATTAGATCGAGGGAGGAGATGAAGGCGTGGATGGAGGTAAGGGGGCCGATGAGGTCAGGGACGAAGATGGGGCCGCCACGTGCGAAGCGCGGGCGACGGAGGTTAGGGACAGTAGTGCTGGTGGTAATTTCGGAGCGGGGGTCGTCTTTTTGGAATCGGAACTCCATTTCTGCGTCCTCGATTTCTTGAAGGGACGGCATTGGCAGCGGGAAGAAGCGACGGCAGCAGGGAAGAGGCGGGCGATGGCAGCGGGAAGAGGAGAATTTAGAGAATGGGTTTGGGGAGAGAGGGATTTAGGAGTTTTAGAGGGATAAAATGAAATATTTTGAGGGAAGAGAGAGGGAAAATGAAAAATTTTGGGGGAAAATAAATTATGAACTATACCCACAGTCTTTTATCTCATTTGTAGGTATATGATACCTATACCCACGGTTTTAAAGACCCGTCACTATAGGTGTCCGTTGGTATATGGCAAATTTCTTGTAGTGCAACTTACAACTCCTAGATTTGTAGAGTCCTCTGTGATTTGTAATAAAACAGATATGGAGGATAAGATATTGAAAAATATAACATAAGCTAGGTAGCATGCGGTTTGGTGTAGACCGAGCTAGAGAGAAGCTATGGAAAAACGGAAAGAAAGAGAGAGGAACAAATGTGGGTGGGAAGGTGAGAAGGTCGAGGAAGATGGTGTGAATTCTCATGCGCTAATTAGTTTTTGCATATTTGTGGATTGTAGACCAGATTGGCCTTTTAAGGATTGGGTTGAGGTCTTGGGCAAATATTTCTAGCTTCTCTCTTGTTTTCACCGTACTAGTTTATATCTGAATCTTCTTTAGCCAGGTAAAAAATTTCAGCTTACATATAAAAACTGTATGTAAGATAGAAAAGGTCCGACCATTCTATGTCAGAGCTTTTCCTTTGCACATTATAAAGGCCTTTACTGGGCACTGTACCAATATTTAGATAATGATTATGATGGTGAAAAGGCCCTTGTAAAATAGAAATTCAATTGCATACTTGGCCTATCTTCTTCAGTGTGTCTTTTGGCTGAAACATTATATTGTTGGTTTTGCTTACACAAGTATATAAGCATGAAAGCTAGTATGATGGACATTTTTCCCTTGTGGAGTGGAGGGAGTATATGACTGTGTATGACTGTACATACTGAAGCCTATTTGTGAACAAGAGTTCAAGTAAGCTAATATGTTTTGCTAAATTTCCAATTAAAATTATAATAAACATTTCAGAGTTAATGTGTATAGTATGTGTTAGGATGAAGTTAGCCAGGATTTTTTTGATGAATGGAGGCATAGAAAAAAGTGCAGATGCCCAAGGTGATAAATTTGCTGAAATGTTGTCAGCACTAACTCCATTCATATGAAGATCATGTATTTCCTGAAGCAGGTTCAAATTTCCATCTCAGAATTAGGTCATTGTAATCATCCCAACCTTAGCATGAAATGTCTTAAGTAGAACTTGAAGATGAACATCCAAAAGAGGAAATTATTATTTATTAAGTAATTACCTGCAATAGGGCATACACTTCAAGTATGCTTTCGATGAGACCCTCAGGCAAAAGAATTACTCCATGATATTTAATGGTTGGAGAAATGAGAGGATCTCAAAACAGAGGGATGATGTACTGTTTTTGAACCTTTATTCAAATCACGAAACATCTACAGATATGAAGTGAACTACCAAGCTGAAACTGTATCCTATCTATCACCGTTGGATCCCTTCATGTGTATTTCACTTGCTTTTATTAAGCTAAATGTGTATCCTTTTCTCTCATCTTTCTCTTTTTCTATGTTCTTCTCTCATACATATATGACCCTTGCCTACCATATTTGTTTGCCAGGAAACTCGGGTCCTTACCTGCTATTACATTTATTTTTATATTGCATATACAATGATATTTTCTTGGACTGCTTATAATATTGTCTTTTGTTCAGGGAAGTCCTCATTATGTTTAAAACTTCTAATATATATATCTGCCTCTTTTATATGTTCCATAATCATAAAATTTGTGAACTAATATAAGCTAAGTTTTATATATTTTTTGATGGCTGGAGCCTTTTGGCTCTATCCGATTTATCAAAAAAATATACGCTAAGTTTTGCAATGTATTTGGAAGAACACAATACTATTACATGAGTAGAATCTATCCTGCTTTTCTTGAGTTTGCTGAATTTTCACTTAATATAAACTGTAGTATCTTACATCTAGATGTAAGCTAGCGTCAATAGTTCATATTGACTCTTTTATATGCTTTCAATGAGACCCTCAATAGAGGAAATTATTATTTATTAAGTAATTACCTGCAATAGGGCATACACTTCAGGTATGCTTTCGATGAGACCCTCAGGCAAAAGAATTACTCCATGATATTTATCTACAACAAAATCAGCAAACATTAATTCAAACTACATGGATTTTGATATTAATCGTACGATATTTCAGTATGTATCTTTCTTGTTTCGAACTCAAATTTGGATATTATTCACAACTCAAATTTGGATTTTAATTTTAGGCGTAGCAGAAACATAGCTGATAAATGAAATCTCTGCCTGACATGTTACCATATACTCCTTTAGAACCATGATTTTAACTCTTGCCTTTTTGATGTCTTGTTTTTTGTGTGTTTTTTAATGTCTTGCCTTCTATTTTTTTTCTTTGTTTTTCCTCAGCAGTAGACGTTTTGCCTTCTATGTCTGTATAGGTGTCTATCCAGTTTCCATTTCAGGAGTCAAATTGCTATCAATTTCTTTCATCATTTTGTATGAATCTTGATGCCCATTAGATCTCATGTGTGAGAGTTTGTTTGAGCTGATTGTTCATACTATAATTAGGGAGTCTGTTTTGATGTATTCTGCTGATCTTTTATAAACATGTTTAGAGTGTCCTGTCAATTGAATAGTACATGCATATACATGTCTGCATGACATACATAATATTAGATATATGCAACACCTATCAGTTCACCCATCAACATTAGGAACCCAACTGATGATCTCTAAAACAGCCAGAGAAATAACATTTTTGATGGTAGATGTGCGACGTTGCTAACACATTAT
This sequence comes from Hemerocallis citrina, assembly GCA_017893485.1. Taxonomy (NCBI): domain Eukaryota; kingdom Viridiplantae; phylum Streptophyta; class Magnoliopsida; order Asparagales; family Asphodelaceae; genus Hemerocallis; species Hemerocallis citrina. The sequence continues at coordinate 416,561,934 of CM030358.1, read as the reverse complement.
ATAGAATCAGAAAATTGTTTTTTCGTTTGTGAATTGGAGGACTGTGAATCAAGGTACTTATTTTTTGGATATTGGAACTGTTTCAGATGACAAGATTTCAAATTGGATATCAAATGTTGGAGAAATTTCCATATCAGATTTGTAAAATTGCCATCTGTAGGTTTCTGAAATCTGATATCTAGTAACATTGCTTCATAGTGATTTCCAACCAATTTTCAAATCTAAAAGATTTTTCTGATTCTATATAAAATATTTTAGCTATGTCTCACACAGACATATACTGTATAATTCCTTCTTTAAATGCCCTCAACCATCCTTGGTTCAATTGGTTCAATTATTACATTTAAGACTTTTATAAATGAAGTATTAGAAATTCCGAGTTTTATTATAAGCTTTTTGTGATCAAGTTTGAGGGTGGATTAATATATATTAGAAAAGGTACCCTTGGGCATGCAAATTCTGTTCTGTTCTCAAGTATTTTAAATTGTTGATCGTTGGAGATAATTTAAATTGTTTCTGTTCTAAAGTATTTTTTCTATTGATCGTTGGAGATAATTTAATTTTAGGCGTTCAATCACAGGTATTTGGTTCTTGTGCATCTATCTCCAGTCGTACATTCTATCCGGACGTGTTCAAGATGCAGGCCAAGATGCAGGAAGAGATTGACGGCTTGAAAGATATGATTGCTTCTTTAATCTCCCAACAAAACCACAACTCTAACAATCCAGTACATGGAACTGTAAGTATTCAGCAATATTTTACGATATCAGTATGAAATTTAACTATTGCATTTGACTGGTGTGGTGACTAGTGTAGTGAATAAACTAATAAATGACACTATTGTGAATTATACAGAGCCAGCGAATTTCATCGACTTCTAGTCACGCACATACATCTGGACGAAATATCAATGGGAATGAAAGCAATGCCGAGCCACAGCAGTAGACTTTGCCATAGTTTAGTTTAATTTGGACTTTATTCTTTTTATGTTTTGTTGAAACTGAATTTATGTTTTGTTAAAGAAAATGATGTATAACATGTATATTTCTAACTCTTCATATGGCCATTTTTAGATAAGTAATTATTGTTTATTGTAGTACATGATTATATAGTTGTTTATTATGTTATTAGTGATTTTAAGATTTGAACTTTCAAATTTGATGTGACTACAGATATTTTGATTTTGTGACCAATTTTTAAATTAGTGGGAAAAAGCCCGAAACCCCCTATCAATCCGTTTTGAGATAAATATGTCGGGATACATATCGATCCACCAAACGTGGCGAATTATTTTTTAAAAAAAATTGAACCCATCCCGGCGTTTAGGAACGCCGATATAGGATATCGAAATTATTCAGAAAATATACAACGACATTCACAAAACGCCGGCGTATGTGTCTATTACGGCATTTATGAAACGTCGTAATAGACCTACGACTTGTAACGGCAGTTCTAAAAAGCACCGTAATACACCTACGACTTGTAACGGCGCGCCCTCCAAAAAAGCCGTTAACGACCTAGGTCTATAACATCGCGCTCTCAAAACACGCCGTTGAAGACCTAGGTCTATAACGGCGCTTTTTCGAGAGCGCGCCGTTATAGACCTAGGTCTTCAACGGCGTTTATTGAGGGCGCGCCGCTATAGACCTAGGTCTTTAACGGTGCTTTTGAGGGCGTGCCGTTATAGACCTAGGTCTATCACGGCGCTTTTAAACCCGCCGTTATAGACCTAGGGCTTGTAACGGCGGTTTAGAAAAGCGCCGTGATAGACCTATGGTTTGTCCCGACGCTCGCTACAACGGCGTTACACACGGCGATAATAATAACGCCGCTATGATCTATGGCGGCGTTTATAAACGCCGCCAAAGACCAAAAAAACCGCCGCTAGATCGATTCCGAATAGTAGTGTACTATACTATCAAGCATATATATACTAGCAATCTGCATGTGTGATGTACGTTCTTTTCCTTAAACTCCTACATTTTTTTAAAATTCTTTTTTTATAAAAGTAAATACTAGACATAGTCTGATCTCGAACCTGAAACCTCCCTTTACCCATTATAAATCAGTAGTTACTCTTTATAAATTATTCCTAGTGGCACAAATGTTTACGTCTAATATTATAATCAGAGAGTTAGAGTTGTTATTTGCAGACCCAACCTGTAAAGTGCACGTATTTTTTAAAACTACATATTCTGCTCGAGCAATTTAAATATCAATTTCTCCAAGCCCACATCTCCTCCGAGTCAAAATTCCAAAAGAAAAAAAAATCCTAATAAAAAACTCCCCTGTTCCAGTGCCTCCTATCGTAGCCCCACTTCTGCCCTTCGCTGTCGCCGCCAGTCACTCTGCTCTCGCTCGGCGACACCCGCTTCTGACCGCCGCCCGTCTCAAAAATGCTGATGTTCTAGCTATGGATCAGATCGTCACGAGATTGAAGGAGCTTAATGTAACGCCCCAAATTTCATACAAAAAAAAAATAAAAAAATCGTGACACCCAGAATCTTTTATTTCAATTGAGTACATAAATATAATATAATACAGGAAAATACAGAAATCTTACTACAAGTCCAAACCACTTGGATTGATAAGATGACGGGCTTAGGATGTCATACTTCTATGCTAAGACCTCAGACACCCTTACCTGCAAAACCAAAATCTGTGGGTTCGTCGGCTTGTAAGGCTGGCGGTAAAAGTCCCAACAACTTTAACTAACTCCCAAAACATAATATAAAAGAATAAATAATTGAATCAATGTATTAAATATAAATGGAAAATAATCAATTATACAATGTCGTATGAGTGAGTGTGGAACTAATTTACTAAAGTGTCAAATATATACTTATTATGCTAACATACACAATTCAAATATGATCTTCAAATGCACGCTTGTTTGGAATGATATGACGCCCATACAACATAGTTTGTGAATGCAAGCTACTAGTATTTCTTCTGATTACATTGTTCAATCTCTTGCTATGCAATACCTAAACCCAATGATTTGTACTCCAAGAGGTAATCACGTGTAATTCGCATCCCTAGGATATTGGACCGGACAAGCATACCCCTAGCCCACACACAGTGGATTTTTCGGACGTATCCTCAGTCTCGAAAATTCCTAAGAACCGCAACTCTCTACCAGACATATTCGTCACTTTTTCTGTCATATCTTCTGCTAATGTAAAATATTAATTAAACTAATGCAAGCTCTTAGTTTAAATGGTGCAAAATATAATATGGATTTAACGATCCCTATTCTGTACTAACATTACACAGAAACTATAATCCTGGTCACCCGATCCTATTCCACACCTCCTTCGGAGTTCTCTAACTCTTGTCAGACTCGGGCATCGCCTAAGTCACAATCATTCTCTTAGATTTGACCAAGTCATTCTCTCAGATTCATGGAATTTACCGGCCTACCCCTAGCACATGAATTTACTGGGCATATCATCGGTCCCTGTATACAATCCACCATTTGAATATTCAACTCTGTCGTTGGACATCAACACAATGGTCTTGTAAAAAATCATATAAATTCCAATGCTTATCAGAAAAATGAATTTCTTAGTTTCATATAAAACATAAATGAGTATACTACAATATTATAGTTAAGGACATCGAAACTTAACCACAATTAATTTGTCTAAATCCATATGCAAAACAATAGGTTCAGTTTCTAGAATATTGTAGCTCTTGCTAATATAAAAATCACTGAAAATCCTACACTCCATGAAATTTTGATTTCTTAGACTCGAAAGAAAGATTAACGAATCTACTTCAAATTCTTAGTTTTGAGTTTCCTCAAATTACTGCATATAAAAGGTTAAAATTGTCAAAAACCAGATGTATATAAATTTCCAGAACTAAGGAAAATTATCAACCAGTCCTAAGTTCGAATTTATTTATAATACTAAACTATATCCAAACCTCATGAAATTTTGTGAAAATATTATAGATATATATTAGTTTCACATAAAAAGTGTAGCTTCAAAATCCATAAATTAGAGAGAAATGGTTTTTGGAAGTAAGCATGATATTTAAGACATAATTATAGAATATGTCATGTTTTAGTTTTTAACCAGGAATGATTTTAGATTTATTTGAAATACCAAACGACTTCCAAAAATCATGGAATTTTGAAGAGATTTTATAGACCATATATATGATACACATATAAAAGTTTTAGCTCTAGACTCCATCTTGTTAAAGAAAAATAATTTTTGAAAGCAAGCATGATATTCAAGACAGAATTATAGAATATATCATTGTAACACCCCGAATTCCATTTACATGTAATTCATAGCACAACAGGATCTTTTACTTCAAATTCGTACGATTTTACAAGGAAATTAAAACTTTTCATTATACACATTGTTTGTTACAGAATGCACAGCGGAAATTAAATGAATACAATATGATATATACAACTTTATCATCAACAACTTAAATCATAAAAATAATCTTTAGCATCAATTCTTGTTTTTTGTCTTTTTGCCAATCCAAGCACTGCACTGAAAAACTGTGGGCACGTCAGTTGCATGCAACTGACACAATGCTATAAAACAACGTTTCTTTTACTTTAGCAACTACAAACTTGAATGCACAATAAAGTGTAAAAGAGTGACCATCCTAAACATGTCAGTGTAGGATATGACTTAATGCCTAATGCAGATAATATACTACAATGCACTAATGAATAGTTGTTCGAATTCTATGTATCCCATTCTACATAGGTTCGAGAGCAAGCACTTATCGTACTCCTCAATGTAGGATTTAATCACTCGCTATGAATTACTACTACGGTGACTAATATATGTTTTATATATCCTGTGAGTATCTAGTACCACCCCGATAATTCTTGAATATCGCACTCCCACCGCAAGTGATTTTGGACACACTGCCTCAAACCTCCATAATTCTGGAGGAGAATACCCACACCGCGAGCTGTGACCCCGATAATTCTTGAGAGTCATTCTCCCACTGCCTCACACCTCACACCTCACACCGCAAGTGATTTTCGGCCATCACGCCTCACACCTCGATAATTCTGGAGACAAAATCCACACCGCGCTGCCATAGGTTCCTCATCACACAAATACTCCACGAGCGTCGCCTTGATCACGGTAATTCTGAAGGAATATCTCCCACCGCGAGCCGTAAACCCAGTAACTCTGGGATACCTCCCATCACGCTATCTAGGCCCTCATACTCATGTTTGCTCATACCTCATCAGATCTCCTCTTAACACCTAACCTTAGGGTTTAGTTATAATCATCACAATCTAGAGCTAGCTTACCCTACTGGAATTAAATCATCACAAGAGAAAGTCAACCCACACTGGTTACTTCTCAAAGATAGAGTCAATCCACACTGGTTACTTCTCAAATTTCTATTATTCACAATGCCGGTTACTAGGGTCGGGCCTAGTCTCTAGATCAAAATATTTTCATGTTCAACATTATGGGGGTACTCAGACCCTCATTATTCATATTCTTAATTTCATTTATTCACTTCTCAATCAATCCTTTCATTCATTTTTATTTACCAACCATGAAGTGAACACTTCTTGGTTGATCACACAACCAATAATTTGCTTTAATAAATTACAAAGTCTCTTTGATTAATAAAACCCCCTTTTCACATTCATTTATTCTTCAAGTATATTTTCCAAATGCAAAGTTCTTTTGAAATTTAAAACACCAACTCTTTACAATTAACCTCTAGAATTTCTTATTTCCCCCTCAAGACTAAACTTGATCTAACTCTTTAAAAAACTTTACTCATATACATTCTCGTCTCAAACTCGAATCTAGAATTTATTTAATTCATGAATTTAAAGTTCTCAAAATATCTCTTAGAATATTTAAAATAATCCCTAAGTAGTCTATTAATATTATATAATATTTATAAGAAGTTCCCCCCGCCCCCCATAAAACTTGAAAAGTATAAAAAAATATAATTTTTAAAACTCATTGTGCATGCCCATGCTCGAACAAGAGCCAACAGCACCCTAAGCCAACATCCAAACCACTGTCAAACTCACAGTTGTGTATAATAGTCCTCTGTGTTGTTTAAATACTCAAATTGCCATTATTCTAGTCTTCAAATTTTTTTTTGGAATAAAACAGAGCCAAACCTCTGGCTCGAACCCGCGACCACAGAGAGCCCAGAGCCACGTGGCAGCGCAACCCGCATTGGCGCACGCGCTAGCCCCCAAGGCCAAAGCTCATTACTAGTAGTATATAGGTTTAATATTTTATAACCCCACTCCATGTTTTCATTTTAATTTAATCTTTACATATATTTTACAACTTCACTTGTTTTTCCCAAATTAATAGTTTATAAATTATAACCACAAATCTACAGAACATTTTCTCACTGATTTTAATCATAATAAAGTTAATTTAAGCATGCATTTGTAAATAGTGATTTTTAGAAACAACTTAAACATACACTTTTGATTTATTAACAAGCTACCTCTTTCAAACCACTAATCAATATTTTATTTTCCTTTTTATCAATTTCATGAGAAGTTCTCCTCTGCTATTCAATTATAAATTTTTCCATTGTTTACCTAACTTTCTTTGCATAAATTAACAACTTTGTGCATGAATTTATACCCAATTCATTTAATCTAAACATGATATACTAGTATGCACCGAACAAAACTAAAACAATTCAAATCTAAAATTTCAATTTGTTAACATGACAATTTTATAATAAATCTTTCAACTAGTATGCATTTATTTTCATATTTCACTACTACTAAAACTCTAGTTATCAATACAACATGCAACATATCAAATTAGTAATTTAAAGAATGCATGCCACATTTTCAATCATAGAACAATTAAACATGCATTCTACAATATCTAGAAAGCAAAAGAAATCACCCACCTATTAGGAGGATTTAATCAATCTCTAGAAAACAACTCCTAAGAAACCTCCAAGCCCCTTCTCGAAATCCGTGCACAAAGAAGAGGAAAGCAGCAACCTTTCGGCAACAACAGGAACACACATTCACTTTTTTTTTATAAATTTGATGATGAAGGCCAAAAGGGTTGGTTTATAAAGAAAATTTAATTAATTAATATAGATTAATTTAATTACCACCACTAAGCTTAATTAATTACCTCCACCAAGCTTAATTAATTACCCCACTTAGCCCCTTCATCTCCTCAACCGAAACCCGGTAAAAAATTAGTGACTGTTGTTGGATTCTTTTGGTGTGCAAATGCACGTGCACGTGTGTGCTACGTGCACACTCTTTTATTAATATTTTTATTGAAATAAAAAACATGTGTTATACTATATAATATGTTTTTAAATAAAACTAGTTTAATTTAATTAGAAATTAGAGCTTTTATGCACCAATAAAAATAAACACATATACACTCCATAAATTTTATTTTGAAAAAGGATACAACCGACACGTGCATTGCAAACACGTGTATCGCACGTAAAAATAAATATTCAAATATGAAATCATTTTACCAATGGGGAAATGTATAAATATGTTGAAATACAAAATATGCATGACATTTATATTAGAATGCGTTACAGATATTACCCGTAACAATACAAAATACATGTGCGTAACACACGAGGGACAAAATTGTCATAACCCAATTTTGCGAGGTGTTACAGTCATGTTTTAGTTCTTAACTAGGAATGAGTTCGAATTTATTTAAAATACCAAATGACATCCAAAAATTATGAAATTTGAATTGACTCTGTATCTTCATCATGTATCACTAGCCCAAAAGCCAAATCGAAATTCTCCAATTATAAAGGCTATTAGCTTCAAAATAACAATATTTTATGGCTGTTAGATTTAGAAATTGAAAAAGAATACTTTATTGTATTGATTATAACTGGGTACAAAGTATCCTATATATAGGATAGAAGCAAAGACTAAACTAATACATATATCAATACAGGACTAAACTAAGTAGTATAATATCTAACACCCCCTCTCAAACTAACGGTGGGTCGAACAGTGTGAGTTCCCAACCAAGTATCGAAATCACTGGATAGAGTGGGATTTGGTGAAGAAGTATGTCGTCTGCTATGAAGATGTCACAAAATAAAGTGAAATGGTCTCTACCTCAAAATGTTCACAAACATAGTGACAATCATTCTCTATGTACTTCGTCCGCTCATGAAAGACCGGGTTTCTTGCAATATGCAATGCACTCCGGTTATCACAATAAAAAGGAGTAGCTCTTGTAAGAGTGACACCCATATAAAATAATAGCCACCGAACATGAACAATCCCTCTAGTACAGCAGCCTTCGCTCTATACTCAGCTTCTGTGGAAGAACATGCAATAACTGCATGTTTCTTCCTTCTCCATGAGAACAACGATTTGCCAAGAAATAGGAAAGAAATGTGTGGTTGACCATCTGGTAGTAGGATCTCTCCCCCAATCTAAATCTAAATGTGCACTAAGCTCCAGTCTAGATATAGAAAGCATGAATATTGAGTGAGTGATAATGCTCGAAAGATATACGAGGATATGAAGAAGAGCATTGTACTTAGCTTCTGTGGAAGAACATGCAATAACTACATTTTCTTGCTTAACCATGAGATCAGCGAATCACCAAGAAATAGACAGAAACATGTGATCGACTGTCTGGTAGTACGATCTCTCCCCCAATCTAAATCTGAATATGCACTAAGCTCCAGTCTAGATATAGAAAGCATGAATATTGAGTGAGTGATAGTATCCTGAAGATATCTGAGGATCAGAAGAAGAGCACTGTAGTAAACTTATCGAGGAGCTGAAATAAACTAGCTGACAATACTGACTGCATGAGCAATATCGGGCCAGTCATGCATAAATAGATAAGCTGCCCAATAATCTGCCTGTATCTAGTGGGGTCAGGAAGGAGCTCACCATCTATGGGACGAAGCTTCATGTGAAGTTCTAAGGGAGTATTGGCTGATCGACTGTCAGAGAGACATGTGTAATGCCTCTGCCCCTAGCTCAGACAATTTATACAATTTAGAAGACAAATTAGATACTATGTAGTACAACTGCCCACCAGAGGCTACGCTCAAAAGGTGGTTAACCAGATTGGTGACTCTTGATCATAGGCTATTATATTTATATATTATTATATTATAGCATATTACCGATATGGGACTATAACAATTCACATATCTCTCTTCAAGATGCACAGCCGAAGCCATGCATCCGGGTGGGCCCCCTTATACTTGGCCACATCAGCCAAGCTGACGCCATTCAAGGAAGAAGCAGCAGCATATACTTTTTACTGCTGTCTTAATTCAAGTGGGCCCCCACCATTACACTATTCTTTTTTTACACATTATTACACAAATTCCATTGGCATATATTATCCTACCAAACAGCCATTTTGAACTATATATATATATATATATATATATATATATATATATATATATATATATATATATATATATATATTACTATTTGAAAATTACGGGGTGTTACACACACCCCCCTTCAGAAATCAGCGTCCTCGCTGAGCACGGGCATGCACAATCTAGTACAGGATCTCCTTTCTGACAGATGTGGAGTGGAGTACCCTGATTTTGCTAGCTGCACCGTACCCCGATTCTGCGGGTGGTCCATTATTTCAGGCCGCCACCTCGCTCCCTCTCAGGTATACCCGTACATCTACTAGCTCCATCTCAGGCATACATCTCGCCCACTCTTACCCACACTCGGTGTCGAAAGTCGGCTCTGATACCATTTGTAACGCCCCTAGCTCAGACAATTTATACAATTTACAAGACAAATTAGATACTATGTGGTACAACTGCCCACCACAGGCTGCCTCTCAAAAGGTGGTTAACCGATTAGGTGACTCTTGATCATAGGCTATTATATTTATATATTATTATATTATAGCATATTACCAATATGGGACTATAACAATTCACATATCTCTCTTCAAGATGCACAGCCGAAGCCATGCATCCGGGTGGGCCCCCTTATACTTGGCCACGTCAGCCAAGCTGATGCCATACAAGGAAGAAGCAGCAGCATATACTTTTTGCTGCTGTCTTAATTCAAGTGGGCCCCCACCATTACACTATTCTTTTTTTACACATTATTACACAAATGCCATTGGCATATATTATCCTACCAAACAGCCACTTTGAACTATATATATATATATATATATATATATATATATATATATATATATATATATATATATATTTACTCTTTGAAAATTTCGGGGTGTTACAACATGTAGCAGAGATAATATCAGATGTGTATTTGTGCTGAGAAATGAGTATCCCCCGAGATTCCTGGGCAATCTATAAACCCAAAAAATAGTGTAGTCTGCCAAGATCCTTCATATGAAACTGTTGGTGAAGGCATCTCTGAGTGGATGCAATGTCTGCGGAGTCATCCCTAGTAATAATCATATCATCAACATATAGTAGTATAAGTACATTCCCGACTGAAATCGGCATGTGTGATGAAACGGCGAAAACACTTAAGCCATGCTCGAGGAGCCCGTTTCAGACCATATATATCTTTGCATAGATAGCAAAACTGACAAGAAGGTGTGGTAAGGCCAAGAGGAGGCTGCATATAAACAACCTCAGATAGGATACCATGAAGAAAGGCATTCTTCACGTCAATCTGGTATAACGGCTACTGACACATTACAGCAACAACAAGGAGAGTACGAACTATAGTCATCTGTGCAGCTGAAGCAAAAGTCTCATCATAATCAATGCCATACTTCTGAGTAAATCCTCAGGAAACTAGATGAGCCTTGTGCATCTCAATGAAGCCATCAGGTCGATATTTGGCCATGAAGATCTATTTGCAACTAACAGGCTTGATGCCTGCTGGTAGTGGAACAACATCTCAATTGTCAATCTGGTCAAAGGCATGGAACTCCTCTGCAATAGCTTCCTGTCACTCGGGATATTGAAATTCTTCCTGATAAGTTTTGGTTTCATATGTGGAGTGTATAGCGGTGAGATATGCATGAAACTATAATGGGTAGAGGCCAGGGTGGCAAGGCCAAACTGGTCAGAAGGACCAGTAGCATTAGGTGTATTGCGTGTCAGCGGGATGCCCAAAATGGAATGTGTAGACTGATGAACCAGTGGTGGATGTGCAGGCTGTGGACGTGACGTCGGTGGGGTGGGTGTTGTGGGATGCAGGTGGTGTGGATGCATGTGGCTGTGGTGATGCAGGTGGTGTGGGTGGGGCCTTTATAGGAGGGGCATGAGTCTTAATGTTTGTCAGAGACGAGAGAGGAGCCAAAGGAGTGTGGTCAAAGGTAATGCATCTGTCCAGGGAGGTTATCAAGGGAACCGGAGAATTGAGAAAGCTAGTATCCTCAGGTGAGACCAGGTAGTAAGGAGAGTTTTCCACAAAGAAGATATAACGGAAAATATGGACACGATGCGCTAAGGGATCAAAATAACGATATTCTTTGTGCTCAGAACCGATACCTAGGTGAACGCACTTAGCAGCCCGGAGGGAAAACTTCGTGCGCTCAGTAGAAGGGAGAAGGACATAACAGATGTACCCAAAAGTACAAAGGATATTGTATTCCGATGGTGAGTGATGAAGAGCCTCATAAGGTATCATACCAGATAGGATAGACAAGGGCATGATGTTAATGAGGCTAACATAAGTCATGACAGCTTCATCCTAAAAGAAACGATGAACAGAGGAAGAGAGTAGAAGAGCACGAACTGTCTCAAGAATGTGACGATGCTTGCTTTCAGCTATAATATTTTGTTCATGTGTGTAAGGGCATGACTATTGAAAAATGGTGCTGTGAGACTGAAGAATTGATCACATAGTAGTGAAAGTGTACTCATGAACACAGTCTTAGCAAAAAATCTTGATGTACACACCGAACTGAGTGTGAATCATGGTCGTAAAGATATAGTAAACGTTAGGAATCTCATATTTGACATATAAGAAAAACCATGTATATCGAGTAAAGTCATCTATGAAGGCAACATAATAGAGATATTATTTACTGGAAGATGTAGGAGAGGGTCCCCATATATCAGAATGAAGAAGCTAAAAACAATGAGTGGTCTGAGTAGTATTTTTGTTATTAAAAGGGAGTGCTATGTGTTTGGTTAACTAACAACCCTGACAAATTAGGGCTGGAAACGGGCCGGGTTTGGGCCGGACTGGCATACACCCGTTCCCGAGCCTGATGTTGAAAACATAGACCTGAATCCGACCGGATTTTTCTTCGGGCATAAAAAGTTAGGCCCGAAAATAGGTTCGGGCCTTAGCCCGAACTACTTATGCATGTTCTAATATATAACTTTCCCACAAAATAAAACTATATCAAGAATATTATACGATAAAAAAATAATGATAACAGTAATATTATAAACTTTAGAGTAATTAACATCTAATTTGTCTATTTACATTTAATTTTATGTAAAACATATTTTCTCTATCTATAAACTTTAACACTCATTTCACCTTACTTACATGAATATTCTCTTTTTAAAAAAATCATACATAAATATACATGATGTACACAAAAACATACACATGCACATATAAAAATTTGATACGGGCCAATCGGGCCTAAGCACTTGGGCCCGAGCCCGGCCCAAAATGAGAATTATTAGCCCAAGCCCGCTAATTTTCAGGTCAGACTTAGGCGGGCTCGGTCTGACCATGTATAAACAGACAAACGTGTAAAAAAAAGATGGCCAAGGGCACCATTACAAACTAAAGTCTTGAGGCGAGACTCACTAACATGACCTAAGCATCTGTGCAAAAGATCGACATCTGAGGACACAACACTAGCAAAGCTAGGATGAGATCTATGTGAATGTAGAATATCTAGATGATATAGATGACCTTGTCGGCTAGCACGCCCAAAATCATGTCCAGTGTGTGATTTTTTAATAGAACAACCTAAAGAACTGAATGTAATGACAAGACTACTATCGCACTGAGCACTAATAGAAATAAGGTTCATGGATAAATGAGGAGGATAAAGAACATAAGGTAATGTGAGAGTGGGAGAGTTAATAGATCTTGAGTATGTAATGAGAAGTTATGAGCCATCAGCTATGTGAAAGGATGGACAGTGAGAGAGAAGTGCAGTGTATAATATCTAGTCAGATGATGCAATACAGCAGAATCTAAAATTCATGAAGAATTCATACCGGGAGTAACAAAGAATGCAGGGGCAAAGGGGCTAGCATTAGCATATTGACCCAAGAGCTGGAGTTCCAACTGAGCGAGGCGATGCTGAATATTGACCCAATCAGCAGGAGATGGCAAAGTTGGAATAACATTCATGGTAGAAGATGTTAGGGAAGAAGTACGGTGATGAAGAATGGGATTGGTGATGCTGTGGCAGTAATCGAAATGAGGACGACGATGTTGCTGTTGTCGGGAACAGGATCGGGATATGGATGGGGATGTTGCTACTATTGCTGGTGTTCGATGAAGGGGTGGGGGTAGGGATAGGGATAATGCTGAGAGAATGGAGGAGGTCGGAATCGGGATGACGGCAGTGCTGCTACTGTTGTCGGGATCTAGATGGGGATCGATATGGTGCTGCTATTGCTGGGGTTGGAAGGAGGGAGGAGGCATGGATCGGGAAGATGTTGTTGTTGTCGATGCAGAGATCAGGGATGAGTGAATAGGAAGATGCAATAGCTGGGAAGTCGGTGGAGACGAGAATATAGTGGCAAAACTGGGGTTCCATTGGAGGATTATTAGTACCTGCAAATTTTATTTTATTTTATTTTATATTTTTTGGTGGAAAAACAGAACTGGGTAGGGTTCGATTTTGGGTATAGGTTTTCAGGTATTAGACATTCAATATAGGGTTTTGGGTTTGGATTCGAGTCTGGTTTCGAGTTAGGTTTTGGATGTAGGAAAGAAGGTTGCGGCGACTAGGGTTTCAAATTTTATTTTTATTTTTTTGAAAGCAGAAAATCAAGTCGGGCCAAAAGAGAAAATCTGGTTTGAAGATCGGGTCGGGTCTGAGAAGAAGATATGGAGGAGGACTTGGGGAGTTTAGGTTTAGGGTTTAACGGATTAGAAATGTTTGGGTGAAGGTGAGTAAGGCGGTGGGGGCTTGGGGGGAGGAAGGAGGTCGGTTGCGAGTGTGGGGCATCGGGATTTTGGGGGAGTATGGGGATCGGGATTTTTTGTAGATGGAGGTCCGTTGTGGAAGAATCTTCTGAGGAATTGGCCATAATATATTTGATCCATACATAATAACAAGCAATCCTTAGGTAGGGGGGGTTTGGTCAGGGATATGTAGAAATAGAGCTGTAAGATCCATTACGCTTCCAAGGCATCTTGTTCTTCTTTTCATCCATTATTTTACAAGGTCTGAGAACAAATTCACCGACGTATGGCTGAGCGGCGATTACTAGCGATTTTGGCTTCAGGAAGGTGAGTTGCAGAAAGAGAAGAATTTGTTAGATTTCGAAGGCAATCACAAATTAAATACACAGTGGAAAAATTACAAAAATATCGAAACCTAGCAATGGATCCATGCAAAAACTATAAATCGTGTTTAGAAGTTATACCTTAAAGATGGATCTGATGTCTCCACAGTGTGCCAATCATAACACTGCAATATTGTGGTGCATCTACGGTATCCACACGAACAGAACGAAAAACGGCTCCCTCAGACCGTGGTGCTAGCTGCGGGAAGGGGATGTTCCTCACGATCTCTCTCTTCACTTTCTGTGATGGCTAGGATTTTTTTTTCATGTGTGTCTTTTCCACATATACATATCATTTATATATAGGTGTAGAAAATTAACTCTAAGAGAGTAATAAGGCTGTTGGGCTCACAATCTGACCTGGATCAAATTCGTGTGTGGGCCTTTGAACTTTAGTCGGTCCATTTAATCTAATTTAAATGTCCAACCGATGTCAGGAGTCCAAGTCTTACTTGGATCCCTAATTAAATCTATCTTGTGAATTTAAATCCCAATTTCGATCCATTCTAAGTGTGTGACCTTGTAGGTTCCCATTACGTTGATACTAATACTAAAATCATATTCTAGTATTAAAAATAGTGAGCAGTATCAAGCAATACATCACTGATACTCAAGTAACAGAAATGTCAGTGATTTGACATAACCTATCCTTGACCAATGTTACCATATAGTCTAGTCCCTTTGTCCAGATATCTTAATTGACCACAAGGCTTAGAGCGTGTTACTCTTATATAGTTTATCTTTGGTTTCTTGATGTCCGAGTAGACTTACTAAAATAAATGAGCTCAATATCTCATATTGACTCATTTGAGCACGACCATGCATTTTGCAGTCTCACTTAATCAAGGGGCCCGTAGATGTAACATCCCGAATTCCAAAAACGACCGAATTCGAAGTTCCATAAGATCTTTGCACTTCTCTTCGTACAATTTTACAAGGAATTAAAAACTTTTATTACAACAGAGTTTACATCAACGCAGCGGAATTATAAATTACAACATTTATACATGAATTGAATAATAACTTGAATATTTCTTTAAGCAGCAATCAATCTTTAGTCTTGTCATTCACTTTATCCTGCATAGAAACTGTGGGTACGTTAGTTGTATACAACTGAGGCTAGGATATAATACATCAATTTCTCTTACTCAGAAAGCACACACTTGTCACAAACAAAACTAAAGGAGACTATCCTATTAATGTTGTGTGTGAATGTGCACTTAGTCCTTAATGCAGTTATTAATATTTACATGGCACTAATGCGCACTTGTTCGGATTCTATGCATCCTATACTACATTAGGTCCGAGGGAAAGCCCTTAATCGTTCTTCATCTTGTAGGGTTCGATCCCTCGTCATGACTTAAACTACTATAGTAACTACTGTAAGTATCCTAGGTATTCTATGAGTTACGAGCCCACGTCCAGACATCCTGGAAAGAATCCCACACACTGACACATGACTTATCATGCAGGCATCCTGTGGTCAATTCACCTCCGCCATGGACTATGGCACCACCCGTAGTCACCAAATACCCCACAAGCGTCGCCACCGGGACGGTATCCTGGAGTAGTATCCACGCCCTAATCATGACGCATCATAAGGACATCCTGTGAACACTCTCACACTGCTCATACTCATATTTTTCTCTTACTTTCATCACATCTCCACTATGTATCTAAATCCTTAGGTAGTTGAATGATGAATAGAAATCAACACTGTAGAATTTAGCGTTAGCTCTATATCGATCTTAAAATATCAACCATTATCCACGACCCAAACTTGGTCATAATTTATCACATTTTGTAACACCCCACATTTTTTAATTAAAAATGCATTTTTCAATTTTTGCACGTATGATGCATGTGCAAATTTATCCATCTCTAATTCTTACTCTCATTTACTAATTTTAGCATGCATAATCTTATTTAGCCTTTTTATTTAACCTATGGACCTAAAGTTAAATTCTAGCCCATTAGATTAATTAAAAGGAGTGCCCACTAGAATAATTAAGTTAATTAATTAAAATAAAAGCACATGGGACAAGCCCATTAATAAAATCCTATTTTAAGTTGTGCATGGACTATTACATGACATGTAACAAATTTAAATACACATTTAAACTATAGGAATTGTATTAATTATTGTGCATGTGTGTGTACTAGTGTACAACACGTGCACGTGGAATATGAGAGGGCATAGGAGGTTGGCCGGATTTAGTAGTGGAGGAGGGAGGTTAAGGTTGTGAAGGGTCAGGAGCATGAAAGGATGGGAGTTTTAGGAGTATGGATTGTGAAGGGTTGGAAGAATTAAGAGAGCAATTTATTAGGTGGAGATTTATGCAAATTAAACCTTCCCATTATCTTATAAATACACCCTCATTTTCTCCTCTCTTGTCACACCAAAGCTTAACAAATTTAGAGAGAAAAAGAAAGAGAGAAAGAGAGTACCTTGTGCTTGGAGGCTTGCTAGGAGGAGAAGGACAAGGAGGTGCTAGTGGAACTAGGAGCTAGGAGATGTCTCTTCATTGTGATATTCTCATTCTTCTTAGAGGTGTGTGATTTCTTACTTTCTAGTTGTAGAATATGCATGCTAAAAAAACTATAAATGAGTATTAGAAGTTAATGTTGATGTGAAATATGTAGATAAAATTCATGCTAGTCTAATATGCTATGAATGAAAATAGTCTTGTTGTGATTAAGTAAATAATAGATACCATGATAATTAAAAAGAAGATTTTTTACTAAAGAATTACTACTATGAATCATGTTAGTATGCTTGTAAAATTTTTGTACATGTTGAGTATATGAAAATTTGTTGGAGAATGTCATATTCAAATCATGCCTTAGAATCATGATGACTAAGAAAGAAGAAAGAAAGCCAAACAAATTTAGTTAGTGCCATGAAATGTGTTGACTTATGTATATTGTCATGTTGAGTATTTGAAATGTATTGACTATGAATACAATTCTTAAATTCAAGTTTTGAGAAAAATACAAATCTATGTGTAAAATAGAAAGAGGAACTATTTAAAAATAGAAATATAATTTAAAAATAAATTTGAAATTAGTTGGTTGCTGTTTTAAAATTAGTCTCAGTCAAAAGAATCCTAAAAGGATTGGATTATTGGATAAATGAGTTTTGCGAAGAAGAACCAAATTCGTGTTCATAAAAGAGAATGAGATAATTCGAATTATAGATACAATGTCTAAAATATAAATTTGAAAATTCGGGAATCACAGTTTTCAAGTAAACTCCGTTTGGAAATAATTTGCACAAACCCAAATACTGCAGTCTGTACGTGTGACAGTCGACAGGTAAGTTTCGACAGTCGGCCATCGCGAACCTGACTGTAGTGATTTCTAGAATTTGGATTTTTCGTGCGGGACAGGCTACAGTACGCAGTCGACTGTCACTACTCTAATTGATGGATTTCTTGAGTTTGGATTTCACGCGGGACAGTTGACCGATCACCCTATGAATTCGACTGCTACTGCTCTAACTGATATTTGCTGAGTTTTTTGATACTTCTTTTGAATGAAATACTTGATGTGGGTTGAGATATAAATTGTTATGTGAGCTTAAAATTGCTAATGAGACTTAAGTGGATGAATCTATCTTCATGGAAAGAACTATCGTTTTACCTTAAAATTGTAAATGAATAATTGAATCATAAATGATGCTAGACAAGACTATGATTACTTTGTAAATAAGTTGAAGATGAAAATATCTAAGTTTAAGACATGTTTATTGAAGGGTATGTGTACCCATGGATTCTTGTACATAAAAGAGTTGTGATTTAGAGTTAGTGAGACCTCGGGTACCGGCACTACTAAATTGAAAAGAGTTGAGATATATTTTGAGATATGGCCATGGAGCTATCTTGTGTTTGTTGATTAAGTCCGGTAGGAGGTAAACTAATTTTAGGTTTGGAAATTTATTCATGTCTTGAACTAAATAATTAGGTACATAAGTGAAGATGTAGTAAACCTGGGCAAATGTAAGTAGGACACTCTATATAGTCAGACGGAGGATTCCGGGACTATAGACCCAGTTGAGCGGAGGATTCCGGGACTGTGGTTGCTTCGTAGGAGACGGCCTTTTATTTTAAATCCGAGACTATGCGTAGTCAGGCAGATAGTTTACCGTTCTCCAATGTATATACGTATACCGGGACTAGGGGGCACTTGCGGGATGATTCGCACGATGAGGGATCTGTTATAATAGTCGAGCGGAGAATTCCGGGACTGGGATCCATATTCGTGGAATGATCTAAACCTTGTCTTATTATTGGGTAGTTTTCATGGCAAGGGACTGAACCATTAAATGTAGAGTACGTAGGTGCTTGCCCTCGGACCTATGTAGTATGAGATGCATAGAATCCGAATAAGTATGCATTAGTGTCATCCTAGTATAAAATGTGTACATTAGGCATTAAGGCATCACATACACTTACATGTTTAGAGTAATCACTTTTGACACTTTATTGTTCATTCAAATTGTGGTTTGTTAAAGTATGAAATCGTTATATGTACGGCATAGAGAGGATGACCGAGTATAACATTTTCGTCAGTTGTAAGTGACTAACGTGCCCACAGCTTAACATGCAGGTAATGGACTTTTATGAAGAAGTAAAGATGTTATGATGCAGTTGATGACTTACATTGATAAAGTTGTATATGTTGTATTTTATTTTCAATGTATTTCTTTTATTCTTCCGCTGTGTAAACAAAATGTAAAGAACTCTGATGTAAGTTGAAAAGTTTTAATTTCCTTGTAAAATTGTATGAAGTGAAGTATAAAGATCCTGTGAAATCTCGAATTCAGACTTATTTGGAATTCGGGGCGTTACACATTTCTCTTTTCAAAACTTTCATTCTTGCCGATGTGAGGACTAATTAGCTATAATTCTAGTCTAAATTCTGTTTTCATGTTCATTATACTTGTTCAGAAATTTCACAATTCATCATGTTTCTTTTCAAACAATTTTCCATGTACAACTTGCATATTTTTAAACAATCACCCATTAAATTCTACTCAATAATTTATAAGTCAAAATCTCATTTTTGAGCTCTTCACAATTTTCTATGTTCAATATAATCTCATCTTTAATTACAAAAGAATTATATTTTTTAAGAACCTTTATTAATCACTTTTCCCGAAATTTGCTTTTAAACCTCATTATAATAAATCAAAATGTCGTAGAAAGTTTTCCATAAAGTCTAGATATTTTTCTGATATTTCAAATAATTTTTCTCTATTTTTAAAATGCTTAAAACTCAAAAAATAATATTTTATCCAAAAAAATAAAAATAAATATTTGGCCGAAGCCAGGAATCGAACCGAAGCACAACAGAGCCTGCCCAACTACAGTAACGCTTTTAATGCGCCGCCGAAGACCAAAAAGTCCACAGTGACTTGCTGTTTAAAGTGGGACTTAAATTGTACTTAAGGTTCTGTGTTCGGGGTTTTGAGAAAAATCAGATTTTTGAAAAAAGAATGTTTCTGTCGAGACTTGAACCCCAAACCTCTGGCCTTGCTCGCTACTGTAACAGCTTCTAAAATGCACTCGATGACCAGTAGGTCCAAGTGGCTCACTCGTAAAGAGTTTTGATTAAAACACTTTTGTTTGTGACTGTACTGTTTCTAGATTATTCTATAAAACTCGATTTTTCTCTTTCAAATGGTTCTTATAAAAAGTAAATTTTTTCCTGAGTATAATTTCTACAGAAAAATAGTAGTTTGCATTTTTCATAATGTTCATGGAATTCATTTTTAACACAAAAACTCTTTCTCCCTTAGTTAGTTTAAACCACAGATTAAAATAAACTCATTTCAACATAAAACATTTGTTTCTACTAAAATCTTCTTATTAACAATTTTCCTCATTCTCATTGAGTTCAAATACAATTTTCTTTCTTTCATTCCTTACTAAGGATTTAATTGATCAATTTAGTCCTATTTTCCCAACTACATATTTTAAGAAACAATTAGGGCTAAATAAATCAAATTATCACAATTCTACTTATATAAGGCACAAAAACACATTTTTATCATAATTTCATCTATTTAACATTTCATGCCAATTAAATTAAATTCCATAATCTATCCATAATCACAATTTTCGCATATTGCATCTTTTCATGCATAAACAAGTTTCAAAACAAATCATAATTCACCCATTTTAGCATGCAAATAAACTACCAATTCATCATACACATATTCACATATACATTCTATTTATTCTACTATTTTTTTCATGTAGATTATTTTGGTGTTCTTTTCTTCTTAATCTCCTTAGACAAAAGCATGGCAATTTCTTTCCTATTCATTTTAGCATGATCACAAATTCAATCCTAGCATGGTATCTAACTAGAAGCTTGAGAAATCACCCACCTATTTTGAAGAAACACAAATGAAGAGTACTCCTAGAAATCTCCTTGAACAATGAACGATCCTTCTCCTCCTAGATTGTGCCACAAGTTGCCTTCTCCTCCTTGTGCTTGATGGAACCCGAAGCTCTCCTTCATCCTTGGTGAAATGGTCGGCCTCCAATTGAAAGGGACACACAAATGCACACTCAATCTTTTGTTCACAACTCTCATTCTTTTTCTCACTTTTTGTTTGTTTGTTTCTTTCTCTTTTTATCAATTTTTTCCAAGTGTGTTGTATGAAGAAATGGAGGGGGTATTTATACATTTTTTTGAGTGAAATGGGGGGCTAGGATGAACTTGATAGTTGTGTATTAGGAGCTAGGATGAACTAGGGAGTTAAAGCAACTACCAATGAACTCAAAACCTCCTCTCCACTACACCAACTCACCCCCCTCTTTCTTGCCATTTCCAGCCTACCCCATGCTCCACCCAAGACACGTGCTAGTGCAATGCACGTGTCACACAACACACCCTTACTTACTAGTTGTACATATTTATTTAATTAATTGTCTACAAAACTAGTCTACACTACAAGTTATGACAATTCAAAGATAATTAAACTAGTGAGCTCAAATTAGTGGGCTTTAGAACCCATGGGCTATTAATTAAAATAATTGATTAATTAGTGTGGGCTAAGAATAAGCAATTAGGTCTAGAATCTAAATATGATTTTTAAAATAAAAAGAGAAGGATTAAAATATTTGTTTATTTTATGAAAATAAATAATTTTCTAGGGAAAAATACACATAAATTTGTACTTGCAAAACACGTAAAAATCAACAAACTCTTATTTAATTATAATTAAAAATTCAGGATGTTACAGTAGATATCTCTCTTGTTATGTAAGAGAGATAAATCTTATCTAAGTCACTCACATTCCTCTGCATGATTTGTAGTATATCTAATAGTCGACTTTATAATTACCTTATTACATGCAACGTTTGACGGCATTAAAACATATAACTTCTCATGTAAGGAACCATAGTGACTTCAAGTCAATGGACTACATATACCATGGTCACTGCAAGAACCGCTTATGACACTCACGTAATGATCCATGCAGAGTTCTCATGGTAGATTAGTCTAGTACATTATTACTTTCACATATACCCATATGAAGACTCGATATCTCATATTCATGACTCGTGAGAATGGTTATGAGTCTACGCACACACTAGTCTCTATATATTATCATTGTCCTAATTCACAATATTACTTGACCAGAAAAGCAAAAATCTCCTAAAAATACTCTCCAACGGCCTCACCATTTCGATCGCCATCCTGGCGATTTGAAATCAGCTCGCTATCCGCTCGCTAAACTTGGCAATCTGATTTTCGCTCGCCAAAGGTCGTCCTCTCTTCATGCCGGAGATCAAGGGGATTTCCAACAGTAAGTTTTCTTCCCGCTCATTAAAATCGACAGTATTTTTTCTTGAATTTCTTCAATCTCTTCAATTTGTTCTTGGTAGATTGTTGCTCCTTCTTCTTGTTGATCGGGATCTTCTTATTGTTCATCGGGTTGTTGTTCATCGAGTTCTTCTTCTTCTTCATCAGGTAAAATTTGTTCTTTATTTTAAATTTTTTTTTGTGTTTGGAGAATGGAGAATGGAGAATGGAGTTTATATTTGACTTGATTGTATAGTTTCATGCTTGCTGGTAATGGGTTTGGAGAATGGAGAATGGAGAATGTAATTATATATGATCAGTTTAGTTTATTGCTGCCATGGCTTGAGCACCCAACTCATCTCAATACTAACTATATCAGTTTAGTTTAGTTTATTATCATTTTAAGAGTTTGGTACTTCAGTCAGTTTGAAAGATTATATGTTGCCTTGTATAGTTGTGTCATGATCACAATCAAATTTAGTTAGTTATTTCTTACCTTGTACACATACATTGATAATTTGAAAATCAGAACAAGAAATTATATTAAAGCCACACGATTAATATTTGCATTAAGATGCCATTGAATTCAATCTGAATGTTTAATCTTTTTACACCTACTAATAAAAAAATTGTTACAAAATTGACAAGAGAATTTTAGATTGTCAAGATCAAAGAGAAAAACAAGCAGAACATTAAAGATGAAAATCATCAGAAAGCTTCTCTCTAGATTGTCAGATGACTTTGCTGAGTGGTCAGGAGCTTTGATCTTTAGGATTCATGCCTTCAGGAGAAGGTGACTCTAGTACATACCCAAATTTGCCTTCTTCAGAAACGTTGTATCTTTGTCATGCATCAAGTGTTGTATTAAAATACAGAAGATCAAAGGAGGAGAAAAAAAATAGTTTTTAGTGAGGATATTATTAGTTATGAGTTCAGAAAATTTTACCTTGTTTTGATATGGTATGAGTTGAGTCGTCGAAGTTAATCGGCCAGAGGAAATACCCCAGCAATCCTTTCCTCATTGAAAATGTGATCTTCTCATCACTACTTCAAGGCTGTCGAAGCTGACCCATACACCTCTCATCAATCAATAGGAACACTTGCACTATGATTATATAATTAGTTTAGTTTATATGATCAGTTCGCATTAATTATATATGATCAGTTTAGTTTATGCTTGCTATAGAGAAGGAGATATATGCTTGCTATAGAGAAGGAGATATATGCTTAAGTGTATCTTTCCCGTCACCAACTTACATAATGATATACTTACTTCACTGATATACTTACTTCACTGGTCTGTAGATGTGAATGCGCCACAAGAAATGAACCATATCTGAATGACTAAAGCCTTTCTGAATGACTAAAGTACCATAGTTCAGATTTCTGTATGGAGTTATTGCTTTTAAGTGTCAGTGAATAACAGTTGTAAAGCCTGACACAAAATTTTCTGATTTCAACAAAGAAAATAGAAGGGGGGAGATTTTGTGTCTTGTATAACAGTTATTGCTTTTAAGTGTCAGTGTATAACAGTTCAGATTTCTGTCAAGTTTGGTCTGGATTCGTATGAGTGCAAGTTTGCATCCATTTCTTGTTCTTGAATCGAATTTTGTGTCTGATCTTAGTGTGCTAGACACACGATAATTAAGAATCATATTTTGTTTAGTCGATGCTTCAGCTCCCTTTCAGTTCAATCTTTTCATTTGGGGATTCTGATGAAGGCGAGTAGGTATCTACTTTTTTAGGCAACATGATCATGTGTGCCTGAATGGGTTTCCCAGCATTCCTTTTTTACTGTGATTATTATTAGTACATAAAATGCATGTATCATCTCAGTATAGATGAAACAGATTTGGCAATTATATAATGATAAGTATGATTTTATCCTTTAATGTATATTGTTCTCTTTCAGAAGTTTATGTAGGATCAAAATTTCTTCTTTTCCTCAAACTACAACAAAATGTTTAATGAGTATCTGATAAAAGCCTAAGCTTCGGCCTTATTTTCCCTTTTTGATAATTATAGTTTGTTAAAGTCATATTAACTGATCTTTTGTTGATGTTCTTGAGTATCTAGACCTAATTCCTCTGAGGTGATCTAATTCTTTTGTTCTTTTTACTTGGACTTCTCTAGGATTCCCTTCACAATGCTAGTGGTACAAAAGGCTGTGAAGATGGTATGGGATCTTCCTAATGTGATGAGAGTATCCTACATTTTTTTGTTTGTCATGCTTTGTTGGATGGTGTTGTGGTCATTTGGAGTAGCTGGTATCATTGCTCTTGGTGCAGATGATGGTGCAAGTTGGTGGCTTCTTGTGGTGAGCTGGCAAGTTTTCTCTTTTGTCTTTGAATCTTTAAATTAAGATTTTTTTAAACTAAAATCTTAACCACCTCGCAATTAACAGTATTGTTGCTATTTACTGCAGGTTTTCCCTGTGAGTTTATTTTGGACTGGTGCTATGTTTTGTAATACAGTACATGTAATAGTATCTGGCATGGTTTTTCTGGTTCTTATCCATGGTGGTCGAAGTGCAGCATCCATGCCAAAAAAACCATTAATTAAATCACTGCGCTATGCAGTCACAACTTCGTTTGGTAGCATTTGCTATGGATCCCTTTTCACAGCAGCCATACGGACATTGCGTTGGGAGGTAAGTGCAGCTGCTACCTTTCAATCTTTTGAAGTAGAATTTAAATTAATTTTTCTTGAAAATAGTTCCCTCCCCCCTTTTAAAAAAATGATTTTAATCATATCTTTATTAGAAATGAACCATATTTCTGTTGTTTACCAATGTCTCAGATCAAAGGAGTTCGATCAAAAATAGGCAACAACGAGTGCTTGCTTTGTTGTGTTGATTTTTTATTTCACCTTGTTGAAACACTTGTTCGTTTCTTCAACAAGTATGCATATGTCCAGGTGTGTACTATTTTCACATTTACTCTTTTATGGGTTACCTCATGCTCATATAATGATGAGGACATCAAATCTGTTTTATTTTGTTTTGACAATTAATTAAAATGTATGGATATCCAATCCCTCATGTCTTTCTTTTTCATGCTCTAGATACTTTTTTTTATTGTAACTATTTATTAGTAAATAAAAATTAAAACATTTATGGCTAGCCAAAATAGATAGCATGGTTGGAGTGTTAGCTTTTTTTGCTAGCCATATTATCCATTTTGTTATCTATTTTGGCTATTATAGCTAGCCAAAATAGCTAGCATGGTTGGAGAAGCTCTTAGAAATCTCCTACTTTTATTCTCCTTTTAGCATTTTAAAAAGAAAAAAATGAGAAATTTTTTTGAGCAAAAGTGACTTTAGCATAATATATTGTATATAATATATTGTATAGACTAGTATAACCATGTGCAATATTGCACAAAATTTTTTTAAAATTGAGAAAATAACAAAACCATTTTTTAAAAAAATTATCTAATAATATTTATAGAATATTGCGCAATTTTTAAGGTTTGATTATGGGATACTATTATAACATTGTGCAATATATTGCACATAAATTTTTTTTAAAAAGAGAAAATAAGAGAACTATTTTTGAAAAACTCTAACAACATCTATACAATATTGCACGCTTTTTAAGATTTGATTAAGAGATTTGATTGCACTTCAAAATTTGGATGAAGAAAGAGTGAGGGGTTTCCTCCTACATTTGCTCTCCTTATTTTATTTAAAAAGAAAAAATTTAGAAAAATTCTTGGACTAAAAGTGGTCTAGTAAAATATATTGTATAGATGGTTCTAGTTCAAAATTTGGGTGGAGAACGAGTCAGGGTTTGTCTCCTCCATTTTTCCTTCTTTTTTTTGTTTAAAAAGTTCGTGTGCCAAAAATTATTTTTGCATAATATATTGTATAAAAGTATAAAGTATAATATAATAATTCCAACGATTTTGTAGATACTGTTTTTAGAAGTACTTTGACATTAAAATCGGATGTCGACCACCACTTTCTAGTTGAACACCCATATATTCATTCACTATATTACAGGTCATCTTCGATCGTTCTTTCGTTTTGCAAAAAGGTTTTCTATGATTTTAGAATTGCTTGATTTCTCCAAATTTTGCACAATATTTTCCTTTTATTTCTACAGGTTTTCCTGAAAATTTTCTATGGAACCATATATGATTTTTTTGGAATATTTTTGCTAAAAATCAAAATGTTTGTGTAGTTGCTCTTGATCCATGGCTTTCCAAAAGGCAAAGCATGCTAGAAAAGTAAATTTAACAAGGACTTGACAAATAATTTTTATCTTTGCGTACCAGAACCTATCAAAGAGTAGCGCTAATTGTTATACACTTTTTTTGCTTAAAAGTTTGGTATACTCTAAGATGTGTCTTGATTCTTGCAGGTGCACTTGAGAAAAATCATGTCATCACTGTTGTCAGTTTACTATGCTTAGTGTACCAAGCTAATCCAACTAATGATGGAGCTTGGTTTTTTCTAGAAATATCTAGGAGAATTATCTAGCAAAATAATTGCTTTTGAAAATCTAAAAGTGCTAGAGTTCTCTGTCATGAAAAATGGTTATGTTGCATACTTCCATCACGAAAAATGGTAATGTTGAAAAACTAAATTGGTGCATGTGATTAAAGCACATAACAATTTCAAAGATTCTACATTGTTCCATCCTCCTCTATATAAGGATGTGATCCTCCTCATTTTAGAAGCAAAAACTTGAGTTCTACTCCAAAGTGAAGTGAGGTGTTCCACTCCAAGTAGAGGGTGAGAGTTCTTAGTCTTTTGTATACCACTGTAAGTGTGAGAGTAAGAGTTCTTTTATTCTCTTGTTGTACCCAATATTTGAATAGTGAAAGAAGTTTATATCGATGCTTCATGGACATAGGCATAAATTGTCGAACCACGTTAATTCCTTGGTGTCATTATTATTTATAATTTCTTCTTTTCTGTGCTATTTTTCGATCCATAATGGAAAGTGGTGGTGGCTACATGATAAAACTCAACAATTCCAACTAGGTCATGTGGAAACCATTGATGGAGGATATTCCCTATTGCAAGAATTTGCATGATCCGATCTAAGCTCTCGATGCCAAGCTAGAGAAAATGTCAGATGCTGAGTGAAAGAAGCTGAACCGGAAAGCTATTGGCCATATCAGAGAATGAGTGGATGATAGCGTGTTCCACCATGTCTCTAAGGAGACTGACGCCCATGCTGTTTGAGTGAAGCTTGAGTCTTTGCTCAAGAAGAAGACGCCTGCAAAGAAAGCCTTCATGATTAAAGAGCTCATCAACTTAAAGTACAAGGAAGGTACAAGTGTAGCTGAGCATGTCAACAATTACCAAAATGTGCTCAACCAGTTAGTCACCATGAACATGATGATCGACAACGAGATGCAATCATTCTTATTTTTGGGATCCTTACCAGACAGCTAGGAGATGTTCGTAGTAACTGTAAGTAATTCTGCTCCTGATAGTGTTCTTACTATGGAAAATATTAAAAGTTGCATATTTAATGAAGAAACAATGAGAAAAGTTTCAGGCACAGAAAATAGTCAAGTCTATGTAGAACAGGGGGAGGAGCAAGTCTAGAGCACCAAGAGATCATGACGGTGGTCATAGTCGGTCAAGGTCTAGAATTAGAGGTACCTGTCATCATTACGATAAAGAATGCGACATGAAAAAGAACTGCTGCAAATGGAAGAAATAACAAAAGCAGAGGAATGACCAAAAGAAAGAAAACAGTAATCACACTACCGCAGTGTTATATGGTGACGGAGTGGAGATCCTGTAACCCCTGCTTTCCCAAAAATGTATTTTAGTGTATTTTCTGTATTTAAAAATTTTCGCAAATTATTTTTTCGGTTTTCAAATTCTTTTGTCGAAATGTACTGTTGGATCTCCTATAAAAATCTGTTTTCGATCAATAATTTTATTGTAACTATTTTCTATGATTTATATTATAATGCAAATCTTATTTTGGTTATTATTACCTTGATTTCGATTATTATTATTGATACTGTTATTATTTTTATCATTTTCTTATTATAATTATTATTGTCAGTATTATTATTTTTACTGTTATTTTTATTACTGTTATTGTTATAACTGTTATTGTTTTTGTTTTTATTATTATTATTAGTATTTCTATAAAGTTCTATTATTATTTTATTGGATATTTACCCTAACCCGCTTTTAAACCCAAACCCATTAAAATACCCTATACCCGATCTCTAACTACCCCAAACCTGTTATCATCTTTCCCTTACACCCGTTTTCACCCCCAAAACGCCATCAGCCCAAACCCTTTACACCCGAAACCCACTTCACACAAAACCATATTCATCCGCCGTCACCCCTGTTTCTCAGCCTAACCCTAAACCCCTACCCTCACCTATTTAAAACCCCGCCCGATCACCTTCCACCCTTAGCCGCTCCTGCCTCTATCTCATCACGACCTCCTCTTCGTCCTCCTGTGGCCTTCCCCGTGCTCCTTCCCTTGAGCGATGCAGCCACCCAACCGTCGCAACCCTCCTGTCCCCTGCTCCCTGTCGCACCACCCTGTGCGCACCTTCCCATCGTCCTCCTCGCCTACAACGGCGACTGCACCCGCCACAGCGTTGCCCTCCACCCAGTCGCGCCTCCCCGGCGTCACCCTCCACTGCAGGCTAGCATAGCCGTCAGCCCCCGAGCCTCCTCATCGCGGTGCCGACCACGACACTCCCCCGACGCCGGCCAGAGAACAGTAGCGACAGCCACCACTGTGTGCTGCGCAGCCAGCTAGTGGCCTTCTGACGTTGTCCCGTTTGCCATCCTCCACTTCTTCGATGCACAACAGCCATAGCCATCTCTCCCTTGCTCTCTTGGTGGGCGGGTGCAATTGTGTTGTGTTGGGTTGTGTGGGTGTGCGGTTGTTCTCGTTTGGTTCGTGTAGTTGGGTGTTCTTTGCCGTTGGTTGTGTTCGAGGGCTTTTCTCGCTTTTGGATTTTATGTGTCCGTTGAGTTCATTGGCCGGAAATCCGTTCCTATTATTCTAGCTTGGAGTCATTTCGTCGTCGATTAAGGCAAGTAACTTGTACTCAAATTCCTTTGTATGATACAGATCATAGATACCGCTTGTAGTGTAGTTGGATTCTAGAGACAATTCGTGTGTGAAATCCCTTGTTGATATTATCCCTATAGTGATTTGACCATAGTTGCCTCACGACACAATATTGACATGAACAACTTAGGTTTGTCCGTTCTTGATTTGATCATGTATGTGAGACTTTTTGTGAGAATTTGGATATTTGTGGAGAACCATGTGATAGACTTGTTTTAGATATGTTAATTACCCTATTTCATGATGTTTGGACACTTGGTAGACTCGATTTCATGTTTGGTTGTGGTTGGATCAAGTTTTGTTGAATCTATGTTGATTTTGGTTTTTGAGAAAATTTATGTTTTGCCGATATTCTGTCTTGGTCAGTAATATATTTTATATTAAGGTCAGTATCTTAATTTCAGTATGAAACATGATTTATAGAGAAATTTATCTGCTTTCCAACCCCTCTGACCTTTCTCGATTTCCTTTTCGTATGTGTGAGATATGACTGTTTTACTACAAAGGTGTAGATCTTTTCCAGATTTCGTTTCTTAGTGATTTTGATGACTAAATCATTTTGATACTTGTGCTACACATATTATTTTGATCCAAAACTTTGTTCAGTATTTCTTTATCTAGTTAGGGATTACCCAGAATTTTGGTGGACTTTATTGATGAGTTTTATATACCGTTTCATGCTTGTTTATAAAGACTGTACTTTCAGTATTTTGCTCGTTGTTCTGTAAAGAATCGTATTTTCACCCTGATTCCTTTTACTATATGAAAAATATTTGTGAAATATAAAAGTTATCTTATTCTATCTATGTTCATCTCCCTTTGGCGGATTTGCATTTCATTTCACTGGTTGCGAGATATTATAATTTTCGTACAGCAGTGTTGAGAATTCCAAATTTTCCAAACTATTGTTTATTGATGTTTTCTGATTTTTGATGACTAATCTAATTTTACTGGAAAATTTTGAAACTTTATATTTTGATACAAGACAGATAGGGGAATACCCCAGATTTTTCGTGGATTTATTTATTGAGTTTTGATGTTGTTTTCCTGACTGAGAATTTGATTTACTGACTTCTGGCTAAACCTAATTTATGAATTCAAATCAGTTTTGAGTTAAGTTTTTGTGAATTAGTATATAACTTATTTATATTCTCTGGATTCAGTTGGGAGTCTATTTTCTAGACGTTTCGACGGATTCAGATTTGCATGTTTGTAACTTTGGGAATCACTGTTTTACTACAGTGTGGTCTTGCTGTCCTGAACTAGAGACTTGGCTATTTTATTCTTTTATGAACTATCTTGCACTCGTACTTGTTTATCTTGCAACTTGCACTTGTCACTTGATCATACCACGATATACTTGTTTGTTTCGTGACACATACATGTTTGTTTGACATTAATAATAAATTAACCAAGCCGGGATTTTAAAGGGACAGATCTAATAGTGGATAATTCAGAAACGTGTACTCGGAAGAGAATGTATTGATTCTATGTGATACTTGGCTTGATACTTGAGACTTGGCTTGATACTAGAGATACTTGAGATTTGGCTTGATACTTGATATTTGAGGCTTGATATTTCACTACTTGAGAATTGATATTTCACTACTTGAGACTTGATATTTTGCTTGGGGCTTGATACTTCACTCTTGAAGCTTGATATTTCACTACTTGATACTTAAGACTTGATACTTGATACTTGATTCTTGAGGCTTGTCCCTGTGTACACTGCCCTGTATAGTCCTCTATGAAATCTAAAGCGAAACTGTTTATTGTAGCAACCATGTGTTATAATATGGGGCGCATGAAGTGCTACCTAGATAGTAATCACTATAAGACTTGATACATGATTCTTGAACATGATACTTGAACATGATACATGCTTGCTTGACACTTGACTACATGATACATGAGACTTGTTTATATGAGACTTGATACATGACACTTGATACATGATTACACGATACTTGTCACTTGATGTTTGTTCACATGATACTTGTTACTTGACACTTGTTGCATGCTACTTGTACTTATTCACCTTATCATGCTAGTTGTTTATTTTGACATCATGCTTATTCCATGCTATTAGTTATAAGTTTTCCCCCTGTACTTGTATCCTGCATTACAAGCGGCCCGTAACTAGCAATTGATGGGTACCTTGTTTTCTCTTTTCTCTTCCCTGCAATTGTTAAATTGCAGATTTTGGAGAACAGGTTCCAGACGGTATTGGTGATATGAAGTATTAGTGTATGAAGTATTAGTGCTGGATTTTATTATTATTATTTTTTATAGTTTGCTTGAACAATATTGTATTCTTGTACTTAGATTTATTTTTTGTATTTAGGCAATGTGATCCAGGATATTTGGTTTATTCAGATCATGACTATTTAAGATTTATATATTTGGTTTCAAGTTTTCTTGTTGGTATTTTGGTTCATATGTGCATGTTGGTTGATTTTTTTGCTTCCGACTCTGATTATTTTGTGAGATGCTATAAAGATTCTTGAACAGCTTATGGATGATGAAAATCATTCGCTGAGCTTTTGTCGCGTATCCGTATTCCGTATTCTCTTTTGGGAAGCGGGGCATGACAGATCCTCCCTGTTGGAGAATGCCTACATGTTAGTAATCTTAGTCAGGGTGTTGAATGGATTTTTTATAATGGTGCTTCCGTCCATGCTACATCGAAGTGAGAGTTCTTCTGCAGATATGAAGAATGTGACTTTGCAGTGGTGAAGATGTGCAAAGAGAGTCACTTCAAAATTCTTGGGATTGGAGATTTTTGCCTCCAAACGAGTCTCGGATGCCAATTGTTACTGAAAATGTGGAGACATATTTCTGGGTTACATCTCAATCTGATTTCTATAGGTGTGTTGGACCTAAAAGATTATGAGCACTATATTGGCAATGGAAGATTGAAGTTGACCAAGGGCTCGATGGTGGTAGCAAGAGCCAAACTTTGTTGCACTTTGTACATGTTCTATGCTTTGGTCTGTCAAAGTGAGTTGAATAATGTGGAGGGCTCGTCTCCAGATTTGTGGCATAAGAGGTTTGACAACATGAATGAGAAAAGCCTTCAAGTTTTGGCAAAGAAGTCACTCGTTCCCTTCACAAAAGGTATGCCTATTCAACGTTGTGACTTTTGCTTATTTGGAAAACAACATAGAGTTAGTTTTGTCACTTTCTCTACAAAGAAAGAAAGAATTGTTGGATCTTGTGTATTCTAATGTGTGTGGTCCCATGAAGGTGGTGTCATTAAGAAGAAATATATATTTTGTTACTTATATTGATGATGTTTCACACAAAGTTTGGGTTTATTTGTTGAGAACTAAAGACCATGTTTTCGAGACATTGTGAAAGTTCCATGATATGGTGGAGAGGGAGACTAGAAGATCTCTCAAGTGCCTACGTAGTGACAACGGCGGACAATATACATCTCATGAGTTCACAGATTATTGTGTGAAGCATGGTATCAGGCATGAGAAGACCATTCCTGGCCCTGTACTGTTAGGTTTCGATGGTAGACTCAGATCAAATACACAGCGGAAAAATTACAAAGAAATATCGAAACCTAGCCCTAGATCCATACAAAAACCATAAATCGTGTTTAGAAGTTATACATTGAAGATGGATCTATTATCTCCAATGAATGTCGATCCGCACTGCATTATTGCTGTGCCTCTACGGTATCGGATCAAATCAAGCTTTCCTTCACGCCGCGGTGCTAGCTGCAGGAAGGAGATGTTTCTCATGATCTCTCTCTCTCACAATTTCTGTGACGGTTAGAATTTTCTCATGTAACACTTTTCCAAAGATACGTATCATATATATTGCTGTAGAAAATTAACCTTAAGAGAGTAATGAGATTGTTAGACTCACAATCTGATTTGGTTCAGATTTGTGTGTGGGCCTTTGAACTTTAGTCAGCCCATTTAATCTAATTAAATGTCAAATCAATGTCAGAAGTCCAAGTCTTACTTGGATCCCCAATTAAACTTATCTTATGAATTTAAATCTCAATTTCAATCCATTCTAACTGTGTGGCCCTGTAGGTTCCCGTTACGTTGACAATAATACTAAAATCATATTCTAGTATTACAAATAGTGAGCGGTATCTCACAATACATCACTGTTACTCAAGTAACGGGAATGTTATTGATTAGACATAACCTATTCGTGACCAATGTTACCATGTAGTCTAGTCACTTTGTCCATATATCTTAATTGACCACAAGGCATAGAGCGTGTCACCCTTGTATAGTTCAATCTTTGCTTTCTTGATGTCCGAGTAGACATACTAAAATGAGCTCAATATCTCATATTGACTCATTTGAGCATGGTCATTCATTTTGCAGTCTCACCCAATCAAGGGGCCCATAGATATCGCTCCTGTTATGTAAGAGGGACAAATCCTATCTAAGTCACTCACATCCCTCCGCATGATTTGTAGTATATCCAATAGTTGACTTTATAATCACCTTATTACAGGCAACGTTTGACGACACTAAAACATATAACTTCTCATGTAGAGAACAGTAGTGACTTCAAGTCAAAGGACTATATACACCATGGTCATTGTGAGAACCGCTTATGACACTCACGTAACGACCCATCCAGCGTTCTCATGGTGGGTCAGTCCAGTACATTATTACTCTAATATGTACCCATGTGAAGACTTGATATCTCATATCCATGACCCTTGAGATATGGTTATCATTCTACACACATACTAGTCTCTATGTATTATTGTTGTCCTAATTCACAATAACACTTGACAAGAGACATTTAAGAATAGTGTTATGATTACAACCAATAGGATCTCACAATCAAGTTGTGCACTCGATATCCCATGGTATTGAACCTACTATTCTAAGGACTTTATTATGTTCATTTAATCACAATAAACAACACAATAAATGAAATGACTCATATATGAAATAAATATCATAATTCAATGTAAACTAGTAATGTCAATATACAACTGGCCTCTAGGGCATACACCAACATCTACAACACAATGATGTTACCGAGTGAATGAACCGTACAGTCTTAGAGAATGACCGGTCTATTTTGAGGACTGCCAAGCTACCAAAGCAGTTTTGGGGTGAAGCTGTGAGAACAACCTGCTATTTGATTAACAGATCACCTTCTGTTTCGTTGGGTCTTGAAGTTCCAGAAGGAGTGTGGACTGGAAAAGAGTGAATCTTACTCTCATTAGAAGGTGTATGGTTGCATTGCTTTTGTGCATGTGCCCAATGAGCAAAAGACGAAGTTAGACAACAAGACTACTTCGTGCATTTTTCTCGGCTATGGAGATAAGGAATTTGGCATTTTCTTGTGGGACCCAAAAGCAAAGAAACTTATTGTAACCCTTGTTCCCGTATATATGTATTTTTCCGTGTATTTTTCGTATTTAAAATTTTTGTAAATTTCTTCCCGCTTTTAAATTCTTTTTCAACTATTACAATTTTCAATTGATCGAATTTTAACAAAATATTATTCTGGTTTCTAAGAAATTTTCTATCTCATTTTATTATTCAAAAATTATATCTATTTCGAATAACGGTGTATTTTAATTTTATTTTATATTCCTAATTGATCGAATATTTACATTTTAGCCCAAAACAATTTTATCATTGCTATTTGGGTTTTAATGATTTCGTTAAACTCAAATCCTATCTTGATATTTATATTTTTAATATTACTGTTATTATTATTACTATTATTATTTCTATCATTTTTCTTACTATTACTATTGTCATTAGTATTATTGTTATTATTATTATTATAATTTTTGTTGTCACTATTATTATTAGTACTATTATTATTACTGTTATTATTATTATTGTGTTTATGATAATTGTTATTATTGATATTATTATTATTAAAAATTTTGACTGTTTATTAAAAACCCACTTCTATTTGTTAATTGCATTTGTAGTCATTTCAAAATAAATTCTATATTGGAATGCAAATTACATTTTATTATAAATCATATTTTTATTAGTAATTTATTTTTCTATTGGATTTTTAACCCAAATCGTATAGCCTATTTCCTATTGGATTCTTAACCCGAAACCCGCATCCATTAACCTACCAACCCATTAAGCTTAACCCTAATTCTAAATCCTATATATACCTGGTAATCACAAACCCTAATTAACTCTTCAACCCTAATTACCTCTCTTAATCCCGCCGCCTAATACCGCTACCCTGTTCATCGTCCCTTACCTCTCTCCCTCCTCTATTTCTCCACAACCCACCATCAACCTTCGCCCCTCATCGAACCACCCTTGTCATCGTCACCTGCACCTCGAGCTCCATTCAGCCACCGCCCTCATCGAGCCCTGCCACCTCCCAACCCCGTCGACCTTCACCTGCATCCCCCAGCATACTCGACCTCCTATCTCGACCATCGCCATTGCCCTCGTCCCATCACCTTCGTCGACCCATCCTCTTCGCCTTTTGGTCACAACTCCAACCACGCGACCATCAGCCCATCCTCCTTCTCTGTTTTCCTCCCAAAACAGAGCTCTGAAACCACCTCCTTCCCCATTCATCTCACCCCCATCGATTCGCTAGCTGCCACCGCCATTCACTGTTAGTACGTTGCCTTGTGCCCTGTGCCGACCACCGTCAGCCTCGCTGCCCACCTCGTCTTCCTCTAGTCACTCCCACCACCCGCATCTTCTTCTTCATCTGGGTTCTCGTCAAACCCATCAGCAACACCATGGCTGCCTCCGCTCATCCTCTTAGTGCTCCCATCCCCATCGACTCCGATCTTCACCCCTGTGCTCTCGTCGATTCCTCTGTTTTCCCCAACAACAAAAAAAGCCTCCTACGAGCCTTCCCCTGAGCGCCATCTACCACCACTGTTGCCGACCAGTCGTCGCCTCTGCCAGTCGCCGCCCTACCTACCGTGCTGCCGATACCCCACTGCAGTCGCTCACCATCGCAGAGCACTCCCCCCTCCTTGCTCTGTTTTGGTGATCTCGCGATCTGGGCCGTTCGATCATCATTGTGATCGTGATCATCATCTCCATCACCATCAGAGTGATCTTGGCCATCCGATCTTGATCTTGATCTTCGATCTTAGCCGTCGATCATCTTGATCTTGATCTTGATCATCATCTTGGTCATCGCTCGCAATCTCAACCATCGATCATCTTGATCTTGATCATCATGAAGATCCGTGTGTTTGTGTTCGTTGCCCAGGATCCGTTCTCGTTATTCTCTTTTCGTCAGATTCGTCGTCTACACCCCCAAGGCAAGTAACTGGTATAATTTCTGTTTGCATATACAAGTACTAAGTACCGCATGTAGTATAGTTGTTTCAAGATCCATTCCCATGAAAAACCATGGTTAGATCTCGTCTCTAGGTGTTGATCCATCCATAGTTGTCTCGTTACACACACGACATGAAATAACTTAGAAATAATTAATTCTTGTTGCATATATGTATGTTTTTCGTAATTCATGATGTGTTGTATGGTCTTGTATGCATGATGTGTTAGTCGTAGTATATCTTATTGAAGACTTGTTGAACACCCCAAACCATGTTTCTTGGACATCTACTATACCATGCTTGTGTTTTGTTTTGATTTGAATTTGTTGCACATGAACTAGTCGATTTAATGCATAAAAGGATTTCTGTTTTTGCTGCTGCCCCATTTTTTTAGTATTTTAGACCGTGCTGAGACTAGTAAATGAAATTAAATTGTGAATACAAATTGTAGACACTGTTGTCTATTTTCCATAATTTCTGACAGATCTCAGTTTCGATTTGTGAGTTGCAAGTTATTGCTGTTTTACTATAGATGTGTAGAAAATTTCAGATTCTGTTTTATATGAATTCTGTATGGTTATTTATTTTTATACTGATGTTAAAGATAAGATCTTGATCCAATATTTTTCTGGGTAAAACTAGACTTGATTGGGATTAACCCCTAATTTTTGTGGATTTAATTGATGGTATTTATAAACTATTCTATACTTACAAACAACTACTATACTTCCAGAATTTTCATACTATTCAGTAAAGAACCTTAATTTCAATCTGCTTCTACTTGCTGTTGATAAAAACTTTGTAAATATAAAATGTAGCCTACTGTATCTATTTTATCATCCTTTAACGGATCTGGATTTCGATTTGTATTTTGTAATCTATTATTGTTTTACTACTGCTGTGTCAAGAGTTTCAGATTTACGAATTTGATGCATCTTGCTGTCTTCTGATTTTATTTGACTATACTATCCATGTTGAAATATTATAAAACTTTATTTGCTAATACTAGACATACTAGGGAATATCCCTGATTTTTCTTAGATTTTATCAGTAAGTTTTTATGCCAATTTCATGTTTATGAATACAACCTTGTGATTTCTGGCTGAACATGTTTTCTGTATATAATTATGTTTTGAACCAGGTTTCTGTAATTATTATGTGACTTATATATATGTGCTGGATTTGGCCGGAATTTTATTTTCAAGATTTTCTGACGGATCCAGATTTTCATGTTTGTGGCGACGGGAATCTCAGATTTGGTCCAGTACTGTCTTGTTGTCCAGAAATGAAAGTTTTGTTGTCCTAACCTTTTATGAGTTGTCTGTCACCTGTGCATGTTTATGTTCCGACCTGAACCTATCCCTTGTCCTTGCCATGTTATTCATGCCTTGTTTTGTTCATGTATATGCATGTTTGATAATAATAACAAATAACCAAGTCGGGGTTAAGGGAAAGATCTAGTAGTGAAAAATATAGAAATATGTACTTAGAAGGGGGTCAGTGTTTCCCACCTGTTACGTGTTTCATGATTACATCATACATGATCCTGTTTACCTAATTACTTGACTACACACTTTCCTATAGGAAGGTGTACTCAGAAGAGGACCTGTAGGTTCTACATGTACCTGTACCTGTTTACCTGATCCCTGAGTACACAGCCCTATACAGTCCTCTATAAAATCTAAAACGTAATTTGTTTGAATGTAGCAACCATGTGGTAAAAGTTTGGGACGCATGAAGTGCTACCTTTAGGATTAAGTACAATACCTGTAATAAAATGATCACTTGCACATTTTGTTACCTGTACATGCTACCTGACACCTGTTAACCCTTTAGCTTTAGATAAATAATAACATAGTAGCATGCCTGAAGTAATTATTAACATGATGTCTCCAGCACCAGAGATTACTGACCAAGGGAGCCTGATCAAGTACAGCATGACCAGGAGGAGCTTTGTAATGCTTCGAATTTCATTTACATGTAATTTGTAGCATAACAGGATCTTTTACTTCAAATTTGTACAATTTCACAAGGAAATTAAAACTTTTTATTACACAATATAGTTCTTTACATCAACACAGCAGAAAATAAATGAATACAGCATGATATGTATACAAGTGTAACAGCTTTAGTATTTAAATAATCATCAACATAAAATCATCTTTATATCTCCTTGCAAATCCAAGTCCTGCATTTGAAACTGTGGGTACGTCAGTTGCATACAACTGTCGCAATACTATAAAATAGCGATCCTCACTATACCATAATATAACGATTTTCTTATTTTAGCAAACACAAACATGAATGCAAAACAAAGTGTGAAAAGTAACTATCCTAAACATATCAGTATATGATATGACCTAAATGCCTAATGTAGATGTTATACTACGATGTCACTAATGCATACTTATTCGGATTCTATGCATCCCAGTCTACATAGGTCCGAGGGCAAGCCCTTAAGGTACTCCTCATCATAGGGTTTACATCCCATGTTATGCAGCCTAACCCAACGAACATACTCCAACGCGTAGTCACCGAGGAGTCGCACCCCAAAGATATTGGACCTTACCGGCCTACCACCCACCTAAGTGGATTACCGGGCGTATCCTTAGCCACGAACCCTAGTAAATGAATCTCCCGCAACTACGAACCAAACCTACCCCTAGCCCTCCTCGGTGGATTTATCGGGCGTATCCTGTCCGTCACGAACATTCCAAGGGACTGCAGTCTCTTTATCGGCCTTTCCGATGATAGATGGACGTACCCTTAGCCCATATACATGGATTTACCGGACGTACTTGTTGTGCAATCTAGATACCTAAGTAAGTAGATAAACTAGACACAAATTAAAAACCTTGCAAGTGTACGAATCGTTTGAAGAAGCGTAGTGACGAGCAAGGGTCGATCCCACAGAGATTGTAGATTCTAACTTACTAATCAAAAAAATAGAAAACAGAATCTTAAAGTGTTGATCTAAAAGTCTAAGGAAATGAAAGGATAAAAATCTAAATTAAATAGCATCACAAGTCAAGTCACGAATATCTATTTGAGTAGTTGGGTATTGATTTCCACCTGTAGTCAATAATGCTAAGTTATATGCTACTCCAATTACTCATGTTTGTTCCTTTAAGGGCATGGTATCTACTCCTTAAAGTTAATGTTTTCCTAGGCCAAGAATTAGGCATGGTATCTACTCTAATTCGTTTCTTTCATTAAGTACTTAGCATGGTATCTACTAAGTTGCACTTAACGAAAACATAAGAACAATGGAAACGGACAAACACTTGAAGTTCTAGAAATTGGTATCAGATCTAGATCCTTCAAGTTGATTAAATCAAGAACCCCTAGAGATTCCCTTGTTACAAGTTATGAGCACGAGATACGGGTCGTCTCAATATGCTCATATAACAGCTTCAGATCTACACTGCACAACTTGATAAACTTAAGTTCTGTATGCCAGTCGACTGGCTGTCACTTCAGTCGACTGTCCCTAGAACATCTGAATAAGTTTGTTTTATGTAAATTGTTATTCGTTTAATCAGGTTTAATCAATAAGTAATAGAGTAGCATTGAGAAAAATATAAGCATTACATGACTACGGTTTCAATCTACCCAACTATGAAAGTTAGTTGCACATAATACAACCTTTATTGATTAATATAATAGAGTTCATGACTACAATAGAAATAAGAACTAGAGAGAAAGAACAGAAGAACGCTGGTTTGTATGATGTTGCGCTTCAGCCCAATCAGCAGTCAACTTGTTCTCCTTCTTTGATGCTTGCTGTCGATGGCCTTCTTGGCTGCTCTTGAGATAGTCCCAGAGATAGAGAGCTTTTGCCGCTTCTTTCTTGATTGGTATTTATAGAACAAGAGAAGAGGATTAGGGTTTGCATTCTTCTTTTATAGAAAGGTCCTCTTCTTTTTATTTATTTCCTTTCTTATCTTGATCTGCGTTTATTTCTTTCTCTTTTCTTCTTTTCTTCCTTTTCTGTTCTAATTTGGATTTAGATTTGGACGAATCTTCAAATATCTTATCTGTTAACTCTGTTGCCTACCAGTCGACTGGTGTTGGAGTAAGTCGACTGTGTCGAGACTTCTGCGTAAACTTGATTTCTCTGTTCAGTCGCCTGTGTGGAAGAATCAGTCGACTGATGCTCTGTAATATTCTGAGTTCATCCTTAAAATCCTGAATCTGCTTCGTTTTGCTGTTTTAGGCTGTTTCCCATGGAAAAGAGAAAATAAGAGTTAAATACCACATATAGAGCTTTTAAATGTGCATTTGCAATAAGATTATTACTCCTAAATGTGAATATTCTTGAGTCTATCAAATACCCCCAAACTTAGCTTTTGCTTGTCCTCAAGCAAACTAAAATTATGAACAAGGGGAAAATAGCAGTACTCACCCTTCATACCAAGAAAGTGTCTCATTATGCAAGCATCAAAATTTTACAATTAAAATTATAAACAATTTGCAAATAAAGTAAAAACAAGCATACCCACTTTCTCTAGTGCAATTGTCTAGTCATAATTCCCAACTCAATCATACTTGCCATGCAATTAATGTAGTTATAGTATGCAACTACTCAATCTGTGATTATCCCTTTTCTCTACTACAAACTGAGTAGCAAACTAGAGTTTTTTTTTTTTTTTTTTTTTTATAAATATATAGTCTCTTCTTTAAATTTGTCACTTGCCTTTTGACGCGAATGCAAAACATTTGTGATGAATCCACCCGGTTACTCAACAAGTCACAAACTTTAAAGTGCTTTGCATACTCATATTTCAACTTGCCGTTTGACGTAAAGGTAAACATTGGTGATGAATACCCCTAGTTACTAAGCACTCAAAACATTGGAGTAGATTGACTTTATTCAAATATATATATATATTTTATCACTCTATTTACTTAAACTCAATTTAGGACTAGATCTAAAGGGAATAATCACCAGAAAAAGCATCACATTTGTTTATTATGTATAATCGCATGACTCATACAATTTTGTAAGGCATTATGAAACTCAACAATCCTAAAGTAAATGAGTATCCTTACTATTACTTTCTACGAAATTGTTTATCCTAAAAAAAAAAAAAAAAAAATCAAAAGACTCCAAATGTAACTAACTAATACCCCCAAACTTAGATGGAACATTGTCCTCAATGTTCACATAAAACTTAAGGTAAATAGGCATGTGTCACCACCTAGTTTGAAGGAAAGAAAATAAAGAAATAAAGAAATAAAATAAATAAATAAATAGAGAGTGTAAGTACTCCCCTGAAAAATTGGGTTGCCTCCCAATAAGCGCTGTGTTTCTTGTCTTCAGCTAGACTTGATGAGTTGTGCAATGTATTGAATGGCTTGCGGCTCACAACTCATCTTATTATAAGGTTTCCCCTTCTGCCCATTCACCTTGAATGTTTGATTGTTCGTCAACGCTCTATGTGGGGAAACCTCTGCAACAATGTCTGGACCGTACCATCTTGACATAAGCCTGTCTGCAAGGGTCCACCTTAGTGCACCTTTGTGATTTTGCAAGACTCCCTGCAGCCTTGCTTCTTTGTGCATCCTGAAAGTTGCATCAACCGTCACAGGTAATGTCTGGTCTTCTCCCACATATTCAGACTTCAAATGGTCATGTAGTGGCTTCAGCTCCATGTCTGAGATCCTGGTAGCAGTCAACTTATTCCATTCATCAGTCGACTTGTCCTGGCAAACACAAGTGTTATCAGATACCAATTTTTCAAATGCAGGTGCAAGCTTACCTGAATATGACGTTGGAGTTTCAAGGTGATGCACCGTCTCTGCCATCCTCCAGTCATCGTATTCCTATTCAACATGAGATAATGTTAGAGGGTGTGTAACTGTTTCTTGTAATGGATCAGCACTATGTTCCTGAAATGTTTGGTCACCAATTTCCTGAACCACATCAACATTATAACATTCATGATCATCGTGTGGAAATTGTGATGCATCAAATATTTTAAACTCAATCTCTTCCTCTAGTGTTGTCCTTGATTGGAGCTGTTCTTATCCTCCAGGGTTGGGTATGGTTTGTGATGGGAATTCTCCTGCCTTTCTTTTACTTATCTCCGTAGCAATTTGACCAATTTGAATTTCTAATTTTTGAATGGCCTGTCCTTGTTGGTTGCTTGTTTGTTGTTGCTGTTGGAGTAATTGAAGAATGGTGGATTCGAAGTCCAACTTCTCATGTTCTTGTGCTGACCTATCATACCCATTCCCGCCCTGGAATTGCTGCGTATGCCCTAGTGCGAATTGATTGCCTTGATGGTTTTGCCACCCTGGGTTATACGTGTTTGAAAAAAAATTATTCTGGGGCGGGTACATTCCCTGTTCTACGTAGTTTGTGTACTCCTGATCTGTGAAAGAAAACATGGGACACGAATTAGTTGTATGATTAGAATGAAAACAAATTGCACAAATTTCTTTTGGTTGGCTTTTTATGCCACCCAACGTTGAATTCACAAGCATATCAATCTTTTTGTTCATGGTTTCCATTTCTAATCGCATGTTGTTATTATGAGAAATTTCGTATACTCCCTGTTTTTTCGAAAGACCCCTCCTTGTTGAGAATTGTTGTGAGTTCTCGCTGAGTTCTTCAAATAACTCTATGGCCTCCTCAGCACTCTTCCTCATCAACATTCCATTGCAACCTGCATCTACAATTGCCTTGTTAGCGTCATTTAAGCCCTCATAAAATGATTGTACCTGATCATCCTTAGGTATATTGTGCGTAGGACACTTGAGAAGCTTGTTTTTGAAGTCCTTCCACGCCTCGAAGAATAAATCGCCATCTTTTTGTTGGAAAAGTAGAATTTCCCTTTTTAGTTGTCTGGTCTTCTGAGCTGGAAAGAACTCCTTCAAGAATTTTGTTGCCAACTGCTCCCATGACTGAATTGATCCTGGTTCCAAAGAATTATACCACAATTTAGCATTAAGTTTTAAAGAAAATGGAAACAAAATTAACCTGATTTGTTCAGGGGTAAGCCCTTGGACGCTTTGTGTCCTGCAAAGATCAAAGAAATCTTGCAAATGTAGGTGCGGATCTTCATCTAGTCTACCATTGAAGTGGGGAACCATGCTAAGTAATTGAGGTGATAGATGCATATTTCCTGTGACTTTGGGCTGAAAAGCTATGCAAGACGGTTGCTCAATATTCTTTGGAACGAATTTGTCTTGCATTGGTACTCGATTTAATACTTTTTCACCCATTGTTGCTTTTTGAATTCTTTGCTGTACAGTCGACTGGTCCTTAGAGACAGTCGACTGGTCTGAGTCTGTGCAAAGTTTAACCTGAAAG
Organism: Hemerocallis citrina; assembly: GCA_017893485.1. Classification (NCBI taxonomy): domain Eukaryota; kingdom Viridiplantae; phylum Streptophyta; class Magnoliopsida; order Asparagales; family Asphodelaceae; genus Hemerocallis; species Hemerocallis citrina. The sequence continues at coordinate 416,517,963 of CM030358.1, read as the reverse complement.
AAAATATAAGAAAAGAATAAAATAAAATAAAAAGAAAAAGATTTTACTGATTTGTAAGTTAAAATACTAACAATCCCCGGCAACGGCGCCAAAAACTTGTTGTGCAATCTAGATACCTAAGTAAGTAGATAAACTAGACACAAATTAAAAATCTCGCAAGTGTACGAATCGTTTGAAGAAGCATAGTGACGAGCAAGGGTCGATCCCACAGAGATTGTAGATTCTAACTTACTAATCAACAAAATAGAAAACAGAATCTTAAAGTGTTGATCTAAAAGTCTAAGGAAATGAAAGGATAAAAATCTAAATTAAATAGCATCACAAGTTGAGTCACGAATATCTATTTGAGTAGTTGGGCATTGATTTCCACCTGTAGTCAATAATGCTAAGTTATATACTACTCCAATTACTCATGTTTGTTCCTTTAAGGGCATGGTATCTACTCCTTAAAGTTAATGTTTCCCTAGGCCAAGAATTAGGCATGGTATCTACTCTAATTCGTTTCTTTCATTAAGTATTTAGCATGGTATCTACTAAGTTGCACTTAACGAAAACATAAGAACAATGGAAACGAACAAACACTTGAAGTTCTAGAAATTGGTATCAGATCTAGATCCTTCAAGTTGATTAAATCAAGAACCCCTAGAGATTCCCTTGTTACAAGTTATGAGCACGAGATACGGGTCGTCTCAATATGCTCATATAACAGCTTCAGATCTACACTGCACAACTTGATAAACTTAAGTTCTGTATGCCAGTCGACTGGCTGTCACTTCAGTCGACTGTCCCTAGAATATCTGAACAAGTTTGTTTTATGTAAATTGTTATTCGTTTAATCAGGTTTAATCAATAAGTAATAGAGTAGCATTGAGAAAAATATAAGCATTACATGACTACGGTTTCAATCTACCCAACTATGAAAGTTAGTTGCACATAATACAACCTTTATTGATTAATATAATAGAGTTCATGACTACAATAGAAATAAGAACTAGAGAGAAAGAACAGAAGAACGCTGATTTGTATGATGTTGCGCTTCAGCCCAATCAGCAGTCAACTTGTTCTCCTTCTTTGATGCTTGCTGTCGATGGCCTTCTTGGCTGCTCTTGAGATAGTCCCAGAGATAGAGAGCTTTTGCCGCTTCTTTCTTGATTGGTATTTATAGAACAAGAGAAGAGAATTAGGGTTTGCATTCTTCTTTTATAGAAAGGTCCTCTTCTTTTTATTTATTTCCTTTCTTATCTTGATCTGCGTTTATTTCTTTCTCTTTTCTTCTTTTCTTCCTTTTCTGTTCTGATTTGGATTTAGATTTGGACGAATCTTCAAATATCTTATCTGTTAACTCTGCCGCCTACCAGTCGACTGGTGTTGGAGTAAGTCGACTGTGTCGAGACTTCTGCGTAAACTTGATTTCTCTGTTCAGTCGCCTGTGTGGAAGAATTAGTCGACTGATGCTCTGTAATATTCTGAGTTCATCCTTAAAATTCTGAATCTGCTTCGTTTTGCTGTTTTAGGCTGTTTCCTATGGAAAAGAGAAAATAAGAGTTAAATACCACATATAGAGCTTTTAAATGTGCATTTGCAATAAGATTATTACTCCTAAATGTGAATATTCTTGAGTCCATCAGTACTCCTCGATCTCGAACCCCTTGTAACACCCCACAAAATAAAATGATTTATTTTTCATTACTAAATAATGATAAATTGGTAAAGTTGACTATTTTGACTATTTTCATGAAATTGCAATATTGCACGTGCAACACACGTGCAAAGTTTGGAATTTTGAATTCTTAAAATTTTATGGCTAATAATTGATTTCCTCATTTATTTATGATATTTTAATTTTTCAGATTTATTTGAATTTATTTGACTATTTTATGAATTTCTCAATTTTACACGTGCAAAACACATGCAAATATTTTTTTGTGCAAATCTACAATTCTAAATTTCTAAATAATTTCTCCTATTTAAAATAAAGTATATTCTAAATTTGGGATTTTTCTGAATAAAGAAACTGTTTTTGTAAATATTTCGAAATAGAGGGGCTTTTATGTAAAAAGTCGTTTGGATCTCAAACAAATAATGAAAATTCATTTTACTGATTTTATGGGTTTTCCATGGTCATCATTGAAAATAAAATCTATTTAACTTTTTATTTAGAGTTGATTTGGTAAAGATTTAAACAAATATGGTGTTTTTGCAAATATGAATTTAAATGGATCTTGTGCAAATATTTTCTTGGAAGTTCAAAGTCAGAAATTTATTTGGAGAAACTCATTTTTTATTATTAGATATTATTTTTGTGATAATTATTGGACCTATTTGCAAATATTACAAAAAGAGAAGACTTTTGTGCAAAATTACCACTTTGAGTCAATTCCAATTTTTTTTAATTTCTGGGCTATTCTTGATGGCTGGATAACTCAATGTTAAAGAGATTTAATTTTATTTTAATTTATTTAACTTATTTAACTACTTTATTAAAGAAAGGTTTATATATGTAAAGTAATAATTTGGTAAAGGATGTTTCCATAAACTTGTAAAACCCTAAAAACTCTAGATTTTGGGCCTATAAAAGAGCCACTATATCCGTGTCTCTCCTCTGCAAGAATAAAATATATTTTACTATTGGTTTTCTTGGAGTTTCAAAGCGACTATCTTGGATTTTGCAAATGAAATGATTTTTCTCATTCTTTATTAATTCGATTGATTTCCTCATTGAGGTGAGTGACTTGTGTTTTTTTTCTTATTATTCTAAGCATGTTTTATGTGATGATTTATCTATTAGAAAGTATGTTAGATGATGGTATGAAGATATAATGAGTTTTGATGAGTTGATGAATTAAAAAGTGAATCTTTTCATGAAACTATACTATTGATGACTTAAACCCTAATTAGATGACTTGAGATTGTTAAAGAACCTAATATAGATTATGGGTATGTTATTTCCTATCATATACTTGCTAATTTAAACACATGTATTGAGTTGTATGATGGTATTGCATGAAAATAAACAAAATCGATTAAAAATAATCCTTACTGTGTGTATATACATATATGTTTTGTTTGACTAAGTAGGATTAATCTTGTTGAGCCCAGATTAGAGGTTGTTGTGATTATTTGGTTTGTTTAAATTAGGCTCGATTAAATTGGGGTTAGGACTATTTTGATTTTGATTTAAGTTTGGATTTTGTTTTTGAGTCAATGGAGGGCCTCGAGTCTGGCTTTCGAGTGGGATCGGGATTGATACATATGTATATTTTCTTTTGTTGACTAGGTCAGTGTATGACCATAGATTTAAGCCAGAGTTGATATTGTGATTACTTTGCATAATGGTTTAATTAAATGGAGTTATGGTTTGTTTGAGTTAGTTGCATTTGGATTTAATTGGCTTGGCTGATATTATTTTCGGCTTGGCATGGTTGTACAGGGTCTCGGTAAGAGTAGGATGGGTATTATATTTAGTATGAGGTTGTAGGGATTGAAGAAGTTTATTAGTTTTAAATAGATTCTGGTTAAACTGATAATTATTTCCACTTCATGTTAAGATTGATACCATTATAGGTTAATAAATTTCATGCGCAGAACATGTATAATTTCATATTTTTGACGTTATGAATTTCAGATTACAGATGATCGTTAATTTTCAGAATTTGTATATGTTTCAGATTTTTTTTACTTTCAATAAGGTTTCAAACTTTGTTAGCCAAATGTTTCAGATTTTTGTAAGATAAAAGTTTCATTTTGAGTACTCAATTGTTTCATATTGGTAGTCTATTGTTTCAGATTTTCAGAGTATTATATCAAATAAAGAAACAAATAATTTTAGATTTTTGAGAATTTAATTTCAGTTTTTTTGACAAAGAATTTCATGACAGCATTAGTTGATTTTTAAGGAATTTCGTAAGTTGAATATATTACCATGTATGAAGAATATTTTTGTATAATACAAACCAAGCTGAGTTTGATTTGAGACTTAGGGTTATGATGTAGACCCTAGAAAGATTGTTAATAATATTTTGAGTTGTGAATCTCTAGGAGTTGAGTGGGAGTCCTGTGAACCGGTAAATGAGATTTTGTTAATTTAGACCAGTTGGTTCTTGGGGTTGTTGTTGTGAAATTAAGTCCGACAGGATACACTAACTCTAGAGATGAGAAATTTGTGTTTTAATAATAATCAACTTAAGGATAGACACTAGTAGAGATGTGATGGAACTTGAGAAACGTAAGTATATGCTCTTGGTTTGTTAGTCCAACAGATGCGTTCCAGGACTGTTTGTTGTTCTGTCTTGAGAGGACATTTGTATGTTCGCGTGTCGAGGGTCTGCAGACCTATTCACGAAGCATGCAGAGTGCATTCGCGTGTCGAGGGTCGGCGGGCCTATTCACGGGATAAACCTGGTGTATTTGCACGTCGAGAGCCTCGCAAGCCTATTCGTGGGGTACACGGTTGGGAGGTAATTCTCCAGTTTTTTTAGTTATTCTTACATGATGCTTGCGCGTCGAGGACTGTGATGCCTATTCGCGGAGTATTCTGGATCTTGTTTCCATCACCGTAGTAGGATTAGTTGCATAATGAGGGATTAAACCTTATAAAGTGAAGAACGATAAGGGCTTGCACCGGACCTATGTATTGTGGGATGCATAGCATCCGACAAGTATGCATTAGAGAGTCAGCATATAGCATTAATGTTTACTTAACTTGGTTTTATGCATATTTCTTTTCTGTTTTTATACACTTAATACTTAGTCTAGTTACACTTATTGTTTTCATGCCCTACTATTTACTATCTTATATTCCTTGATGTTTTCATGCTTTATTTGTTATTTCTTATTTCATTTATTCTTGTTGTTAATACATGTTGTTATGACTCTATGCTTTATGTTTTATTTATGTTGTTTTCTTTTGATGTCACTCACACCGTTATGGCTGACCCCTATAGTTTTGGAGGTTAGAGTTATCTCATGTCTCATGTTTTACAGGTAGGGATTTGGATGCATGTGGTAGAATGATAATATAGCTTATGTAAATTGTAAAAGAATGTGTTGTAAAAGAAAGAAAATATAATTCAAGGGGTTTTATTTTCCGTTATGCTTTGTAAACAATTGATGTAATAAAAAGTTTTAATTTTTTCTGTATTTGGTTGCTATCTTTATGATTACATTGAAGTTTATTCTGGAAATTGTGTCACGTATTTCTGAGATATTATATTGGAAATTCAGGGCGCTAGAGAGTTGGTATCAGAGCATGCTTCAATGAGCAATTTTAAACATAGTACGGGGAATAAACATAAATGGACATTTGATGTGTGAGAACCTAGGTGGACATTAGATGTGTGAGTACACAAGTGGACATTAAATGGAACCTAGGTGGACATTAGAAGTGTGAGTACCTTGGTGGACATATGATGTGTGTGACTTGAATGTTAGGTCATGAAGACCTGTAATGAGATTTAGACTGTATGTATGCTTAGACTTGAATGAAATTTCTTTATCGCAAGTGCATTGGTTGTTTTGGATAAAGCATATACTTTTCTCACTACTTTTTTTTTTTAAACCTCTTTTGTCCGCTTTATGCATTTGATATTTTATTATTACCCCCCTCAACCTGTATATTTTCTGTCTTACTTACTAATATTCACTATATCTTCTTCTATTTTACTCATTGTGTATAATTTTTGAGATTCTATGATTTTTCGCCTGTATTTTTTCAGTTATTAAATTTAATTATCTTCCGCTACATTCTTTCAATTATTTATTTTCTTGTATTTTTTAAATGTCCCTTAGTTTTGTATTTTTCACTCTTGTATCCTATCACTTTTACTATTTTACATTTGTTTGCTTACTAGATAGCTTTTGTGTAATTAACTTATCTCTACTTTTTATTCGGTTTCTTTTATTGACAGTGACTAATTTTTATTTTAGTTTCTATATCTCTAACCGAGTTTATATTATTTCTATTCGTCAGTACAAACATTAAGCTTTCACTAATCATCTTGTTTTTCTTTTAAAATTATTTCTATGACTTTACTATTGGTTTTTGCTTTTTATTCTTTTGTCCAAATTATTATTTTGCAATTTTTGATGTAATTCAACAGTGCATCCTTTAGCATTTCACAAGCTCATTTTTATTTTTGCAACTCATACTCATCTCTTTCTTGACGTTTTCATTCTTCTTACTTTCATGTGCTTTTACGGTATTACTTTTACGTATTACATTGAGTTTTGAATTACTACGCGATAAATTATTATAGCTACTTCTATTTCCTTTCATTATTGTTTTTGCTATATTGTAAAATTTGGTTTTGCATATTTATTTTCTCATTCACATTTGCATTGTGCTTCTGCATGTAATTCATTCTGTTTTTTTCCTTACTTTTATAAATCATTTTCACTACTACTATTTTTATAGTATTGTGTTCGATATTTATAATCTATACATTTATATTGATATTCCATTGTGTGACTTACAACTCTATTTCTTACTTTTGCTACTATTTTTATATCAAGAATTTTCAAACATAACATCATACTTAATTAAGTGTCCAATATCCCTGTGAATGTGGAAGGTTACATCGTCCATTTCACCATTTCGATGCAACCTAATGTCGAGATGGCAAATATGCAACTCGATGTCAATGAAGGCAAATTACAACTGGATATCGGGGAGGCAAAATGTGCAACTGGATATCGGAGCGGCAACCTGCAACCTGATGACGTAAAGGCAAATCTGCAACTTGATGTTAAGGCGAGAGATTTTCTACCTATTTGCTAATTGATATTTCAAGACTTTTTTTACTTGTATAATGAAACTAATGGTAAAGAAATATTTTCTTATGACATTTTGTTTATACAACTATACTTTATGTTTCCATATAATTTGAACTAGTATAGTTGATTTTACTCTATTTTGTATTACAAATTTTTTTAAGATTGAGTACATCAACCATGATCTAAGTTTTCTTTTTTTGTAAATTACTATTTATTACTACCATTTTCCAATTCTTTAACATTTTAGATTTCTCTCTTACTTTTGTTCCACGCCCTAATTAATGATTTGACGCATGCTTTTGTAATATTCAATGAACTTCTTTTAAGTCTTCTTGCATATATATATTTTTGGTCTATTTTGCTCGTTAACTTTTAAATGTGTTTTTAGAGTATTGATTATAATGTCAACATTCAATTGTATACTAATTATTCTTTGTCTTATACATTCATGGTTATTAATATTTTCTTTACTTAGCTAAATTTGTTCGTATTTCTATATATCTTGACAGATTATTTTTCCCAAGCTATTTTTTATATATATAACCTTTAAGTTTGTGTTCCTTTATTGTTTGTATGGTTATCAACCTTTTTATATTTGGGTTTTATCTCTTCACTTTTGACTTCTTATTCTATAAGAATAGTATTGCTATTTTCTTATGTTTGGGCATTAATGGTGTATTCAATTGGATTTCTTATACTTTTGTCATGTCAGTTTTCACCTTTTACTCTTCGAGCTATATATATATATATATATATATATATATATATATATATATATATTGCTTAGTAATTAAATCCAACTATAAAAATAATGATAGAGTAAATTTTCGAAACTGTCTAGTAAGTTTTGTATTTTGTTTTGTTTTGCTTAGAGTAGTTCTGAGGATAGAACTATTCAAAGGGAAGAGTGATGTAACACCCCACAAAATAAAATGATTTATTTTGCATTACTAAATATTGATAAATTGGTAAAGTTGACTATTTTGACTATTTTCATGAAATTACAATTTTGCACGTGCAACACACGTGAAAAGTTAGGAATTTTGAATTCATGAAATTTTATGGCTAATAATTGATTTCCTCATTTATTTATGATATTTTAATTTTTCAGATTTATTTGAATTTATTTGACTATTTTATGAATTTCTCAATTTTACATGTACAAATATTTTTTTGGTGCAAATCTACAATTTTAAAATTCTGGATAATTTCCCTTATTTAAAATAAAGAATATTCTAAATTTTGGGATTTTTTGAATAAAAAACTATTTTTGTAAATATTTCGAATGAGAGTGGCTTTTATGTAAAAAGCCGTTTGGATCTCAAACAAATAATGAAAATTCGTTTTACTGATTTTTTGGGTTTTCCATGGTCATCATTGAAAATAAAATCTATTTAAATTTTATTTAGAGTTGATTTGGTAAAGATTTAAACAAATATGATGTTTTTGCAAATATAAAATTTAAATGGATCTTGTGCAAATGTTTTCTTGGGAAGTTCAAAGTCAGAAATTTATTAGTGAACCCATATAAATTTATATTCTACAACCAATTTGCAAACCCATATACATTTCTTATTTTAAATATTAGTTGAAAAATTAAAAATGATTTCCCTCTGTTTTGAGGTATATGGTTGGGAATTTAAAAATCACATTCATGTTAATGAGTTGTGGAATAAGATTAATAATGAGAAATGTATATGGGTTTGCAAATCGGATGTAGAATATAAATTTAAAAGAACACATTTTTATGAATTCTCATGAGTACAAAGTTTATGAGTTAACAGTTGAAGTGATTGGTTATTGTACATGATTATGAAATTTAAATCGAGGTTCTAGTGAAATTTTATTAAGTGGATTAAAGAACTTTGTATTAGAAAAGTGTATCCAAAATACCCTTGGACAATATGGGAAGGTTTTATAGATTAAAAGAATATTTGGAGTTGTTAAAGCGAATAACTTGGCAAATTAATCAAGCATTTGTTCTTAAGAAGTCGATCTGAGAAATTGTTATCTAACGCTATTAAAAGAAGTTAAGTATTTGTATGATCTATAAATGTGAAGAAAGTGGATAAAATGAATGAATGTTGAATAAAGAGTAAGAGGTTTATGTTGGGGTTAGTTATAACCTAATTGATCTCTATAATGAGATAATTGTTGGAATCTAGAGGCTAAATGAGACTCATGTACCGGCAAAGTAATGAAAATGAGATTTGATTTTTGAGAAGGGGCCAATAGGGGCTATCGTTCTCGGTATTTTGTTAAGACCGGTATGTAACCCCTATTGCTCGTATTTTTATTTTTAATTATTTAATAAAATTCTGGATTTATCTATTTTATTTTTGTTTGGATTTGATTCTTTTCATTGTATGGTGCATTGTTTTTCTCTCTTGTGATTCATTCTCTCTTTGATTCAGCTTTTTATTCTCATTTATTTGGCCTACAATTTGTTCTTGAGCTTGTCTATCGTTTAAACCTATTTTTGGCCTAATTGTCTCTTGTTGGATCCCTTTCACCCTATTGGATACTACCCAGTTCATCTAAACCCATTTTGTCCATATTTATACTCCCTAATTGAACCATAACCCTAATTACCAAAGCCTAATACATTTCTTCCCTCTCCTTGCCGTCACCCTCTCTCTCTCCCTCATCCCGACCTAAACCCGGCCCCCGACTGCCCCTCTTGCTGTCGTCAACTGCTAATCGCCAGCGACACACCCCCGAATCCCCACCACATCTCCCCTTTCCTTCTTCCTCCTTGCGTCGCAACCTAGCAACCCAACACCCAGGCACCCCCCCTCCCCCCCCCCACGTCATGCTCCCTGTGCACGACCACCGCCACTACAGTCGAGCGCCGTCGCTGCCGTCCCCCTGGGCCGTCGCCGCCTTCGCTGGTGGTGCTGTTGTTCACACTTGCTGTTGGTGTGCTGTTGTCTCTGTGTGCTGGTGTTGAGTGCACGTGCCTTTGTGTGCACGCGTGTTCGTTCGATTGGAATTATTGTCTCTCGTTCTTGTTCGTGTTCGTTGTGTTCGTGGTTCGGGATACGTTCCCGCTATACTATTCGTCGCTTTCATCATCTTCAATATCAGGCAAGTAACTTGTATGTGTTTCTTTCGTCATACAAGTTAATGCCATAAGTAATCTAGTATGAAAATGATTGTACTCTCATGATGACCCATATTTGCTAAAATAACTGTTGATACCATCCATTAATCATGAGTAGTTACAATAATTGACACCCGTTGTATGAAAACAATTAGATTAGTGGACATCTTGACTGTATGTTGTTTGTGACACACCATATGTTGTTGATGACTGTTGAATAGATGTTTGTTGGATGTATTATCTCATTATGGACTATTTGATTCACATGCCATGCTGATTTGACTAACCCACTTATCCCTTACTTTTTATGATATCTAGATTGGACCGTTTGTAGTTAAGCTCTTTGATAAAATGTCGAAAAGAACCTTATTTTACTGCTGTCTTATTTTGTACAGAAATTTTGACCCTGTTAACATCAGTAAAATAAATAAGTTTGTGAACATAAATTGTATCCTCTGATTTCTAGTTTCCAGAACTTTTGACAGATCTGAATTTCGAGTTTTAATGCATGAGTTATCGTTGTTTTACTGCAGACATATTGTGTTTTCCAAATTCTGAACTATATGTATTCTGTATGGAATTTTATTTAAACACTGATATTAAAAGTAGAATTTGAACTCTATATTTTGCGGAGTATGTTTAGACATGAATGGGATCACTCCCTAATTTTTGTAGAATTAACTATTGACATATACATCTCATTTTATAATTTTGAAACTAGTCTATATATTTCCAAATTGCATGTTGTTCAGTAAAGAATTGTGTTTTCAACCTAATTCTATTTGTTTTTTATGAAAACTTTGTGAATAATAGCTGTAGCCTTATTTGCCTATTTTATCATTTTTTTGATGGATCTAGATTTCGAATTATACTTCATGAATTATCTTTATTTTTTTACTGCTGTGTCTGAACTTTCATAATTGAGATTTTGTCGTATTACTCTGTTTTCCCAATTTTGTTGAATATACTATCTATAAAATAAATTTACGATATTTTATATTTTGAAACTAGATATGTTAAGGAATCTTTCAGATTTCCCTCAGATTTAATTATGATGATTTTGAACTCTTTTCATGCTTATAAACAAGGTTTTGCATTTTCTGGCTGAACATGATTTCTGTATTAAATGCTGTTTTCAACCCAATTTCTGTGGCTGATATGTGACTCATATATATGTGCTGGAATTGGCAGGGAGGATAGTTTCTAAATTTCTAACGGATCTGGATTTGCTATCCTGTAGTAACGGGAATCTCAGATTTAGTACTGTTGTGTCTTGCTGTCCCAAACTGAAAATGTCTTGGTTTTGACAATTATGAGTTGTTTTTATCAACCGTTGAAATTACTATTTCATCTTAGACTTATTTCCTGTTTTTGCCATGCCTTTAGCCTGTTTGTATTTGTTCACACACGTTTATTAATAATAAAAGAAATCAAGCCAGGATTTTTAAGGAAAATGATCGAGTAGTGGACAATATAGAAACACATATTCAGATGAGACTCGTTGTAATACCCTGATTTTTCAAATATATGAAAAATTATTTATTTTGCACGTAGTGTGCACGTGCAATATTTTGGGTTAAATCTTATAATTGTTTTATTGTGATGTGTATGAATATTTAAATATATGTTTTTCAAATTATTCCATACAAAAGCCTATTTCTTTAAACAAATAGAAAGCCATATTTTTAAAGCCTCTTTCTTAAAGCCCAAAATGTATTTTTATTTATTTTTACTATTTTGGCCCATAAAACTAAGCCCATAGATTAATTTATTTAAAAAAGTCTATTTTATTTTTATATACAAATCAAATGCACAATTTTGGGCCTAGTTGCATGCACGTGCACTACACGTATACGTGCAAGAGCACACCCTCTTCATGGCCGGTTGTGGGCTTTTATTTTGGAGGGAGATTCAAAAGTTTAGTGGTGGTCATGGTGTGGTAGTTATGTGAATGTAGGTAGTTGTGGTAACTCCTACTCTGATCTTGGCCCTCCATCCTACAACCAACTAGTAAATCCTAGCCCTTCATTCTACTTGATTTCTAGTATAAAATACCCCCTCCCACGGCTATATTCATATGCAATTATATCCCTTCTAAAACTATAGTCTAAATTAGTAGTAGTTTGTGAGTTAAAAAAATTGAGAGAATTGTGTGGGATTGTATTGCTTTCAACAAGGAGAAGAAGGCTGGCATCAAAAGGGGAAGCTTTCGGTTTTGCTTGGGCTTGAAGGTGTGTGCGAGCGTTTAGGAGGAGGTGCATTCATTCGCAAAGGACCTTCGTTGCTATTGTGTTGTTTTTCTCTCCATACAAGGTGGGTAAAATTCTCCATATTTCTAAAGTAGAAATGCTTGTTAGAATGAATGAATGATAGTGGGTTTGATTTTCTTTGTTTCTAATTAGAAATGATGCTAGTATTATATTGAGAATGATGCATGAAAAATATTAATAAGAGTACGCTTTTAATTGGAGAATTGACCTATAAATGGATTGGAATGTGAATATGCAGTAATATGTGATTTGATTAGTAAGAATCTAAGTTGGTATGGATTAATTATAACCATGAATGTGAACTTGGCTAATAAAGAGATTAGTGGCTTTAATTGTTGAGAAATGTCGGAAAAGAAACGTTCTGGTAAGTCGACTTAGGACCTTGTAAGTCGACTTATATGCTCATTTAAGTCGACTGGTGCTGTTATAAGTCGACTTCTTGCTTAAATTATTTACTTAAAATCATGGATGTTTTCCCCTGGACAGTCGACTTACTATAGTATAAGTCGACTGGTACTGATGCATTTTTTTATAAACTCGAATGTTCTACTCTTTTGAAAATACATGAGACTTTATAAAAATAATTTGGGAATTGTTGCATGGAATAAAATGTGATTTGAGAATAAAAGGTGTAATCAGAACTATGATTTTGATATGTGTATTTTTGGAAATTTATACCTTACAAAAGAACTAGAAATGAAGAAGATTAGTATAGTAAAGATTGAAGTGACATCATAAATGTATGAAAATATGAACTATGAATATTCCTTAGTACTTCTCATTTTGAGAACAATGTGATAACCACGAAATGTGAATTATTCTTGTTGAAGAATAGCGTGACAAAATATGATGTGTGATTCCTTAATTTGAGATGTTTAAACTGTTCAGTCGACTTAATGTGTGTAGCAGTCGACTGTATAAAACTTGAGAAAATACATAATTGAACTCCACAAAACAGGCGACTGTGTTGAACGACAGTCGACTGTCCTGTGATTGATAATGGAAATTGGAACACTGCGGAACAGCCGACGGCCGTGTGCAGCAGTCAACTCTCCCGAGTGATTATGAATAACTGGAATTGACTGGACAAGTCGACTGGAAGAGATCCAAGTCGACTGTCCAGAGTGTTTAGATATGTCAGAGAACATTATTTCTGTCTATTTTGAAGATTGTGAACTTTATGATTGATGTCGATGAACTCTTTTATTGCTGTATGAATTTATATGAAATGAATCATAGTTTGAATTGAGAAATTTACACGAAATGAGTCATACTTTGAATGAAGAATTACATGAACATGAAATTAAGAACATGATATGCTGAGGCAATGAAAAATGAACTCATGAGCTGGGAATGCTCAGATTATGTTAGAATTTGTGAATTGGAATTGAACAAAAGAGTAGCTAAGTCTCCCCCGGCAGTGGAAATGAAATGAAATTGAAAAGAAGACCAAGGTTGGTCATGTGAACATGAAATGAATAAGTCCGGTTGAGTGGAGAGGCTAACTCTAGAGCTTTGATTTTTATTCATGATTCTAATAAATAGTACATAGTGGAGATGTGATGAAAGTAGGAGAAAAACACGAGTGAGGGCCATCGGATTGCGGCGGAGAGTATTTCACAGGTTCTTCACGATGAGTCGTGACATGACGTGGATACGGCTCCAGGGTACCGTGGCGGCGGAGAGTATTTCACAGGTTCTTCACGATGCGTCGTGACATGACGTGGATACTGCTCCAGGGTACCGTCCTGGTGGTGACGCTTGTGGGATGTTTGGTGACTGCATGAGGATCGTGTGCCATGAAGGAGGCTGAATTGTCCATAGGTTCTTCACGATGAGTCGTGACATGACGTGGGATTCCCCTCCAGTTTCTGTACACGTGCTTGCACTCATAGATCATCTAAGACACTACCGTAGTTACAGTAGTAGATTAAGTCATGGCGAGGGATTGAACCCTACCAAGATGAAGAACGATTAAGGGCTTGCCCTCGGACCTATGTAGTATGGGATGCATAGACTCCGAACAAGTGTGCATTAGTGTCATGTAACATAAATAATTGCATTAATGATTAAGTGCACAATCACAACACGACATCAATAGGGTAGTCCCTTTAGTTTGAAATGTGACAAGTTTGTGTTTGCTAAATATGGAAAATTAAGTTATACTATTTCCGGCATAGAGAGGATGGCCGTGTATAATGATCGTCGGTTGAATAAACTGACGTACCCACAGTCTTATATGCAGGTAAATGGCTTGATACAGATTAAAGAGGAACAAATGCTTAAAGATGATACAATGTTGTTGTATATATGTTTCATTGTTGTAAATTTTACTTCCGTTGTGCAAGGTAAATGTAATATTGATGTAACTCTGATGTAAAGTGTAAAGTTTGAATTTTCTTGTAAAATTGTACTAAAGAAAGTGAAAAGATCCTGTAGAACATCTCAAATTCAGTGTATTTGGAATTCGGGGCGTTACAGAGTGGTATCAGAGCCACGCTTTCTACGCTTTCACACTTGTACAAATTTATAGGGAACGACACCCTAGAAGTGGACATTAGAGTGTGTGTTTGAGTTTAGAGATTTAAATGTAAGTGACTTACATTTGTGTTGCTCTATAACTTATGCTTCTTCCTCTCTATTCTAAGATGGCTGATCACTTCCACCCTGCTGGAAACGACGACTGGCATATCGTTGAGGAAGAGTACCATCCTGGACAGGCTGATTCCGAGGATGAGTATCACCCTGGGCAAGCAGATTCTGATGAGGAGGAGTGGCCTGAATCTCGAGAGATTACCCCACCTCCAGACTCGTCTGACGATTCTTCTTCCGATGAAGAAGAGGGACCAGCTCTGAGTAGCACTGTGGCTTCTCTTCAGAGACAGGTGGAAACACTGCGAGAGAGAGTCAGATTATTGGAGGCTCAACTGGCGAAGCGAAAGGATGACTTTTCTGTTCTCAGTCATCGGGTTTGGGAACTCGAGAAGAGGAAGAACCTGACTGATGTGCTGAAGGATGAAGTTGATGAACTACTAGAAGAACTTCGAGCAGTGAAGAGGACCCGTAGGAGTTAGACTGTTGTAGCTTCTACTATCTTTCATTCTGATGTCAAAAATGTTTTTTAATTCGAATGTATAAACTTTGGAATTCAATGAAATGCAAGTTGATTTAAGTTCTTGTCTTATACTTCGAATTTAATAGATCTTTTGCATCAGAATATGTCGAGAAGAGGAGCTAGGAATGGGGAAGGTTTGGATCTGGAGACCAAACTTGCAAGAGTCTACCAGACGCTTAATGCAGTGGCTATGAACCAAGGAAGGGGGCCTGCGAATCCAGTGCCCGAGGCGATTAAGCTAGTGGAATCGTTCAAGAGAATGAAGCCACCTGTATTCGAGGGAAAGTCAGACCCAGATGCGGCTGACAACTGGATTCGGCAAGTGGAGACAATCTTTGAGGTGTTGGAGACACCGGAGGGCAGCAAGGTCAAGTTGGCGACTTTGCAACTGGAGAAGGATGCGGCTGTTTGGTGGCAGTCGATGAAGAGGACCATGGGAGGTATAGTGCTTGGCTGGGAGGAATTTCTGGAAGAATTCTGCAGTCATTATTTTCCCTCCGATGTTCAGGAGAAGAAGGCCATGGAGTTTCTGTCACTTCAGCAAGGCAGCATGTCGGTGAGAGAGTATGAGACTAAGTTTACTCAGCTCTCCAGGTATGCTCCAGAACTGGTGATGGATGAGGCGAAGAAGGCCCGTAAGTTCGAGCATGGACTGAGACCAAGCTTGAGATCCCGGATGATACCTCTTGGTATCAGACGATTTGACAAGTTGGTCAAGAGGGCGGCAGCGACGGAGGCGGATATGGAGCAGTTCCATGTTGTTCAGAACCGAAGGAACAACTGGCAGTCCGGGAAGAGGCTCGCCAATTCTGGGAGTTTCAAGGGGCAACCATCTGCACAAAGGTTCAAACCGACAGGGGCGAACACTATTAGTGTAGCTGGAGGACCTGGAAACAATGTGGTGAGACCTCCTGCGGTGACTTGCTTCAACTGTGG
Organism: Hemerocallis citrina; assembly: GCA_017893485.1. Classification (NCBI taxonomy): domain Eukaryota; kingdom Viridiplantae; phylum Streptophyta; class Magnoliopsida; order Asparagales; family Asphodelaceae; genus Hemerocallis; species Hemerocallis citrina. Next base: position 416,501,768 of record CM030358.1, on the reverse strand, counting down.
TGAGACGGGACATTTCATGTCTCAATGCTCCAAGCCACGGAACAGTAATCGCAATGCACCAATGCAGCAGTCTGGGAAGAGGCCGTACCAGCCAGGGCAAGTGTTTGCCTTGATGGAGGCTGATGCTGAGGAAGCAGATCAGGTCATCTCTGGTACGAGGGCTGATGTTTAGTGGTTTTTGTCATTTCTTCTTCCCGTTCATATTGTGAAACTGTTATGTAATAGTGTGAATTATGTAACAGGAGAACTTTATCTTAATGGAATGAAAGCTGTTGTATTGTTCGATACTGGATCCTCTCATACATTTGTGTCTCCTAGATTTGCTAAAGTGTTGGGAGTTGAACCGAAGATTTTTCCAGGCAAGATCTTGGCAGTAGCTACTCCATCAGGGAAAACTTTAACCGCTGATCGGTATTATGCTGATTGCGAGATTGTGATTGGAGATCGAATATTTGGCATTGATCTGATCGAGCTGACTATCTTGGGAGTCGATGTTATCATTGGCATTGATTGGATGTCGGTGTACAGTGCAAGCATCGAGTGCAAGACCAAGACAGTAATAGTGAAGGCTCCAGGTGGACCTGAAGTCACTTTCCAAGGGAAGCAGAAATGTTCTAAGCTGGTGGCCACTATCCGCAAGGAAGAGACTCCTGTGGAAGTGCAAGGGATTCCTGTGGTTCGGGACTATCCGACTGTGTTCTTGGAAGATTTTTCTGGGTTACCCCCGCATCGTGATGTAGAGTTCAGCATCACTGTTCAACCGGGAAGTGCACCCATTTCTAAGGCACCATATAGGATGGATCCAGTGGAATAGGATGAGGTGAAACGGCAGATTGAGGAACTGTTGGAGAAAGACTTTATTCAACCTAGTGCGTCACCTTGGGGAGCACCAGTGCTTTTGGTAAAGAAGAAGGATGGGTCGATGAGAATGTGCATCGATTACCGGGAGCTGAATAAGGTCACTGTTCAGAATAAGTATCCTATTCCTCGAATTGATGACTTGTTCGATCGTCTACAAGGAGCAGCTGTATTCTCCAAAATAGATCTTCGATCAGGATATCACCAAGTGCGAGTGAAAGCTGAAGATGTGCACAAAACTGCATTTAGAACTCGATATGGGCATTACGAATTCTTAGTTATGCCATTCGGAGTGACGAATGCACCCGTAATCTTCATGGATTTGATGAACAGAGTTCTGAGGCCGTTCATTGATTCTTTCGTCGTGGTGTTTATCGATGATATTCTCGTGTACTCCAAGTCAGAGGGGGAGCACACCGAGCATCTGGCAGCAGTTTTGCAAAAGTTGGAAGAGCAGAAGTTGTATGCCAAGTTATCCAAGTATGATTTCTGGAAATCTGAAGTGGCATTCCTAGGTCACATCCTTTCTAAGGAGGGAGTGGCAACTGACCCTCAGAAGATAGAGGCAGTGAGAGATTGGGCTAGGCCTACTACAGTGAAGGAAGTCAGGAGTTTTCTTGGAATGACTGGATACTACAGGAGATTCATTCAAGGTTATGCTCAGATAGCTGTACCGCTCACTGGACTGACCAAGAAGAATGTGAACTTCAAGTGGATTGAGCAATGTGAGGCGAGCTTTCAGGAGTTGAAAGAGAAGCTGACTACTGCACCTATTTTGGCTTTGCCTAGAGCAGGTGTTGAGTATGATGTTTACAGCGATGCTTCACATCGTGGGCTTGGTTGTGTCTTAATGCAAGAAGGAAGAGTAATCTCTTATGGGTCTAGGCAACTACGACCACATGAGAAAAATTACCCGATTCATGATCTGGAGTTGGTTGCGATTATCTTTGCTTTGAAGCAATGGAGGCACTACGTGTACGGTGAGAAGTTGAACATGTACACGGACCACAAGAGCTTGAAGTATATATATCAGCAGAGGGATCTGAATTTGAGGCAGCAGAGATGGTTGGAAGTGCTCGAAGATATGCGACCTGAGATCAAGTATCATCCTGGGAAGGCTAATGTTGTTGCTGATGCACTTAGTCGCAAGAGCGGTTTGGCCAGTTTGATTACAACTCAGGAGCATCTGATTGAGGAGTTGGATCGAGCAGGTATTGAGGTTGTCTTGCAAGGATTGGGAGCATCTTTGGCTCAGTTGAGGCTTCAGCCTACTCTGAATGCAAGGATCATTGCAAGTCAAGAGGTTGATGCTGATATCTTGGGGATGAAGGAGCGGGTTGGTGCTTGCAGGTTGCCCGGATTTCAAACCAGGGATGGAGTGCTGTGGTTCGGAGATAGACTGTGTGTTCCAAATCAGGCGGACTTGAAAGAGAGTATTCTTCAGGAGGCGCATGCTACTCTTCTGTCTGTACATCCTGGAAGTACTAAGATGTACAAAGACATCAAACAGCATTTCTGGTGGTCAGGTTTGAAGCGGGATGTGGCTGATTTTGTTGCGAAGTGTGAGGTTTGTCAGCAAGTCAAAGCCGAAAATCAGAGACCCGGAGGTCTATTACAGCCGTTACCTATTCCGGAATGGAAGTGGGATAACATCAGTATGGATTTCATCACGAGATTGCCTAAGAGTCCTAAAGGCAATGATGCGATTTGGGTTATAGTCAATCGACTAACCAAGTCCGCTCACTTTTTGGCGATGAAACTCACTGCTTCGATGGACAAGTTAGCTGAGATGTATATTGGTGAGATTGTCCGACTTCATGGTGTTCCCTCAACTATTGTGTCTGATCGAGATGCGCAGTTTACTTCGCATTTCTGGAGGAGTCTTCAAACAGCTTTGGGTACCAAGACAGATTTCAGCACTGCTTTTCATCCGCAAACCGATGGGCAGACCGAGAGAGTCAATCGTATTCTTGAGGATATGCTTCGGTGTTGTATACTAGACTTTGGAGGCAGTTGGGAAAGGCATTTACCTTTGGTAGAGTTTGCCTACAACAACAGTTTTCAGGCTAGCATCGGGATGGCGCCGTACGAAGCTTTGTATGGTAGGAAGTGCAGGACTCCTGTTTGTTGGTATGAAGTTGGGGAGCGTCAGTTGTTTGGTCCTGAGCTTGTGCAGCAAACCTCTGAGAAGATTGTTCTGATCAGGAAAAGGTTGGTGGAAGCTCAGAGCAGGCAGAAAAGCTATGCAGACAACCGGAGAAGAGACCTTGAGTTTGAGGTTGGTGACTTCGTCTTTCTGAAAGTATCACCCAGTAAAGGTGTGGTTCGATTTGGCAAAGGCGGGAAGTTAGCCCCGAGGTTTATAGGCCCGTATAAGATATTGAAAAGGATCGGGAAAACTGCTTACCGGCTTGAATTACCGGAAGAGTTGTCTCAAGTGCACAATGTCTTTTATGTGTCTATGCTGAGAGGTTACATTCCAGATCTGAGTCATCATTTGCCTGAAGTGCCGGAAGGTTTGCAGTTAGACCTGAATTACATCGAGTCTCCTGTTGAGATTGTTGACCGTAGGGAGAAAGTCTTGAGGAATAAGACGATACCGATGGTCAAGGTAGTCTGGAGAAACCATTTGGTTGAAGAGGCTACTTGGGAATCTAAGGAGAGGATGTTGAAGTACTATCCTGAGCTTTTTGCTTGATTGTATCTTTGTATTCTTTTGTTCTTGTGTTGTGTTGTATTTTGTTTCTCTCGCTCTTGACTGTAGTTCCGGGGACGGAACTATTCCGAGGAGGGAGTGTTGTAATATCCTGATTTTTCAAATATATGAAAATTTATTTATTTTGCACGTAGTGTGCACGTGCAATATTTTGGGTTAAATCTTATAATTGTTTTATTGTGATGTGTATGAATATTTAAATATATGTTTTTCAAATTATTCCATACAAAAGCCTATTTCTTTAAACAAATAGAAAGCCATATTTTTAAAGCCTCTTTCTTAAAGCCCAAAATGTATTTTTATTTATTTTTACTATTTTGGCCCATAAAACTAAGCCCATGGATTAATTTATTTTAAAAAGTCTATTTTATTTTTATATACAAATCAAATGCACAATTTTGGGCCTAGTTGCATGCACGTGCACTACACGTACACGTGCAAGAGCACACCCTCTTCATGGCCGGTTGTGGGCTTTTGTTTTGGAGGGAGATTCAAAAGTTTAGTGGTGGTCATGGTGTGGTAGTTATGTGAATGTGGGTAGTTGTGGTAACTCCTACTCTCATCTTGGCCCTCCATCCTACAACCAACTAGTAAATCCTAGCCCTTCATTCTACTTGATTTCTAGTATAAATACCCCCTCCCACGGCTATATTCATATGCAATTATATCCCTTCTAAAACTATAGTCTAAATTAGTAGTAGTTTGTGAGTTAAAAAATTGAGAGAATTGTGTGGGATTGTATTGCTTTCAACAAGGAGAAGAAGGCCGGCATCAAAAGGAGAAGCTTTCGGTTTTGCTTGGGCTTGGAGGTGTGTGCGAGCGTCTAGAAGGAGGTGCATTCATTCGCAAAGGACCTTCGTTGCTATTGTGTTGTTTTTCTCTCCATACAAGGTGGGTAAAATTCTCCATATTTCTAAAGTAGAAATGCTTGTTAGAATGAATGAATGATAGTGGGTTTGATTTTCTTTGTTTCTAATTAGAAATGATGCTAGTATTATATTGAGAATGATGCATGAAAAATATTAATAAGAGTACGCTTTTAATTGGAGAATTGACCTATAAATGGATTGGAATGTGAATATGCAGTTATATGTGATTTGATTAGTAAGAATCTAAGTTGGTATGGATTAATTATAACCATGAATGTGAACTTGGCTAATAAAGAGATTAGTGGCTTTAATTGTTGAGAAATGTCGGAAAAGAAACGTTCTGGTAAGTCGACTTAGGACCTTGTAAGTCGACTTATATGCTCATTTAAGTCGACTGGTGCTGTTATAAGTCGACTTCTTGCTTAAATTATTTACTTAAAATCATGGATGTTTTCCCCTGGACAGTCGACTTACTATAGTATAAGTCGACTGGTACTGATGCATTTTTTTATAAACTCGAATGTTCTACTCTTTTGAAAATACATGAGACTTTATAAAGATAATTTGGGAATTGTTGCATGGAATAAAATGTGATTTGAGAATAAAAGGTGTAATCAGAACTATGATTTTGATATGTGTATTTTTGGGAAATTATACCTTACAAAAGAACTAGAAATGAAGAAGATTAGTATAGTAAAGATTGAAGTGACATCATAAATGTATGAAAATATGAACTATGAATATTCGTTAGTACTTCTCATTTTGAGAACAATGTGATAACCACGAAATGTGAATTATTCTTGTTGAAGAATAGCGTGACAAAATATGATGTGTGATTCCTTAATTTGAGATGTTTAAACTGTTCAGTCGACTTAATGTGTGTAGCAGTCGAATGTATAAAACTTGAGAAAATACATAATTGAACTCCACAAAACAGGCGACTGTGTTGAACGACAGTCGACTGTCCTGTGATTGATAATGGAAATTGGAACACTGCGGAACAGCCGACTGCCGTGTGCAGCAGTCGACTCTCCCGAGTGATTATGAATAACTGGAATTGACTGGACAAGTCGACTGGAAGAGATCCAAGTCGACTGTCCAGAGTGTTTAGATATGTCAGAGAACATTATTTCTGTCTATTTTGAAGATTGTGAACTTTATGATTGATGTCGATGAACTCTTTTATTGCTGTATGAATTTATATGAATTGAATCATAGTTTGAATTGAGAAATTTACACGAAATGAGTCATACTTTGAATGAAGAATTACATGAACATGAAATTAAGAACATGATATGCTGAGGCAATGAAAAATGAACTCATGAGCTGGGAATGCTCAGATTATGTTAGAATTTGTGAATTGGAATTGAACAAAAGAGTAGCTAAGTCTCCCCCGACAGTGGAAATCAAATGAAATTGAAAAGAAGACCAAGGTTGGTCATGTGAACATGAAATGAATAAGTCCGGTTGAGTGGAGAGGCTAACTCTAGAGCTTTGATTTTTATTCATGATTCTAATAAATAGTACATAGTGGAGATGTGATGAAAGTAGGAGAAAAACACGAGTGAGGGCCATCGGATTGCGGCGGAGAGTATTTCACAGGTTCTGCACGATGAGTCGTGACATGACGTGGATACGGCTCCAGGGTACCGTGGCGGCGGAGAGTATTTCACAGGTTCTTCACGATGCATCGTGACATGACGTGGATACTGCTCCAGGGTACCATCCCGGTGGTGACGCTTGTGGGATGTTTGGTGACTGCATGAGGATCGTGTGCCATGAAGGAGGCTGAATTGTCCATAGGTTCTTCACGATGAGTCGTGACATGACGTGGGATTTCCCTTCAGTTTCTGTACACGTGCTTGCACTCATAGATCATCTAAGACACTACCGTAGTTACAGTAGTAGATTAAGTCATGGCGAGGGATTGAACCCTACCAAGATGAAGAACGATTAAGGGCTTGCCCTCGGACCTATGTAGTATGGGATGCATAGACTCCGAACAAGTGTGCATTAGTGTCATGTAACATAAATAATTGCATTAATGATTAAGTGCACAATCACAACACGACATCAATAGGGTAGTCCCTTTAGTTTGAAATGTGACAAGTTTGTATTTGCTAAATATGGAAAATTAAGTTATACTATTTCCGGCATAGAGAGGATGGTCTTGTATAATGATCGTCGGTTAAATAAACTGACGTACCCACAGTCTTATATGCAGGTAAATGGCTTGATACAGATTAAAGAGGAACAAATGCTTAAAGATGATACAATATTATTGTATATATGTTTCATTGTTGTAAATTTTACTTCCGCTGTGCAAAGTAAATGTAATATTGATGTAACTCTGATGTAAAGTGTAAAGTTTGAATTTCCTTGTAAAATTGTACTAAAGAAAGTGAAAAGATCCTGTAGAACATCTCGAATTCAGTGTATTTGGGATTCGGGGCGTTACACTCGTTTCCCCACTGTTTACTGTGGTACCTACTGTTTATCTCTGGATGCATGAGGGCATGATCCATGACACCGTTGCTGTTTGTTACTGTTACTGTTTGTCTGAATATATTGCCCTATAGAAGTTTCACTACTAAATCTTAAAGCGAAACTATTTGATGTAGCAACCATGTGGTAAATAAATTAAATGCATGAATAGCTACCTAGTTAGTAATGAATATGAGACATAAGAATAGCTGTTACACTGTTATATCCTATTACTGTTATTGTTGACACACCGTTACTGTTGAGGAATGCTACCATTGACATATTGTTACTATTGACCCATACTGTTACCGTTACATTTCTACTATTATTCTGCTGCTTACTGCCATCTGTAGATTGTTATATTACTGCTTTCCCCATGCTAGTATTACCTGTTTAGTTTATTTTTTCCCCCATTTTCCTACTTGTATTACTTGCGGCCCGAGCTTGCTTCTAACGGGCGCTATGTTTTCCAGTTTTCCCTATTTTTCTTGTAATTACCATATGAGCAGGTTTTGCTGATCAATTGCCTACTGGAGTTGGTGAGAAAAAGTTTTGAGCTGTGAAATTGAAATAATTTGGTTAATATATTATGATGAACTATTTTATTTCATAAACTGTATTGAGACTTGTATTTGGGCTTATTGTCCCAGGATTATTGTTTTGTTCGTATCTAGTATTTGTTGGAACATTTATTATTATTGATGTAATAAATACTGTTGATTTATGATTGTTTTTTCATGCCTGGTTGGAGTATACTGTTATATTTACTGTTATGATGAGTTAGGCAGGTCCATACAGCTTTTGGATGGTGAAAACTATCTGCTGGGCTTAGTCACGTACCGCATTCTTTTAGGAAGCGGGGCGTGACAAGGTTTTTGGTGGTATCAGAGCTTCAGGTTTGGCTAATATGTTAGTTTGACTAATACATTAAGCAGGCTTGACTCAATCGGATTTACTTGACTCCCGACAGGCCAAGCATTGCACAAATAATTATTAATCAACTGGATCTGAATGCTAATTGTTTTTGATTTTGTGTAGACTATGGCTCGTGGGAATGGTTCGTCTTCGCAAGAAGGCCATCCTGTGTTGGCAGCTGTAACTCAGGTGCTCCAGCAGATTGTTCAGATGCAGCAGGAGCACAGCAAACTGGTTAAGGCCGCTTTGGAAGCTGCTAACCGAAATGCTGTTCCGACCCCCATTGTGCCTGCCCCTGTAGTTGTGCCCCCTTGTCCGGGTACCATTGCGGATTTCATGAGGTTACACCCTAATAAGTTCGCTGGTACTGAGATGCCACTCGAGGCTGAACAGTGGCTGATACGGACGGAGAGTTGCTACAGGCAGCTAGGGTCGTCGATGTCGACCGTGTGGATGTGGTATGCGTCTAGTTGGTGGATTTGGCCCACATCTGGTGCAGGGTAGAATCTGAGAGGCTAGAGCGTCCTATTACTTGGGCCACCTTTGCTCAAAGCTTCCTGGAGAAATTCTTCTCTCGCATCACCCGGGTAGAGATGGAGCATCAATTTCTTGCCCTGAAGCAGGTTGGTTGTTTGGTTGTCTAGTCAATTTATTAGTGCCATGTTTTGAGATTTTGTTACACATTGTATATAAAGTGTTGTAACACCAAGTATTTCTTGGGACAGGGCTTTAGATCCGTGGAAGAGTATGCCGTGGAGTTCACCAGACTTAGCCGCTTCGCTACCACCTTGGTGGCGAATGAGGAGGATCGTGCTCGGAGGTTCCTTTTGGGTCTTGATCAGGGTATTCAGGTGCACTTGGCCGCCCATCATTTCCGTACCTATGCGGATGCCTTGGAGGCAGCTCGAGCGACAGAGCAGACTCGTGCTCGTGAGACTCCTTTTCAGTGGGTTGTGCAGTACCCCGCTACTGTTGCTGTCAGGCCTACTGGAGGTCCAATCAGGAGAACAGCTCTGGTCCTTGCCATCAAGACAGCTCCCTACCTTCCTGCTCCTCCACGAAGGAATGTTGTTTGCGGCTTTTGCCAGGCCCCTGGGCATTTGCACAAGGATTGTTGGAAGGCCAACCGCTGTTGTCTCGGTTGTGGTGTTGTTGACCATTTGGTTCAAGATTGTCTTCGGAGGAGGCACGACCAGGCCGCAGTTGTGCCAGTCTGTAGTCAGGTCAGACTGCCTCTTCCCCCACAGCATCAGATTGTCGGTCAGAGGACCACTGCTCCAGGGAGACGTCAGGCTTTCAACTTGACTGTGGAGGAAGCTCAGACCACAGAGGAAGTCTTTGTAGGTATTCTTTTGTGTTTTCTTTTGTTGCTCTGTTATTTGTTCCTTGTTTCATTTATTTCTCTTGCATCTTTCTTCATGTTGTCTTTCTTGCATCATTTTCATATTCCTTGTTTACCTTTCATCTGTTCATCTTTTTCCTTGTTTTGGCTCTATCTTCGGTGTTATTTTTGTTCATTTTGTTCCTACTTGTGTTCTTTTTTATTCCGGGGCAACCCATTCCTTCGTCTCCTCTCGCTTTGTGGATCAGCATCAGTTGGTGTGTAGTGAGTTACCAGTTGCTTGGCATATCACTTAGATGGTGGTGTTGTCGTTTGTTCCCAGGAGTGCAAGCAGAGTCCCGTGGTTATTGGGAGTGCTGATTTCAGAGTAGATCTGATTGTGATTGGAAGTTCAGGGTTTGATGTGATTCTCGGCATGTTTGGGGGTGAGACCCACGCAATCAGTGATTGTCGTGCGAAGAAGGTTGTTTTAAGGATGCCAGGCCGTGAGGAGTTTGAGCTCCATGCTGGGGGGTTACCCCTTCAGCGTGGTCAGGAAGTAGTTGTCGATGCTGGTTGTACTATGGAGTTGCATTCAGGCTGTGAGGCTACTCCTCTTGTTGTGTGAAATTTTCTTGATGTGTTTCCTGGGCTACCCCCTGATAGGGATGTTGAATTCAGTATTGATGTTCAGCCTGGTACTGCTCCGATATCAAAGAGTCCTTACCGGATGGCACCAGTTGAACTAGTAAAGCTGAAGATGCAGGTTCAGGGTTTGCTGGATTTGGGTTTCATCAGGCCTAGTGTGTCCCCGTGGGGCACTCCTGTCTCGTTTTTCAGCAAGAAGGATGGGATTTGTCGTCTGTGCGTGGATTACCGTGAGCTGAACAGTGTTACAGTGAAGAACCGGTATTCGCTACCCAAGATTGATGATTTGTTTGATCAGTTGGGTGGAGCTGTTGTCTTTTCGAAGTTGGATCTTCGCTTTGGTTATCATCAAGTGAAGGTGAAGGCAGCTGATGTACAAAAGACTGCGTTCAGGACCAGATACGGACACTATGAGTTCCTTGTGATGCCTTTCGGAGTCACGAATGTGCCAACAGTGTTCTTGAGTCCGATGAATAGGTTTTTCTCTCCATTTTTAGACAGATTTGTCGTGGACTTCATAGATGACATTCTGGTGTATTCTCGGAATCGGAAGGATCATGCTGATCATTTGAAGTTGGTTCTGCAGACCTTGAGGGAGAATCAGCTCTATGAGAAACTCAGAAAGTGTGAGTTCTGGCTTGATCGAGTTACCTTTTTGGGGAACATTATCTCAGGCAATGGTATTTCTGTTGATCGGTCCAAGATTTCTACGGTCAGAGATTGGCCGGTTCCTAAGTCAGTTTCGGAAGTGAGAAGTTTCCTTGGTTTGGCCGGGTATTATCAGAAGTTCGTCCATGACTTTTCGAAGATAGCTGGTCCGTTGACTAAGCTGACTGGGAAAGATCAGAAGTTTGTTTGGGATGGACCTTGTGGTGAAGCTTTTGCTGAGTTGAAGAGCCGGTTGACGTCAGCGCTAGTGTTGACTATTCTGGATGGTACGGGTAGTTTTATGGTTCACTATAACACGTCTGGCAAGGGCCTAAGTACAGTGTTGATGCAGAAGGGTCGAGTTGTTGCTTATGCGTCTATACAGTTGAGGTTGCACGAGAAGAATTATCCTCCTCATGATTTGGAACTGGCTGCCGTGATTTTTGCTTTGAAGCTATGGAGGCATTATCTACTTGGAGACCGAGTGGAGATCTTTACTGACCACAAAAGTCTCAAGTATGTGTTCACTCAGAAGGAGCTGAACATGAGGCAAAGGCAATGGTTGGAGTTGATGGCTGACTATGACATCAGTTTGCAATACCATCCTGGTAGAGTGAACTTGGTGCCAGATGCTTTGAGTAGGAGACCAGTCGCCAAGTTCCTAACTCAGCAGAGAGAGCTTGTTGAGCAGATGAGGAGATTGGATTTGGAGGTGATCTTGCCAAGTTCTGTTCGGAGTTGCATGATGCTTCAGTTGCAGTCGTCTCTTGTTGAGCAGATTAAGGAGGCTCAGACAAGTGATGAGTAGTTGCAAGGGTTCAGAGCCGAAATTGAAGGGGGTACGAGGACCGATATGGTTGTTCACTCAGATGGATCTCTTCGTTTTGGGTCCAGGTTGTGTGTTTCGAAGGGTGAGGTTTGTCAGAAATTGCTTGAGGAAGCCCACCAATCGTCATACTCTATTCATCCTGGTGGTACAAAGATGTACCGGGACTTGAAGCTTCATTTTTGGTGGCATGGTATGAAGAGGGTCGTGGCGAGATTTGTGTCACAATGCTTGATTTGCCAGCAGGTGAAGGCAGAGCATCAGAGGACCTCCGGACTTCTTCAGCCTCTTCCCATTCCAGAGTGGAAGTGGGAGCATATCACCGTGGATTTTGTGACTGCTTTGCCGAGGAGTCCTAAGGGTCACAATGCCATTTGGGTGATTGTGGACAGGTTGACCAAGAGTGCTCACTTCGTTCCCTTCAGAGTTGGACAGTCTACTGAGAGCTTAGCTGAGAAGTATAGGCAAGAGATTGTCAGACTTCATGGGGTTCCAATCAGTATTGAATCAGACAGGGATATGAGGTTCAGATCGCTATTTTGGGAAAGTCTTCAGAGTAGTCTGGGGAGTAAGTTGAAGTGCAGTACAACTTTTCACCCTCAGACAGATGGACAGTCAGAGAGGACCATCCGGACTCTAGAGGACATGTTGAGGTCCTGTGTGCTGCAATTTGGAGGTTCTTGGGAGGACCAGTTACACCTTGTAGAGTTCTTGTACAACAATAGCTTTCAGGCCAGTCTTAAGGCTGCTCCTTTCGATGCACTCTATGGTCGTAAGTTTCGATTGCCAGTGTACTGAGATGACATTAGTGAGAGGAAATTGTTGGGCCCAAGACGGTGGATGCTGTGAGTCAGATCAGGAAGCATCTTCAAGCCGCGCAAGATAGACAGAAGTGATGGGCTGATGTTCATCATAGAGCCTTAGAGTTTGAGGTGGGAGACCAAGTTTTCCATTAAGTATCGCCGTGGCGAAGTGTCATTCATTTTGGTGGCAGAGGCAAGTTGAGCCCCAGGTTCATCGGACCATTTGACATTGTTGAACGAGTAGACAGGTTGCCTATCGTCTTTCATTGCCCCCGGCTTTATCTGGAGTGCACGACGTCTTCCATATCTCGCAACTGAGGAAGTATATCCATGATGAGAGCCACGTGATTGACTACTCGGAGTTATCTCTAAGGTCGGATTTGTCTTGTGAAATCCCGCTTGTTGTTATTGTGGATCAACGGGAAAAAGGTTTTGAAGAACAATGTGATCAAGCTTGTTCATGTTTCTTGGACTCCTCACTCCCCGGGTGAGTCGACTTGGGAGCTGGAGGAGAATATTCAGCGGAGGTTTCCTCATTTGTTTGTGTAGCTCTTGTTTTGCTATTTTTGCTTTTGCTAATGTATTTTGTATTTTGTTTTTTTTTTTTCTTTTCTTGGGGATTACCCTATGTACTATTGGTTAAATTTCGAGGACGAAATTCTTCTTGTTAGGTGGGTAGGACTTGTAACCCCTATTGCTCGTATTTTTAATTTTAATTGTATTTAATAAAATTCTAGATTTATCTATTTTATTTTTGTTTGGATTTGATTAATTTCATTATATGGTGCGTTGTTTTCTCTCTCTCTTGTGATTCATTCTCTCTTTGATTCAGCTTTTTATTCTCATTTATTTGGCCTACAATTTGTTCTTGAGCTTATCTATCGTTTAAACCTATTTTTGGCCTAATTGTCTCTTGTTGGATCCATTTCACCCTATTGGATACTACCCAGTTCATCTAAACCCATTTTGTCCCTATTTATACTCCCTAATTGAACCCTGACCCTAATTACCAAACCCTAATTACCAAACCACGTTAATTCCCCGGTGTCCATTATTAATTATTATTATTTTTTCTTTTCCGTACTATTGTTCGATCCTAATAATTGTAAAAATGCTGCACCCACAACCTTTTCTACAACATAATTCTTTACAACCTGATGTGGCACAATAATATTGGAGGTTTCAAGAACCTCCAATCTCATTGTGCAACCTAATTCTTTACAACCTTATGTGGCACAATGATATTGGAGGTTTACCTTTTTTGAGCGTCTATTTATTTTCTATTGGTATCTATGGATTGATTACAAGTCGAAATATGGTTAAGGCACTCATTCATAATTCAATGGTTTTAATAAACTCCCTATAGTAGTTGGCTCACCATTCCAACACGTATAAAAAAGTATATTATATATATTTTATTATATGCTATATTTCAAAATCTATCATTATCTTTTCTTGAAACCTCCAATATCATTGTATCACAGGTTGTAGAAGTGGTTGTGGTTGTAGCATTATTGATGCTTTAATTGCCCCAATCATATTAGCATTTAAATAACAAAAGATCATAATAATGATTGGATGCAAACACAACAAAATTTTATCTTGGGTCCAAAAACATTAATTTTATATTTTTACTTACAAAGTGCAGCATCCACTTAAAAAATATTAACACTTCATTTTTAGGCTATCAAGAGGTAAAGTGTGAGTATGTGAGCAATTACTCGAAAAGTCATCTTATATGAACTTTTACTTTCTCAGAGCATCTCTAGTCGTTTGCCAAATATCGATAAAATGGATATTTGATTGAAGAACGTGTTGTACTCGTTTGCCAAATATCCATTTTATCAATAAATCGTTACAGTCGTGTGCTATAAATGAGAATCGATTTGAGAATTATCCATATTTGAGAGACGGCACTTCGAATGCCATCACACCCAAAAAAAAAAAAATCCGCGTCGGACGGCACTTGAAGTGCCGTCCGTTGAAAAATAAAGGAATTTTTTGCAATTAAAAAGCCCAAAAAACAAATTAAAAAACCCAAAACGAATTCCTCCTTGGACGGCACTTCGAGTGCCGTCCCAATATTTCCCTAGTTCCCATTCCCGGACGGCACTTCATGTGCCGTCCTTTGCTATATTTAAAAAAAAAAAAAAAAAATCTTCATTGACTAAAATGCCCCCACTTATATTCAACGGCTATTTGATGGGCATTTTTCACAATCCAACGGCTATATTTTTTTCACTTTTGGCTCCGACGGCACTTCATGTGCGTCGCACCTTGTTTTTTTTTTTTTTTTTTTTTTTTTTTTTTTTTTTTTTTTTTTTTTTTTTTTTTGCGATCGGACGGCACTTCGAGTGCCGTCCCACAAAATAAGTGTTTTTTTTTTCCTCTCCGACAGCACTTCATGTGCCGTCGCTTATTATTTTACGATAAATTGCTAAAAAATAGCTTTTTAACGAGTGCAGCAAAAGTTCGATTCCTATTTCCAATTATCCATATATCCATTTTTTTCACCTTCAACAACTACAGATGCTCTTATATCTTGTAGAACATAGAAGAAAAGATAGTACCTATATCACTTTCAATTAAGTAAAGGGGTTGGGTTCCAAAAAAGGGATGTGGTGCAAACAATCTAATTCTCCTTAGATGAAGGACCACTTCGCACCAACAGACATCACTTCAATGCATCAACACAAACAATCCTCACAAAGGTTGAAACATTGTCCCGGTAAGAATTCTTATATCATTAGACCAAGGGGGTCTTTGTTGCAACTGAAAAGTAAGATCAATCTCAATTTGATGTACCATGATTAGAGCTTTCAATGCAGTTTCTAGATCAACGATAAACTTTCCTTTAGCTAAAAACACATTATTCAGTTGTTTCATCACCCCCAAGGCCCCAATGAGGGTGAGACACAGAAAGCTAATTAGCATACCCAGCTCGCCGCAGAGAGGAAACTTTAAATAGAACTTTTATAATACCATGGCATCAGAAAATTCACCTATGGAAAATCTTGCAAAGCACTTCTATCCACAACATAACAGCAATTTCTGGATACCGGCTGCAGGTTTTATAAATATTTGGAAAGAAAGAAGAGTAAATAAATTTTCCAAACTTGATCTTAACAGTAGCTACAAAACCAAAATGTCATTACAAAACATCACTCACTTTGTAAATGCAACAACCACTGCAAAAACGGCACCAACGATCTACCATGACTTGAACCAAAAAAAAAAAAAAACGTCCGCCATAACCTAATTACCTTCTTATTGTTCAATTGGAATTAAATGAAATTCAACCTCAAAAGATTGGGGACTCATCATGAGACAACTGTAAGCAGACAACGAGGAGCACCCCCCCCCCCCCCCCCCCCCCCCCCCGCCTCACAAACTAATCCCGATAGAACTTAGGTTTCAGGTGATAGGAAAGTACAGAGAAAGTTTTAAGCAATCACATGAAGTCAAAATCA
Organism: Hemerocallis citrina; assembly: GCA_017893485.1. Lineage (NCBI taxonomy): Eukaryota > Viridiplantae > Streptophyta > Magnoliopsida > Asparagales > Asphodelaceae > Hemerocallis > Hemerocallis citrina. The sequence continues at coordinate 416,486,210 of CM030358.1, read as the reverse complement.
TCTCCATCATCATAATGACCGGTGGCAACATCATCATCGGGTCTATCAACATGAAGCTGCTTTTTCTTTGCTCCTGCAAAAAATAAACATGGCATTAGACAACAGGAACTGATGCCTGTAATGCGTACTGGAAAGATATTTTGAATATCTTACCTTGCTTTTTCTTTCCTGCATTAGCTTCTTTCTCTGCTTTAAGTTTTTCATTTGCGATTGCAGTAACTGATGAAGCTATATCTTTAGCATCTGCTGCTTTTAATGAACTCATAGAAAGCCTCATAATAGCTTTAAGTAGGCCCATATAATGAAAGCTTTTCTGATCATTATCAAATAAGAAAGATCAGAAGTTAGTTCCTATAGAGAGTATGACAAGTGGAGATGCACACTGGTTTTACAAAACATGCATACCTCGTACGGGCGGATCTTATAAGAGAGGAGCTCAGCATAGTCCACGAAATCACTTTCTGATTTGGGAATAAAATTATCCAGAGATTTTTCATCACCCTTCTTACCAAATAATTCTGCAGTTGCCCTGAAATCAGCTTCCTCCACTAGTCTGGCCGTAACAAGTTGAAATAATCAGATGAAGTGATAGACTAAACAGTCTAAACTCACTTCCGGATAAGTTGTGCAAGCGGTAGAAAAAATACATGATAATTCCAAGAGTGGAACAGAAGTAACTCCTTGCTCAGTTTCTTATGTCAAAGTAGGAAAGTAAACCATAAGATTAGCTGAAGATTATCTCATCTATTAGCTTTCACTTTATTAAGTAACCTAATGGATGTCTCTCCTTTTTTCTCTTCTCTACCACTGATCTACATTTCAATAATCTTAAAACAGAAAAACAAAAACCATTTTCTTATATTTCCTCTCAATTTTCAATTCAATATCCTCAACCAAAAAAAGAATCAGCAAACACAGAAAGAGGGACATGCAAATCAATGAAAATTTATGAAAGGTAATCCCCTTGTATAATTCACCATAGATTATGCAATGCAAAACCATAACTCAGAAGCTTGATAAAGGAGAAGGACAACTAGTTTTACCTTTGTTGGCGAAGCTTCTCAGCAACAGGATCTGCAAGAACTTCATCAGCGACTTGTTCAGTTGTCTTCACCTCAGGTTGTTTTGTTTTCTTCCCTGCCCCTTTATTACCAGGCTTTGCAGCCTTTTCTGCTGAAGCCTCTTTAGGCACCTGATCAAATAATAGAAAAATAAAATATCAAAATCAAATTACGGTTAGGAGTAATTGGAAACATCCATTGTCATCTACTGAGTTCTCCAGTAAATACCATACAAGTTATAGAATAACAAGTCGACTTAACTACAGCTAGTTCTTTTAGCAGTTTCATTAGATTGCAGCATGAGTTAAAACATGAAGTCTATGTTTGGTTTACACCAACGCAACCAGGGTTAACCACTACAACAATGTTTAGCCTGAAAGGATAGATTACAACAAACATAGTTGTTATTGAACAACCCCTTCATCAACACATTTGTTTCAAGGTGAGCTACAAGTACCAAACAACCAGGCACAAGTAAAAAAAATCTAGATATCAGAAAATTTTGTTTAACTTAAGAGCAGCAAATTCAAAATAATGTAAATGTGAAAATTTCACTATAGCCAAAGTAAAATATGAACCGCAGCACAAACACACACACTCAAGGAAAGGACCTGTTTGGGTTCTTCCTCGTCTTCCCAAGATTCTCTGACATCTTCATCTTCCGCATCTTCATCATCCCACATTCCTTTTGGCTTCTCTTTTTTTAAACTAGGGAGTTCTGCTTGAAACTCTTCATCTTCTGCAGAAACAAAAATTACAAGATAAAAATCATAAAATATCAAAAGGAATGAAATAATGCTTTCAAGAAGTGCGAACATGAAAGCAAAATGAGAAGCATACTTGAACATTAATTAGCCCAACAATCCCACCTTTCAAACTCATCCAAGCTGTAAGAAACCTAGAAAGACTAACGCTCATATACAAAAGCGAATAACTTCGTTATGCTTGTTATTGTGAAACTTCCGTTAGAGCATCCACAGTCATTCAATGTAAAAAATGGCAAAATGCATATTTTGCCCATCCAATTCGATGAAACGCTGTAGCCGTCGAATGGCAAAAAAATGCATAAGGTCGTTAAAAAAGAAACAGACGAAACATCATGTTTCGTCTGTAATTTAAAAAATAATTTATACTGATAAAATATTAATAAAAAATACGGGACGAAGCATGATGTTTCGTCCCAAAAAGGAAGAAGTTTTTTTTTGCAAAAAAAAACTTCTTCCTTTTTGGGACGAAGCATGATGTTTCGTCCCAAAAAGGAAGAAGTTTTTTTTTGCAAAAAAAATTTGCAAAAAAATTTTTTAAAACTAGTTTGTAAATAATATTTGCAAAAACAATTTAAAAATTTGCAAAAACAATTTAAAATTTTACAAAATGTGCAAAAAAAATCACAAAACCGGATGATACATGAGGATTCGTCCGGAATGTGCGGAAGTTTTTTTTGAAAAAAAAATTGCAAAAACAATTTTAAAAAATAGTTTGTAAAAAATATTTGCAAAATCAATTTAGATAATTGCAAAAAAAATTAAAATTTACAAAATTAATTTTTTAAATAAACTTTTTTTTAAAAAATTGGATTGGGACGAAACATGATGTTTCGTCTCACTTGGGACGAAACATCATGTTCATTCCCACGCTTAAATTCATTTAACCGATTATTTTATTTGGTTTTTATTTTTTTTTACTTCGGACGAAACATCATGTTTCGTCCATCATGTTTCGTCCGATCAATTAAAATAATAATTAAATAATCCTGATGTTTCGTCTGCTATAATATGCACTACGCAGTTAAAATCGGTTTTTGGAACTAATCGGTCTAGGAGCGATTAGTGATTAATCGGTTAATCGGAAAATAATCGGGAATTAAATCGGAAAAATCGTTATATATATAATTAAAAAAAGATATATCCTCATTATGTAGCAATCCTAAATTCTAACATAAAACTATTATGAGATTATCAAATAGGAACATATAGTTATAGAAAAGAAGAAGAGAGTACTTGGTTTGAGCTGAGTTTGGATTTTGAATGTGGGTTGGGTCGGGTTTGCTGGTGGGTTCCATCAAAACAGAAACAATCGGGGAGGAAGAACAGTGCGAGCAACAAGAGGTGGAGCAAATGCAGATAGGGTCAAGTATGCGATGGTACAGGGGTAGCGACGACGGTTTGGGTTTAGGTTTGCTTGAGGAAGAAAAAGAGAATTTGTTTGGATTTGGGTTTGAACAATCAGTTTGGATTTGGGTTTGCACGAGGAAGAAGAGAGTGGCGATATGTCGAATTTGGGTTTGCACGAGAACCAGAAGCTGTTTGAATTTTAAATTTAGATTTTGAATTTGGGTTGGATTGAGCCCAAATAATGCAAACGAGCATCAAAATTAGAGAAGATTTAATCGGTTAATCGGCCACTTAAAATCGGCCGATTAATCACTAATCGGCCGATTAATCCCGATTAAATCGCTAACTATTGAAATATTATAAATCGCTAAAAAAATAATCGCTTAGCCTCCGATTAGCGATTAATCGGAATTAATCGGACGTAATCGGGAATTTTAACAGCTTAGAATATGCATTTTGCTATATGGAATGCTATTTTTCCCTTTCTACTGTAGACGATTTGTCAAAAAATGGCAAAATAGCTCACGACTGCGTGAGCTACAGTAAAAAAAATGGAAAAAATGGCAAATAAGCTAACGACTGTGGATGCTCTTACATTATATACTCTATTTTTTATATGGATACTGTGCAGCACCCTTTTCACTGGACAAAACCATTTTCTTTCTAAAGCATGACAAAGGTAATGTATTCAATTGTAAAGCCTAATACATAGAAAGGCTAAAACTCATAAGCTAAAAGCAAACTACTTCTTTGGAAAGCATGTACCAGAATAATCAAAAGCACTGTTTTTTTTAGTTGGATCATTTGCATTTTCTTAAGGAAGACATAAAAATTGAGATGCATTCAATTATTCAGCCCTCCAGTATATTACTGGTGGTTCTTCAATTCAAACAGAAGGAAAGCAAGCCTTGATTTTGGAAGTGTGCGTGACTTGAGCCAGAATAATCAAAGGCACTACGTTTTTCTCTTAAATGGATAATATGCATCTAATCAAACCATACTCATTAAGTTATTAAGCCCTCATATACACTAATGGTGGTTTTTCAATTTAGATGTGCACACACACAGAGAGAAGAACTGATCCTTACATCCAAAGGAGATTCCCCCATCTAAAATGATTGTAGTCACTAGGTGGGACTAAGTGGGAACCTCAATGGATGATCCATACCAGTCACATTGATTTCCATATAATGTAAGCATATATAAGCTGAAGTGGTTTTATTTAATACCCCTAAATTCTTACAATATATATATACATTGTTATATATATATATATATATACATATATGTATATATGTATATATATATATATATATATATATATATATATCTGCATTGACATTATTATTATTTTTCATACACTACACTATTATTTTTATGCAAGTATGGTTAATTTTTTTAAAAGAGCCTAATATGTTTTCTTTTAAAAGCCCAACACCTTCCTTCTTAGGCCCAATCCAATAAGATTTAGGGCATAAGTGCAATTACATAAAGTTTAAGGGGTTAAGTGTAAAAAGTGGGGAACACCTAAGCATTCTACACCCTTCCACACTTCTCTCCTTCTCTCTTTTTCTTTCTTTCTGCAGCCAAGCCAGCAGCTGCAGCCTTTTCTTTTTCCCCTTTTTCTATATATACATGTGTATTAATTCCAATTACTACTACTACTACTACTCACTACTACCTTACTACTACTACACCTCTCTCTCTCTTTCTCCTTACTGCCGACAGCAACCAGCACCAGCAATTTTCTTTCCATCCCTCTTTTTCTATATATTTACTACCACTTTACTACTTCTTCAACAACTACTACTACCTACTACTATTGTTACTACTACCACTCCTACTACTACTATTCCTACTACTTAACTACAACTACTTCACTACTACTTACAACTCCTACTCCTACTATACCACTTCACTACTACTGCTTTTGGATTGGAGCAAGAAGTCAAGAAGAATCAAGGAGCAAGGATGAGAAGATAGCAACTTGAAGCTTGCAAACAAAACAAAGTGGGTATTCTTCATACCTCTTGTATTACTATTATTATTATTATTTTTCTTCATATATGGAATGAATAATTAATGCTTGCTAGAAATTGTAGTGAGTGTTTACTAATGCGAATTTTATATGCATAAATATACTAGTGAATAGATAAAGATTTGTTCTTTGTGTTAAGAATGATAGTATAAGTGTAAAGATGTGATTTTGTGATGTCTTGTGCGATAATTGTCTAATTAGTGAATTGTTTAATTAAATTTTCATGTTTGAATGCTTAAAGTCCTTATGATTAGTAAATTTACATTGATAGTAAGCTACTAGCATTGTACTAATAATGTTAGTAAGCTTAGTTGAAATGATTAGTAAGTTAGTAAGTTAATATGTTAGTATAGTAGTGAATTAGTAGAATAGAATGCTAGAATGCCATGATAGTGAGAAGTTAGAAAGTTAGAAATGTAGACTTGACCTCGTAGGAACCCAATTGCTAACCAATTATTTATGGTTAGTAAACATACATTGTTAGTAAACTTCTAGTTTTGTGTTAGTAAGCTACTAACATTGTATTAGTAAGCTACTAATGAGTTAGTAAGCTTAGTTATAATGTAGTAGAAAAAATTACTCCTCGAATGCTTAAATTGATGTGATTGCATGAAACTACACACTTGTAGTAATATGCTTAGTGGTTGTAGTTGCATACTTAGCTAATTAGAAACTCATCATAAAGTTGAGTAGAATGTAATAAAGAACTATTTGTGGTATAGAAGAGATTGTAAGAATGAATACGATGACTAATGGAATACCGTATACATGTGTATGCGGGTATGCATACTTGAACATTTACATATGGTAATGTTTGTGCACATTGAGTGCACTAGTGTGTTGCATGTTGAGCCAACCTCTTAGCATGATTGGAAGCTAAGTTGAACCCAATTAAAATTAGATGAGACTTGTTGAGATTCAACTAGGTTGGATTCACTTTGAACCTAGTTAGTGATATTTTATTGTGATATTTTATTGTAAATGTGAACAATGAGACCTTGAGTACTAATAATTCCACCTAGAAAGTAAGTGGTGATTAATGAAGAATTTAAGCGGATGAGATTTGACCTAAATTGAGTAAAGGTGTTAGCCCTAAGTAGTGTGACTCATGATTGGTAAGGACAGACACTAGTTGGGCGTTGTACTCTCCTGTCAAGGGGACACGTGCGGCGTGGTCTCGTCTGGGACACGCGCGACGTGGTCTCGTCTGTTAATTTCTGAAATTTAGTGATAAGGACTGTATGGTGAAAGTTAGGGAATGGATCCTCCAAATCCACCTAAGGTTCTATGTTGTTTAATGCGAACAGGGAGCAGAGCAGAGCTCTAGGACTCTTGGTGGAGCAGGTGGGACCTGCAGGGTCACCTTTATGTTCGTAACAACTTTTGGGTAAGGTCCGGGAGTGGCATAGGACCACAGGGGCTGGGCGGAGTATGACCGGGGAGTGGCGTAGGACCACAGGGTCTCGGCATATATAATGGCATAACCAATGATTCTGACTGCAGCAACGGAACTAGACCGAGCGACTGCAATCTTACCAGTCACTAGATGAATATCAGAAACAGGAAAGAGTACAAGAATAGGATGCATGGCGAGGGATTGAACCCTACCATCTGGAGAATACGAACTCGATTTGGGGAGTATGTAGTATGGGATGCATACGTTTCCAAATCAAGTTTGCATTAGATTAAAAACATGATGTGCATTAGAATCTACATCATGACATACACCGACACTTGTGGTTTGACTTTCACATTTTTCTTCTGCATCAAATATTGATTGTTGAGAATTTGGAGATTGTGGTTTTCATCCGCGTTGCGTCAGTTGTATCCAACTGACGTGCCCACGGTTTGCTAATGCAGGATCGCTGATCGTGGAGCAGGAGACTCGAGCTGCGGAAAGCATCCAAGTGTAGGATAAAGTTTCCTTGCGCAATGTAAGTTTTAATTTCCTGTAATTTTTTTGTGTTGTGTACTCATTGAAGTAAAGATTCTGGGTAAGTGTCACGAGCTCCCAGTATGTGAAACTCGGGGCGCTACATTTTAAGTCCTCTTAGCCATATTAAGTTGCAAAATGAACATTTTTTCAATCGGATAACAAATTAAACCACATAATACATGGGTAAGAGACCTTCAAACCACAAGATTCCTTGTACATGTCTCATGACATAAAAAACATAATGAACAGTTTGGTCTCATTGAGTGATTACAACAATGGTTTAAGATCAGCCGATCAAACTGATCCAGATCATTTTTCAAGGGGCCGATCAGATACAACTCCTAAATCTCGGGACCGGTAAGATAACTTGGGGATCAACCGAGTTAATAATTGGATCGGATGGATTAGTCCAATCCCAACCCAAAACACCGATAATATGGTTTAAAATTTTCAATATTTAAATTTTCTGCTCATGTGGATCCTCTAATCCTCAAGTGAAGATGTAATGTAACTGTGTAATGAACATCATTTCATATCTAACTTACATTTTATTTTTTCCTTGTACATAAATAAAAATTGTATTATTTGGTCTACCTATTTCCATTGTACAAGTTTTGTTCAACATTAATAATTCTCTAAAACTACTTAAAATGCTCAAGTTTGTAATTGAAAATTATTAAATTTGTAAAAAGAATTGTTTAAATTCATCAATTCATTCAAAAAAAACTAATTATTATTGTTTTAATATAATTAAATTATAGGAACATATTATATAATTTTTTTTTAAATTCAAAAATGCCCGATCCAAAAAACCCGATACACAGATCCGATGCAGTCGATACCAATCCCGGTCCAAATATTTGGAAAACCCCAATCCCACTCCCAATCCTGAGTTTTAAAACCTTCATTACTACTACTCTATTTGAGGAAATCCCCTCCAAATATGAAGGTCACTTTTCTCTCATATATATATGGATTTTTTATGGGTGGTTCATATCAATAGGATTATTTGAGACTCAAAATAAGAGGAGAGGTAGGGTCTACATAAGCACCCCTATGTGTGTGAGAAAACTCGAGCCCATTAGCCTTTTAAAGTAAATCTTAACATATCTTTAAGAAATAGCAATGGATGTTCTCAGTTTACATATTAGACTTTTTGATGAATTAGTGAGCATGGGAAAGTCGATAGATTCTATACCAACTTCACATCCAAGTTCGCTGGCTTCAATCTTCTAAATCTACTAATATCCATGTAATATTATATTAAAAACATAAAATCATCATCCTTAAATTAAAATTGAACACTAAATTAAAATATCACTTTAGCTTTAGCTTTAAAGCCCTCTAACTCCACATCAAATTTGACACCAAGGTACTGTTCTTTTTTTTACCTCTTATACTTAAAAGAGATTTACAGTAAGAACCTCTTGTAAGAGCCTCTTTTTGAGGTGTTCTTTTTATATAAAAATAACCTCTTATAAGAACCTCTTATAAGACATTTCTGTTCTTTTTTCACCTCTTACAAGAGCCTATATTATCCCAAAGTATAAAAATAGTGAGATGAAGGACAAGAAAAGAAGGAAATTTGAGATTGAATGTGGCGTTCCAATAAACTGAATATAAAAAAAAAGAAAAAAAAAGTTAATTAATAAGGAATACATCACAATCCTCAGAAGGTATGCAAAGGTTGGAGGCGACAATTTTATCAGTGCAATACAACCTCAACAACACTATAGAAGGAAGTCAAATATACAGCATTAATATAATATAGATAATAGCTGCTTTTAAACGTCTAAATCATTTACTTACATATGATGCTGAAATGAATATGTATCTACACTTCTAAATCAATTACTTATAATTGACAGGCCCCATCTAAAGTAAAATCAGCAACATTGAATTCAAAAATATTAGAGGCGAGCCAAGAAGTGACAGTCAGATTGAAGAAGCCATGAATTACAAATAATCAAAACATCTAGATGGAATCCTATGATAACAATTGTGATTCTAACAGCCACTACTGTGCCCTTCGAAAAGAAAACAATGACATAAGCGAAGTATAAAAATAGTGAGATGAAGGAAATTTGAGATTGAAATTAGTAACAATTATAATATAGACTTTGGGGTAATATAGAATTTTTAAGTGTTAGAAGTCTTATAAGAATTTGAAAGAGGCTACTAGAAGACTTTTAGGCTTATAAGAGATTTTGGGAAAAATGTCTTATAAGAGATATAAAAAAAAGAACGCTAAAAAAGCTCTTGTAAGAGGTGGGCCACCTCTGACAAGAGGTAAATCACTTATAAGAGGAGAAAAAGAACACTGCCCAAGTATTCTCTTCCTATTTGACATTTATCATTAAAATATCAGATTTTATTATCAGTTGCCAGTTTGGGAACAAAGTTAAAGATAATCAACGTTATTTTAACTTTGGAAGTAGAAGGCATGCTAACTTTGGCATTCCTACCTTTACGTCAAACTCAAAGCTACCTTCATAGTTAAGATAAACGAGTGGAGTTTAGATAATAATAAAAAGCTTCTAAATAAAACATGTCTCACACTAGTGACAATATACCACAAAATCTAGAAACTAAACAAAAATAAGCCTACTATTTCCATCCATTCCGATGCATGCTGTGTTGGTTAGATCATAAATGAGATTTATACTTTCAAATTGGAAAGTTTGGGTAAAGATTTTGTTGTTGCTGTTGCAGAAACTCAAATCAACAAGTTATTTTAGACAATGTTATCATTTTTCATGACATTCTATAAAATATTTTCTAGGATAATTCAGGATATTCTATAATAACTGGGTGACAATGAAGGCCAATCAAGGAGAAGAGAAAGGCATGCATAGGATAATAGAAGCAAGGTAAATTTCTGTTCTGTGACTTCAAGGTTTCACACAATAATCTAGGAAAATAGGTCTTTAGCCACAGGGCATGCGTCGTGGAAGGAGATTCAGAGGTGTCGAAAGGCTGGTCAGGACTCTCCAAGGTTGTAAACGGCGTTAGGCGGTGGCGGTTCGGTCAAGGGGCGCCTAGCGCCTAGGGCGCCTAGGCGGTTGAATTTATTTTGACGATTTAGTTAATTTCAACTCCCATTCTTCAATCATAAGTATAATTATGCAATCCAATTGCAAATATTCATCATGTTCTTGTGTAATATGTGTAATTAAAGGGTGTTTATGCATAAAAAAAAGCTTTCTCGTGCAATTAATGTGTAATATGTGCAATTAAAAAAACAGTTGTCCAATTGTAATATGTGCAATATGCCAATATGTGTAATATGTGTAACATGTGCTATTTTAATGTGTAATAGATGTAATATGTGCAATCTATCACCAATAATACTAAAAAAAGTAAAAACAATTTCAATACTATTAAAGATTCATACATAGTATATAACAGATTAATAGATCAGTAGTAGTTATCTTTTTTGTATTATTTAATAGTATTTAAAATTTTATAAAATAGAAAACGCTTAGGCGTTGGATATTAGGCGGACGCCTACTCAACAAAACAACCGCCTAATCGCCTCTCACCGCCTAGACCACCGCCTATGGCAAAAGCGGTTCGTTCTCCTCCAACTGAGCGCCTAGGCGCCGCCTAGGCGTCCGAGGCGGCCGCCATTTAGAACACTGAGACTTTCTCAAACCTAGCATAGGGGTGGCATTAGGGGCGGGCTAGCCCGGGACCGTCCCGGCCTGGTTCAGCCCTCCCAAATCAAAGGGCCAGTTCGGTCCTTGAAGGTCTCTAAAAAAACCACAATAGGTCCGGCCCGACCCGCTCAGACCCGGGACAGGGTTGAACCGGCCCAAGCCAGCCCGCGGGCCGACCGTAGTTATTTTTTGATTTTTTTTCCATAATTTTTTAAATTTGTGTTTGTATAATTATTAAAATACCCCCCCCAACGGATCTATACTAGCTAGTTTTGGGGGATATTTTGGGAAATCCAAAATATACATATTATATATATACAACCTCATTTCATTCAATTCTCTTCACAAATTCACTCAACTCTCTCTTCAATCTCTCATCTTTCTCAACAAATCAACAACAATCAACAACATTTAACTACTCTCTTGCTCAACAACATCAACAACATCAACAACAACACTACAAGCTCTCAACTCTCTCTACCTTCATTCCTCAATCTATATTCTACAATAAAACGGTATTTTTGTATTTGTATAATTTTTAGAATTAACATTGTTGTTTGTTCTCATTTATTTCTCGTAATTAGATTGAGTTTCTTGTACTTCTTCTTTTTAGATCTTTTTTTAATTTGGTAAACATACACTAGTTTATTCATTTAATTGTTGTTGTTTTATTGAAATATTTGTTCTTTTTGTTTAGAATTTTTTTATTAACATACACCGGTTTATAGTATAATTTTATTTAACTTTATTAGTTTTGTAGAATCATTTTCTATAACATACACTAGTTTATTTATCTTTACTTGTTTTGTAGAATTAAATTTTAAAACATACACTACAATTAATTTTTAAAACATACACTGGAATTAATTTTTAGAACATACACTAGAATTTTTAGAACATACACTAATTTAAATGATATCTAACCGATCATGCGGTAAACATAGTAGCCAAGAATCCACTAGTAGTCGTCGCATTCCTTCCATTCCCATTCCATATGTAGACACTGAAGAAACACTTATGAATTATAATAGTACTCCCGATTTTCATGAAACACACGGATGAAGTAGAAGTAGAAGACATAGAACCATAACCATCGGAACAAGGCCCTTTTCAATCCCGTAAAACAAGAGGGACCACATCCGGAAGTACACAAATATTTTGACTGTCCCTTCACAAAATGATAAGAGTGTAGAATTAAAAATTTGTAAGAAATGTCAAACACCCTATAAGTTTAAAACAGTATCGGAAATGGGTACACTTCAACGATACTTAAATAAATGTCAATCCGAAATTTCTAAAGACAATCTCACACAACAAAAAATACACACTAAGACCAGTCAAGTAGATAGTCATAGCTACGATCACGATATTGTTCGTAGAGAAATGGCTAAGTTAGTAATTAGAGAAGAATTACCTTATTCGTTTGGTGAAAGTAGGAATGTAGAGACTTTTGCACAAACTGCATTAAACCCCCATTATAAAAAAATTCCTAGAAATATAGTTAAGGGTGATTGGAAATTCGTTTACAATGAGGCTAAGAATTTTTTACTAGCAACACTAACATCACTAAACACTAGAGTTTCTTTGACATCGGATGAATGGTTAGGAGTGAACAACGTACCAATGATGTGTATAACATGTCATTGGATAGAATCCGATTGGCTACTTCAAAAGAGGATAATTTCATTCGAATTTGTTAGGTACCCACATACGGGTGAAATAATTGCCACACATCATGGAATCATGTAATTGGTATTTTGATAAAGTTTTTGCTACTGGTTTTGATAATGCCTCTAATAATACTAAGGTAATCGCTAGTTTGAAAATTACACTAAATCCTATAGAACCGAAAAAAAATTATATTAGGTGTGTTTGTCATATAACTCCGCCATTGCCTGTCCCAAGCCAGGAATCCAGCCACAAACAGGGTAAGGAGGAGGGTTGCATTAGGCAGTTGACAGCAAGCATAAAATTTTGTTAAATCTTATGAACATGAATCCTAATAATATACGTGCAAATGCGAGCATTCCCTGGAAGCGATGTGTTGTGTCTGCCTCCGGGTGCTTCGAAAAATGTGCAAGGGGCATCACACCGGCGCCCGGGTGCGGTGAAAAATGGGCAAGGATTCCTGCACCAATCTGGACGTGTGCGGGTAAAGAAGCTAGTCTAAGAAAATAGGCTTAGGTTAGCGACTTGGAATATAGGAACATTGACAAGAAAAAGCATAGAACTGGTAGATACCATGATTAGAAGAAATATTTATATAGCTTGTTTACAAGAAACAATGTGGGTAGAGAAGAAAGTTAAAGAGATAGATGGTTTTAAATTATATTATACTGGTAAATTAGAAATAAAATGGAGTAGGAATTTTAGTAGATAAAAAATTCAAAAGAGATGTAGTAGGTGTTAATAGGAAAGAAGATAGAATAATACAAATTAAGCTTGTATTGGGGGGAAACATAATTAATATCATTAGTGCTTATGCACCCCAAGTAGAATTAGATGCACAAACTAAAAATAAATTTTGGGAAGATATGGATGAGATAATTCAAGGAGTACCATTAAGTAAGAAACTATTTATAGAAGGAGATTTCAATGAAAATGTAGGAGAAAATAACATGGGATATGAGATGGTGCATGGAGGACAAGGATTGAAAATAAGAACGATGGTGGAAAGGCTCTATTAGATTTTGCGGCTTCGTATGATCTTATACTAGCAAATACTTATTTTAGGAAGAGGGAGGAATATTTGATAGCCTTTAAAAGTGGGGCAAATAGGAGTCAGATTGATTTTTTCATCACTAGAAAGGTAGATCGTTTGACATGTAAAGATTGTAAAGTTATACCGCGAGTGTGTTTAACCTCACAACATAGATTAATGGTATTGGATGTGAAGATTGGGAAATACATATGTGCAAGGAAGGAGACTAGGAACCCAATAATTAGGTGGTGGAAGTTGAAGGGTGATAAACTAGAAGTTTTTAAAGATAAAGTCCTTAAAGGAGCATCATGAAATTGGAAAGGGGAGACAACAAAGGAGGTACTTGGAGAGTCTAAAGGTAGAGGGTTGCTAAATAAAGAAATATGGTGGTGGCAAGAAGAACTCCAAAAATTGTGATAGAAAAAAGATCAACCTTCAAAATGTAGCAAAAGAGTAGAAATGAAGAGGATTTAGAGAGATATAAGACCGTTAGAAAAGAAGTTAAAAAAGCGGTAAGAGATGCAAAAAAAAAGCTTATGATAATTTATACACAAAATTAGAAACAAAAGAAGGAGAAAATAATATTTATAAGCTTACTAAACAAAGTGATAGAAAAACAAAAGACCTGAATACAATTAGGTGTATTAAGAGCGAGGATTCAAGGGTCCTAGTAAAAGATGAGGAAATTAAGGAAAAATAGCGAAATTACTTTGAGAAGTTATTAAATAAAAAGGTTGTGGACAACTTAATTTTAGAGGACTCGAGGGAGAGTCGAGAGCATATATTTTTCCGTAGAATTAGGTCCTTGAAGGTTCGAAATGCTTTAGGAAGGATGAAAATAGGAAAAGCTTTAGGGCCGGATGATATACCCGTTGAAGTTTGGAAGTGTCTTGGGGATGTAGAAGTGAGTGGGCTAACAAAATTAATTAGTGAAATTTTGAGGACTGAGAAGATTCCCGATGAATGGAGAAAGAGTATTTTAGTACCTATATATAAAAATAAAGGAGATATACAAAGTTGCTCAAACTACCGAAGAATTAAATTAATCTCATACGATGAAAATTTGGGAGAGAGTGATCGAACATAGACTGAGACTAGAAACTACAGTGTCTGAAAATCAGTTTGGATTTATGCCGGGGAGATCAACAATGGAAGCAATTTATGTACTGAGGAGACTTATGAAAAAATATAGGGAGAATAAGAAAAATCTACATATGGTTTTTATAGATCTAGAAAAAGCATATGATAAAGTTCCTAGAGATATAGTATGGTGGGTGTTAAATAATAAAAGAGTAACTATTCGGTATATTGAGGTAATTAAGGATATGTATGAAGGGGCAACAACTACAATTAGAACAACCACAGGAGAGACCAGCGATTTTTCTATTACAGTAGGTTTACACCAAGGTTCGGCTTCAAGCCCTTACCTCTTTACTTTGGTTATGGATGAATTGACGCGAGGAATGCAAGATGAGGTGCCTTGGTATATGTTTTTTGCCGATGACATCGTCTTAGTTTACGAAACTAGAGCAGGAGTCAATGCTAAATTATAATTGTGAAGAGAAACTTTGGAAGCTAGAGGCTTTAAAACAAGCAGAACTAAAACAGAGTATATGGAGTGTAATTTTAGTGATATTCGGAACACAACTGAGGAAGTAGCGAAGCTTGATAGCCAAGAGATACCCAAGAGAGACCGTTTCCGATATTTAGGCTCGATTATACAAAGAGATGGGGAGATTTGTGAAGATGTTACACATAGGATCCAAGCAGGGTGGCTTAAGTAGAGAAGTGTCAGTGGTATTTTGTGTGACAAACGTATACCTTTGAAGTTGAAGGAAAAATTTTATAGAATGGATGTTAGACCAGCAATGATGTATGAAGCAGAGTGTTGGGACAATAAAAAAAATGTCCAAAAAATGAGTGTAGCGGAGATGAGGATGCTAAGATGGATGTGTGGTAAAATAAGGAATGATGGAATTAGAAACGAACATATACGAAACATGTTAAAGGCAGCTCCAATCCAAGATAAGTTATGAGAGAATCGCCTCAGGTAGTTTGGACATGTCACACGTAGACCTAGTAGTGCCCCCGTTAGAAAGAGTGATTTGATAAGTATTGAGGGTAGAGTTAGGGATAGAGAAAGACCTAAACTAACTTAGATGAAAACGGTGAAAAAAGATATGATAGCTTCCTTACAGAAGATATTGTACTAAACCGAGCAGAATGGAAAACCAGGATTCACGTAGTCGACCCTACTAGTTGGGAAAAAGGCTTTGTTGTTGTTGTAGGTGTGCTTGTCATACTTTAAATCTGTGTACAAGATGCATTAAAATATGGACACGATAAATTGAGACAACGAAAAATTGTGTTCATTTTACTACGTTGAGTGGTCCAATATATCAAATTTTTCATGATTGGTGTCAACTTAGGAAAATTATATTTAAATGTTTTCCTGACATCGTTGGAATTCTATTTTTGATTTATTAGGTGTTATTCTTCACTATCGTTTTAATCTTAGAAAATTTTGTGTTGTAATGGGTATGCAAGATTATATGTTAGATGATGAATTTTGATTTTTTGCTGATAGTTTGTACAAATTTTTAGAACCTTTTAATGAAGCTACTTTACAATTTTCAAAAACATATACATCTACATCTAGTGGTATTTTACTTGCAATTATCACTATGATGACAACAATTAAAGATTTGATAAATGACCCTTTTATTGAATAAATGGTTTATGCTACTTATATTAAAATTTTAAAATATTTTCATCCACTTTCTATGTTATATTGTGTTGCTAATATAATGAATCTCATGATTAAGTTAAAAGGCACCAAAAATTTAATTGAGATTTTTTATACTTATGCTCCACACGATGAAATTAAAGATTTTGATAATGTTGTTTTCATTACACAATTTGAGCATGTTTTGACTAGTTTATATAACAATTACCATAGACTTTATTCATCAAACACTACACAAACAAAAAATGTTAGTTCTTTTTCTATATTATCAAAGGAAAAAGATCTTGCTACTAGTAGTGTTTTAAATCTCATAAAATCAAAAAAACAAGAACCATTCACCAAATGAGTTGAATTGGTATAATGCACAACCTCCCATTGAAGATGTAGTAGATGTGTTTTCTTTTGGAAAACTAATGAAAATGTTTTTAGTATTCTTTCTCGCATGGCTAAAGATTTGCTAACTGTACTAGTGTCAACCGTTGCATCGGAAAGTGTTTTTTCTCTTGGTGGCAGGATTATGAGCCCGAACAGGAATCGCTTGACATCAAAAAATTTAGAGATGTTAGTATACGCCGAAGATTGCATGAAAGCCAAAGAGAAGACCCAAGATTTACATGAAGCACACAACGGATCAACAAGTAACAACAAATGAACATCTAGTAGAATGTAGTTTAGATAATGTATTGTAAATAATTGGAAAATTTTAAGGGGTTGAGATTCTATATTTAGGTTAAGTATAAGTGCACGATAATAGTCCTACTGCATTCTCTTTAATCTAAATAGAGGCAATCTCGATCTCTAAATACAAATGTTTCCCTCATATTGTAATTTGAATATATTTGAATGAAATTTTACTAATTTATTTGATTATATATTAAACTTTGTAATTCATAAAAACAATTTAATTTATGAATACTCTTTTATCTATATGTTATTAACAATTGTGAACAAATTTTCTTTTAATTTTTCTTTGTAAAAAAATATTTTTTTTAAAAAACCCTGGCCCGGCCCGGGAACTTTGGTGGCCCGGCCTGGCCCGGTAGGCCCGAATGCAACCCCTACCTATGCAAGCCTCAGAAAGTCCTGACAGATCAAAAGGAGTCTCTCAAACTTCCATCTTTTGGATTATTTCTCCTTTGATATCTTTTTCTCTTGATGTACTCGGTAATTTCCATTTCCCGCTAATAGAACTTCATATTTGGATGTATTAACTGAACTTTTTCCTAAATTATTCTTTCAAGGATGACATTTGCCTCTTCCAAAAGGACAACCGGCAGAAAAATATTTATAAACATTCCAATAATAGCTAAAAGTATAAATCCTAAAGACGGCATTCAATTGACCAACTCTCAACCTGCAAATTGCTTAATACTGAAGAGAACAGACCAAAGAAAACTTAAAACTCTAATCCTTGAAATGTGGAAGCCTTAACACCTGGTAGATATCCATATTAAACTGCACAAATTAATCAATATTTCAATTTTCATTAATGAAAGTTATTAGAAAATAATTCCTTCCTTTCCATCACTATCATACAATACAACTAGAACCTAAACTTCTACAGTTCTACCCAGTAATAAAGAGGAAAGTCCAGTAAGAAAGCTTTTACAGCTACCATCATAAAATCTTCATAGTTCTCCACAGTGAATCTATGGTGAGCTACCATATTCAGACGAGGCCGCGTCAATAATAAAAAATATATAATGTATTCTGCCTGCCTTGCACTATCTGCTCACAGCTCGATATGTCATTAAAACTTGTGCTAAGATTGTCTTAACATGCTTTACTGTTTCAGAACATGCTGACAATCAGTTAAAAACTAGGGTTCTTGCCCTGAAAGTAGCAGAGAGCAACAAAAAAAAGTTTTTAAAAAAAAAAAAAAAAAAACTACTGTGAGCTCTCACTTAACAGAGAAAGCAGGCGGCCATAACAAAATTTTGTGTAAGGGTTCTTTGAATGTGCAAATGTCAAGGATGTGCCTCCAAACCAAAAAGGAATATAGCCAATAAGGTAGTACTCGATTTACAAAAGAACCTCCCTAATGCTCGCAATAAAGTACATACTGCTAGGAACCTAGCTCGAAGCCAGGAACCTACCAACAAAGTGTTGCAAAGGGAGTAGATAGGAAAATTACAAATTCGATTAATTTGTGAGTTCCATTATCAGATTTCTCTCGCATACACAGAAATACATCGCTAAGTATCATTCTACTTGCCATTGATTTTACGTCAAACATTGAATAGCTGGCAAATGTTTTCCAACAAAATTGTAGAGCTACCAAATAGCTGAATAACACCATCTATAATTGCTTATTGAGCCATCAGAAGTTTTGGATAGAACATGACTCCAAAACCCATTATATGAAATTAATCAAATCTAATGAGATGTTTCCAGTGACTTCTAGATTGCTACCGCAGATTTAGCAGCAATTCAGAGCAAATCTCATAATAACCAGTTCTGTGGAAATCTTCATTCCAGTAGTATTGAAGTTCCAGTAAGGTACACTATATAGTTTCTACAACTAAATGCCATCACATCAAAGAATCCCCTTTCTATTTCACGGTGAAGTTTGGGCAAGGTGTCATCACAAGGAATAGTAAAACCTCAGTATTTAAAAGGCCGATCCTATCTTAAGATCTGGGTGACTGTGAATGGTAGCTTTCTTTTGACGTTTATTTTTCGAGTTCATAACTGACGGTACATTTAAGCGCATAAAGTCATTGCTGTCCACTTAGTGTTCCCATCTAACTCAAAACCACTGTCTTTGACCACTTGCCCAAGCATACCCTAACTATAAAAGCGTTGGAAAGTTCAGTCATATCTCTACCTAATGGTTCCCACTTTCTTCTGGAGTTTGGTAGATCTTCTTGAAAGATTATGGCCTTCATTTTCTCACCATGGATAATAGCCACCTATTCCTCTTGCCTTAATATGTATTTGTAAACCATCATCCTAGCTATTGTAATCAATTCCAAGTCTCTTTAAATCCTCTAGTTTAATGTATTTGTTGCTCTTCAATCTACAACCTTAACAACTTAGTAACTTAAGACCCAAAGTTAAATTTTAAAGAAATATGACATCATGTGACATGTCCTTCATCCAAAGAAGTGGCCAAAACTCTTCCAATAGATAATGCATGACATATTGCACCGAGCTAATTCCTACAATATCTTCAATACATATTTTAACAGCCTCTTCCAACCTTCCAATATGCTTTGTTAAATGCTTCTTTTGGAGATCCAAAAAACAAAATTTGAATCGCAAAAGCACTTTCAGATTCAAAATTGGCATTTGTCAATTAATAGATCCTAAAATATTGCACAAATCATGCCCATCAAGCAAGCCAAGCCTGCACATACATAGTAGTACATGAACTGAAAATTTTCGAAAAACTATTCTAGACAGTTGCTCACTTTACGGTAAGAAAATAATTCGCCAATGCTAAGGATATACTAGAACATCAGCAAAATAAACATATAGGAATATTTCAGAAGCATACCAATAGTGACTACTAGCTAAAGTATTCCTCGCAAA
The DNA here is from genome assembly GCA_017893485.1 of Hemerocallis citrina. Lineage (NCBI taxonomy): Eukaryota > Viridiplantae > Streptophyta > Magnoliopsida > Asparagales > Asphodelaceae > Hemerocallis > Hemerocallis citrina. The sequence continues at coordinate 416,466,421 of CM030358.1, read as the reverse complement.
CAGACAACTATTTCCAACGAAATTCTCCGAAATACTAACCGGAAGGAACAGCAGATTTCATATTTATCCAAAGCATCAACCGAACAAGAACACAAAATGGGCATATAATCATGAACAAACACCAGCAAGAACGAAGCTTTTTACTCAACAAATCTTTTTCCCTAGTTTTTCCACCTAAAAAATAATAACTTTTAATTACAAAAATCTATAAACAAAATAAAATTGAACTTACCCCAATCCGCCATATTTCCTAATATCGTCTTCTTAAATCAACCAACTTCAGCTCCAATAAGCAACCAACTCGAACCTGAACTCTGTGTAACAATTACAAAAAAATTTAAGAATAATTGGTAATGCGGGTTTGGGTTGCTGAATTGAAAAAAGTGAAAAATCGTGGGGAAGAGGAGAACAAAAACCTAATGGATCGAAAAGATTGAAATTTTGGGGTTGATTGGCAGTACAGTTGCGAGTCTTTCCTAATTTTATTCGACTTCTTCGGATGCGGGTAGCGTAGATTCGCCGACAATGATAGCTAGTATTCCTATTCGCTGACAAGGATACCCGCACGGCCGCACGAGTTGAAGGACGGTAGGGTTGCGGGTCGGGTTGTACTAAATCCGGACTTGATAAACCACAACTCGGGCCAAAGTCTAAAATTATTGATTTTATTTATTCAGTTGTCTTCTTTCTCCCTCAATTCCCTAACCCTAATTGCTCGGAGGTGGCAACGAGAGGACAAAGAGCGAGAGGGCGAAGTGGGTTTCGGGTAAGATTTTGTGGAGTGGGTATGACCGTATGGGTCGGGTTTAGTGGGGGACGCAAGGAATTAATTTCCGTACTGACCCACTTTTTGAAAATATTTACAAAACTAACCCACTTTTAAAAACATATACCCAACCGACATAGTTTTGGACACGTTAGCATAAAACGTACTTGGCAATAACGGCATTTATTATTTTGATGCCGTTGATGCCAATAGCGGCATCTGTGAAAAAAAAAAAAAAAAAAAAAATGTTACCACTATTGGTAGTAACGGCATCAGTATATCTCGCATTCATTTAGGAGTTCTATGACTTGAGGAAAAAAATTGTAAGTGAAAATAGACTATAACTAATGCCTCTATACCCAATAATGACATAATTAGCCTAATGCCTCTATTGGCAATAACAACTTCAGTACAATCTATAGTATACTCCAAATTTCGTGTAGATGCATCAACTTCAAGTCTGATTACGACCTTGATACAGCTAGTATCTTTCAAAACTCAAAACATAAAAGTTGTAGATCTTTTTCTTAGCATTCCATAGCATTTTGAATCATTTCAATCGGAGTTCGGATGATAAATTTATGACCATATTACGTAGCAATATCGAAACTGTCCAGAAAAATTGTAAGTGAAAATCGCTTATAACGATGCCTCTATTCCCAATAACCGAATAATTAGCCTGATGCCGCTATTAGAAATAACAACATCAGTATAATCTACAGTGTACTCAAAATTTCTGGACAGATTCGACATCGTTATGTAATCTAGACATAACTTTATCATCCGGGCTCTGATTGAGATGATTCAAAATGCTTTGGGACACCGAGATAAAGCTCTACAACTTTCATGTTTTGAGTTTTTAGAGATAATAGCTATATCAAAGTTGAAACTGGGTTTGAAGTTGATGCACCTGCACGAAATTTGAAGTATACTGTAGATTGTACTGATGCCGGTATTGTAAATAGCGACATCAAGCTAATTATGTCACGTCCCGCTTCCCATTATACGGAAACACGGGCACGCAATTGAGGCCCAACGAATGATATAAGTATGCCAACTCATATCATCCATAAGCTATACAATGCCAATAAACTCAACATACAATTATAATCACAAGAACAAGAATAAAATGCAATAACCAATATCTGAGATACAAGAACTTACAAAATAGTCAAAGAATGTGCAATACGATAACAGTACGTCAAAATCCTCAGTGACGCATCATCAGTACATGTATAAACAGTAACTCAAAAGAAAGATGGAGAGTACCCTTTAGAGCAAGCTTCGGGCGACCAATAGTAGCAAGCAGTTAAGGAAGTAAAGGACTATATAACAATACGAAGAAATTGGAACGATGTCAGAGTCAATAAATGATAAACGATAAAAAGATCAAAAATCAATAATCAATGGTACGATGGTCGATAAATAATAGTCAATAATCAGTAATTGGCAATCAATAATCAATATCAATAAATCAATAGTCAATAATTCAGTTATCAGTGACAATGATCGGTAACATGATCAGGTATCATGAGTCAATATCTAGAATCAGTATTCAAGAATCATTAATCAGTTATCGGTGTCAATGTTCAACGTTAATATTATATCTATCAATCTTTTATCGGCCTATCTAATGCACGCAATCCTGCGTTCCATACCACAGGTTCGAGTGCACACAATCAAGTGAACGTTCGACTCTAGTGGTGAATTCTATAGATCATGTACTCGGGATAACATGTAGACAAGAAGCAAGATTCACGTATTCAGTTATTCAGTTATTCAGTCATTCAGTAATGGTAGTGTCATGCCCTGCTTCCCAAAGGAATACAGAATACGAGTACGTGACAAATCCCAGCGAATAATTTTCATCGTTCATAAGATGTAAGGATCAACTCAACAACAAACAGAAAGATACAACCACGCATGCATGAATCAAAACTCATAATCACAAGAATTAATTGAAATCAACTACATAATTCTCAAATAAAAACAAGATCTGTAAAACAAAACAATAAAACTCTGGGTCAAACATGCCAAATACAAAGTATCAAGTAGCAACAAGAGAAATTGATAAATTCGATGCTGAAATAAACTAAAGCATAAAAGATCCCAGTTAAAAGCTTAGAACACTTGATCGCTTACTCCAGCAGGTAACTGGTCTCCAAAACCTGTACATTTATCATTTGAAAGAAACAGAGAAACAGGAAAATAATTTGCCAGTTAGTGCAAGCTATGGGCCACAAGTAGTACAAGCAAAAAGGGGTACAAGAACAAGTAACTAAGAGTACAGAGCGGGAAGCACGAATCAAGATAACATAACTTAGGATGACATGAATGTAACAGATAAATAAAGTCAAATAACTAATAAACAAGTAAACAGGATCAAATAACGGAATCAGGTAACAAATAACAGGTAACTTGTAACAGATATCAGATAAACATGTAAAGTAGTAACAGATACTAGATAAACATGTGAAACATGTGACCGGAATGTGCAGGTGAAACATATTATTCTTAAGTCTTTTATTTAATCATAACTAATGCATCACTCATGCATCCTATTCCACATGGTTGCTGCATACAAACAAGTTACGTTTAGATTTAGTGATGGATTCCAAAGGACCATGTACTCAGGCATCATATAAACAGATAATCAGATAAACCGAATTGGATAAACCGACTCATGAATCATGTAATCATGTAATCATGTATTCATGCAAAAAGATGGGACCTATGGGTCCCCCCTTCCGAGTAGGGAAGACTGCAGTCAGGTAAAAATAGATAAACCAAAACGGATAAACAGACTCATGAATCATGTAATCATGTATTCATGAAAACAAGTGGGAAACACGAGCCCCATTTCGAGTACACTTGCCTATGTTGTCCACCACCAGATCTTTCTCTTAAACTCCGGCTTCATTACTTTTTTTTTTTACCAAAACAAACATGAATGTGCAAAATCAAGGACAGAAACCAAGTTCAGACTGTGCGGAAAACATGTTAGGGTGTCACAAACAAACTTATAAATAGCGGAACAACAAGAACTTCAATTTTGGAGAGCAGCACATTGTTGCACCAAAATAGGAATTCTAGCTGCTACAGAAAAGCAAATCTAGATTCATCAGAAGTTCTAGAAACTAGACTCTCTGCCGGTTCCATCGCATATACACACGATATATAAAAATCAAAGAAACTAGGTTCAAATTCTTATTCTTTACAAATTACATGTCTAGGCAGTAGGTGAGAGTTAAATACTTATAAACAAAAGTAACTTGCAAAATCATTTAAAAATTTTATAAAAATCATATTTAAACTCCTAACAGTGTTAAATATCAGTATAATTAATCTCAGATTTTAATACTTACATTAATCTGCTATTTCAGCTAATTAAGTAGGGTGATGTATATTTTATGCTGCATTCTGAAATTCAGATGTCACTGTATGAAAATTTGAATATGTTGCAATTAATAAATCGAATTGCAAAATCGTCGGATGTTCTAGATTCCAAACACACAAAGCTACGATTCTCATTCAATAAATTTTAATCAATGAAAAATAGAATCAGGTCAAAACCGGGGTTCTCTACTGAACATGCATGCAAGCAGCAAATCTATAATCATCATAAATATATATTAAGTCAGAAAAATTATCAAATCATTCTACAAAAAATTAGGATGACTCTTAATCATGTATAGTCATATCTAGATTAATATAAAGTCTAAATCTTACTGTTAGAATCTATTTTAATCAATAATTCATGTCAATAATCTTGTAATCAGAAATCTGAAAATTTGCGACCCAACAGTATTAAAATTGTGATATCTTACAAGTTACAGATCGGGTTTTAGATCCGTCAAAATTTCTGAAAACTAGAAACCGAGACCTACATTTCATGTTCCCAAACTTGGTCATTATTCTGACATTAACAGGGTTTAATTTTTCGTGCCAAATCAGGACAGCAGTAAATGAGATTTCTTTTGCATGAATTATAACATAAATAGTAACTACAATGGATCCAATTTGATGTATAATGCAAATCAGAATTTAACAGGTATTCAAATCAGCATGCCATGTCTATTCTAAACTCATTAAGAGGGAAACATTATTAACATGTTTAACATACAAACAAAACATCTATAACTCATGGTGGTTCATGAACATGCATTAATATAGACAAATATCTAGATCTAATTCATGTTTGTGTAATAGGTGTAATAACAAAATGTTTGTGACCTTTCACGATTATGGAATTGATAGAAACAAATCAAAAGGGTAGGGTCAAGATCATCAATGGGTAAAACATGAAGAACGAGTCACAACGAAGATCTACTTGCGGTATTTCAAAAAAGGCTTGTATGGGGAAACAAAAGAGATTCGTACATGATACTTGCCTTACAGAAGCGAGACGAGCGACGGCAGAATCACGTGCAACCACAACACGTGCGATCGGTGGAAAACACGTGCAACGACAAGAACGACATGGGAAGCGGAAGGAGACAGCAGCAACACCAGGGTAGCAACAGCACATGCGGCTACATGCACGGCGAGGGACAGCAGCAGTAGCAAGATCGATGGTAGCGGAGGGTGCTCGGGAGTAGCGGTGGGTTCGGCTGAAGCCGTGATGGTGATGGTGGACGGTGGAGCACAGGGCGACTCAAGGGCGAGGGAGTGGGTGCAGCAGTTGTCGGCTGGTGCTGGGGGAGGAAGGTGAAGAGGCTCGGGGTTGCACAGTAGACCGGGGTTAGTGTTACATAGGGAGAAGGAGGGTGACGGCAGGGGATTAAATGAGTAGTTTGGGTTTAATGATCATTAGGGGTTAATAGTGTATATATAGGATTAGAATTAGGGTTAAGATGTGGGTTTGGGTAGTGGGTTAGCTGGTTGAGATCCAAATCCAATAGGGATGGGTTTTGGGTTTAAATCCAAAAGGGAAAAGAATCTATATAATAAAACACAAAGAAAGCTATCAAGTGGCTCTCCTTCAATCCCCCCAAAAGTCAAAGGTCCAGATCTAACCTCACAAAACATATTTTCCCCCCAAAAGTTTCCCCCCAAACTCAAATTCAAATCTCTCACCCAAAACAACTCTTATATTTATTTATTTATTTATTTTTCTCTCCCTCCCTCCCTCCCTCCCTCCCTCTTCTATTCAAAAAAATTAAGAAAATAAAAATTTAAAAACATTTTACAAAATAAAAAATTAAAAAACTAAAAAAATTTAAAACATAAAAACTTTAAAAAGTAATTCAAAAAAAATTTTTAAAAATTATATAATATGTTATTTGCTGGACCCCCAAAAGTTTCTCATATAATATGTTTGCTACTTCAATTAATTTGCTGGACCTCCAAAACTATTTTATATGATCAAACAAGGTGCACCGTTCCGAAGACGTGTCGTAGGCACGTGTCAACGGGCAAACCTAGTATATAAATAAAATAGGATTTATAATTAGATTAATTGGAGATAACAATATGCAAAAAATTTGAATAAGATGAACAACAAATTTTAGGCTCAACAGAAAAACACAAATTAAATAGACTGGGAAAAAAAAATTGAGTCGAAGGCAATAATGAATTCCATTAAAAGAAAAATCAAATTACGAGGGTTCAGAAGAGACGACGAAAAGTTCAATGAATAATAATACCAAAAAAAAGATACAATAATGAAAATAGGGATTACAAATCCTACCCACCTTACAAGAAGAATTTCGTCATCGAAATTCATACAAGTGATACATAGGGTAACCCCAAAAAGAAAAGAAAACAAAGGAAGCTACTCGAACAGATGAGAGAATTTATTCTGGATCTCCTCCTCCCACTCCCAAGTCGACTCACCCGACGAGTGAGGATCCCAAGAAACTCGAACCAACTTGATGACCTTGTTCTTTAATACCTTCTCCCGCTTGTCCAAGATGGCAACTGGTTGAACTTCACAAGATAGGTGTGGCTGCACAGACTACTCGAAATAGTCGACCACATGGCTTTCGTCTCTAATGTACTTCCTCAATTGCGAGATATGGAACACATCATGAACCCCTGACAAGGCTGGTGGCAGTGCGAGTCTGTAAGTTACCTTGCCTACTCGCTCCACAATGTCAAACGACCCAATAAACCTGGGGCTGAGCTTGCCCCCACCTCCGAAGCGGATGACATTTCTCCACGGTGAAACCCTGAGAAAGACATGATCTCCTACCTCAAATTCCAATGGTCTTCGATGAATATCAGCCCACTTCCACTGCCTGTCCTGAGCTGCCTGCAAATGCTTCCTGATCTGGGCCACTACATCAACAGTCTTCGTGATCAACTCTGGTCCCAAAAGTTTCCTCTCGCCAATGTCGCCTTAACATACTGGCGATCTGCACTTCCAACCGTAAAGTGCCTCGTACGGTGCTGCCTTGAGACTTGCCTGGTAACTATTGTTGTACGAGAACTCCACCAAGTGCAGATGGTCCTCCTAAGAACCTCCAAACTGAAGGACACAAGACCTCAACATGTCCTCCAGAGTCTGAATTGTCCTCTCAGACTATCCATCTTTCTGAGGATAGAAAGTTGTGCTGTAGTTCAACTTGCTCCCAAGACTCCCCTGAAGACTCTCCTTGAACTGAGATCTGAATCTCGTATCCCTGTCGAATACAATGCTGACAGGAACTCCATGAAGACGCACAATCTCATGCATGTACTTCTCGGCTAGACTTTCAGTAGACTGACCAACTCTAAAAGGGATGAAATGGGCACTCTTTGTCAGTCTATCCATAATCACCCAAATGGCGTTGTGACCCTTAGGACTCCTGGTCAACACAGTCACAAAGTCCATGGTGATGTTCTCCCATTTCCACTCCGGAGTAGGAAGAGGTTGAAGGAGTCTAGCCATCCTCTGATGCTCTGCCTTCACTTGCTGACAGATCAAACATTAGGAAACGAATCTTGCCACTACCCTCTTCATGCCGTGCCATAAAAAATGTTTCCTGAAGTCCTTGTACATCTTCGTGCCTCCAGGATGAATAGAATAAGATGACTTATGGGCTTCTTCAAGCAACTTCTGCCGGACTTCACCCTTTGGGACACACAACCTAGTCCCCAAAGCGAAGTGATCCATCTGAGTGAACAACCAAATCAGTCATTGAACCTGCTTCCACTTCAGCTCGGAACTTCTGTAACTGCTCATCCCCGATTGGGCCTCCTTGATCTGTTCCACTAATGAAGACTGCAGTTGAAGCATCATACACTACCGCTCAGCACTGGGCAAAACCACATTCAAATCCAGCTTCCTCATATCTTCCTACAGTTCTATCTGTCGAGTAAGAAACATGGTAGCAGGTCTCCTGCTTAGTGCATCAGGTACCAAGTTCACCTTACCGGGGTGATACTGTAGGTTGATATCAAAGTCGGCCATCAACTCTAAACATCGCCTATGCCCTATATTCTGCTCCTTCTGCGTGAACACGTACTTGAGGCTCTTCTGGTCAGTGAATATCTCCAATCTATCCCCAAGCAAGTAATGCATCCATAACTTCAGGGCAAAGATTACGACGGCAAGCTCCAAGTCGTGTGTAGGATAGTTCTTCTCATGCGGCCTCAACTTCCTAGATGCGTAAATAATGACTCAGCCCTTCTGCATTAGCACTGCACCTAGGCCTCTGCCAGAAGCATCACAGTGAACCACAAATCCTCCTGTACCAATCTGGAATAGTCAACACGGGCGATGATGTCAATCTGCTTTTCAGCTCTGCAAAAGCTTCACCACAAGCCACATCCCAAACAAACTTTTGGTCCTTCCCAGTCAGCTTAGTCAAAGGTCCAGCAATCTTAGAAAAGTCCTGGACGAACTTCTGATTAGAGCCCGCTAGACCAGGGAAACTCCTCACTTCAGAAGCTGATTTAGGCACTGGCCAATCCCTAACTGCTTCAATCTTGGACGAATCCACAGAAATTCCATCACCCGATATGATGTGCCCCAGAAATGCAACACGATCGAGCCAAAACTCGCACTTACTGAGCTTCCCGTGTAGCTGATTCTCCCTCAGCGTCTGCAAGACCACACTTAAATGCTCAACATGATCCTCCTGGTTCTTGGAATACACCAGGATGTCATCGATGAACATGAACACAAACTTATCCAGAAAAGGAGAGAATACCATGTTCATCAAGCTCATGAAGACTATCAGTGCATTAGTAACTCTGAACAGCATCACTAAGAACTCATAGTGCACATATCTCGTCTGGAAAACTGTCTTCTAGATATCCTCAGCCTTCACCTTGACCTGATGGTACCCAGAATGAAGATCCAACTTTGAGAAGACCAAAGCACCCCCCAATTGATCAAACAAATCATCAATCCTTGGCAGTGGGTACCGATTCTTCACTGTAACATTTTTCAGCTCCTGGTAATCGATGCAAAGCATGCGGCTTCCGTCCTTGTTGTTGACGAACAAAACCAGAGCTCCCTATGGCAAAACACTAGGCTTGATAAAACCTAAGTCCAATAACTCCTGGACTTGCACTTTCAGCTCTGCTAGCTCGACATGTGCCATTCTGTAGGGACCCTTCGATATTGGTGATGTACCCGGCTGTATTTCAATACCAAACTCCACTTCTCGGTCTAGGGGTAACCCCGGGCATTCCTCAGGAAACACATCTAGTAATTCCCACAAAACTAGAGGTGCAGCCTCACTGATCGCGTGCAACTCCAATGCAGAAGTTTCCTGATCAACCGCGTTCTTGACACGCCCAAGAGGTGTCTCACCGGCATGGAACTCCAACTCCGATCGGCCCAAAATTCTGAACACAACCTTCTTAGCTCTGCAATCAATAACAGCGTAGGAATCAGCCAACCAATCCATCCCAAGGATTACATCAAATCCAGAATTCCCGATCACAATCAAATCGACCTTGAAATCTGCACCACCGATTACTATAGGGCTCTACTTGCACTCCCTGGAATAGATAACAACACCACCACTTCTAGTAATATTCCAAGCTGCCAGCATAATACTACACGCCAATTGATGTCAATCCACGAAGAGGGAAGAGATGAAGGAATGAGTCACACCAGAATCAAACAAAACATGTGCAGGGAGAGAGTGAACTAAGACAATACCTATGATTAAGTCAAAAACAAGGGTAATGAATAATGATGCAAGGAAGGATACAAGAATGGATAATGTAAGAAAGGGCATAAAAGCAAAGAAATAATTAGAACAATAATAAAAAGAAAACACTATATACCTGTAACAACATCCTCAGCAGTCTCAGCCTCCTCTGCAATCAGATTATAGGCCTGGCCTTTCCTCGGAACCGCGGTACTCTGACCAACAATCTGCTGCTAAGGGGGAAGCGGTGGCCTGATCTGACCATGAGCTGGTGTGCCTGTAGGCTGGCCATGCCTCTTCTGAGGGCAATTCCGAAATCGAGTGGTCACTAGCACCACACATGAAGCATTAGCGGTTGGACTTCCTGCAATTCTTAGACACGTGCCCAGCTACCTGGCAGTAGTCACAGACCACGTCCCTCCGTGGAGCAGTTGGCAGGTAGGGAGCTGTCCTGACAGTAGGGGCCGGGACTGGCCTCCGGATCGGTCCTCCAGTGGGCCTAGCAGTAGCAGCAGTAGGGTGTTGTGCAACCTGCTGAGAAGGATCCCTCTTGTTGCGAGTTTACTCCTGAGCTCGAGCTGCCTCAAGTGCATCAACATACGTGCAAAGGCGGAGAGCTGCCAAATGCTACTAGATATCATGGTCAAGTCCCAACAGAAACTTTCGGGCTCGATCTTCCTCATTCGCCACCAAAGCGGTTGCTAAACGGCTGAGCCTGGTAAACTCCGTAGCATAGTCATCCAAGGATTTAGCACCCTGTGTGAAGAAAGTTTTCATGTTACAATACCACATATATAATACGTAACAAAATTCAAAACACCAGCACTAACTGACCAACCTGCTTCAAAGAGAGAAACTACTGTTCCATCTCCACCTTGGTGATGCTGGAGAAAAACTCCTCCAAGAAGCTCCGGGTGAAGGTGGCCCAAGCAATAGGCCGCTCTAGCCTCTCATTCTCAAATCTCCACCAAATGTGGGCAAGATCCACCAGTTAGATGCTCACGACATCCACTCAGTCAACATTAGCAACCCTTGCTGCCTGTAGTAACAGTTCTGTCCGAATTAACCACTGTTCAGCATCAAGTGGCATCTCAGTGCCCGAGAACTTGTCGGGGTGCAGCCTCATAAAATCTGCAATAGTACCAGGGCGAGGGGGAGGAATTCCTTGAGCAAGCATAGCAGGGTTCCGATTGGCACTTCCAACGCGACCCTCATTAACTCACTGTGCTCCTGCTGCATCTGAACCAACTGTTGCAGCACCTGAGTGACAGCCGCAATTTCTGGCTGTTCATCTTGGGGGTAGGAAATAGAAGCACTCCTGCGAGCCATGGTTTGCAGAAAACCAAATCAATTAGTATCCAGATCAAGTTTATAATCAATTGATCATGTGATTCGCATGACCTGCTTATTATTAAGTTAAGTCTGGCTAGAGCCAAACTTGGCTAAAGCCCAAACTTGGCTAACATATCAGCCAAATATGACTAAGACATTGGTCAAACCTGGGCTCTGATACCACTAAAAATCTATCACGCCCTGCTTCCCAAAGGAATACGAAATACAAGTACGTAACAAAGCCTAGCGAATGATTTTCATCATTCATAAGCTGTAAGGATCAACTCAACAACAAACAGAAAGATACAACCACGCATGCATGAATCAAAACTCATAATCACAAGAATTAATTGAAATCAAATACATAATTCTCAAATAAAAACAAAATCTGGAAAACAAAACAATAAAACTCCGGGTCAAACATGCCCAATACAAAGTCTCAAGTAGAAGCAAGAGAAACTGATAAATTCGATGCAGAAATAAACTAAAGCATAAAAGATCCCAGTCAAAGCTTAGAACACTTGATCGCTTACTCCTGTAGGTAACAGGTCTCCAAAACCTATACATTTATCATTTGAAAGAAACAGAAAAACAGAAAAATAATCTGCCCGTTAGTGCAAGCTACAGGCCGCAAGTAGTACACACAAAAAGGGGTACAGGAACAAGTAATTAAGAGTACAGAGCGGGAAGCAAGAATCAAGAGTATAAAACTTGGCATGACAGGAATGTAACAGATAAATAGATTCAAATCACTAATAAACAAGTAAACAGGATCAGATAACGGAATCAGGTCACAGATAACAGGTAACTTGTAGCAGATATCAGATAAACATGTAAACTTGTAACAGATATCAGATAAACATGTGAAACAGGTGACAGAATGTGCAGGTGAAACATATTATTCTTAAGTCTTTTATTTAATCCTAACTAATGCATCACTCATGCATCCCATTTCACATGGTTGCTGCATACAAACAAGTTACGTTTAGATTTAGTGGTAGATTCCATAGAGTCGTGTACTCAGGCATCATATAAACAGATAAACAGATAAACCAAATCAGATAAACAGACTCATGAATCATGTAATCATGTATTCATGCAAACAGATGGGACCTATGGCCCCTTTTCCGGGTACACCTTCCTATAGGGAAGAATGTAGTCAGCTAAAATAGATAACTGAAACAGATAAACAGACTCATGAATCATATAATCATATATTCATGCAAACATGTGGAAGACACGGGCCCCTTTACGAGTACACCTGCCTATGTTGTCCACCACCGAACCTTTCCCTTAAACCCCAACTTGATTACTTATTCTTTTTACCAAAACAGACATGAATGTGCAAAATTGGGAAAGGTAAACATGACAGGGACATAAACCAGATTCAGACGGGGTGGAAAACATGTTCGGGTGTCACAAACAAACCTATAAATAGCGGAACAATAAGAACTCCAATTCTGGACAGAAAGATGTTGCTGCACCAAAACTAGAATTCCCGCTGCTACAGAAAAGATAATATGGATCCATTAAAAGTTCTAGAAACTAGACTCTCTACTGGTTCCAACACATATACACACGACATATAAATTTCAAAGAAACTTGGTTCAAATTCTTATTCTTTACAAATTACATGTCTAGGCAGTAGGTGAGAGTTAAATACTTATAAACAAAAGTAACTTGCAAAATCATTTAAAAATTTCATAAAAATCATATTTAAACTCCTAACAGTGTTAAATATCAGTATAATTAATCTCAGATTTTAATACTTAAATTAATCTACTATTTTAGCTAATTAAGCAGGGTGATGTATATTTTTTGCTGCATTCTGGAATTCAGATGTCACTGTACGAAAACCTGAATATGTTGCAATTCGTAAATTGAATTACAAAATCGTCAGATGTCTTGGATTCCAGACACACTGAGCTACGATTCTCATTCAATAAATTTTTATCAATGACAAATAGAATCAGGTCAAAACTGGGGTTCTTTACTGAACAGGCATGCAGGCAGCAAATCTATAATCATGTTTGCATAAATATATTAAGTCGGAAAAATTATCAAATAATTCTAGCAAAATTTTGGGGTGACTCCTAATCATGTCTAGCCATATCTAGATTAATATAAAGTCTAACTACTGTTAGTATTTATTTTAATCAATAATTCATGCCAATAATCTTGTAATCAGAAATCTAGAAATTTGCGACCCAACAGTATTAAAAGTGTGATATCTTACAAGTTACAGATCGGATTTCAGATATGTCAAAAGTTTTAGAAACTAGAAACACGGACCTACATTTCATGTTCACAAACTTAGTCATTATTCTGACATTAACATAGTTTAATTTGTCGTGCCAAATCAGGACAGCAGTAAATGTGAATTCTTTTGCATAAATTATAACATAAATAGTAACTATGATGGATCCGAGTTGATGTATAATGTAAATCAGAATGTAACAGGTATTCAAATCAGAATGTCGTGTCTATTCTCAACTCATTAACAGGGAAACATTGTTAACATGTTTAACATACAAACAAAACATCTATAACTCATGGTGGTTCCTGGACATGCATTCATATAGACAAATACCTAGATTTAATTCTTGTTTGTGTAATGGGTGTAATAACGAAATGTTTGTGACCTTTTACGATTATGGAATTGATAGAAACAAATCAAACGGGTAGGGTCAAGATCATCAATGGGTAAAACATGAAGAACGAGTCACAACGAAGATCTACTTGCGGTAATTCAAAAAAATGCTTGTACGGGGAAACAAAAGATATTCATACAAGATACTTGCCTTACATAAGTGAGACGAGCGACAGTGGAAGCACGTGGTAAACTACGTGCAACCACAACACATGCGATCGGCAGAAAACACGTGCAACGAAAAGAACGGCATGGGAAGCAGAAGGAGACAGCAGCAACACCAGGGAAGCAACAACACGTATGGCTACGTGCATGGCGAGGGACAGCGGCAGTAGCAAGATTGACGGCAGCGGGGGTGCACGGGAGTAGGGGTGGGTTCGGCTGAATTGACGCTGGCGATGGTGGACGGTGGAGCACAGGGCGACTCGAGGGCGAGGGAGTGGATGCAATAGTCGTCGGCTGGTGCTGGTCGACAAGGACAGGAGGTGGAGCAGTTGGGGGTGTGTTGGCGATCGGGGGGTGTGCAGGTCGACGGTGGGTAGCGGTGGAGTAGGGTGACGTGGGAAGAGGATGAGGTGGAGGATTGGGGATCGGCAATGGTGGAATGGGTTTCAGAGGGTGCAGGTCGACAGGAGGTGGATAGTGCTGAACAGTGGGGGCGGAAGGTGAAGAGGCTCGGGGTTGCACAGTAGATCGGGGTTAGGGTTACACAGGGCGAAGGAAGGTGACGGCTGGGGATTAAATGAGTAGTTGTATAATGATCATTAGGGGTTAATAGTGTATATATAGGATTAGAATTAGGGTTAAGATGTGGTTTTGGGTAGTGGGTTAGCGGGTTGAGATCCAAATCCAATAGGGATGGGATTTGGGTTTAGATCCACAAGGGAAAATAATAATTAAATAAAATTGGATTTATAATTAGATTAATTGGAGATAACAATATGCAAAGAATTTGAATAAGATGAACAACAAATTTTAGGCTCAACAGAAAAATACAAATTACATAGATTGGGAAACAAAAATTGAGTCGAAGGCAATAATGAATTCCATTAAGAGAAAAATCAAATTACAAGTGTTCAGAAGAGACAACGAAAAGTTCAATGAGTAATAATACCAAAAAAAAGATACAATAATGAAAACAAGGGTTACAGGTAGAGAAACCACGAGCTCCCTTTCAAGTACAATCCCCTATATTATCCACTACTAGGTCGTACCATTATTACCCCAGCTTGTTATCATTTTATTACGATCAATTATAGAGATGCAATCAATATGATCAAAAGAAATGGTAGTATCAAGAATCTTTCAATGGGTACAATCGATGAGAACGGTAGTGTCAATACAATATCAAGAAGACATAAATGCTATACAATAATGAAATATACATGGGTCAATTCATTAAATATGGAAAATATTGGGTTCATATGCAAAGAAACATTACAATACGAGTTCTGGACAGCAACACCTATTGGCACTCAAATTTACTTTTTCGCTGCTATGGGAATGCAAATCCGATTCCGTCAGAAATTCTAGAAAGTATACACTTTGCCAGTTCCAACGCATATACAGACGATACATAATAGTCACAGAAGCTATGCCAATCAATCAATTCTTTACGGATTTCGTGCATCATCTCGGTTCTAGAAATTATAACATACCAGTACTAAAACTGTGATAAGTTACAATCTATAAATCGGATTGAGAATCTGTAAGATGTTCTAGAAACTAGACACAGCGTGCTACAATTTTTATGTACAAGGTTTTAAGTTTTGATGTCAGGAACTGGGTCGAAACCTTAGTACAAATCAAGCAATTGACAAGACAACAAGGTTAAATGTTCCATAATACAATAAATTAACGTTTCAAGAATTTAATCAATAATAGTGGCATGATAAGAAGACTATGAATCAATAAACATGGTACGATAAAATCAATAATGGAACTCAACTAGATGCAACATTCAATTCGATTACTACTTGCCAGACTTCAAAGAATTTTTTCTTGAACTAGAATAATAAAATGAGTCCAAGAGATGCTTGCTGGTTAGATGACAAAATCGAATGTGAAAGAATAATGGGACGAGATTCCAGGCAGCAACACATGCAAACAAAGAACACGGAGAACACACGTGTAACCAACTTGCATCGTACCATGTGCAATACATGTGCACCATAACAACAGTGAGGGGCAACAGCAAGATGGTGCAGAACAGCAGTCAACGGCACACACGAGACAGCGGCAACAACAATATCGACAATAGTAATGGCAAGAACAACCAGACAACAAACGGCGAAGATAAGAAAAACCAGACAGCAAAAGCGGCAAAAGCAATGGCAAGGAGCAACGACTGAGATGTTGGGTTCAGCTGTCAGATGACAAAGAAGGTCGGAGGTCGGGAGTACAACACGGTGGTGGCTCGGGTGCTGTCGAAGGTGGTTGTAAAGGGGTCGAGTATCGAAATGCAAGGGGGTGCGCTCGGTGTCGAAACAGAGGAAGAAGGGGTAGTTGTTGGAGTTCGGCAGAGGGCAGAGGTGGTCGAGGGGAGTAGAAGGAGGCAGGAGACGACTTCGGATTGCGGTGTTGGTCGTAGGAAGGGGATGGGTCCGGTGGCCCGCGTAGGAAGATGACGGTGAGAAAGAAGACAAGGAGCAGCCATGGCGGTGTTGGCTGTTGATGGCGAGGGGCAACTGCGACGGGGTGGATGAAGGCAGGGAGTTGCGATTGTGACTAGTTTGCGGGGATGGGGCAGTCGTGAGGTGGTGGTTGCTACTGGAGGGTGGCGATGGCGGGATGAAGGTGGCGACAGAGTGGCGAAGGTAGGGGGTTACTGTGATCGCGGCGACGAGGATGAAGGTGGCAGGGCTTCGTCGGTGGCGGAGACATGGTGAGGGAGACGAGGGGTTGAAGCGACAGCAAGGTGGTCGGGGTTCAGGCTTCGATGGGTTCAGTGGTGCTGTGGTGGGGCTGCGAAGGTGGAGCAAGGCGGTGCAAGGGTGTTGCGGTGGCTGTTAAGGAGTCACGACTGAGGGGGAGGGGATGAACATGGTGTTGGTCGGGGGGGGGGGGGTATTGCCGAGGTGCAATCAATGATGGTGGAGGGTGGTCGGAGTGGAGTAATAGGGCGTCGAGTGTTGCGGTCGGTAGAGTTGCGACGAAGATGAGGAGCAGAGCGTTGAGGGTGGAGAGCTCGACGGTGGGGAAGATGGCAATGGGTCGCGGGCTCGAGTTAGGTTGCGGTGCAGAACGGGAAGAAGAAGAAGGGGAAGGAGAGAGAGAGTCGGGGAGAGAGAGAGATGGGGGGAGAGGTTTATAATATATTAATAGTTAATTAATAATAGGGTAATTAATTATGGGTTTAGTTGAGATAGTTGGGGTGTGGGGTTACAAGATTAAATCATGGGGAAAATAATGAGGTAGTGGGGACCAGTTATAGAGATGAAGGGTATCTGGTTGGGTTTTGAGTTGTGGGTTTTAAAATTTGGGTTTGGGTTAGAATCCAATAGGATTTGAGCTTGGATCTGAAATGTGGGCTTATCTTTGGGTTTCAGAATATATATTGGTTTTGGTCTTACTTAAAATTTAATAGTCAAAATAATAATATAATAGGGCATGGGCATGAGTTGTGGGCTTGAAAAATAACTAAATAAATTATAGGCTGGTTTGAGTTTAAGTTCAAAAATTAATAAATTCAATAGGAAAAGAAACAAACTTCTAGAATAAAATAAGATTCTTATTAAAATATAAATTGTTTTGAAAATAACTACAAATATATTTGATATTTAGAAAGAACTCTACTAGGAAATCCAAAATGAATAAAAAAACAAAAAATAATTTATGAGTAAAAAAGAATTTATAAAGAATTGAAATACTGAAATACATAGAAAATACGTATAGACGGAAACATGGGTTACAAATTATGCCGTTATTGGGAATAATGGCATCAGTTATAAGCAATTTTCACTTACATTTTTTTTTAACCTCAAATCATAAAACTCCTAAGTGAATGCGATATGTATTGATGTCATTACTTCCAATAGCAAAAATGGAAAAAAATATTTTACAGATGCCGCTATTGGAAACTAGCATCAAAATAACAGATGTCGTTATTGCCAAAAGCGTTTTATGCTGACGTGTCAAAAACTAGATCAGTTGGGTAAATATTTTTGAAAGTGGTTCAGTTTGGTCAATATTTTCAAAAAGTGAGTCAGTACGGAAAAAATTCGGAGGAAAGAGATAGTGGGGCCGGATTTGGCAAAGGAAGAGGATGAGAACGAGAGGAGTGAAGCAGATTTTGGGATGAATGCGAGAGGACTTAGAGGAGGAGGGCTAGTCCTGCCAACCGGCCCAACTCGAAACTTTTTGGGAACCGGCATATACTTTCTAAAACCCGAATACATTTGAATAGGAAAATTTTACTTAAAAATAAAATGGTTTTAACATATAGGCCCCCCAACAAATATTTGAATCTTATAATTACCCTCTGTAAATATGTATTTTAATATTTGCTTCCCAATATTGATAAATGATGGAAAATTGTGCATAACTTTTAAATGAAATTGAGAATAAAATCATAAGATGAAATTGCACGTGCGTTGCACGTGTAAAAATAAGAAATGTATTTTTTTATTTTAAATTTTTATTAGGGATGTTACACAGCTACACAAATGCTCAGACCCCACTTTCAAGCACACTCCATATGGGTCCTCACCGATCAACCGCTCAAGCAGGTCCTGCACAAACCTGAAAATTCTTGGAGACTCATGAAGTGGTCGATTGAGTTAAGCCAACATGATATTACCTACCACCCCAGAGTCGCAATTAAGGCCCAAGCTTTAGCAAATTCATTGTCAAAAGTATAATCCCCGATCCTCTCCACGAAAGAGACAACCCCCCACTATGGGTAGTGTATGTGGATGAGTCTTCCTGCCTCGAAGGGAGCGGAGCTGGGGTCATCTTGATTGGTCCTGATGAGTTCATCCCGCAATACTTGCTATGCCTCAGCTTTCCATCCTTTAATAATGAGCTCGAGTATGAAGCCCCGATTGCTGGTCTCCTCCTAGCAAAGAGAGCGGGGCACAAAGAGTCGGAGTATTTAGTGACTCTCAATCAGTGGTAAACAAGATTCAAGGAGAGTACGAGGCGAGGGATGATGGCACGGCCAAGTATCTAGCATACATAAAGAAGATCATGACCACCTTCAAAGAGGTCGAAGTCACTCGCATTCCACGAGAAGAGAATGGGCAAGTCGACGCCCTCTCCAAGCTCGCCTCCTCATCGTTCGACAGGCTCGATCGCACTATGATGGTCGAAGTTTTACTCAAACCAAGCATAGAAGAAGAAGCATTGGAACCCATTCCTATAGCCCCTCAAATGCCTAAAGATTGCTGAATGAAGCCTCCAGTCGATTTTCTCGACAAAGGGATCTTCCCGGTGGATACCAAAGAATCAAGAAGGATCCAAGTGAGAGCCGAAAGATATGTACTTGTGGAAGGAGTCATCTATATACCTTACCTTAGGTGCCTTTCTCCCAAAAAGGCCGATTATGTCATCCTGAGATTTTTGACTAAAACTTGTAAACTTCCTTTTTCTTTTGTTTTCTCACTCTTTAAGCGTAGTTCCGAGGACGGAACTATTCTAAAGAGGGAGTGATGTAACATCCCAGAAAAATAAAATATTTTTTTATATTTTTGCACGTGCATTGCATGTAAAATTTTATGTATTTTAGTCCCTAAAATTGTAACACCCTGAATTCCAAATAAGACCGAATTCGAAGTTCCACAGGATCTTTACACTTCACTTCGTACAATTTTACAAGGAATTTAAAACTTTACTTTACATCAGAGTTATATTTATATTTACACTTAAACAGTGGAAGCAATGTTATAACAATTATATGAATGAAATACAACAACACTTGAATAATTCCTTAAGCATCAATTCCTCCTAAGTCTTTTTCATGTACTTTATCCTGCATAGAAAACTGTGGGCACGTCAGTTCATTCAACAGAAAAAATATTATACACGGTCATCCTCTCTATATCGAAACAGTATAACGATTCTCAAATACTTAACAATCACAAACTTGATCACAAACAAAGCTAAGGGGACTAGCCTATTGATGTCATGTTATGAATGTGCACTTATTCCTTAATGCAATTATTTATTTTACATGACACTAATGCGCACTTGTTCAGAGTCTATGCAGCCCATACTACATAGGTCCGAGGGCAAGCCCTTAACCGTTCTTCATCTTGTAGTGTTCAATCCATCGCCATGACTTAGGTACTGTTCTTTTTTTTGTCTCTTATACCTCTTATAAGAGATTTACAGTAAGAGTCTCTTGTAAGAGCCTCTTTTTGAGGTGTTTTTTTATATAAAAATAACCACTTATAAAAACCTCTTATAAGAGATTTCTGTTCGATTTCTGTTCTTTTTTCACCTTTTACATGAGCCTATATTATCCCAAAGTCTATATTACCCCAAAGTATAAAAATAGTGAGATGAAGGACAAGAAAAGATAAGTTCAAATTACTAATATATAAACTAGTTTAATGGCAAGTTAAATTTCAATGTTTAAAATAAACTAAAATAAAGTAAACATATTTTTCTCCAATGTTTAATTTCCCTAAAGTTTACCATCGAAAGCACGAGTCAGGGTCAGAAAGCAACTACTACAAGTACGATAATCAGGGGCTACAATTGTTCACATCTTCATTGTATCTTGCCGGTTTCACATCTACCTTTTTCGCATCCTACACAACTCGAAACCTGGGACGAAAGCTGACCATGCTTATTGCTGGTATCTTCTTCCTCTGTGGTGTAATTTTCAATGGTGCTGCTCAGAATCTCGCCATGCTCATCGCTGGCCGTACCCTTCTTGGTTGTGGTGACGGCTTTGCAAATCAGGTTACTATTTGTCCCTCTAATATATACATATATATATATATATATATCATCTTAATTTATATATCAACGAAGAGATGCTAATTACTGTATAATTTCCATACTACGTACTTTTTTGTAATGTAATAAACAAATATAATAATAAGTAATGATTAAAGAATGGGAACAGTTGTATCTAATGTGAAATGTCCACTAAAAGAATGTCAATTATAATATAGACTTTGGGGTAATATAGACTCTTTAAGTGATAGAAGTCTTATAAGAATTTGAAAGAGGCTACTAGAAGTCTTTTAGGCTTATAAGAAATTTTGGGGAAAATGTCTTATAAGAGGTAAAAAAAAGAACGCTAAAAAAACTCTTGTAAGAGGTGGACCACCTCTTACAAGAGGTAAATCGCTTATAAGAGGAGAAAAAGAACACTACCTTAATCTACTACTGTAACTACGGCAAGTATCCTAGATGTCCTATGAATTACGAGCTCACGTCTAGGCGCCTTGGAGAGAATCCCAACGCACTGACACATAACTCATCATGCAGACATCCTGTGGTAATTCACCTCCTACCATAGACATGACACCACCCACAGTAACCAAACACCCCATAAGCGTCGCCACCGGGACGGTACTCTGGAGCAGTATCCACGCCCTACTCATGACGCATCATGGGACATCCTATGAATACTTTCACGCCGCCAATCCAATGGCCCTCATACTCATGTTTTTCTCTTACTTTCATCACATCTTCACTATGTATCTAGTCCTTAATTTAATTGAATCATGAACAAAATCAATCCCTTAGGGTTAGCCCTCCCACTATACCGGTCTTATTCATTCATTTCGCATGACCCAAATCTTGGTCTTTTCTTTTCAAATATCATCTCAACATTTCTTTCATCGCCGGTATGAGGCTTAGCTACACCCTAGTTCTTAATTTCAACTCACAATCACAAAATTGAGTTTTTCATACTCATAAGTTCTCTTTCACAATTAACATGATTTCCATTCTTTTCTATGAATCAAATCTCATACATAAAGTTCAATTGCATTTCATACATTTCATATTGAAAATTAATCTCTACAAATTCATTTGATTCTCATACTATTGTTCATTTACATCATTTAATTCAAAAGGCCACAAGGTCGTATTTCCATTTATAAGCAATACTCAACTTAACAAATGAGAGTCCATAAATTTTCTTCCATTCAAAAATTCTCCTTTACCACTTAGTATAATTTCTCGTAAAAATAATCGCTTTTCATATTTATACAAGAGTCGTTTCCATGCAATTCTACTTAATTTTCACTTCTAAATCACTTTTATTTTAGTCAAACAATGCACAATTATTTTTCATAAGATCCACATATTTTTAGAATGATTATGGTATTTTTTTGGATTTTTTTAAGGGCCAAGAAATCAATTTTTAAAACTCAAAAATCAAATATTTTAAAACCTACCGAAACCAGGTTTCGAACCTGCGACCTGAGACTAACAAACCGCCACCAAAAGCCAAATGGGCTAAGGCACAACCACGGTATGTGAAAGGTTTTTAATAGGTAAGTGTTTTGGTTTTGAGATTTTGGGTTTTTGCTCAAAAACAGTAAGCAAAAGGCAGGGTCTAAGTTTCGAACCCGAGACCACTAGGGTCAGCCGCACGCTACAGTAGTGCCCAAAGCACCCATAACCACTTGGTCTAAGGGACCAGATTGTTTCAAAGAGGGTTGGATTGGTTTTGATCCAATTCTCTGTTCATTTCTAATTTTCATAATTCCCAAAACGTTTTTATTTCTTTTTCTTCTCTTTTTGAAACGAAACTTTCCAGATTATAAAATATATAAAATCACAGTAAACCAGCATTTTTATCATCAATATTTGCTTATAAAAACATGCAATTTGGTCCTATTTTATGTTCTATGTCCATAATTTCGACACTAAGAACAATTTCCATTTTCACATAATTTACGATCTAGACTTCCACAAAACTACTTTATTTCTTTATTCTTCCATTTATTGACACCCTACAACATTCTAGAACACAAATTTTCATTCTTCTACAATAGTGTTACTTTAATTTAGACAATCAATTGTACATGGTGCATTTAATAAACTATTATCTCATACGCACAAATTTCATCATAAAGCACAATTCAAAGCATATAGCATGACAACATGATAGTTTCTAGCACTTTAATTCGCCATTTATCAACTAGCAATCATTTTATCAATCATTCTCTAAATTACCAATTCATCTTTAAATAAGCAAACATGAGGCCAATTTCACTTAGTTTTTCCTTAGTAATTTATCAAATCATTCCTAGCATAGTATCTAGATTTAGAAGCATGAGAAACACCCATATATCGGTGAAACGAAAATGAAAAGCTCTTAGAATCTCCTAAAATGCACGAAAGTAGCCTTCTCCTCGTAGATTGTGTTGCAAGTTGCCTTATCCTCCTAGTGCTTGATGGAACCTGAAAGCCCTCCTTGCTCCTTGGTGATAGGCCGGCTTCCTCTTGAATGGGACACACACACACACACACAATTACACACTCTATCTTTTACTCACTAAAACTTCTCAATCTTTTTCTCACCTAGTCTTTCTTCTTTCAATAATTTCTAATGTACTAATGAGAAGAACTAAGGGGTATTTATACACTTTTAGGATGAGAAAAGATGGCTAGGATTTAACCAAGGAGTTAGAGATCAAGGATCAAGATGGAATGGGAAGTTGTAGTAACTTCCATGATCTCATAACCACCCCTTAACTTCAACTCCACTCTCCCTCTCCTCTCTAGCCATATCAGGCCACACTCTAAAGGGTGTGCAATGCATACACTAGTGCATGCACATGCCTCCTGGTGTCCCTCACTAATAAGTTGTACACTACTAATTTATTTATTGTCTACTAGAAGTGTCCACAATTCAAAGCATATTGCCATACAGAGCTTCGTACGGCGCCATCCCAATACTAGTCTGAAAACTGTTGTTGTAGGCAAACTCCATCAAAGCTAGATGCCTTTCCCAACTACCTCCAAAGGTTAGTACACAACACCTAAGCATATCCTCAAGAATACGGTTGACTCTCCCGGTCTGCCCATGGGTCTGCGAATGAAAAGCAGTGCTAAAATCCGTCTTGGTACCCAAGGCTGTCTGAAGACTCCTCCAAAAATACGAAGTAAACCGCGCATCTCGATCAGACACAATGGTTAACGGAACACCATGAAGCTTGACGATCTCTCCAACGTACAGCTCGGCCAACTTGTCCATAGACGAAGTGAGTTTCATCACCAAGAAGTGAGCGGACTTGGTTAGTCGATCGACTATGACCCAAATTGCATCATTGCCCTTTGAACTCTTGGGCAAGCCCGTGATGAAATCCATAATGATGTTATCGCACTTCCATTTCGGAATAGGTAACGGTTGTAATAGACCTCCGGGTTTCTGATTCTCGTCTTTGACTTATTGACAAATCTCACACCTCGCCACAAATTTAGCCACATCCTGCTTCAAACCTGACCACCAGAAATGCTGTTTGATGTCCCTATACATCTTAGTACTCCCAAGATGTACCGACAAAAGAGTAGCATGTGCCTCTTGAAGAATACTCTCTTTCAAGTCCGACTGATCCGGAACACATAGCCTCTCTCCAAACTACAGCACTTCATCCCTGATTTGAAACTCAGGCAACCTGCCTGCACCAACCTGCTCCTTCATCTTCAGAATCTCAGTATCTTCCTTTTGATTTGCAATAATCCTCTCATTCAGCATAGGCTGAAGTCTCAACTGAGCTAAGGATGCTCATAAACCTTACAGAACAACTTCAATACCAGCTCGATCCAATTCCTCTGCAAGATGCCCCTGAGTCGTAATCAAACTGGCCAAACTGCTCTTACGGCTAAGTGCATTAGCAACAACATTAGCCTTCCCAGGATGATACTTGATCTCGGGACGCATGTCCTCAAGCACTTCCAACCATCTCCGCTGCCTCAGATTCAAATCCTTCTGCTAATAGATGTATTTCAAGATCTTGTGGTTCGTGTACATATTCAATTTCTCACCATACACATAGTGTCTCCAGTGCTTCAAGGCAAAGATAATCGCAGCCAACTCCAGATCATGAGTCAGATAATTCTTTTCATGCGGTTGTAGTTGCCCAGACCCATAAGCGATCACTTTTCCTTCTTGCATTTAGACACAACCAAGCCCACGATGTGAAGCATCGCTATAGACATCATACTCAACACCTGCTCTAGGCAATGCCAAAATAGGTGCAGTAGTCAGCTTCTCTTTCAACTCTTGAAAGTTTGTCTCACACTGTTCGGTCCACTTGAAATTTACATTCTTCTTGGTCAAACCAGTGAGCGGCACGGCTAACTGAGCATAGCCCTGGATGAGTCTCATGTAGTATTCCTGTTAATCCAAGGAAACTTCTGACTTCCTTCACTGTAGTAGGCCTTGCCCAATCTCTCACTGCCTCTATCTTCTGAGGATCAGTTGCCACTCCCTCCTTAGAAAGGATGTGACCTAGGAATGCCACTTCAGATTTCCAGAAATTGCACTTGGATAACTTGGCATACAACTCCTGATCTTCTAGCTTCTTCAAAACTGCTACTAGATGCTCTGTGTGCTCCTCCTCCGACTTGGAGTACACATGAATATCGTCAATGAATACCACGACGAAAGAATCAATGAATGTCCTCAGAACTCTGTTCATGTCCATAAAGATTGTAGGTGTATTCGTCACTCCAAATGGCATAACTAAGAATTTGTAATGCCCATGCCGAGTTCTAAATGCAGTCTTGTGCACATCTTCAGCTTTCACTCGAACTTGATGGTATCCTGATCGAAGATCTATTTTGGAGAAAACAACTGTTCCTTGTAGAAAATCGAACAAGTCATCAATTCATGGAATAGGATACTTATTCTGAACAGTGACCTTATTCAGCTCTCGGTAATCGATACACATCCTCATCGATCCATCCTTCTTCTTTACCAATAGCATCGGTGCTCCCCAAGGTGATGCACTCGGTTGAATAAAGCCTTTCTCCAATAGTTCCTTAATCTGCCGTTTCACTTCATCATGTTCCACCGAAGCCATCCTATACGGTTCCTTAGAAATGGGTGCACTCCCTGATTGAATGGTGATGCTGAACTCT
Organism: Hemerocallis citrina; assembly: GCA_017893485.1. Taxonomy (NCBI): domain Eukaryota; kingdom Viridiplantae; phylum Streptophyta; class Magnoliopsida; order Asparagales; family Asphodelaceae; genus Hemerocallis; species Hemerocallis citrina. The sequence continues at coordinate 416,440,530 of CM030358.1, read as the reverse complement.
ACATTACGTTGCGGAGGTAACCTAGGCAAATCATCCAAGAACACAGTCGGATAGTCCCGAACCACAGTAATCCCCTGCACTTCCACAAGAATCTCCTTCTTGCAGATGGCTGCAACCAAACTTGAACACCTCTTCCTCCCTTGGAAAATAACTTCAGGTCAACTTGGAGCCTTCACTGTTACTTCCTTAGTCTTGCACTCGTTGCTCGCACTGTACACCGACATCCAATCAATGCCAATGATAACATCGACCCCCAAGATAGTCAGCTCGATCAGGTCAATCCCGAAAATTCTGTTCCCAATCTCGATCTCGTAGTCCGCATAATACCGATCAGTGGTTAAAGTCTCCCCTGATGGAGTAGCTACTGCTAAGACCTTGCCTGGAAAGACTTTCGGTTCAACTCCCAAGACTTTGGCAAATTTTGGAGATAAAAAAAGTATGAGAGGATCCAGTATCGAACAACACAACAGCTTTCTTTCCATTCAAATAAAGTTCTCCTGTTACATAATACACACTCGTTACATAACAGTTCACTAAATAAAGCGGGAAAAAGAACAACAGAAAACTTCTATACATTGGCCCTCCTACCAGTGAGGACATGATCCACCTCATCGGCATCAGCTTCAATCAAGGCAAATACTCGCCCTTGCTGGTACAGTTTCTTCCTAACTTGCTGCGTTGGTCCACTGCGGTTGACACTCTGCAGTTTGGGGCATTGAGATTATAATGTCCCGTCTCACCATAGCTGAAGCAAGTCACCACAGGAGGTCTCACCCAACCATTTTCCGGGTCTTCCAGCCACGTCGATAGCGTTCGCCCCTGTCGGTTTGAACCTTTGAGCCGGTGGTTGTCCCCTGAGATTGCCAGAAACTGCGGGTCTCTTCCCAACATGCTAGTTGTTCTTCCGGTTCTGAACAGCATGGAACTGCTCCATATCTTCCTCCATAGTTGCAGCTCACTTGACCAACTTGTCAAACCTCCTGATACCAAGGGGTATTATCCTGGATCTCAGACTTGACCTTAAACCATGCTCGAACTTTCGAGCTTTCTTTGCCTTGTCCATTACCGATTCGGGTGCATACCTTGAGAGCTGAGTGAACCTTGTCTCATACTCTCTAACTGACATGCTGTCCTGCTGCAATGCCAGAAATTCCATGGCCTTCTTCTTCTAGATGTCTGATGGAAAATAATGACTATGGAATTCGTCTAAGAATTCCCCCTAGCCAAGAACAATATCTCCCATCGTCCGCTTCAGTGACTGCCACCAAACAGCTGCGTCCTTTTCGAACTGCAGTGCAGCCAACTTCACCTTGCTGCCCTCCAGTGTTTCCAAAACTTCGAAGATAGTCTCTACCTGTCAGATCCAATTATCAGCCGCATCTGGGTCTGACTTGCCTTCAAATACTGGTAGTTTCATCCTCTTGAATGATTCCACGAGTTTGATTTCTGTAGGAACTGGATTTGCAGGCACTGCCCTCTGGTTCTGATTCATGGCAACGATATTGAGTGTCTGATGGACTCTCGCTAGCTCTGTTTCCAAGTCAAGTCCTTCACCACTTCTAGCTCTTCGTCCAGCCATGTTCTGATGCAAGAGATCCATTAAATTCGAAGTAACAAAACATGAATTTAAATCAATTCCTTTATTTCATTGAATTCAAACTTTGTACATTCAAATTTAAAACATTTGTTGATATCAAAATAAAAGCAGTAAAAGATACAACAGTCTAGTTCCTACGGTTCCTCTTGGCTTCTCAAAGCACTTTCGTAGTTCCGCCACTTCTTCCTTCAGTACATCATACATGTTCTTCCTCTTCTTGAGGTCTCAAACACGATGACTAAGAATCGCAATATCTTCCTTACACTTCGCATACTAAGTCTGCAGTAGCTCTGCTCTCTCCCGCTGAGTCTCTACTTACCTCTGAAGAGATGCAATGAGACCGCTCGGAACTGGCTCATCCTCGTCCGAGGAATCATCAGATGAATCCAGAGGTGGGGTGATCTCTCGGGACTCAGGCCATTCCTCCTCATATTCCATGGGGTCTTCTTCGTCGAATTTGCTTATCCAGGGTAGTAATCTTCCTCGATAATGTGCTAGTTGTCAACATCAGCTGGGGTGGTCCGTCATCTTAGAAAATGGAGGAGAAGAAGAAATGTCAATCATAGGGCAACACAAATGTAAGTGACTTACATTTAAATCTCTATACTCAACATGCTAATGTCTACTTCTAGGTTGTCGTTCCTTATAAATTTGTACTACTTATGAAGCGTGCTATGATACCACTCTGTAACACCCCGAATTCCAAACAAGACCGAATTCGAAGTTCCACAGGATCTTTACACTTCACTTCGTACAATTTTATAAGAAATTAAAACTTTACTTTACATCAGAGTTATATTTATATTTACACTTAAATAGCAGAAGTAATGTTACAACAATTATATAAATGAAATACAACAACACTTGAATAATTCCTTAAGCATCAATTCCTCCTTAGTCTTTTTCATGTATTTTATCCTGCATAGAAAACTGTGGGCACATCGGTTCATTCAACGGACGAAATATTATACACGGCCATCCTCTCTATGCCGAAACAGTATAACGGTTCTCAAATACTTAATAATCACAAACTTGATCGCAAATAAAGTTAAGGGGACTAGCCTATTGATGTCGTGTTATGAATGAGCACTTAGTCCTTAATGCAATTATTTATTTCATATGACACTAATGTGCACTTGTTCAGAGTCTATGCAGCTCATACTACATAGGTCCGAGGGCAAGCCCTTAACCGTTCTTCAATTGTAGGGTTCAATTCCTCACCATGACTTAATCTACTACTATAACTGCGACAAGTATCCTAGTTGTCCTATGAATTACGAGCTCACGTCTAGGCACCCTGGAGAGAATCCCAACGCACTGACACATGATTCATCATGCAGACATCCTGTGGTAATTCACCTCCTACCATAGACATGACACCACCCGCAGTCACCTAACACCCCATAAGCTTCGCCACCGGGACGGTACTCTAGTGCAGTATCCACATCCTACTCATGACGCATCATGGGACATCCTATGAATACTCTCACGCCACCAATCCAATGGCCCTCATACTCATATTTTTCTCTTACTTTCATCACATCGTCACTATGTATCTAGTCCTTAATTTAATTGAATCATAAATAAAATCAATCCCTTAGGGTTAGCCCTCCCACTATACCGGTCTTATTCATTCATTTCACATGACCCAAATCTTGGTCTTTTCTTTTCAAATATCATCTTAACATTTCTTTCATTCCCGGTATGAGGCTTAGCTACACCCTAGTTCTTAATTTCAACTCATAATCACAAAATCGAGTTTTACATACTCATAAGTTCTCTTTCACAATTAACATGATTTCCATTCTTTTCTAAGAATCAAATCTCATACATAAAGTTCAATTGCATTTCATACATTTCATATTCAAAATTAATCTCTACAAATTCATTTGATTCTCATACTATTGTTCATTTACTTCATTTAATTCAAAAGGCCACAAGGTCGTATTTCCATTTATAAGCAATACTCAACTTAACAAATGAGAGTCCATAGATAGCACATTTAAATTTTCTTTCATTCAAAAATTTTCCTTTACCACTTAGTATAATTTCTCATAAAAATAATCGCTTTTCATATTTATACAAAAGTCGATTTCATGCAATTCTACTTATTTTTCACTTCTAAATCACTTTTATTTTTGTCAAACAATGCACAATTATTTTTCATAAGATCCACATATTTTTAGAATGATTATGGTATTTTTTTTCGGATTTTTTTAAAGACCAAGAAATCAATTTTTAAAACTCAAAAATCAAATATTTTAAGAACTACTGAAACCAGGTTTCGAACCTGCGACCTGAGACTAGCCAACCGCCACTGAAAGCCAAATGGGCTGAGGCGCAACCATGGTATGGGAAAGGTTTTTAATAGGTAAGTGTTTTGGTTTCGGGATTTTGGGTTTTTGCTCAAAAACAGTAAACAAAAGGCAAGGTCTAAGTTTCGAACCCGAGACCACTAGGGTCAGCCGCACACTACAGTAGCGCCCAAAGCACCCATAACCACTTGGTCTAAGGGACCAGATTGTTTCAAAGAGGGTTGGATTGGTTTTGATCCAATTCTCTGTTCATTTCTAATTTTCATAATTCCCAAAACTTTTTTTATTTCTTTTTCTTCTCTTTTTGAAACGAAACTTTCCAGATTATAAAATATATAAAATCACAGTAAACCAATGTTTTTATCATCAATATTTGCTTATAAAAACACGCAACTTGGTCCTATTTTATGTTCTATGACACTAAGAACAATTTTCATTTTCATATAATTTACGATCTAGATTTCCACAAAACTACTTTATTTCTTTATTCTTCCATTTATTGACACCCTACAACATTCTAGAACACAAATTTTCATTCTTCTACAATAGTGTTACTTTAATTTAGACAATCAATTGTACATGGTGCATTTAATTAACTATTGTCTCATAAGCACAAATTTCATCATAAAGCACAATTCAAAGCATATAGCATGACAACACGATAGTTTCTAGCACTTTAATTCGCCATTTATCAACTAGCAATTATTTTATCAGTCATACTCTAAATTACCAATTCATCTTTAAACAAGCAAACATGAGGCCAATTTCACTTAGTTTTTCCTTAGTAATTTATCAAATCATTCCTAGAATGGTATCTAGATTTAGAAGCATGAGAAACACCCACCTATCGGTGAAACAAAAATGAAAAGCTCCTAGAATCTCCTAGAATGCACGAAAGTAGCCTTCTCCTCCTAGATTGTGTTGCAAGTTGCCTTCTCCTCCTAGTGCTTGATGGAACCCGAAAGCCCTCCTTGCTCCTTAGTGATAGGCCGGCCTCCTCTTGAATGGGACGCACACACACAATAGCACACTCTATCTTTTACTCACTAAAACTTCTCACTCTTTTTCTCACCTAGTCTTTTCTTCTTTCAATAATTTCTAGTGTACTAATGGGAAGAAGTAGGGGGTATTTATACACTTTTAGGATGAGAAAAGATGGCTAGGATTTAACCAAGGAGTTAGAGATCAAGGATCAAGATGGAATGGGAAGTTGTAGTAACTTCCATGATCTCATAACCACCCCTCAACTTCAACTCCACTCTCCCTCTCCTCTCTAGCCACATCCGGCCACACTCTAAAGGGTGTGCAATGCACACACTGGTGCATGCACGTGCCTCCTAGTGTCCCCCACTAATAAGTTGTACACCACTAATTAATTTATTGTCTACTCGAAGTGTTTACACTACAAATTATGAAAATTAAAAGGGTAATTAATTTGTGGGCTTCAAATTAGTGGGCTTTTAGACTCATGGATTATTAATAAAATATTTTATTAATTAGGGTGGGCTTAAATTAGAAAAACAAGCTTAGGCTTTTAAAATAGACTTTTTTTTAGAAAATAAAGAGAAAGAAAGAAAAATAATTGTTTGTTCAGGTTATAAGAGAGATAATTTTATAAGATAAATATGTACAAGAATTTGTACATGCACAACACGTAAAATCAATAATTTCTTTAATAGAAATTTAGGGTATTACGAAAATTTTCAAAGTGATGTACATTTTTATTCTCATATTATTTGTCACATTTGTATTATTTTATTTTAATAAAAATCCATAGGCCTAAAGTCTATTTTAAAGCCTACTAGAAAATTAATTAAAAAGAGATGCCCATGATTTTATGCTACATTTTAAATGTACAGTTTTTAACCGTACACACTTGTCATGTAACAAACATCTGAAAATAGATTAATAAAAAATAATTAAAAGATTGAGAATTGTGTGCACGTTGGGTGCACGTGCACGTGTTGTGCACTCAAGGGTTGACCGGTTATTTAAGGAAGAGGAACTGGATTTTGAAGTGGATTGTGAGTGGGTAATTTAGTAGGTAGTGGGAGTCTTTTCATTCACCCAATAACCCTATAAATACCCCTCCTATTGTATGAGTATTTCACAAAAGATCAAAAGAAACAAAAGAAAGAAAGAAAGAGACGGTTTCGGTTTTGTACAATAAAGGAAGGCTTGCGATTTTGCTTGCTTAAGGAGGAAGAGACTAGCTTTGGTTGGAGCTTTGGAACAATCTTTCTAGGAGTTTTCTCTCATTTTCATAAATAAGTTGGGTGTTTCTTTTGCCTTCTAAAGTATTGTAGTATGCATGTGTAAGAAAAATTAATGTTTAAAATTAATATTTTGTATGAGTTTCAGTTGATTTTTGTGATGCATGTGATGTTGATATTTAGAACGTTTGGTAGAAACGAAACATGAAAATTGTTGCATGCTAAATGAAAACTTCATCATAATATAATTAGGTTGTTGAATTAAAAAATTCTATTTCATTAGTATGATGAAGTGGTTAGGCACAAATATCATGCCATGGTTGGATTAGAGTAATTGTGCATTTATATATATTAAATGTGTAAATTTGGCACAAGAAATTGCGTAATTGTTAGAGGAGAATCGTAAAATTTATGGGGATGAGAATTTCTAAAAGAAAGTATATATAATTTATGATAGTAGTTAAATTCTTCTAAATTGCAAAATATAAATACTAGATTTCTAAAAATAATTATTTGAATTAATTTGTGAACAATTTTATACTAATGCTGGTTAAAATCAGTAAAGAAGTATTTCTGAAAATGTATTTTTGTAATATTAACTTGGAAGAAAATATTAGAAATCAAAAGTTAGTCAAAGAGTAAAAATTGAGATATATCCGAGAGTGGAATTTCAAAGAATTTAACTCATATACTATCAGTAGTTGGCTTTGGCCTTGGTGGCTAGTGCAGGCGCCATTGCGCCTGGCGTCTCTACGCGGCGCTGGGGGGTGTCCCTTGGTTTTTCGTGGGTTAGAGCCTTGGGTTGGCGCTTGCTTTATTTAATTTTCTAAAATAAAATCAGATTGTATTTGAGTATAAAAACAACTCAGTCATTTCCTTATCAGAATTTGCGAGTGGTCCATTGGTTGGGCAATTGTTTGGTTGCTTGTTGGGTCTGGGTTCGATCCTGGCTTGCACATTTGTGTTTAAAAATTATTTTTTTGTGTTCTTTTCAGGTTTTAAAATTGGAAAAAAATTATAGAAATATTAGAGTATATTATTAGATCATTTGGGATTTATTTTATAGTATTCTAGAAGATATTTTGAGAAATAAAGATCATGTTTATTGTATTAGATGAGATTTAAATTTCAAGAAGAATGTATATGATAAAGATTTGAAGGGTTGATTTGTGATAAAATTAAAGTATAATGATGAGATATAAATAATGAAATTCTTTAAGAAATTGTGTTTTTAGTCTTAAACAACTTTTGAATTGAAAATCATACTTTAAGTATAGATTAATGTAAAAGGGGTTTTTAGTAATCCGAAAGCTTTGTAACATTATAAAAAATAAATAATTTGGTTGGTTAATCAAGAAGTACTTACTTCATGATGAATAAATAAGAGAATGGATGAAAGGATTGAATGAGATATTAATAAATGAAATTGAAAATATGAATCATAAGGGTATGAGTACCCCACAATATTGAACATAAAAAGATTTTTATTCTAGAGGCTTAGTGAGACCCAGGTACCGGCAAAGTAATGATAATAATTAATTGATTTGAGAAGTGGCTATCGTTCTCAGTGTATTGTTTAAGACCAGTAAAAGGGTAAGGTAGCTCTAGGTAGAAATTATTTATTCATGTTTCAAACTTAAGGATAGGCACTAAGAGAAGATATAATAAAACTTGGACAAATGTAATAAAACTTGGATAAATGTAAGTGGGGCATCTCTATATAGTCTTACAGTGGACTCCAGGACTATAGACCCAGTATGACGGTGGACTCTGAGACTGTGGTTGCTTGTGATGGAGACGAGCCTTAATTAAATCTGGGACTATGATTAATTTGACGGTGGACTCCAGGATCATGAATAGTTGGGCAGATGGGAGGCTGTTCACCAGTGTATATGCGTATACCGGGGCTAGAGGGGCACTTGCAGGATGTTCGCGTGACGAGGATTTCCGTATAGCCGGACGGTGGCTTCCAGGGCTGGAGTCTGTACTTGTGGAATGTCTTAAACTTGATTTTGTTACCGAGTAGTTTTTCATGGCGATGGATTAAACCATTTAATGTGGAGTGTGTAGGTGCTTGCCCTCGGACCTATGTAGTATGAGATTCATAGAATCTGAACAAGTATGCATTAGTGTCATCGTAGTGTAACATCTGCATTAGGCATTAAGTCATATCATACATTGACATGTTTAGGATAGACACTCTTTTACACTTTAATATGCATTCAAGTTTGTGTTTGCTAAAGTAAAAGAATCGCTATTTTATAGCATTACCTCAGCTGTATGCAACTGATGTGCCCATAGTTTTCCATTGCAGGGCTTAGATTGGCAAAAGACATAAAGATGAATTGATGTTAAAGATTATTTTCACATCTAAGTTGTTGATATTAAAGTTATATATATATTGTTGTATTCATTTGATTTCTACTGCGTTAATGTAGAACAATGTTGTATAATGAAACATTTTAATTTCCTTGTAAAATTGTACGAATTTGAAGTAAAAGATTGTATTGTGCTACGAATTACATGTAAATGGAATTCGGGGCGTTACAGAGTGGTATCAGAGCTGACTTCAAAAGGTAGTACAAAATTATAAGGATGACACATTAGGGTGGACATTAGAAGTGTGAGTTCAGTCTATAGAGATTTAAGTGTAAGTTAATTTACATTTGTATTGCTCTATACGCTGATGTCTTCTCCTCCCTTTCCCTATAAGATGGCTGATAACCAAGATCCAGTGGATGAAGTAGAATGGTTCTTTGAAGAAAAATCCGAAGAAGAAGAAGAAGAAGAACCCGAAGAAGAGGAAGACCCAGAAGAGGAAGAGGGAGAACTACCTAAATCTCGGGAGATCACTCCACCTCCACTTGACTCCCCAGATGAATCCTCGGATGAAGAACTATTTCGAGACAAGAAGGACCACAACATCTCTTCTCTCTAGGAGGTAATTGATCATCCATAAGTAGAGAGTAGACCACTTGGAAGTTCATCATGCGGAGGACAAGTAGAACATTGTTGCTCTGAGTCATCGAGAGTGGGAACTGGAGAAGCTTCGACACAGGAATGCTTGGCATTTCACCCGGCTGGGCAACAAAACTCGTTAAGGAAAACAAGAATTTTGTCAAAGATGCGAGGAAATGAAGAAGGAAATAGATGAATTACGAGGAGAACTCAGAGAAGCCAAGAGGAACCGTAGAATCTAGATTGCTTTATGTTTGGAAATTTCTGGTGTTTTATGTACTAGATGTATGGACAAGCTTTTAAGAATGTATAAAGTTTGAATTTTTGGAAATAAATGAATTATGTTGGAAGGAAAATCGATATTGTTGCTATTTGTGGTGATTAATGAAGTTTTATGACCTAGAAATGTCCGGACGAAAAATTTGAGATGGTGAAGGATCCAGCAGTGAGGGCAACAAGCTTGATCTGACGACAGAGATGGCCCGGGTGTACCAAATTCTCAACACCTTTGCCGCAAGTGTGAACCGAAACACCAGGATTGTGCAAGCAGTACAGGTCTTGGAGGAAATCAAATTGGTGGAATCATTCAAGCGGATGAAATCGCCCGTGTTCGAGGGCAAGGTGGATCCAAATGCAATTGATGATTAGATCAGGCAGATAGAAATAGTGTTCGAGGTCCTGGAGACTCAAGAGGCTAGCAAGGTGAAGCTGGCCACTATTCAGCTAGAGAATAGATGCCGGGGTCTGGTGGCAATCAATCCATGAAGAGAACCCTAGGGAACTATAACACTCTGAATTCAAAATAAGCCTGAATTCGAAGTTCCACAGGATCTTTACATTTCACTTCGTACAATTTTACAAGGAATTTAAAATTTTTATTACAACAAAGTCTTTTACATCAACACAGCAGCGAAAAGTAAATGAAATACAACAATTATAAATGTATAATTGCAACAACTCTAGTATATAAGTAATCATCAGCATCAAATTCTTCTTTATATCTTCTTGTAAATTCAGGTCTTGCATATGAAACTGTAGGGCACATCAGTTATTAAAGTATTCTTTAATACTTTAACAAACACAAACTTGATCACAAACAAAGCTAAGGAGGGACTATCCTATTGATGTCGTGTGTGCTTGTGCGCTTAACCTTAATGCAGTTATTTATATTTCATGACACTAATGTACACTTGCTCGAACTTATGCATCCCATTCTACATAAATCCGAGGGCAAGCACTTAACCGTTCTTCATCTTGTAGGGTTGAATCCATCGTTATGAGTTTAACTACTACGGTAAGTATCCTAGATGTTTTATAAGTTACGAGCCCATGTCCAGAAAGCCTGAAGAGAAATTCCACGTCATGACATGACGCATCATGCAGACAACTTATGGACAATTCGCCTCCGTCATGGAACGATGGCACTACGTAGTCACCAAGCATCCCCACTAGCATCGCCATGGTCCCGATAATTCCGGATAGATTCACGTCATGACATGACGCATCATGCAGACAGTATGTGAAAATTCTCACACCGTAAATCCGAGGCCCTCATACTTGTATTTTTCTCTTACTATCATCACATCTTCTATATAGTGTAGTGCTTACAATTTTAGTTGTTTTGGAAGAAAATCATCACAACCTAAAGCTAGCTTACCCTATCGGACTTAAACCAATGCAAGAGACAGTCAGTCCAACCTGGCTACTTCTCAAGAGATGCTCAACCCACACTGGTTAGCTCTCAAATTCATTAATAAATACTGCCGGTTTTTAAGAGTCTCACCTAGCCTCTAGATTCCAACAACTATCTCTTTCTCAATATCAACAATATGTTACATTCAATCTTAAAATAATACTTCAATTTCTTTATTCATAATTTCTTTCTCAAAGAGAAACATTTCTTCATAATCTCATAATATGAAATAATTCAATTCAACTTCTTTTATCAATTTAATCACTCATAACATTGTGTGCATTTCAAATATTCTCATAATCAAAAGTTAATAACCATAAAATCTCATTGAGTAGAAATCTAATTGTATTCCAAACTTTCATTTTTTCTTTGATTATACAAAAGCCACACTTTAAGAAAAATTATCGAGTTCTTCATCCCATAGTTTTATTATGAAATCTACTTCCAATTCTCACAAAATATATCAAAATATTGTAGAAATAATTTTTACAAAGTCTAAACAATTTTAGAAAAATAATAGAATTTTTCCAAATTTTTTGTAATACCCCAGATAAAATTATATAAATACCCCAGATAAATATATATATATATATATATATATATATATATATATATATATATATATATATATATATATATATACTAGTTTTGCCCGTTGACACTTGCCTACGGCACGTCTTCGGAACGGTGCACCTTGTTTGATCATATAAAATAGTTTTGGAGATCCAGTAAATTAATTAAAGTAGCAAACATTTCATAAGAGAAACTTTTGGGGGTCTAGCAAAAAACATATCATATGATTTTTTTTGATTTATTTTTAAAGTTTTTAATTTTCAATTTTTTTAGTTTATTAATTTTTTATTTTTTAAAAATTTTTATAAAATTTGAAAAATTTTATTTTCTTAATTTTTTGAAGAGAGAGAGAGAGAGAGAGAGAGAGAGAGAAATAATTAAATAAATATAGGAGTTGTTTTGGGTGGGAGATTTGAATTTGAGTTTTGGGGGAAAATTTTGGACGGAAAAATATGTTTTGTGAGGTTAGATCTAGGCCTTTAATTTTTTGGGGGATTGAAGGAGAGCCACTTGATAGCTTTCTTTGTGTTTTATTATATAGATATATTATCTGTATGTATGTATGTATTGCAGTGTTGTTTGATTATATACGTATGAATGATGTGAGGTGTGCTTATTGTTTGCGGGGCAGTTCGTGTGGGTGGTTGCATTCTTGACAATGCGAGAGAATGGGACGGACCGATACTAGTACATGCACTAGTTTTGAGTGCGGTACGTATTCAAATATGCAATTGTATGAAGCTACAATGGGTATACTTTGCATACACTCAAATCTAACATCTCATATCTCATTTAAAGCTTGATCAAGACTAAATAATTTCAGCCCAACTCCAACTAAAAAACCAAGAGCTAAGACAATGTTTTTTTGCAAAACCACCTAGACTACCCCCCCCCCCCCCCCCCCCCCCCCCCAATTTCCTCACTCCCCTTCTCATTAAAAGCCCCTTCTTCCCCCTCCCAAGCTCTGGAATTTTCAAAAGAGAGAAAGGGAAAAAAAAAAAGAGAAAGCGAGAAGGAAAGGAGCAAATTTTGAAGAGAAGTTCTCAAGCTTGGAGTAGGTACCTTGGAGGATCAAGCTCAAGACCATCACCACCTCTCAAGCCAACTCAGGGTGGGGAGTTCTCTAAACTTGTCTTGTTCATTCTTGTTGATTTTCTTGCATGCATGAGTGGTAGTAGCATGAGAATGGTTGATTTAAGAGTAAATGTTAGAAATTTGGAACTAAAACAGAAAACCTTGATCTGCATGTCATTTTTCCAAATTTTCCGTGAAGAAGCTACTTGGAATTTGATGATGAAACTTTCAAAGATTGATCTCATACATGTCTAGAAGATGCATGAACTATTTCGGAATATTTTGATGATTTTTGATATTTTAATAAAATCCCTTTTGAGGACTGAGCCGTAAGGCAGGACCATGACCTATTTATTGTGATAACTGAGCTTGTAGGAATTCTTACAATTAACTGACTCATGATGTATGGTTGAAATTTTTACCATAATTTCTTGCATGTATTTGGAGTCTAAAGAAAAATCATGAAATTAATTGTATGAAGTTTGATGCATGTTCAAAATTAATCAATCAACAATAGTTAAGACTGTACCTGAAGAACAGTAGAATTTTTATGCATGTTTAAAACAGATAGAACTCAGTGAATACTTGGAATTTGGACATGGAACCTTTTGCATGTTGTTTATAATGATGTATAGTTTCTGTAATGCAAATTTGGTGACCATTTTATCTGTATGTGATTTATGATGAATTTTTTATCATGTACTGTGCTTAACTCTGTCAGAATGGACACTTTGATAAGATGGTACTTTTGAGGCTCTTTAAGAGCAGATTTTGAGGAAGTGTTCTGCTAGGAAATTATAGTAGACATCTAGAGCTTTCTAACAAGTCTTATTTGAAGTAATTCCAGTGAGTAGATTAATTAATATAATTTTTGCAAGACTGGACAAAAACCAGGTGATGAGCTGAATGTTCTGTTTGAGTAAGACTTAGTGTGTGGTTCTGTACACCTGAGAGTAATGCCTATTTTAGGGTGATCAAATGACATAATTTGGATTGGTGATCAACTAGGAAGTTGTAGAGGACATTCACACCTTTCGACAGAACCTAGGTTTGTATCATTCAGATGAGTAGGTAGTATTTTATGCTACCAGTAAGGTGTAGCCAGTGTACGGGAAGTACACAGGTTGAGTCTTGTGAGGCCAATTTGAGGATTTAGATGAATGAATCTGAGGTTATGATCAAATAGAAAGTTTTAGCCTAGGTCTTTACCTTTCCAGATTGGGCTCGAACACCCAAATCTAGGGTTGTATTGTGGGAGTTATGATCTTTTTAAGCTTCAAGCAGAACACCATTAGCTGGGTTTAGTCATGGTTTTGACTAAGTGTTGGTAGAACCACTTCCTTGTGAACCTAAGAGTCGATAACTCATTGTTTGGGGATGAATGGTGTCTTTTGCTGTTCTTGTTGGTGTGACTCATGTGGAGGTCTGTTGTGACTCGAGTTAGTCACCAGTGTAGGGTGACACCCTACATCTATCGACCATAGATGCGAACTTCCACCAAGCGGTTGAACGTCCAGTCGGTGCAGTCGAGATTATATTCATGCCGGTTAAGGATGAATGCGGGCCATGGCGAGGGGCGATTCCAGCTAGGGGGAGTGGCAAGCGGGACTTGTGTCGCCAGGGCCAGTAGTTGAAGGGCAGAACTGGAAAGCAATCATCTTTTACCTGAATGGTTAGAGCGAGTCTTGGATTAGAGGAATGTATTAGAGGTTTTGTACATTGCATTAGTACTAGCAGACCATAGTCGGGTATTGTACTCTTCCTGTCGTAGGGATACGGAATTGGTTCACAGGTTTGAGTTCTTGGTCTTATATCTCGATCTGTTAAATCCCAAAGAGCCAGAGTAAGGAACGGGAGGTGATCCTGTCAGATAGGGGATTTGACCCTCTAAGCCGTCATGTTCCTATGCGCGTGGGTTTGTTTTATATAATCATTGACATCTTTAGGTGCATGGACTGTACCAGAAGGTTATTGGGTACATGATTTCGTACCGAAAAGTTTAACACGGCTTTTGAGTGAGGTCTGTACGCGGGTACTAAGTGCAAAACACGACCACCACTTTTAGGGACTGTAGTACGGGACTAGACCGAATGACTGCAACCTCCTCAGATACGGATTTCTATTGGGAACAGGTTGAGTACAAGAGTAGGATGCATGGTAAGGGATTGAACCCTACTTTCAGGAGAGGCGAAATCTTTGGAAAGTATGTAGTATAGGATGCATGCGTTTCCATTGAAGTTGATTTTGGGGAAGTATGTAGCATGGGATGCATACATTCCCAAATGAATTGCATTAGAGTAGGTGTATCGTATGGATTCTTTGTTTCTGCATTAGATTAGGCCATGCTTGATTCTGAAACGTATGTAGTATAGGATGCATGCAGATCCAGAGTTTCCAAAGTCTTTCTTGCATTAGAATAAGGCATGTGACGGATGCATTTAATTGTTAGACCATGGAATACACGAACACTAGGGAATTAGGATGCACGTTTCGTTTTCCATTCAAGATGGTTTGTGGTTGCCAGTTCGGAGATCGCTGTTTCTTTTCAGCGTTGTATCAGTTGAAGTACTAATGTTCCCTACCTTTTAGGTACCAGGTCCTACCTTTCGAGCAGGTGTGGAAATATCAGAGTCGTGCAGCGGAAGACTCAAGCCGAGGGGCAAGTTCCAGGGGAGCAGATTGACCACTCAGCGGAGCTTCGGCGGTGATCAGTCGACTGCCTATCCGGGAGACAGCTAATAGCGTTACAAGAGGAGTTGGTGGACATTTTGTAATAAGTTAATGTAATTTGTATTTTTGTTCAAGAACAAGATATTTGTTGGAATCAATGATGTAATGACCTTATTTGGCAATAAAAAGTTTTTAAATTTTCGTGTTATTACTGTGTTGAGATGCATTTGAAGGCAAAGATTCTGGTTGCGTCACGAATGTTCGGTAACGGGAATCCGAGGGCGTTACATTTTTATTTCTCTTAAAAAACTCTTAAATACTAAAAAAAAAAATCATAATATTTTAAAAAAATTAAAACCACAAACAAAGTGGCAAGGGTTGGATTCGAACCCAGACCAAACACCCCTGCCCATGAACAGTAATAGACCCAAAGCGCACCCGAAGACTAGAAGTCCAAGAGTGACTAACTAATATGAAAGGGGTTTTATTCTTTATATGCCAACTGTACTGCATTTGGGAAAAATCAATTTTTTTGAAAAACAAAGTCTCTAACAAGACTCGAACCCAAGACCAGAGCCTCTGCCCATGAACAGTAATAGACCCAAAGCTCACCCAAAGACCAGAAGTCCATGTGTGACTAACTGATATGGTTTCGCATAAGAACTTTATGTTTGTGATGTATTGTGTTTCGGGAAAAAATCAAATTCAATTATAACACAGCCTCTCATGACTCCTTTATAAATTTCTTATACTCACAAAATATATATTAATGAGGCTATTTACACATTTCTCTATTATAATAGAATTTTAAAACTATTTTCATACATGTTATATTATTTTGACTATTGTAAAAATATTCTACCATGCATAATTTTTCATTCCAACAATAAATATTTCACTTTATAATTCAACAAGAGTTCTAGCCATTTATGTGAATCACAATATCATTTCAACACATCATAACACGATTAGATTAAGATTATGCAATCTATACTTAACATACCAATCAAAATTTAACAATTAAATTTTATATCTTCTAGCATGCAACCTACTCCTAAAATTAGAAAGGATTTAGAAAACACCCACCCAAAGAAATATGATTTCTTAGCAATCGAACTCCAAAAGGAGTCTTACTCCGCCTCGAAATCCGCGCACCAAGAAAAATCTCATCCTTCACTTCGGCAGCAAACAGAGAAACACCAACTCCATTTCGGCATGCAACAATAGCGACATCTTTATTACATATATAAATATGTTTACATATAATATATATATATATATATATATATACAAAGAAAGCTATCAAGTGGCTCTCATTCAATCTCCCATAAAATCAATGGCTTAAATTGATTCTCACAAATCATATTTTTCCGCCCAAAATTTCAAACCCAAAATTAAAATTTTCTCCCCAAAACTAAAAAACTCATTACTTTATTATTATCTCTCTCTTCTCTCTTCACTTTTTCATATTTCTCTTTCTCTCTCTCTCCCTCTCTCTCTCCCATTCTTTCTTTATTTACTTAGATATTTAGATTTTAAGATAGGTTTGTAAAATTTTCAAAATTTTTATGTTTTTTTATTGCACATGTTATATTGAAAATAGCAAATATCTCTTCAACAGTTAAATTTGATTATTTTCCACCCTTAAAGTTCTAAGAAGTTGGATTTTACACTCTCATTTATAACTATTTTTTAACATATACTAATAGAAACATTGACTTTTATTTACAACTAATTATTGTCATACTATTCAAACTTGAACCACATAATTGTTTTTTTACTGTTTACTGGGTTTTTCGTGTGTTGTATCGTTCCGAAGACGTGCCATAGGCACGTGCACACGGGCAAATCTAGTATATATATATATGATAGAATATGATTATGTATGTGTATATGTGGTAGGTGGAGAAGCGCAGTGGGGTTTGCTGGATTGATTTTGGCAGAGAAAGAAATGAAGGAGAGGGGAAGATGAGAGTGTGTGGTTTAGGGGTTATTAGTAGGATTTTATTTAAGTGGTTACATTAACTATTTTCCCACTAACTCCACTAACTCCACTCATGCAAATTCAAAAACTTGTTATTCCCTCCATTCCAAAACAACCGGATCTCATTTTTGAGTGTGCACGTGCTTTGTGTACACTTCATAAAATTAATCATTTATTTAATTTAAAACATGTGTTTATATATATAATATGCATATAAAATTAGTTTAATTAAAAATTATAGTTTTCATGCATGAATAAAATAGACACAAACACACTTAAAAGTTTATTTTTAAAAGATAATGCAACTAATACGTGCACTGCTAACACGTGCGTCGCACGTAAAATATGAAAATACGAAATCGACTTTACCAATGGAGAAATATTTAAAAATAATCGGAATGTACATACGAAGATATATTTCATTATACATATACCGTAGTGTAATCAATACATACACAGAAAAACACGTGCACCGCACGTATAAAAATATTTTAATCAAAATAGGGAAAAATGAATTCCGTTTATAAAACGAATTCGAACACGTTATAAAATAATTAATTGTAACACATAGAAAATATTCACGTAGTGGTGGAAAAATACGTAATCGATAACACATATGAAACACGTAAAAATACAAGGATTCGAATTTTATAATTGGGTCGGCTCAAATAGGATTTTGAGAAAACGGAAAATGCATGAACAGTCAGAATACAAAATTCAAATTAAAATATGTTACAGATATTTCCTGTAGCAGTACAAAATACACGTGCGTAACACGCGAGGGGCAAAATTATCATTTTCAATTTTGTGGGGTGTTACACTCTCACGCCCTTAGAACAGTTCTGTCCTCTGAACTCATTAGGGTAAAAGTTGTATTATGTACACACTAAAGAAAAATATCATTATTGTATATAGAAAACTGCAAACATTAAGAAAATAAATGTAGTATAAAAATAAGCAATGAGGAAAAAAAGACAAACTCTATATAAGAAAACTATTGAGTATCAAAATTTTATAAGAACGGAACAAGAAGACTAGGAAAATAGCATAAGAAAAGAAATGTGACAAAAAGATAGGATAGATTGAGAGAAATTTCCATACAAAAATAATATTAGGTAAAGCATTTGATAAAAGGAAAAATAAACTTAGTCATTAATTGTGGAATAGTTCAGGAAAACAATACAATAAAGAGAAACATAGTCAATAGATAATATATAAGTAGATTTAGTAGTCAAATTTTATCAAACTAATAAGCAGTAGAAAATCGCAAACTGAATTGGTACTGTATGACAAAAATTGAATTAGCAATTTAAAAGAAGACTATTGGATAAAAGTTTGAAAAACAAAGGAGAATGAAATTTAGTTAAAATTATAGACAACATAAAATGATTTTGTATACAAATTAATATCATAGAATAATTTTTAAGGTAACTATAATAATTATACATACGATTTGAAATTTAAAGATATAGAAGGCATACATCGAAATACTTTCGAATTGTCAAGTAGAGCAAGAAAAACCAATATGCAAAATTATATACGTACATAGGTATAATAATTATAGGGTGAAACAACCAATATTATGATACGAAGATTATAAAGGATTTGTAGGAGTAAAACAAGATATCATAGTAGAAAACATATTATTGAAACAATACCAAAAATAATTATATAGAAATAAATTATGAATTTTTAAGAAATGTATAATTAATAAGATATATATATATATATATATATATATATATATATATATATATATATATATATATATATATATATTTGTTAGGTGAGTAGCCACCAAATCTAAGATAAGTTAGTAGCAAAATAAAATACGATAAAGTGGTATGAAATGTTTACTCATAAAAAGATTCAAAATAAAGAAGAAAATGGCAAGATAGTTGAGATTAAGTAGTTAATACACAAGTATGACAGATATAGAAATCAGTATAAATATTAGTATAAGCCAGTACATAAATGGAATAGTGGTAAGTAAATATTATAGAAAACAAAGTATGGGTTATCAAAGTAGAAATTTCCTTTTGGTGTAGGTTCGCCTCGTTGGTGTCCAATGGCAAGCTCGCCTCCTCGACCTCAAGTTGTAGAATTGCCTTCTGGATTTTCGGTTGTAGACTTGCCTCCCCGACGTCCAGTTGCAGTTTGCCTCCATTGACGTCCAGTTGCAGTTTGCCTCCATTGACGTCTAGTTGCAGATTTTCCCTCTTGACATCAGGTTGCACCAAAACTGGAGATGTAATCTTCCATATGCACTTGGATATTGGGTGTTTGATAAGATATGGTGTTATGTTTGAAATGTGTAATATAAAAATGGATGGAAAATTTGTAAATCAAGTAGGAAATTATAACGACAAAATATTAAAATAGATATACTTTAAATATAGGATATACAAAATTTGTAATAATGAAAATGATTTATAACATTAAGACGAGAATAGTGTAAAGTATATGCACGAGCTGAAAATGTAAATGAAAACAATAATTATGTAATGCAGCAAATTAGGACAATAAACATAAATAATTACATATAAAAATAGAAATGTAGTAATTGGATGAGGGTAAAATGATATGTATAGTAAGTATATTGAAATATATGACATATATAGAAATTAGTGAGAAAATATATGTGAAAACTAAGGATGTAAAGACAATTAAAAATTGAGAATAAAGATGAGGTATAAATAGTGAGTGTATATATTATATTAAGGAAGTGTAAGCTATAAAATTAATGAGTAGCGATTAATAGTAAAAGTGAATATAACAAAACAAATTAGCAAATGATATGTAATAACAATAGTATCGAATGTAGACAATAAAATAAAATGGTAGATCATATTTGCATGGGTAGAATATTTCAATCTTATTAAAAATAAAAAATACGAAGGACAAAATTTTAAGACAGAATGACAGATAAAAGATCAAGACTAAGGAAGATAGACAAAATAATACATATCCAATTGATTTAATAATATAAGAAAATAATTATCTGAAAAATATTGAATATTGAAAAGTACTATGATAAAAATTCACGAAGAAAAATTTGAGAGAAAAACTTAGTCTATGTGTAAGGTATCATGAATGTAGGTTCAACTAACCACGCTTCCACTGCGCCACTCTGTTACCAAGGAAAAATGTACTCGCATACGATCTCACATCAATGTATACGAGAAGAGCATCATAAATAAATTTGAATGCATGTTCAATGACTACTTCATTCATGACTCCAGCCATCTAATAGGGAAGGGGAGGAGAAAATATCAGCCTATAGAGCAACACAAATATAAATCACTTACATTTAAATCTCTATAAGCTGAACTCACACTCTAATGTCCACCCTAATGTGTCGTCCATATAAATTTGTACTACTTATTGAAGCGTGGCTCTTATACCACTCTGTAATACCTCGAATTCCAAATAAGCCTGAATTCGGAGTTCCACAGGATCTTTACACTTTACCTCGTACATTTTTACAAGAAATTTAAAAATGTTATTACAACAAAGTCTTTTACATCAACACGCAGTGGAAAGTAAATGAAATATAACAATGATAAATATACAATTGCAACAACTCTAGTATTTAAGTAATCATAAGCATCAAATTCTTCTTTATATCTTATTGTAAATTCCAAGTCCTGCATATGAAACAGTGGGCACATCAGTTGCTTACAACCGACGAAATATTATACACGGCCATCCTCGTTATGTCGAAAGTATAACGATTCTTTAATACTTTAACAAACACAAACTTGATCACAAACAAAGCTAAAGAGGGACTATCCTATTGATGTCGAGTGTGCTTGTGCACTTAATCTTAATGCAGTTATTTTTATTTCATGACACTAATGCACACTCGTTCGAACTTATGCATCCCATTCTATATAAATCCGAGGGCAAGCCCTTAACCGTTCTTCATCTTGTAGGCTTGAATCCCTCGTTATGAGTTTAACTACTATGGTAACTACGGTAAGTATCCTAGATATTTTATGAGTTACGAGCCCATGTCAAGACAGCCTGGAAGAAAATCTCACGTCATGACATGACGCATCATGCAGACAACCTATGGACAATTCGCCTTCCGTCATGGAACGATGGCACTACGTAGTCACCAAGCACCCCACAAGCGTCGCCACGATCCCGATAATTCTGGAGATAGATTCACGTCATGACATGACGCATCATGTAGACAGCTTGTAAAAGTTCTCACACCTTGCATCTGAGGCCCTCATACTTGTGTTTTTCTCTTCCTTTCATCACATCGTTATTATAGTGCAGTCCTTACAATTTTAGTTGTTTTAGAAGAAAATCATCACAACCTATAGATAGCTTACCCCATCGGACTTAAACCAATACAAGAGACAATCAGCCCAACCTGGCAACTTCTCAAGAGTTGCTCAACCCACACTGGTTAGCTCTCAAATTTATTAATAAATACTGCCGGTTTCTAGGTGTCTCGCATAGCCTCTAGATTCCAACAGCTATCTCTTTCTAGAGATCAACAATATGTTACATTCAATCTCAAAATAATACTTCAATTTCTTTATTCATAATCTCTTTCTCAAAGAAAAACATTTCTTCATAATCTCATAATATAAAATAATTCAATTCAACTTCTTTTATCAATTTAATCACTCATAACATTGTGTGCATTTCAAATATTCTCATAATTAAAAGTAAATAACCATAAAATTTCATTGATTTGAAACCTAATTGCATTCCAAACTTTCATTTTTTTTCTTTGATTATACAAAAGTCACACTTTAAGAAAAATTATCGAGCTCTTCATCCCATAGTTTTATTATGAAATCCATTTCCAGTTCTCACAAAATATATAAAAATATTGTAGAAATAATTTTTATAAAGTCTAAACAATTTTAGAAGAATAATAGAATTTTTTTCAAATTTTTATTTCTCTTAAAACCTCTAAAATACTCAAAAAATCATAATATGTTAAAAAAAAAAAAAATCAAAACTACAAACAAAGTGGCAAGGGTCAGATTCGAATTCAGACCAGACACCCCCGCCCATGAACAGTAACAGACCCAAAGCGCACCCGAAGACCAGAAGTCCAAGAGTGACTAACTGATATGAAAGGGGTTTTATTCTTTATATGCCAACTGTACTGCATTTAGGAAAAATCAGTTTTTTTGAAAAACAGAGCCTCTAACAAGACTCGAACCAAAGACCAGAGCCTCAGCCCATGAACAGTAACAGATCCAAAGCGCACCCAAAGACCAGAAGTCCAAGAGTGACTAACTGATATGGTTTCGCTCAAGAACTTTATGTTTGTGATGTAATGTGTTTCGGGAAAAAATCAAATTCAATTATAACAGAGCCTCTCAAGAATCCTTTATAAAATTTCTTATACTCACAAAATATATATTAATGAGGCTATTTCCACATTTCTCTATTACAATAGCATTTTAAAACTATTTTCATACATGTTACATTATTTTGACTATTGTAAAAACATTCTACCATGCATAATTTTTCATTCCAACAATAAATATTTCTCTTTATAATTCAACAAGAGTTCTAGCCATTTATGTGAATCACAATATCATTTCAACACATCACAACACGATTAGATTAAGATTATGCAATCTATATTTAACATACCAATCAAAATTTAACAATTAAATTTTATATCATCTTGCATGCAACCTACTCTTAAAATTAGAAAGAATTTAGGAAACACCAACCCAAAGAAATATGATTTCTTAGCAATTGAATTCCAAAAAGAGTCTCACTCTGCCTTGAAATCCGCGCACCAAGAAAAATTCCATCCTTCACTTCTACAGCAAACAGAGAAGCACCCAACTATATTTTGGCATGCAATAGTGGTAGCATCTTCATTATACACACACACACACACACACACACACACATATATATATATATATATATACACACACACATATGATAAAATATGATTATGTATGTGTATATGTGGTAGGTGGAGAAGCACAGAGGGGTTTGTTGGATTGATTTCGGCAGAGAAAGAAATGAAGGAGAGGGGAAGATGAGAGTGTGTGGTTTAGGGGGTTTTAGTAGGATTTCATTTAAGTGGTTACATTAACTAATTTCCACTAACTCCACTCATGCAAATTCAAAAACTTGTTCTTCCGTCCATTCCAAAACAGTCGGATCTCATTTTTGAGTGTGCACATTGCACGTGTGCACGTGCACGTGCTTTGTGTACACTTCACAAAATTAATTAATTATTTAATCTAAAACATATGTTTATATATATAATATGCATATAAAATTAGTTGAATTAAAAATTATAGTTTTCATAAATAAAATAGACACAAACACACTTAAAAATTTATTTTTAAAAGATATTGCAACTAATACGTGCACTACTAACACGTGCGTCGCACGTAAAATATTAAAATACGAAATCGACTTTACCAATGGAGAAATATTTACAAATAATAAGAATGTACATATGAAGATATAATTTATTATACATATACCGTAGTGTAATCAATACGTACACAGAAAAATACGTGTATCGCATGTATAAAAATAATTTAATCAAAATAGGGGAAAATGAATTTCGTTTATAAAACAAATTCGAACACATTATAAAATAATTAATTGTAACACATATAAAGTTTTACACGTAGTGGTGGAAAAATACGTAATCGATACGTGCATCGATAACACGTATGAAGCCCGTAAAAACATAAGGATTCGAATTTTATATTTGAGTCGGCTCAAATAGGATTTTGAGAAAATGAAAAATTCATGAATAGTCAGAATACAAAATTCAAATTAAAATACGTTACGGATATTTCCTGTACTGGTACAAAATACACGTGCGTAACACGCGAGGGGCAAAATTGTCATTTCTAATTTTGCGGGGTGTTACAGGAACAAACTTATCACTTGAGACAAATTTTTGGAGGAGTTCCGCAGCAACTACTTTCTGATGGATGTACAAAAGAAAAAGGCTATTGAGTTCTTGAGTTTGCATTAGGGTAGCTTGTCAATTCGGGAGTATGAGGCAAAGTTCACTCAGCTTTCGAGGTTTGCACCGGAGTTGGTAATTGATGAAACCAAGAAAGTGCGGAAGTTTGAGCAAGCTTTGAGGCCTGTTGGATCCTGTAGGCGAGACAACAAACACTAAGGGGGGGTGAATAGTGTTTATAAAAATTAAATTGTGGAATAGAGATTTTTCTTCTGTACAGTCGACTTAAGGAATAAACCAGTCGACTGAATTAACAAAATGAAAAAGTAATTTAAACAAGTCCGTGCAGTCGACTTAGAGTTGGAACAGTCGACTTAACAACCAGAAAACTATCAGAGTATACGAGTCTGACCGGTCGACTTATCAAGTGCCCAGTCGACTGTCCAGACAAGTTACACAGTAACAACAACACAAGCTGAGAAAATATAAATGCAAGTTAGAGAGATACAACCATAGAGTGCACACGATGTATCCTGGTTCAGTCCTCCCGACCTACATCCAGTCCCTAAGCAACCCACTTGAGATTTCCACTATTCTTGAAAAAGTTTACAAGAATACCCTACAGCGTTCAGACAACAACCTTGTCTAACCCGTAGTCCTTTCTCTCAACCAGAGAAAGCAACCCACTCTTCCACCAAGAGTGAAAAACCTGACTCTACACCCTAGAGTCCTACTCTCCAACCGAGAGGAAAAGAAAACAATAAAAATTGTTTACAATCAACCTATAGCCATGTTTGTGATTGTGATATAGTACGTGGCTAAATGGTTGACTTCTACATTCAGTCCCAAACGAAATCAAATGTTATACTGGACTGAAGACAGAGAACCAAGTCTTAGTGAGTTGAAAGCTTTTGTCTCTTGAAAAATGTAAAACTTAAGATCTCAAAGAAATGCTTGAAGTATTAGTATCTTTAACAGTGGATTCTAACCTCTATTTATAGAGATAGATTCACTGGATGTTGGGAATCAGTAGTTCAACTGTCAACCAACGGATCTAAAAAAAATTTGAATTTGAAAAACGATTTTAAAAACAGAAAACTGTCAAACGCACTTGAACAGTCGACTGGGTTGCCATGATGAGTCGAATGGTCAGAGTTTGAATAAGATTAGGCAGTTTTGTACCAACTCAGTCGACTGGAGCAAGTAGCAGTCGACTGGTACGCAACAGCTGATCTAGTTCAAGCTGTTTTGACTTTTGGTTTTGAAAAGTCACACATTTAAAAGAGTTATATGTGAGTGTATGTGTGTGTGACAAGGCTGTACATCATTCTAAGACTCAAATAAAGCAAAATATTACATTTGTTTACAAGACATAAAAATATATGACACTTGAAGCATTGGTCTTGACTTGAGTCTTGAGTGAAGCCATTGTCTTTATCCAGAGCGTGTGCTTGTTCATTTGTTCAGTTGTATAGTAATGAGGCTTTTGTGTATTCAACCTGCAATTATATAGTATAGCACAGATACATGTTGCAGTGTGTTGTAATAATCAAAATCAAGAATCAACATTCTCCCCCTTTTTGATGATGACAACACAATAGCTGATAATAACAAAAATAATACAAGCATACAATCATTGATATGCTCCCCATATTAAAAGCACATAATGCATATTATATCAGTCGACTTAAGAAAGAATCAGTCGACTTAACAGAACTTCTTGAAAAGAACAGAACTTGAAAAACATTACACAACATAACACAACAGGAGGTGTTCTCCCCCTTTGTCATCAACAAAAAAAGGACACAAGATAATGTCTTATAAAAATAAGGAAAGCTTACAAAAGTAACAACATAAAAAAATGCAAGAAAGGAAATACATAGTAAAGAAAAAAAAGTATATATATAAAAAATACGGGATAGTCAACTTCGTGAAATCGCAGTCGACCTAACAGAAATATTTACAACAAATATCAAGAAAATTACATATCCCTAGTTCTCTTCTTAAAGAAATAAAAGTATCTTCTTTAAGGGGTTTTGTAAAGATATCAGCTACTTGTTTATCAGTAGAGATAAAGTCTAAAGATATGTCTCCTTTTAAAACATGATCACGTAGAAAATGATGTCGAATATCAATATGTTTCGTACGTGAATGTTGAACCTAGATTTTTAGATAAATTAATTGCACTGGTATTATCACACATTTTGAAGGTTTTTCAAAAGAAATACCATAATCTAATAAGGTTTGTTTCATCCACAAAATTTGTGCACATGCCAAACTTACAGCGATATATTCAGCTTCTGTAGTAGATAGGGACACTGAATTTTGCTTTTTACTGCACCAAGAAACTAGTGAATGTCCCAAAAAGTGACATGTCCCACTAGTGCTCTTGCGATCAGTTTTACTACCAGCAAAATCAGCATCACTGTACGACAAAAGTTGGAAATTATCAGTGCGTGGATAAAATAAACCATAATCAGATGTGCCTTTAATATATTTTAAAATTCGTTTCACAGCTTTTAAATGAGATTCTTTAGGACTAGACTGATATCTAGCACACAAACATACACTGAACATAATATCTGGTCTACTAGCAGTAATATATAAGAGTGAACCAATCATACCTCGATAGAGTTTCTGATCGACACTCTTACCTAATATATCTTTGTCAAAGGTAGTAGTAGTAGCCATAGGTGTGGATTTACTACTTGTACTATCCATGTTAAACCGTTTGAGTAATTCATTTGCATATTTTCCTTGATTAATAAATATACCATTTGAAGACTGTTTAATTTGTAGTCCAAGGAAATAATTGAGTTCACCCATGTGACTCATCTCGAACTTGTTTTTCATGGTGTTAGAAAACTCTTGACATAGATTATTATTAGTAGAACCAAAAATTATATCATCAACATATATTTGTATGATTAAAATATCATTCTTAATTCTCTTGATAAACAAGGTAGTATCTACTTTACCTATCTCAAACCCTGTTTCTAAAAGAAAAGTTTTCAAGCGATCATACCAAGCACGTGGTGCTTGTTTAAGACCGTATAAAGTCTTTTTCAATTTAAAAACATGGTTTGGGAATTGTTCATATTCAAAACCTGGTGGTTGTTTAACATAAACATTCTCTTTAATAAACCCGTTAAGAAAAGCACTTTTAACATCCATTTGATAAAGTATAAAATTCATAAAACAAGCAAAAGATAATAAAATACGAATTGATTCTAATATAGCAACAGGAGCATATGTTTCATCAAAATCTATGCCTTCTTCTTGATTATATCCTTGAGCAACTAGTCTAGCTTTGTTCCTAACAACTTGTCCTGATTCATCTAACTTATTTTTAAATACCCATTTGGTAAGGAGGTCATGGAACTAAATCCCATACATCATTTCTTATGAATTGGTTTAACTCATCTTGCATGGCATTCATCCAAAATTCATACTCACATGCTTCTTGTATATTTTTCGGTTCAAAATCCGACAAGAAGGCTGTATGAGATATCATATTAATATGTGATCGTGTCTGAATACCATGAGAGATGTCACCAATTATTAAGTCATGAGTATGATCTCTAACTTCAAGAAAAGATTTTGGTAAAGTTGAAGATATCACAATAGGATCAGTCGACTTGACAAGTTCCTCAGTCGACTGGTTTACAACAGTCGACTTGATGTCCTTATCGGTCGACTTATCTGCGAGACTAGTTTGTTCTAAAGATGTAATTACTTTATTTAAAGGTGATGAATCAGTTTCATCATCTTTAATTAAATTTGATGAAGACAGAGATTCATCGAATGTAACATGCATTGATTCTTCAATAGTCATTGTTGACTTGTTGAAAATTCTATATGCTTTACTCCTATTTGAGTATTCTATAAAGATACCCTCATTAAATCTAGGATCAAATTTATCCAAATTATCTTTAGTGTTCAGAATAAAACACTTACAACCAAATGTCTTAAAATAAGAGACTTTGGAAATTTTGTTAAAAAAATAACTCATAACAAGTCTTCTTTAGCTTAGGTCTTATTAGAATCCTGTTTAAAACATAACAAGCTGTAGCAACGGCTTCAGCCCAAAAATACTTAGGTAAATTGCTTTCAACAAGCATGGTACGTGTGCATTCTTGCAAAGTCCTATTTTTCCTTTCAACCACTCCATTTTGTGGTGAGGCTCTAGGAAATGCAAATGAATGTGTTATACCATTCTTGTTGCAATATTCTGTAAACGTTTCATTTTCAAATTCTCCACCATGATCACTTCTAATAGTGACTATGGTTAGAGATCTTTGGTTTTGAATTCGTTTACAAAAATTTGCAAATTCATCAAAAGCATCATTTTATGTTTTAGAAAGAATGTCCAAGTGAATCGTGAAAAATCATCTACTAAAACAAATACATATCTACTTTTATTTAAAGAAGCAACTATAGTAGGGCCAAACAAATCCATATGTATTAACTCAAGTGGCCTACTAGTAGAGATTACTTCTTTTGTTTTAAAAGTGGATTTGATTTGTTTTCCTAGTTGTCATGCATCACATAACTTATCCTTTTTAAAGGATAGTTTTGGCAGTCCTTTAACTAGGTTATACTTAGATATTTTAGAGAGATTTTTCATATTCACATGACCAAATCGTCTATGCCAAAGCCAAGAATCATTATTAGAAGCTATTAAACAAAAATTATTTGAAAACTCATTTGTATTCAAACATAATTCATAAATGTTGTTTTTGCGAAAACCTTGAAAAATAATGTTTTGCATAGTAGAATCATAAATTAAGCAAGCATCTTTTTCAAATACAATTTTATAACGTTTATCACATAGTTGACTAATAATTAACAAATTATGTTTTAGTCCACTAACTAACAAAACATTTTCTATAGCAGGATTAGTATTTTTACCAACCATGCCGATTCCTATGACTTTTCCTTTGTTGTTATCACCAAAGGTAACTGTTCCTCCATTGATGCTTTGTATGGTGGATAGGAGATTGGCATGACCAGTCATATGCTTTGAACACCCACTATCAAGTATCCAACGATCTTTCTTTGGTACCTATAAGATATTCAATGTGAATATGGTACCCTTTTCATTGGGTCCAAAAACATATTAGTTTGGGGAAAACCAAACCCATAATGAGTTTGATTTTCTTCCATAAGCAGGAATAAAATTAACAGAATTACATACATTTAACATATATGAATTGATATACGCAGTTCTATCATTCAGTTTCAAGTTAACTGGAACCCATACAAGTTTGTTTTGTCCAGTCGACTTTATAGCATTCTTCAGTCGGCTTCTACTGTAAGTAAGTTGACTGGATGGTAATATAGGTCGACTTATATGAGGTTTTGGTCTTGTGAAATAAGACTCAGTTCCTCCGGACAGACGACTGGTGGATGGACTCAATCGACTTGACTGAACTTTAGACTTGCTTTTATCACTAAAATTTATAAGCTTAGGCTTTTCAAAGAATTCATACAGTTTATGTTTAACACTAGAAATATATTCAGGTTTATTTCTACTAGTGTTTTTAGAGGAAAGATCTTTTACAAAAGATTTTTTAAAACCAAGACCAAACTTTTGACTAGATTTCACTTGATTTTGAAGAACATCGTTTAAATTCTCTTTTCCTTTATTGAACTTAGATGCGTTCTTGGATATCTCTTCATAATTCCTTTTTAGAGATTCAAGATCTATATCTAAACTTGAAATACGAGAATTTAAAGATTTTACTTCTTTATCAAGGTTAAGATTCTCTTGAGAAAGCGTTTGATTAACTTTCTCTAGATTCTTAACTCTAATCTTTTCTTTTTTCAATTCTTGAAAAATTTCATTGAAAGCATCAAGTAAATCTTCTGAATCATAATCATTACTTACTTGATACTGTGAAGCCATAAAACACATGTTCGCAACCTCGTTGGTTTCATCAGTTTCTTCTTCTGAGGAAGAATCGCTATCATCCCAAGTTGCTTGATATACCTTTTTGTTTTTGGCAAACTTGTTCTTTGTGTACTTATCCTTCTTGAAGTTGGATGTCTTTCCCTTGGACTTTGTATTTTCTAGCGTACTATCCTTCTTCATATGGCCTGTTTTATTATACCTGAAACAAGTTGGAGGATCATTAGAATCTCTAAATTTAGAATTGAACTTACCTTTCTTTAGAAATTTTTTGAATCTCCTTGTGAACATGGCTATCTCCTCTTCATCTTCTTCTTCATCTTCTGAGTCTGTCATGGCTTTAAAGGCTAATGATTTCTTCTTTGACTGTTGTGGTTCTGCATCCTTCTTCCGTTCTTCAATTTGAACCTCATAAGCCATTAGATTTCCTACAAGATTCTCAAGAGAAAGTTGTGATAGATCATTGGCCTCTTCTATTGCAGTGGTCTTCTTTTCCCATTCAGGAGTCAGTGCACGAAGAACTTTTCTCACCATCTCTGCTTGAGTGTATATTTTTCCAAGTGCCACAAGTGAGTTTGTAATGTCAGTAAATCTGGTTATCATTTCGGACACACTTTCACTTTCCTTTATGCGGAACATTTCAAACCTGTGAACAAGAACAGATATTTTAGATTCTTTCACTTTGTTTGTTCCTTCATGAGTTACCTCGAGTGTATGCCAGATTTGATGTGCGGTTGTTAAATTTGACACACGGTTGAATTCTTCTTTTGTAAGAGCACAGAATAATGCATTCATT
Organism: Hemerocallis citrina; assembly: GCA_017893485.1. Classification (NCBI taxonomy): domain Eukaryota; kingdom Viridiplantae; phylum Streptophyta; class Magnoliopsida; order Asparagales; family Asphodelaceae; genus Hemerocallis; species Hemerocallis citrina. The sequence continues at coordinate 416,409,818 of CM030358.1, read as the reverse complement.
GCTTTTGCATTATTCATTGTTTGGTTCTTCATGTCATCATTCCATTGTGCATATGGAATAGTAGGAGCAGTGTATTCTGTTTCAGTCATGTTCCATATTTCATAATTGATGGATTGGAGATAGATCTTCATTCTGTACTTCCAATAATTGTAATTTGTTCCATCGAAGAGAGGTGGCCTTTGTGTAGATTGCCCTTCATGGTACTGATTTGCATTTGACGTAGTTGCCATAGCCTTTAACCTTGCTCTGATACCAAGTGTTGGATCCTGTAGGCGAGACAACAAACACTAGAGGGGGGGGGGGTGAATAGTGTTTATAAAAATTAAATTGCGGAATAGAGATTTTTCTTTTGTACAGTCGACTTAAGGAATAAACCAGTCGAGTGAATTAACAAAATGAAAAAGTAATTTAAACAAGTCTGTGCAGTCGACTTAAAGTTGGAACAGTCGACTTAACAACCAGAAAACTATCAGAGTATACGAGTCTGACCAGTCGACTTATCAAGTGCCCAGTCGACTGTCCAGACAAGTTACACAGTAACAACAACACAAGCTGAGAAAATATAAATGCAAGTTAGGGAGATACAACCACAGAGTGCACACGATGTATCCTGGTTCATTCCTCCCGACCTACATCCAGTCCCCAAGCAACCCACTTGAGATTTCCACTATTCTTGAAAAAGTTTCCAAGAATACCCTACGGCATTCAGACAACAACCTTGTCTAACCCGTAGTCCTTTCTCTCAACCAGAGAAAGCAACCCACTCTTCCACCAAGAGTGAAAAACCTGACTCTACACCCTAGAGTCCTACTCTCCAACCGAGAGGAAAAGAAAACAATAAAAATTGTTTACAATCAACCTATAGCCTTGTTTGTGATTGTGATATAGTACGTGGCTAAATGGTTGACTTCTATATTCAGTCCCAAACGAAATCAAATGTTATACTGGACTGAAGACAGAGAACCAAGTCTTAGTGAGTTGAAAGCTTTTGTCTCTTGAAAAATATAAAACTTAAGATCTCAAAGAAATGCTTGAAGTATTAGTATCTTTAACAGTGGATTCTAACCTCTATTTATAGAGATAGATTCACTGGACGTTGGGAATCAGTTGTTCAACTGTCAACCAACGGATCTAAAAAAGATTTGAAGTTGAAAAACAATTTTAAAAACAGAAAACTGTCAAACGCACTTGAACAGTCGACTGGGTTGCCATGATGAGTCGAATGGTCAGAGTTTGAATAAGATTAGGCAGTTTTGTACCAACTCAGTCAACTGGAGCAAGTAGCAGTCGACTGGTATGCAACAGCTGATCTAGTTCAAGCTGTTTTGACTTTTGGTTTTGAAAAGTCACATATTTAAAAGAGTTATATGTGAGTGTATTTGTGTGTGACAAGGCTGTACATCATTCTAAGACTCAAATAAAGCAAAATATTATATTTGTTTACAAGACATAAAAATATATGACACTTGAAGCATAGGTCTTGACTTGAGTCTTGAGTGAAGCCATTGTCTTTATCCAGAGCGTGTGCTTGTTCATTCGTTCAACTATATAGTAATGAGGCTTTTGTGTATTCAACCTGCAATTATATAGTATAGCACAGATACATGTTGCAGTGTGTTGTAATATCATCAAAATCAAGAATCAACAAGGCTAAGTCTGAAGCCTCGAATGATACCCCTTCGGTATCATGAGGTTTGACAAGCTAGTACGGAGAGTTGCAACCACCGAAGCAGACATGGAATAGTACCAGGTGGCACAGAACCGGAAGATCACCTGGAGTGCTGGAAAGAGGCCTGCAACACTAAGCAAATTCAGGGGACAGCCCCCAGCATAGAGGTTCAAACCTACCGGAGCCAACGCTGTTGCTGTAACTGGATGACCAAGCACTTGCTATAGATGTGGAGAGACGGGCCATATTGCAATTGGGTGCACTAAACCACAGAGGGCCAGGACTTGTTGTGGCAAGGAGGGCCATATCAAGCCAGGCTTCCCTCAATTCTAGTGGGGAGAGCCGAATCAGATACCGGTAGACCAGGGGAAGAAGCCGTACCGGCGGGACAAGTGTTCTTATAACCCCCGTTCCCTCCAATATGTATTTTCTGTGTATTTTCGGTATTTCGATTCTTTTAAAATATTTTTTCCGCTTTTAAATTCTTTTTGTTAATTTTTTTTTTGGATTCCCTAAAAAATTCAATTTTATTCATTAATGGTATTTTTCGCTATCTTCAGTCGACTAGACATTTTAATACAAGTCTATTTCTATTCTGCAGGTTATTTAACCCAAATCTTATTATTATTATTATTATTATTATTATTATTATTATTATTATTATTATTATTATTATTATTTCTACGATTCTTATTATTATTTTTATTATTATTGGAGTATGAAGTTTATGTACATTGTTTTATTTAATTAATTGTTATGTACTACTATATTACTCTTCATCATATTTTAGCCCAAATCAAACCTGATTTTATTTATTCTGTGTATCCGTATATTCTTTGGTGTTTATTAGTATTTGAGTATTAACTTAATGTATACTATTTGATTCATTGTACTATTATATTACTATTTATTTATTCATTTAATTATTTATTTTTAATCTAAACCCAATATTAAACCCTATAATTTTCCCTATTGAATCCAAACCCTCTAACCCATTTCCTATTGAATCTTAACTCATACCCGTACCCATTAACCCATCAGTTATCCCCTATATATACTATGTTAACCCCCCCCCCCCCCCCAACCATAATTACAAACCTAATTACCTTCTTATTCACAGCCAGCCGCCTAACACCCCTATCCCGACCCTTCTCCTTCCACTGATCGCGCCGAAACCCAACACCACACTCGCTCACCTTCATCACAGCCCTCCGACCTCGACTTCCACATCCGCCATGTCTCCCAATCATCGCCCTCGTCTACCTCGTCGGTGCCCCTCTCCACTCCCGCTCACCTTTGTCACCCTCGTCCCCAGCCATCTCCGCTGTCTGCTGCTTCCGTCGCATGCACCCTTTTCTCCACTGCCGATCTTCCATCCTCCTCGTCCAACACCGCCAGTCGAACCCCTACCTCCGAGCACACCAGCCCTGGATCACCCCTCTTCCTGCATCCTCTGACCACCTACACCATCCTCTCACCCTCTGCCAGTTGACCGCCGCAGTCGCCTGTGCATCGCCGCCAACCGCAGTCCCTATTACCGCTGCGATCCGCTGGATTCCATGCCTCGCACGTGCTCTGCCACTATTGTTGTTGCTGCTATCCATGTTTTTGTTGAGCACGTGTATCGCACGTGCTTTCGTGGTTGCACGCGTGTTGCCTGGGATCCTAGTCTCATTATTCTTTTAATCGGTATCGTCGTCTCTAAGGCAAGTATCTTGTCGAATCTCTTTTGTTTTCCCGTACAAGCACTTTTCTAAAATACCGCAAGTAGATCTTCGTTGTGACTCGTTCTTCATGTTTTACCTATTAATGATCTTGGCACTACCCGTTTGACTTGTTTCTATCAATTCCATAATCGTAAAAAGGATCACAAATATTTCTTCAATTCACCCATCACATAAACATGAATTAGATCTAGTTATTTACCTATATGAATGCATGTCCATGAATCACTATGAGTTATAGATATTTTGTTGTATGCAAGACAAGTTAATAATGTTTTCCTCTTGATGAGTTTGAGAATAGACATGGTTTGCTGATTGAATACCTGATATATTTTGACTTACATTATACACCATCTTGGATCCATCACAATTACTATTGATGTTATAATTTATGCAAAAGTGATTTCATTTACTGCTGTCCTAATTTGGCACGACAGACTAAACCCTGTTAATGTCAGAATAATAACTAAGTTTGTGAATATAACATGTAGGCCCATGTTTCTAGTTTCCGAAACTTTTCACAGATTTGAAATCCGATCTGTAACTTGTGGATATCACACTTTTAATATTGTTGTGTCGCAATTTCCAGATTCCTGATTACAAGATTATTGGCATGAGTTATTAATTAAAATAGATGCTAACAGTAAAATTTAGACTTTGTATTAATTTGGACATAACTATACATGATTATGAGTCACATTAAATTTTTGTAGAATTATTTGATAATTTTTCTGATTTAAAATATTTATACAAACATGATTATAAAATTGCTGCCCACATGCCTGTTCAGTAAGAACCTCAGTTTTGACCTGAATCTGTTTGTCATTGATTAAAATTTATTAAATGATAATTGTGGATCTGTGTGTCTGGAATCCAGAATATCCGACGGTTTTGCAATTCGATTTATGAATTGCAATATATTCTGATTTTCGTACAATGACGTCTGAATTCCAGAATGCAGTCTAAAATATACATCACCCTGCTTAATTAGCTGAAACAGTAGATTAATTTAAGTATTAAAATTTAAGATTAATTGTACTGGTATTTAACACTGTTAGGAGTTAAAATAAATTTTTTATGAAATTATTAAATGATTTTACAAATTATTTTGTCTACAAGTATTTAACTCTTACCTGCTGCCTGAACATGTAATCCGTGAAGAATAAGAATTTAAGCCCAGTTTCTGTGACTTTTATATATTGTGTGTATATGTGTTAGAACCAGAAGAGAGTCTAGTTTCTAGAACTTCTGACGGATCCAGATTTTCTTTTCTATAGCAACAGGAATTTCAGTTTTGGTGCAGCAAGGTCCTGCTGTCTAGAATTGGAGTTCTTGCTGCTTCAACACTTACAATTTTACTTGACATCCGAACATGTTTTCCGCCCAGCCTGAACTTGTTTGCTGTCCCTGTCATGTTTAGTGTCTCTGATAGTGCACATTCATATCTGTGTTGGTAAAAAGAATAAGTTATAAAACTGAAGTCAAGGCAAAGACTTAGTAGTGGACAATATAGGAGACTGTACTCGGAAGGGGGCCCGTGTTTTTCGTGTTACATGTTTACCGACCAAGTTACTGACTAAGTTTACTGATCAAGTTACCAACCAAGTTACCGACTAAGTCATCGACCATGTTTACCGACCATGTTTAACGACCAAGTTTTGTAGTCCTATGACCTGAGTACATGAACCTATAGAATCCACCACGAAATGTAAACGCAACTTGTTTGTATGCAGCAACCATGTGGTATGGGACGCATAAGTGGTGCATTAGATAGGATTAAATAAAAGACTTAAGAATGATATGTTTCACCTGCATATTCATGTTACCTGTTACCAGTTTACCTGTTTATCTGATACTTGTTACATGCTTGCATGTCTACTTATCACCTGAGCCTGTTTACTCGCTTGCTAGTTTATTTGACTCTATTTACCTGTTGCATTCCTTCCATGCTATGTTCTATGCTCTTGTTTCCTGTTTCCTACTCTATGTCCTTATTTACCCTCTTCCTGTACCCTTTTGCTTGTACTACTTGTGGCTCGTAGCTTGCACTAACGGGCGTACTGTTTTCCTGTTTCTCTATTTCTTCCCATTGCTAAATATATAGGCTTTGAAGCCCAGTTACCTGCAGGAGTGAGTGATCAAGTGTTCTAAGCTTGACTGGAACCTTTCATGCTTTAGTTTATTCTTGTATTGAGCTATCAGTTTCCTTGTTTCTACTTGATACTTTGTATTGGGCATGTTGTCCCAGAGTTTTATTATTTTTCCCAGATCTTGTTTTATTTGAGGATTATGTATTTGTTTTCAAATAATTCTTTGATTATGAGATTTGTTTCATGCATGCATGGTTGTATCTTTCTGTTGTATAGTTGAGTTGATCCTTACAGCTTATGAATGATGAAAATCATTCCCTGGGCTTTGTTACATACTCGTATTCCATATTCTTTTGAGAAGCGGGGCGTGACAATCTAACTGAAGCAAATGCAGATGATGCTAACAATGTCATCACCGGTATGGGAGCACTTGAATAGAGCTTACTACTGTTATTGCTAGTTTGTATTAGAAAGAGTGTTATGTACTGAGAGCATTCATTATGTAACAGGAGAACTTCTAATAAATGGAATAAAAGCTATTGTTTTGTTTGATACTGGATCGTCTCACACTTTTGTGTCTTCGAAATTTGTAAAACGATTGGGAGTTGAGCCAAAATTTTTTCCTGACAAGGTTCTAGCAGTGGCTACTCCTTCAGGAGAAACATTGACAACCGATCGATACTATGTTGATTGTGACCTCGAGATTGGAGGAAGAGTCTTTGGAATCGATCTCATTGAGTTGGCAGTCTTGGGAGTTGATGTAATCATTGGCATAGACTGGATGTCTATCTACAGTGCCAGTATCGAATGCAAAAGTAAGGAAGTTATGGTGAAGGCTCCAGGAGGACCATCAGTTACATTTCAGGGGAAGATAAAGTGTAAGGAATTAATGGCAGCTATGACCAAGAAGAAGATTTTCTGAGGAAGTTAAGCAGATTCCTGAGGAAGATCTACCAGGGAAACCACCTCATCGGGATGTAGAGTTCAGCATTACCATTCAGCCAAGGAGTGCACCGATTTCTAAGGCACCGTATAGAATGGTGCCGGTGAAACAAGATGAGGTCAAGAAGCAGATAGAAGAACTGTTGAGCAAGGGTTTTATCAGACCAAGTGCGTCTCCTTGGGGAGCACCGGTGTTGTTGGTGAAGAAAAATGATGGATCGATGAGGATATGCATTGATTACAGGGAGCTGAATAAGGTGACCATCCAAAATAGGTATGTGATTCCGCAAATTGATGATCTGTTCGACCGACTGCAGGGGACAGCTGTTTTCTCCAAGATAGACTTCGGTCAAGTTATCACCATTTTTGTGTTAAGGAAGAAGATGTGCATAAGAGTGCATTCCGAACTCGACATGGGCATTACGAGTTCCTGGTTACGCCGTTTGGAGTGACGAATGCACCAGCTATTTTCATGGACATGATGAACAGGGTCCTGTGACCATTCATCGACTGTTTCATCGTGGTGTTTATCGACGACATTTTGGTCTACTCCAAGTCATAGGATGAGCATGTTGGGCACTTAACAGAAGTACTGAAGAAGCTGCAAGAACAGAAATTGTATGCAAAATTATCCAAGAGGTACTTCTGGAAGTCTGAAGTCACTTTCCTGGGTCATATTCTTTCTAAGGATGGAGTGGCCACTGATCTGCAAAAGTTAGAGGCAGTGAAGGATTGGCCAAGACCAACAATAGTAAGGGAGATCAGAAGCTTCTTGGGTTTAACTGGTTACTACCGGAGGTTTATTCAGGGCTATGCTCAGATAGTCGTGCCATTCACTGGACTTACAAGGAAGAATATATCTTTTAAGTGGACGGAGCAGTGCGAAGCGACTTTCCAAGAGTTAAAGGAGAGGTTGACTACCGCTCCAATACTGGCTTTTCCAAGAGCAGGATTGATTATGATGTCTACAGTGATGCTTCACATCGAGGACTGGGCTGTGTGCTGATACGAGAGGAGAAGATAATAGCTTATGGGTCTAGGAAATTGAGACCTCATGAGAAAAATTACCCAAGCCATAATCTGGAGTTGGCAGTGATTATATTTGCATTGAAGTAGTGGAGGCACTATGTGTACGGAGAGAAGATCAATATGTACACGGATCATAAGAGCCTGAAGAATATCTACCAGCAGAGAGATCTAAACTTGAGGCAGAGGAGGTGGTTGGAAGTGCTAGAGGATATCCGTCGTGAAATAAAGTATCATCCGGGCAAAGCAAATTTGGTGGCGGATGCGCTCAGTCGGAAGAGCAGTTTGTCCTGTTTGATCACGACTCAGGAGGAACTGGTAGAAGAGCTCGATCGAGTTGGGATCAAAGTTGTGTTGCAAGGACTGGGAGCGTCTTTAGCACCGTTGAGACTTCAACCCACGCTGAGAGAGAAGATTATCGAGGGTCAGAAGTCAGATCTAGAGATCCAGAAGATGAAAGAGCAGGTCGGTGCAGGCAAGTTGGCAGAATTCCAGGTGAAGGACCTAGTACTGCAGTTTGGGGAAAGGTTGTGTGTATCTGATCAAGTCGAATTGAAGGAGAGCATCTTGCAGAAGGCACACACCACTCTTTTATCGGTGCATCCAGGATCTACCAAGATGTACAAAGATATCATTAGTATTTCTGGTGGTCGGGAATGAAGTGGGATGTAGCAGAGTTTCTTGCAAAGTGTGCAACTTGTCAACAGATCAAGATAGAAAATTAGAGGCCCGAAGGATTGTTACAACTGTTACCCATTCCGGAGTGGAAATGGGATAACATCAGTAGGGATTTCATCACAGGGCTACCCAAGAGTCCCAAGGGGAATGATGCGATTTGGGTGATAGTGGATCGACTCACCAAATCTGCTCACTTTTTGGCAATGAAGAACACCTAGTCAATGGAGAAGTTAGCGGAATTGTATATAGGGTAGATTTTAAGATTACATGGAGTTCCTGTATCCATTGTGTTAGATCAAGATGCACGATTCACATCGCACTTTTGGAGAAATCTTCAGTCAGCTTTGGAGACCAGACCGACTTCAGTACTGCCTTTCATCCTCAAACTGATGGGCAGACTGAGAGAGTCAATCGTGTGTTGGAAGATATGTTGCGGTGTTGTGTAATGCACTTCAGAGGCAGCTGGGAGAGGCACTTTGCTCTGGTGGAATTTGCCTACAACAACAGTTTTCAGGCTAGCATCGATATGGCACCATAAGAAGCTTTGTACGGGGGGAAGTGTAGAATACCGATGTGCTGATATGAAGTGGGGGAAAGGCAGATGTATGGGCCAAAAATAGTGCAGCAGACTTCAGAGAAGATTGCGCTGATCAGGAAGAGTCTGGTTTAGGCACAGAGCAGACAGAAGAGCTATGTTGATAACCGGAGAAGAGATCTGGAGTTTGAAGAGGGTGATTATGTTTTCCTGAAAGTATCCCCAACTAAGTGTGTGATCCGAATTGGAAAAGGTGGAAAATTAGCCCCAAGATACATAGGGGCATACAAGATATTGAACAGGATTGGGAAGACAGCTTATCGGTTGGAACTACCGGAAGAGCTAGCCCAAGAACACAATGTCTTTCACGTGTCTATGCAACGAGGCTACATTCCGGATCCGAGTCATCACTTGCCAGAAGTGCCAAAGGGTCTGCAGATAGATCTGAGCTACAAGGAGCGTCCAGCAGAGATTGTAGATCGTCGGGAAAAAGTTTTGAGGAACAAAACTATCCTCAAAACTATACCCATGGTCAAGGTAATGTGGAGGAATCAACTGGTTGAGAAAGTCACCTGGGAATCGAAGGAGAGGATGATGAGAGACCATCCAGAGCTTTTTGACTAAAACTTGTAAAATTCCTTTTCTTTTGTTTTCTCACTCTTTAAGCGTAGTTCCGAGGACGGAACAATTCTAAGGAGGGAGTGATGTAACATCCCACAAATTTTTTTAATATATTTTTGCACGTGCATTGCACGTAAAATTTTATGTATTTTAGTCCCTAAAATTTTCCACAGTAATGTACATTTTTATTCTCATTTTATTTATCACATTTGTATAATTTTATTTTAATAAAAACTCATAGGCCTAAAGTCTATTTTAAAGCCCACTAGAAAATTAATTAAAAAGAGAAGTCCATGATTTTATTCTACATTTTAAATGTACACTTTGTAATCCTACACACTTGTCATGTAACAAACATCAACAAATAGATTAATAACAAATAATTAAAAGATTGAGAATTGTGTACACATTGGGTGCACGTGCACGTGTTGTGCACCCAAGGGTTGGCCGGCCACTTTAAGGAGGAGAGAGTGGATTTTGAAGTGGATTTTGAGTGGGTAATTAAGTGGGTAGTGAGAGTCTTTTCATTCACCCAATAACCCTATAAATACAACTCCTATTGTATGAGTATTTCACAAAAGATCAAAAGAAACAAAATAAAGAAAGAAAGAGAGGGTTTCAGTTTTGTACAAGGAAGGAAGGCTTGCGGTTTTGTTTGCTTAAGGAGGAGGCTAGTTTTGGTTGGAGATTTGGAACAATCTTTTTAGGAGTTTTCTCTCATTTTTATCAAATAAGGTGGGTGTTTCGTTGGCCTTCTAAAGTATTATAGTATGCATGTTTAGGAAAATTTTATTAATGTTTGAAATTAATATTTTGTACGAGTTTCAGTTGATTTTTGTGATGCATGTGATGTTGCTATTTAGAACGTTTGGTAGAAATGAAACATAAAAATTGTTGCATGCTAAATGAAAACTTCATCATGATATAATTAGATTGTTGAATTAAAAAATTCTATTTCATTAGTATGATAAGGTGGTTAGGCACAAATATCATGCCATGGTTGGATTAGAGGAATTGTGCATTTATATATATTAAAAGTGTAAATTAAGCACAAAAAATTGTGTAATTGTTAGGGGAGAATCATAAAATTTATGGGGATGAGAATTGCTAAAAGAAAGTATATATAATTCATGATAGTAGTTAAATTCTTCTAAATTGCAAAATATGAATACTAGATTTCTAAAAAATAATTATTTGAATTAATTTGTGAACAATTTTATGCTAATGTGGTTAAAATCAGTAAAGAAGTATTTCTGGAAATGTATTTTTTTGTAATATTAACTTGGAAGAAAATATTAGAAATCAAAAGTTAGTCAAAGATTAAAAATTGAGATTTAAGAGATAGTGGAATTATAAAGAATTTAAACCATATACTATCAGTAGTTGGCTTTGGCCTTGGTGGGTAGCGCAGGTGCCATTGCGCCTGGCGTCGCTACGTGGCGATGGGGGTTGTCCCTTGGTTGGTCGCGGGATCGAACCTGGGGTTGGGTTTTGTTTTATTATTAATTTTTTTATTTATTTATAAAATCAGAGTGTATTTGAGTATAAAAACAACTCAATCATTTCCTTATCAGAATTTGCGAGTGGTCCATTGGTTGGGTGATTGTTTGGTTGCTTGTTGGGTTTGGGTTCGATCCTGACCTTGCACATTTGTGTTTTTAAATTACTTTTTTGTGTTCTTTTCAAGTTTTAAAATTGGAAAAAATCATAGAAATATTAGAGTATATTATTAGGTCATTTGGGATTTATTTTATAGTATTCTAGAAGACATTTTGAGAAATAAAGATCATGTTTATTGTATTAGATGAGATTGAAATTTCAAGAAGAATGCGTATGATTAAGATTTTAAGGGTTGATTTGTGATCAAATCAAAGTAAAATGATGAGATTTAAATAATGAACTTCTTTAAGAAATTGTGTTTTTAATCTTAAACAACTTTTGAATTGAAAATCATACTTGAAGTATAGATGAATGTGGAATGGGGTTTTGGTAATCAAGAAAGCTTTGTAAATTATTAAAAATGAATAATTTGGTTGGTTAATCAAGAAGTGCTTACATCATAATGAATAAATAAGAAAATGGATGAAAGGATTGAATGAGATATGAATAAATGAAACTGAAAATATGAATCATGAGGGTATGAGTACCCCATAATATTGAACATGAAAAGATGTTGATTCTAGAGGCTTAGTGAGACCTAGGTATCGGCAAAATAATGATAATGATTAACTGATTTGAGAAGTGGCAAATATGGGCTATCCTTCTCGGTGTATTGTTTAAGACTGGTAAAAGGGTAAGCTAGCTCTAGGTAGAAATTATTTATTCATGTTTCAAATTTAAGGATAGGCACTAAGAGAAGATGTAATAAAACTTGGGCAAACGTAAGTGGTGCGTCTCTATATAGTCTAACGGTGGACTCCAGGACTATAGACCCAGTTTAACGGTGGACTCCGGGACTGTGGTTGCTTGCGATGGAGACGAACCTTAATTAAATCTGGGACTATGTTTGATTTGACAGTGGACTCCAGGATCGTGAATTGTCGGGCAGATGGGAGGTCGTTCTCCAGTGTATATGCGTATACCAGGGCTAGAGGGGCACTTGCGGGATGTTCGCACGACAAGGATTTCTGTATAGCCTGATGGTGGATTTCAGCGCATGATTCCTTACTTGTGGAATGTCTAAAACTTGATTTTGTTACAGAGTAGTTTTGCATGGCGAGGGATTAAACCCTTTAATGTGGAGTACGTATGTGCTTGCCCTTGGACCTATGTAGTATGGGATGTATAGAATCCAAACAATTATGCATTAGTGTCATCGTAGCGTAACATCTGCAATAGGCATTAAGTCATATCATACACTGACATGTTTAGGATAGTCACTCTTTTACACATTAATATGCATTCAAGTTTGTGTTTGCTAAAGTAAGAGAATCGCTGTTTTATAGCATTATGTTAGTTGTATGCAACTGATGTGCCCACAGTTTTCCATTGCATGGCTTGGATTGGAAAAAGACATAAAGATGAATTGATGCTAAAGATTGTTTTCAGATTTAAGTTGTTGATATTAAAGTTGTATATATCATGTTGTATTCTTTTAATTTTCGCTATATTAATGTAAAGAACAATGTTGCATAATGAAAATTTTTAATTTCCTTGTAAAATTGTACGAATTTGAAGTATAAGATCATGTTGTGCTACGAATTACATGTAAATGGAATTCGGGACATTACAATAGAAGCAGAACCACTCGCAACAATCACTGAACACAAAGTCTAACAGTTCTTTTGGAGGAATGTGGTTTGCCGATTCGGGATCCCCGCATCCTGGTGACCGATTACGGAACTCAATTCGCTGGTAAAGGGTTTCACAAATTTTGCACCGATCTAGGTGTTGAGCAACGATTCTCTTCAATATCACACCCTCAAACCAATGGTCTAGCTGAGAACGCCAATTGAAAAATCTTGGATGGCCTAAAGAGAAGGCTTTATGAAGCCCCAAAGGGACAATGGGTTGATGAACTCCCAAGTGTGCTTTGGTCCTATAGGACCACGAAGGGAATCCCTACAGGAGAATCCTCGTTCAACTTGATTTTCGGCACCGAAGCTCTAATTTCCCTCGAAGTAGGAATACCCTATCCTCGCTTCCTCTCGTTCGATAAAGAGCAGAACTCGAATGACATTCGTTACAATCTCGACCTCCTCAAGGAAGTCCGAGAAAAATCTACCATCCGAAGAAATATCTAGCAACTGATGGTGGAGAATTTCTACAATAAGAGAGTTCGTCCGGCCAACATTCAGGAAGGAGACCTGGTCCTCCGAAAGCTCAAAATTTTGAACCCCTGAAAGAAAGGGAAACTCGCCCCCAACTGGAAAGGAGCATACAAAGTTTCACAAGTAGTCCGCCCATGGGCATACCGACTTGAAGACTTGAAGGGGAAGAAGATATCGAAAACTTGGAATGCCAAGCACCTCATGAAGTACAAAGAGAGCGCTTAATGCCCTCGCTTAGTAGTTGATATCAAACATGTAATAAAGGCCGATGATTATAGCGGTCACAACATGTAATAAAGGCTAGTGTCAAAGCATCCTCTTAGTTTTATTCCCAATAAATTCTTAATTTTTCCTTCACAAAATTCTTGTATGAGTCCATCAGATGCAAACAATGAGTTAGACACACAGTTCACCCCGAGCCACACCATCCTTTCACTAAGAATTCCAACGGACAAGTGCGGGATCCATTCACAGTTCATAGGGTCACTTTATCTATTTGCCCCCGAGCAAGTACGCGGGGTTTGGCTCGCTGTTCGAGTGCTCCTAAAACAACCCTGGATGAGTGCGGAGTCCATTCGTGGTTTATAGAACTGCCCTAGTCACATGCTTCGAGCAGGAGTACGGGGTTCGGTTCGCCACTTGAGTACTCCCAAAACTCGTCGTCACTATTATTCGGAGTCCACTCACGATTCACAGGACCACCGTAGCTACTTGCCCCCGAGCAAGAAGGAAGGGTTCAGTTCGCCGCTCCAGTACTCCTAAAACAACCCGGACCGGTGCGGAGTCCATTCGTGGTTCATAGAAATGCCCTAGTCACATGCCCTGAGTAGGTGTATGGGGTTTGGTTCGCCACTCGAGTGCTCCCAAAACTCCTTGTCACTATTGTTCGGAGTCCATTCATGGTTCATAGGGTCACTTTAGCTACTAGCCTTCGAGAAAGTACGCGGGGTTTGGCTCGTCGTTCAAGTTCTCCTGAAACAATCCTGGACGAGTACGGAGTCCATTCGTGGTTCACAGAACCGCCCTAGTCACATGCCCTGAGCAGGTGTATGGGGTTCGGTTTGCCACTTGAGTGCTCCCAAAACTCATCGTCAATACTGTTCGGAGTCCACTAGCGGTTCACAAGACCACCATAGCTACTTGCCCCCGAGCAAGAAGGCAGGGTTCGGTTCGTCGCTCGAGCAATCCTAAAACAACCCGGACCAGTGCGGAGTCCATTCGTGGTTCATAGGACCACCCTAGTCACATGCCTTGAGCAGGCATACGGGGTTCGGTTCGCCACTCGAGTACTCCTAAAACTCATCGTCACTACTGTTCGGAGTCCACTCGTGGTTCACAGAACCACCATAGCTATTTGTCCCTGAGCAAGAAGGCGGGGTTTGGTTCGCAGCTAAAGTACTCCGAAAACAACCCGGAACGGTACAGAGTCCATTCGTGGTTCACAAAACTGCCCTAGACACATGCCCCGAGCAGGTGTATGGGGTTCGGTTCGCCACTCGAGTAATCCCAAAACTCATTGTCACTATTGTTCGGAGTCCAATCGCGGTTCACAGGACCACCTTAGCTACTTGCCTCACAACAAGGAGGCGGGTTTCGGTTCGCCCCTCGAGTACCCCTAAAAACGACCTGGACAGGTGCGAAGCCCACTCGTGGTTCCTAAAGCCACCTTGCACACTTTGTCTCTCAGACAAACACAAAAAAAAAAAATAATAACAACCACCGAAATCACATTACAAGAAGAAACTTGGTTACAAGTTCTTTGAGAGAAACACGCCTTTATAGGTCACAAAATTCCACTCAAAGCCATCTCAACTTCTTCTGGGAAGAGGGATACTCCTCTTAAGGTATACACGTAGTCAGCGGCTTCCATCTGACACTCGAGTGCTATTTCTCCCTCTCGAGCCCTCTGAGGAGACCTCCAGACCGGCGAGTCGGGTTGTACCTTTGGGACTCACTATTCTTGCTGCCCCTCCAACTGACACCCCGCTAGACGAACCAACCACTCTGCTCTAAGCGTCGCCCGGGTTTCGCAAAACTTCGGGCAGACGTAGGGCCAGCTCATGAAATGATCTTCCTTGTGCATGCTCTTCACGTGAACAAAAAATGCTCCTAACATTGCTACCCTCAAGAAGACATCTTAACCGATGAATTTCTGTTTCCAATTCAACTATCCTTCCTCTGAGAAAATCATCCCTCACTTTAAATTTGAGACGAGGTACCCTCCTCGCAGAAAACTCAAGGATTACTCTCCTCAAATGGGCCACCTCTAAGCTCCTCTCGAGCACTACGTTCTTCAGCTGATCTCTTTCAGTGGTAGTCGCTAGTAAAGGGTGACAAAGGAGTCTGACCCTCGAGGACCCTCTAGTAGTTGCTTCCCCCGAAGTATGATCTTCTACACCGATAGGGGCACCTCTCGTGAGACCTCGACGATACCCCTTGCCTCTATATCCCTTCCGGACAACACTACTCTCATGTGGCCGAGTTCCGCCTCAGCTTTTGAAAGTCTCTCCAGAGAATGAACGAGTCTCAGTTCAGTAATACGGAGCTTGGTACGAAGGTGGGCCACCCTGCTGTCGTGAAAAGTATGTGTATGGTGCACAACGACCTATCGATCAAGGAAAAGTGGGCTAAATCATTCTAAGGAGAATCACTAAAGCTAGAAGATGCACAAAAACTCAAGGAACATTAATGCCACGCAAGTTGAGAATAACCAAAAGAAAATTCATTGCTAAAGTAAAGATACAGTTGTAACACCCCGAATTCCAAATAAGACCGAATTCGAAGTTCCACAGGATCTTTACACTTCATTTCGTACAATTTTACAAGGAATTAAGAACTTTTATTACAACAGATTCTTTTACATCAATACGCAGTGGAATAAATAAAATACAACAATGATAAATGTACAATTGTAACAACTTCAGCATTTAAGTAATCATCAGCAACAAATTTATCTTTATATCTTCTAGTAAATTCCAAGTCCTGCATATAAAACTGTGGGCACGTCAGTTGCTTACAACGGAAGAAATATTATACACGGCCATGCTCGCTATGCCGAACAGTATAACGATTCTTAAATACTTTAACAAACCACAAACTTGATCACAAACAAAGCTAAAAAGGGACAATCTTGTTGATGTCGTGGGTGTTATGCACTTAATCCTTAATACAACTATTTATATTAAATGGCACTAATGCGCACTTATTCGGATTCCATGCATCCCATACTACATAGGTCCAAGGGCAAGCCCTTAATCGTACTTCATCTTGTAGGGTTGGATCCCTCGCTATGACTTAAACTACTACTGTAACTACGGTAAGTATCCTAGGTGTTTTATGAGTTACGAGCCCAAGTCCTGACAGCTTGGAGGGGAATCCCACATCGTGGCATGAGGCATCAAGCAGAGCCTATAGACAATTCAGCCTCCGTCATGGAACGATGGCACCACCCGTAGTCACCAAACACCCCACAAGCGTCGCCGCGGTCCCGATAATTCCAGAGATGTATCCATTCCATGACATGACTCATCAAGCAGGCAACCTATGAATACTCTCACACCGTAGATCCGAGGTCCTCATACTTGTGTTTTTCTCTTACTTACATCACATCTCCACTATAGTGTAGTCCTTACATTTTTAGTTTGTTTTAGAAGAAAATCATCACAACCTAGAGCTAGCTTACCCTACCGGACTTAAACCACACAAAAGAGATAGTCAGCCCAACTAGCTACTTCTTAAGAGATGCTCAACCTGCACTGGTTAGTTCTCAAATTCATTAATAAAAAAACTTCCGGTCACTAGGGACTCGCCTAGTCTCTAGATTCCAACAACTATATCTTTCTACAGATCAACAATATTTTACATTCAATCTCAAATAACATTTCAATTTCTTTTATTCACATTCTCTTTCTCACAGAGAATTTTTTCTTTATAATCTCATAACATGAAATAATTCAATTCAACTTCTTTTATCAGTTTAATCACACATAACATTGTGTGCAATATCAAATAATCTCAATCAAGTATCAAGAATCATAAAATCTCATTAGGAAGAATCCAAGTGCATTCCCAATTTTAACTTCTCTTAAATTAAACAAAAGTCACAATTTTCAATATAAAAATCACCTCTAATTCTTTTAATCGATAAATTCGAGTTCTTTAATGTCAAATCCCTTTTCAATTCTCACAAAATATATCCAAATATTGTAGAAATAATTTTTATAAAGTCTAAACACTTTTAGAAGAATATTAGTATTTTTCCCAATTTTTATTTCACTAAAAATTCAAAATATTCAAAAAAAAATCAAAAAGGACAACAAAGTGGCTATAGTCAGATTCGAACCCAGGTCAACCCAAAACCCTGCTTGTGAACAGTAAAGCACCCAAGGACCAATTGGTCTGAGTGACTAACCTATCATATGGAGAACTTAATATATACTTAAGTTTGGCTCTCGGGTTTTGAGAAAAATCAGATTTTAGAGAAAAAAAAAACAGAGTCTCTAACAAGACTCGAACCCAGACCAATAGCTTCGCCGAGCTACAGTAACGCACTAGAAACGCACCCGAAGACCACTTGGTCTGAGTGACTAACCCGGTATAAAAGTGGTTAAGTAATTTTTGTATGTACCACACTGTATTTAATTTTTACCTTAATTAACTCGATTCTTCGATCGATTTGTACTTATACAAAAACTTAATTCTTTTCCAGAATCTATTTCCATCAAAGTAATACAATATAGTATATAATATTCAAATTTTTTTATAAATTTTTCTTTTTGGACAATACAACAAGAGTTTCCTTCCAAATTGTATTAAAAACACACATATAATCAAGTTGCAAATAAAATGTTGTTTCTCACCAAAACTTTTTATAAAAATTCCTACACTCATAAATAAATACTAGTAAGATTAATTCCAATTTTTTTTTATAATCATATTAGCATCAAAAAATCATTTTCATACATATTGCATTATCGCGAATATAATCGGAAATATTCTACCATGCATAATTTCTTTTCATTTCAACAATGAATATTTTCTTTCTAATTAATAAGAGTTCTAGGGTATATGACTCACAATAATGTTTCCACACATCATAGCACAATTATATCAAGATTATGCAATCTACAAAATAACATACCAATCAAAATTTAACAAATTAAATTCTATATTAACTAGCATGCAAATTTTACTCCTAAATTTGAAAGAATTTTAGAATCACCCACCAAAAGAATTTTGATGTACACAAATGAACTCCTAGAAATAACTCCAAGGGAACACTGCTTCGCCTCCTCGAATTCCGCACACAAGGAAAAAGCCTCCAAGCCCATTGCGGCCAAACAGAGAAATAGCATCTTCACTTTCGGCATGCAATAGTGAAGGCACACCAACTCATCTCACTTCAAATATGCATATATATCTATATGATTATATATATACATATATAATAAAGATGGTATATGATAGATTTGTATGAGAGTTGGTGGAGTAGCACAGACTTGCTGGTCTGGGGATTTCAGAAGTGCACAGAGGAGGAAAAGAAAAAAAGGGGAGGAGGAGAAATATGAAGGGGTTTTAGTATATATATATATATATACACACTCACATACTTGGTGACTAAATGGAGAAACGAAATGGGAGTTTTGCTGGATGGAGTTTCAGATGTGACAGAGAAGGGGAAAAAGGGATGGGATGATGGAGAAAGGTAGGGGTGTGGGGGTATTTGTATAGGTATTGATGAGTAGTTATAATAACTACTCCCACAACTCCATTAACACCACTCACAAATTCAAAATTTTGTGTACTTCCCTCCATCTCACACACAGTCGGTTGTCCTCTTCATGCATACACACGTGCACGTGCTTTGCACTTGCACACACTTCACTCATACACTTATATATATATATTTAATTTAAAATATATGTATACAATATTTAAGATGCATATAAAATTTAGTTTAATTAAAAATTATAATTTTTCATGCACAAATAAAATAAATATACACAAATTTCAAAATTTATTTGAAAAGAATACGCTTAAATACGTGCACCGCAAACATGTGTGTGGCCCGTAAAAATATTAAAATATGAAAAATCGACTTTATCTATGGAAAATATTTAAAGATAATCGACATACAACATAAGAAAATATATTTAATATACACATTTAATAATGTACTCAATACGTACATTAAAAACACGTGCATTACACGTATAAAAGTATTTAAATCAAAACGAGAGAAAATGAACTTCCGTTTATAAAACGATTTGGAGTACATAAAATAAATAATTATAACACAGAGAAAATATTACATGTAGCGGTGGAAAAATACGTAATCGATACGTGCATCGATTATACGTATAAAGCACGTAAAATACAAAGATTGAAATTTATATTTGAGTTGACTTAAATAGAATTTTAAGAATACGGGAAATGCATAAATAGTCAAAATCCAAAATACATAGTAAAATACGTTACAAAATACACGTGCGTAACACACGAGGAAAAAAATTATCATTTTCAATTTTGCGAGGTGTTACACTCTCCCCCCCTTAGAACAGTTCTGTCCTCAGAACTCACTAAGGTAAAAATTGTATTTTGTACACACCAAAGAAAAAATATCATTACTGTATATAGAAAAGTACAAACATTAAGAAAATAAATGTAGTATAAAAATAAGCAATGAGAAAAAACAAGACAAACTCTATATAAGGAAAACTATGAGTATCAAAATTTTATAAGAACATGACAAGAAAACTAGGAAAATAGCATAAGAAAAGAAATGTGATAAAAGATAGGATGGATTGAGAGAAATTTTCATACAAAAATAATATTAGGTAAAACATTAGATAACAGAAAAAATAAATTAATTCATTAATTGCGGAATAGTTCGGAAAATTGCAATAAAGAGAAACATGATAATTTATAAATAGATTTAGTAGTCAAAATTCATCAAAGTAATAAGCGGTAGAATGATCAAAATCGCAAACTGATTTGTTACTGTATGACAAAAATTGAATTAGCAATTGAAAAGAAAATGTTTGAAAAATACATACGCATGAAATTTAGTTGAAAATATACAATAATTTTGTATAACAAGTTAACATCATAAAATATGTTGTAAAGTAGATATAATAATCATACATACGATTTGAAAATTAAAGATACAAAAGGCATACATCGAAATACTTTCGAGTTGTCAAGTAGAGCAAGAAAAATCAACATACAAAATTTATATACGTATATAGGTATCAAAATTATAAGGGTGAAACAATCAATATTACGATACAAAGATTACAAATGATTTGTAGGAGTAAAATAAGACATTATAGTTGTAAAAGTAGCAACATATTATTGAAACAATGCAAAAAATAATCATATAGAAATAACTTACGAATCGAAGAAAAGTATAAATACAATTTTTATTTTTTGTTAGGTGAGTAGCCGCCAAATCTAAGTTAAGCTAGTAGCAAAATAAAATACGATGAAGTGGTATGAAATGCTAACTTATATAAAGATACAAAAAATAATAGGAAGAATGCGACAAGATAGTTGAGATTAAGTAGTAAATACACAAGTAAGATAGATATAGAAATTAGTTT
The DNA here is from genome assembly GCA_017893485.1 of Hemerocallis citrina. NCBI lineage: Eukaryota > Viridiplantae > Streptophyta > Magnoliopsida > Asparagales > Asphodelaceae > Hemerocallis > Hemerocallis citrina. Next base: position 416,389,162 of record CM030358.1, on the reverse strand, counting down.
AAATAATATAATGCTAGGTTGTAAAATATTATAAAATAGTATAAGCTAGTACAAAAATAGAATAGAGGTAAGTAAATATTATAGAAAACAAGCTAGGGGTTATCAAAGTAGAAAATTTCCTTCTGGTGTAGGTTTGCCTCGTTGGTGTCCAACTGCAGACTTGCCTCCTTGACCTCAAGTTGCAGAATTGCCTCTACGACATTCGATTGCAGTTTGCCTTCTGGACATTCGGTTGCAGACTTTGCCTCCCCTACGTCGAGTTGCAGTTTGCCTTTATTGACGCCTAGTTGCAGATTTGCCCTCTCGACATCAAGTTGCACCGAAACGGAAGATGGAAAGATGTAATCTTCCATATATGCATGGATATTGGGTGTTTGATAAAGTATGATGTTACATTTGAAATGTGTGATATAAAAATTGATGGAAAAGTTGTAAATGAAGTAGGAGATTACAACGAAAAAATATTAAAATAGATATATAGGTTTTAAATATAGGGTATACAAAATTTGTAGTAATGAAAATGATTTATAACATTAAGACGAAAATAGTGTAAAGTATTTGCACGAGCTGAAAATATATATGAAAACAATAATTATGTAGTGTATGTATTATATTAAAGAAAAACTACAAAATTAATGAGTAGCGATTAATAGTAAAAGTGAATATAACCAAGAAAATTAGCAAATAATATGTAATAACAATAGTATCGAATGTAGACAATAAAACAAAATGGTAGGTCATATTTATATGGGTAGAATATTTCAATCTTGTTAAAAATATACTGAAATATATAAGACAAATAAGATAATAGAAAAATATAGTATCACAAAATCAAATCATATAAAATGACTGTAAATAAGCAAAATTCATAAGCAAAATTCAAAATATAATAGAAATAATAATTGAAGAAAATAATAGATGCAATATAAATTTAATGAGCGGTAATCTAAAACTTAAAAAAATACGTAAAGTAATAGCAAAATAAATGGATAAACATAAAAGGACATAAAAACACGAAGGAAAAAATTTTAAAACTGAAAGACAGATAAAACAAATTCAAAAGATCAAGACTAAGAAAAATAGACAAAATAATACATATCCAATTGATTTAATAGTATAAGAAAAATTTTTATTTGAAAAATATTGATGTTGAAAAGTACTACGATAAAGATTCACGAAGAAAAAATTGGGAGAAAAACTTAGTCTATGTGTAAAGTATCATGAATGAAGGTTCAAACCAACCATGCTTCCACTGTGCCACTCTGATACTTAGGGAAAAATATATTCACATACGATCTCACATCAATGTATATGAGGAGAGTATCATGAATGAAAGTCAATAACTACTTCATTCACGACATCCAGCCATCCAATGAGGAAAGAGGGGAGAAAACATCAGCGTATAGAGCAACACAAATGTAAATCACTTACATTTAAATTTCTATAAACCGAACTCACACTTCTAATGTCCACCCTAATGTGTCGTCTTTGTAAACTTGTACTACTTATTGAAGCGTAGCTATGATACCACTCTGTAACACCCTGTACGATTAAAAAAATTAAATATATAGAATACTGGTTGGTATACATCAAAAAATTTTCAAATTGTCAAGTAGAATAAGAAACTAGCATATAGTATTATAATTATTCGTAAAGGCAACAAAATTATAAATATGAAATCTATAAGCAACCGGAGAAATAAAAGTAAAAGTAACAAGACATTATTGAAATAATATATAATATTAATCGGGTTTAAAATAAAATGTAGATAGTAAACGAAAGTATAAATATATGAGTAGCAAACATATCAAAGATATGTTAGCAATAAAATATAAAAATGGAATTGTATAAAAATACAAAGAAATAAAATAATAATAACACATATATGATAGATGTAGAAGTAAACATAAATAGTAGGGTAATTAATTAAATGTGTATAGAAGTATATCTGTATTATAAATAATAAAGTTGAAGTAGTATAAGCTAAGTTGTAAAACATTATAAAATGGCATAAACTAGTAATGGAATAATGGTAAGTAAATATATATGTAGAGATAAAAGTAGAGGTTATTAAAGAAGAAAAATCTCTTTTGTTGTGGGTTTGCCTCGTTGGTGTCCAACTGCAGGCTTGCCTACTTGACTTGTAGATTTGCTTCCACGACATCTGATTGCAGTTTGCCTTCTGGACATTCGGTTGCCGATTTTGCCTCTCCCGGCATGCAGTTGCAATTTGCCTCCATTGATATCTAGTTACAGATTTGTCCTCTCGACATCAGGTTGCACCAAAATGAGGGATGGAAATATATAATCTTCCATATATACTTGGATATTGGATGTTTAATAAGTATTGTGTTATTTTTTTGAAAATTGTGATATAAAAAGTTGTGGTAAAAGTAGGAAATGAAGTAAAAAAGTTACACGATGAAATATCAAAATAGATGTATAGATTTAATTATCAAACATAAATAGTACAAAGTAGTGGTAATGAAAAAAAAATGATTTATAAAAGTAAGGAGGAAAATGGAATGAAGTACATACATAAGCTTAAATGCGAATGTGAACGAGAAAATGAGTATGTGGTGTAGTAAATTAGGATAACATAAATAATTATATAAAAAATATATATAGTAATGTAGTAATTGAATAAGTGTAAAATGATGTGTATGTTGTGTTGAATGGAAATCAGTGGAAAGTATATGTAGTAACCAAGAATGTAAAGATAATAAAAATTAAAATAAAGATAAAATATAAATGGTGAGTGTATATAGTATATTAGAGAAGTATAAAGCTATTAACAGTGAAAAGTAAATGTCATGCACCGCTTCCCAAAAGAGAATACGAAATATGAATACGTGACTAAGCCCAGTGAATAATTTTCATCATCCATAATCTGTTCAGAATCTTTACAACATCTCACAGAAATAATCAGGGTCGGAAGCAAGAGAAATCAACCACATCTGCATAATTGAATCAAATATACCAACAGAAATTTACTTGAAACCAAAATATAATAATCTCAAATAAATCATATCCGAACAAGTTAATTATCCTGAGTCACATTGCCCAAATACAAAATAAATCCAAGTATCAAATACAATTGTTCAAATAAGCAACAGAAATAATAATAGCAAAAACTCCAGCAACTAATATGTCAGATCACCTACACCATCTGGCAGTTGATCACCCTGATCTGCAATTTAATAAATTGCAGGAAGAAGAAAAAGAAAAACAAACTCCCGTCAATGCAAGTTATGGGCCGCTTGTAGTGCAGGATACAAGTACAGGGATAAAAGAAACAGATATAAAATAACAGTAGAAACAAACATAGCATGGTATAGGCATATTAACAGAAATATAATATCTAACATAAATTAGGAAAACAAATCAGATAGCATGGTATACTAACAGATACAGATAACATGTGTCAGGTGTCAAGTGGTATGCAGACAGATATACAAATGATAGTGTCAGAAGATAGTCAGACAGATAACAGATAATCAGATAACAGATGTCAGATAACAGATACAGATAAATAGATAATAGGTGTCATGTTCTTATAAGTCTTGTGTTATTACTATCTAAGTAGCACTTCTATGAGACCCCGTATTTCTAGAGAGTATATATATATATATATATATATATAGTATATAGTATAGTATATATATATATATAGTATAAAGAAAGAAAGAATGGAAGAATGGATGGATTAGATGATGACGTGGAAGGAAGTAAAGAAGGAAAAGGAAATAAGTTAGTTGGTTGTGCCCTATAGATGATCCTATGGGAATTGATGGTGTGATGGGCCTATGAGATTTCCTATGGGGCTAAAGAAGAGGATTAAATGAATGAATGAATGAAAGAATGGAAGGATGTGTGTGTGTGCTTTGACCGGGTTGACCTTAGGGAAACATACTCCCATATCGGATGGGAATAGGAGAAAGAAGAGAGATATATAGGAAAAAGCCAATAAGAAAGGTACCCAACGTCCGGACACCCTTTTGAGGCAGCCTGTGGTGGGCGTGGCTAGAATTTAGTTAATTGTGTGCGTACGAGTTGAGTGCGGGGTGTTACAGATGGTATCAGAGCCAACTTTCGACATCGAATGTAGGACTTGTATATAGGAAGTGCGTGGGACGCAATATATGTATAAGATGCGTAAGACCCTGGGAGGGCAGCGATTAGGAGACAAGTCTACATTCGACTAGAAAGAAGATCCTGTGCTAGATTGCACGTCCCGTATTCAGCGAGGACGCTGAATTCTTAAGAGGGGGTGAATGTGAGACCCCAGATTTCTAGAGAGTATATATATATATAGTATATAGTATAGTATATATATATAGTATAAAGAAAGAAAGAATGGAAGAATGGATGGATTAGATGATGACGTGGAAGGAAGGAAAGAAGGAAAAGGAAATAAGTTAGTTGGTTGTGACCTATAGATGATCCTATGGGAATTGATGGTGTGATGGGCCTATGAGATTTCCTATAGGGCTAAAGAAGAGAATTAAATGAATGAATGAATGAAAGAATGGAAGGATGTGTGTGTGTGCTTTGACTGGGTTGACCCTAGGGAAACATACTCCCATATCGGATGGGAATAGGAGAAAGAAAAGAGATATATAGGAAAAAGCCAATGAGAAAGGTACCCAACGTCCGGACACCCTTTTGAGGCAGCCTGTGGTGGGCGTGGCTAGAATTTAGTTAATTGTGTGCATACGAGTTGAGTGCGGGGCGTTACAACTTCATGCGTCCCAAATATTTACCACATGGTTGCTACATTCAAATAAATTCCGTTTAGATTTCGTAGGGGATCATATAGGGTCGTGTACGCAGGTATCAGACAGACAGATATCAGATGCAGATCCAGACAGACAGATAGAACCTAAGGGTTTTCTTCTGAGTACTCCTTCCTATAAGGAAGTAATGTAGTCAGGGTTCAGATAATAGAATGGTACCACATAACAAATAATTAGATGGGAAACACGGGCCCCCTTTCAAGTATACATTTCTATATTTTCCACTACTAGATCTTTCCCACAAACCCCGTCTTGGTTATTTTGTTATTATTATCAGACAGACATGTATGTGCAGAAAACAGAGTGAGAATAACATGGTATAAACAATTAACAAGTTCAGGGTGACAGACAAATATATACAAACTAAAGATAACACATAAAAGAATAGTACAACGAAAATTCTAATTCAGGACAGCAAGACAGTATTGCACTAAAACTGGGATTAATGTTGCTACAAATATGAAAATCTGAATCCGTCAGAAAATCTGGAAAGTAGACTTCTGACCGAATTCAACGAATATATATAAGTCAATAGTGTTTCACAAAAACATGAGTAAAAACTGAATTGAAACTAGAAATCAGAAAATTGTATTCAAAGTCAGGAAAACAGCATGAACTCATTAATTAAATCCTCAAAAAATCTGGGGTATTTCCTTATATATGCAGCATCAGAATATAAAGTTTCATAATTTTTCAATATAAATAGTTTAGTCAACAAAAACCAAAAAATATCAAGAGGCAGTAGTTTTGTAAATCTGGAATCATAAACACTGCAGTACGAAAACAGCAATATCTCACAAACCATAAATTGAAATCCAAATCCGTCAAAAGGGTGATAAACTAGATACAATAGGCTAACTTTCATATTCAGAAAGACTTTACAAACAGCAAGTATTATTAGGTCGAAAGTCAGGTTCTTTACTGAACAGTAAGAAAATTCTACAAGTATAGTAATTATTTGAAAACATAAAACGGTTGGTAAAACACACCAAATAAATCCACAAAAATTCAGGGTCAATCCCAACCATGTATATTTGTATTGTACAAAATATTGGTTCAAAATAATACTTTTAACATCATGATAAAAATGGATTACTCTTCAGAATTCATAGAAAAAAAATCTGGAAATCTCTGTACACCTCTGTAGTAAAATAGAAATAACTCACAACTCGTAAGACGAAACTGAGATCTTTCAAAAGGGTTGGAAAATAGACAGAATTCTCTACAGTTCATGTTCACAAAATATTTTCATATACTGAACTTAATAGGGTCTAAAATACTGATCAAAAGCAAGGTAATAGAAAATACAGAATTATTCTTCGAACATAAAATTATCTAGTTCATGTAAAACTCATCAAAATCAACCCAAATATGAAATATAGTGTACTAGATGTCCAAACAACATGGTATAGGGTATTTTGCAAGTCCACGACCAGTATAGCATGAATAACACATCAAGCACGCGATATCACAAAATAACATGCATATATACATCCAAAAAGTGGTCATCCCTACTTGTTTCATGTCATGTATGTCGTGAGGCAACTATGGTCGAATCAACACAATAGAGAAAATATATAACAAAGGATTCACACACGAATTGTCTCTAGATACTAACTAGACTACATGCGGTATTTAGTACTTGTATTACACAAAAAAAATAATACAAGTAACTTGCCTGAGAGACGACGACGGAACGAAGCAAAGAGCAAGAATAACGGAAAAAGATTTCCTGGCACGAACACAAACACAAATAAGATCATGAACCACGAACACACGCACACGATGAACCCACACGCACACCGAGAGGGAGAGAGAGACGAGCGACAGCGAGGAGCGGCTATCGCTGCTATGCATCGACAAAGCGGAGGAGGAACAGCGCCCTGGCTTTCGGTGCACTGACTGCACGATAGGAGGCCGAGGAGAGGAGCGCCGGGGTATGTTAGCTTCGCAGGAGAAGGAGAGGAACGAAGAGAAGCAATCGGGAAGGGGGGTCTGGCTGCTCTAGCAATGCAGGCGGCATAGGGAGAGAGGGAGAGAGCACAGGGATGAGGACTAGGCCGGAGGGAGGTCGGGAGCAGGGCCGATCGGTGAGCGGATGCAGCTGTCGAGGGGGATGATCAGGAAGGGGATGGGAGGTGGCAGCTGAAGCTTGGGGGGTGCACAGGACGCTGCATGGGTTCCAAATATATAGGAAGGAGAGTAGGGTTAGATGGGAGGAGGCAGCTAACGGGGTACAGGGTGCTAACGGGTCGGGTATGGGCAACGGGTTGTTAGGTTGAGAAATAAATGGGTTCGGGTAGGAGATGGGTGGCAATTGGGTAGTTTAAAAAAAAATCAGGGTATTAATTAATGGGTATTAGAGTATAAGTGGATTGTAATTAGGGTTTTAAAAGGGTATGAATAGATCCAAAAATCAAGGTAAAGCAAATGAACAAAATAATAAAAATAGGATATGAACAAATAAAATACAATAGATGAAAATAAGAGTTCGATCAAACAGAGACGACCCAAAAAGAGACAATATGATCAAGGAGATCAAATAAAAGACGACAAAAATAGATAAATGAACATATTGAAAAAAAGATCCAATATACGGCCAAACAGAGATACAATGAGAGAAATACACCAAAAAGAAAAATACACCCAAAAATACCAAAATGGAAAACAGGGGTTACAATAAATATAAAAAAGTAATAAATAATAAGTAATAACGATAGCATTGAATATAAGCTGTAAACACAAAATAGTAATAAAAAAATATTTATAATGTGTAAAAGTATATCATATTTATATAAGTAAAAATATTACAATCTTGTTAAAATTATATTGAAATAAATAAGACAACATAAAAAAATAGAAAAATATAGTATCGTGAAATCAAAGTATTTGTAAAGTGAATATAAACATACAAAATTCAAAATTCAAAAATCTAAGAGAAATAATAACAAAGAAAAATGACAGTCTTAATAATAATTTAATAAGTAATAATTCAAAATTTAATAGAATGCGTAAAAGTAATATAAAAAAAAATAGGTAACGTAAAAGCACATAAAAGTAAGGAGGATAAAACATCAAGAAAGAAAACGAGTAAGTCAAACTTAAAAGATTAAGGCTAAGGGTTGTAGATAAAATAATAAATATCAAAGTGAATTAATAGTATAAGAAAATATTTATTTGAAAATAAAAATGTTAAACGTTAAAGATGAAAAACACTATAAGAAAATCCACAAAGAAAATTAAAGAGAAAAGTTAGTTTATGTATAAGGTATCATGAATGTAGGTTCAAACCAACCATAACCCTCGTGATACCAAGGGAAAGCATGCTCGCATACAATATCACATCAATTTTATACGAGGGGAGTATCATGAATGCAAGTTCAATAACTTCATCATTCATGACTCCAAACTGTCACTCACACTCTAATGTCCACCGTAAGTGTATTTTCCTTATAATTTTTGTACTACTCATTGAAGTCGGCTCTAATACCACTCTGTAACGCCCTGAATTCCAAACACAGGTAATTCGTAGCAAAATATGACCTTTTACTTCAAATTCGTACAAATGTAGAAGGAATTTTAAAAAATTTATTTACAACATGTTCTTTACATCAACACAGCAGAATTTAAATGAATACAACATGATCTACAATAATGAAAATTCTTCAATCTTGTAACAACTCATCAATGTCACGTTCCGCTTCCCAAAAGAGAATACGGAATACGGATACGTGACTAAGCCCAGCAAATGATTTCCATCATCCATAAGTTGTTCAAGAATCTTTACAACATTTCACAAGAATAATCAGAGTTGGAAGCAAAAGAATCAACCAAGCATGCACTTATGAACCAAAATACCAACAAGAATACTTGGAACCAAAATATATTAATCTCAAATAATCCAGATCTGAAAGTCAATATCCTGGGTCACATTGCCCAAATACAAATAAATCCAAGTACAAGATACAATTGTTCAAAACAAGAAACAAGAAATAATAATAGCAAAATCCAGCACTGATATTTCATATCACCAACACCATCTGGTACATGTTCTCCAAAATCTGCAATTTAATAATTGCAAAAATAGGAAAAAGAAAACTAACTCCCGTCAATGCAAGTTACAAGTTGCTTGTAGTGCAGGATACAAGTACATGGGAAAAACTAACTAATAACATGGAATAGGCATGATAATAAAATATACAAATAACATGGCAAGATGAACAAGTGTAAGTAGCATGTATCAAGTGTCAAGTGAGCAAGTATCATGTAAACAAGTAACAAGTATCAAGTATCATGTAAACATGTCTCAAGTGTCAAGTATCAAGTCTCATGTATCATGTAGTCAAGTATCAAGTAAGCATGTATCATGTTCAAGTATCATGTATCAAGTCTTGTAGTTATTACCTACTATATTTATTTTATTACCCTTTTGGTGGATTTGGATTTCGATTTATGGTTTGTGAGATATTGCTATTTTCGTACTACGGTGTTTGTGATTTCAGATTTACAAAACTACTGTATCTTGATGTTTTCTGATTTTACTTGACTACTCTATTTTTAATGGAAAATTATGAAACTTGATTTTATGTTACTAAACATATAGGGGAATACCCCAGATTTTTCGTAGATTTATTTAATGAGTTTTCATGCTGTTTTCCTGTTCTTGAATACGATCTTCTGATTTCTGGCTGAACATATTTTCTGGTTTCAAATCAGTTTTGAGTTGTGTTTTTGTAAAATACTATATGACTTATATATATTTTTTGGATTTGGCCGGGAGTCTATTTTCTAGATCTTTCGACGGATTCAGATTTGCATATTTCTAACAATGGAAATCTCAGTTTTACTGCAGTAGGGTCTTGCTGTCCTGAACTAGAAATTTGGTTGTTTTTTTCTTTTATGTGTTATCTTGCACCCGTACATGTTTATCTTAAAACTTGAACTTGTCACATGATCATGCCATATTATTCTTGATATTTCTTGCACACATACATGCTTGTTCGATGATAATAATAAATAACCAAGCCAGGGTTTTAAGGGAAAGATCTAATAGTGGATAATTCATAAACGTGTACTCGGAAGGGGATGCACTGATCCAACGTGATTGTATGATACATGATACTTGACACGTGATTACTTGAACTTACACGCAAGACACGTGATTACTGACACTTGCACAACTTGACACGTGATACATGATACTTGGAGCTTGGAGCTCGATTGCTTGATTCTTGTCCCTGAGTACACTGCCCTCTATAATCCACTATGAAATCTAAAGCGAAAATATTTGTTGTAGCAACCATGTAGTAAAAAGCGGGATGCATAAAGTTCTACCTAGATAGATAAATTTCATATTCAGAAATATTTTAGAAACAACAAGTAGAAATAGGTCGAAAATCAAGTTCTTTACTGAACAGTAGTAAAATTTTGCATGTAAAATCTTTATTTACAAGCATAAAAAGGTTTGTAAAACATCTCAAATAAATCCACCAAAATTCTGGGTAAACCCCAATCAAGTCTAGAAGTACTGAGAAAAATTTTAGATCAAAATAATAATTTTAGCATCACAATAAAAATAGTTTACTTTTCAAAATTCATAGAAAACAAAATCTGGGAATTTTTCGACACTACTGTAGTAAAATAGACATAACTCACAAACCGTAAATCGAAACTGAGATCCGTCAAAAGGGTTGGAAAATAGACAAAATTCTCTATAAACCATGTTCACAAAATATTCACAAATACTGATCAAAACAGAAAAGTCAGCAAAACTGAAAATATCGCATATGCACAAAATCCACTAGTTCACATAAAACTCATCCAAAACACAACCAAACATGAAATATAGTATACTAGATGTCCAAGCAACATGTTATAGGATGTTTCACAAGTCCACAACAAGTCTACCACGAATAACACGAACGAGCACAAGGCAATACATGAACAACACGCATATATGCAACAAGATGGAGTAAATCCTAGGTTATATCATGTCATGTATGTCGTGAGACAACTATTGGTCAAATCATCACTGTAGAGACAATATCAACAAGGAAATTCACACAAAAATTGTCTCTAGAACCCAACTACAGTACAGGCATTATTTAGTACTTGTATTTACAAAGGAATTTAACACAAGTCACTTATCTTAACTGATGACGAAAATGACTCCAAGCAAGAATAACGAGAATGGATTCCCGGCAACAAACACGATCGAATGATGAACACGAATCACCACAAACCAAGAACGAGAACTACACAACCACGATAGCACGGCGAAGAATCACGAACCAAGAACGAACGACGGACAACCAAAAAGCACGCACACCAATATGCAAACGACCAAGAAACAACGGCACGAGCAACAACACTGCACTCAGACACGGCAAGAGCGACGGCGAGGGATGGGCTGGCTGGCGACGCTACGGGGCTGGCTGGTGCTGGTCGCGCGACAGAGAGATAGAGACGGGGCGACAGGGGGTATGCACGGGTGTGAGGGTTATCCAGATGAGAGTGCAGTCGAGAGAGCAGGACAGGAGAGGGAGTCGAGAGAGAAAATAGCGGCTGCTAGGGTTCACGAAGAGAAGGGGGAGCAGTCGGGGTGCATGGGTTTTATAGTTGGGTCTGCATAGGGTTAGGGAAAAGAAGGGTGAAGGAGGTAGAACAGCACAGGGGTGGTAACGGGTCGGGTCTGCATGGGGATGGGGATAGATGGGTTGATTGTTTGGTTTAAAACTGATGGGCTAAAGTGGGTTAAATGGGTATGGGGATTAATAGGAAACAGGGTAATAGAGTTTAGGTGGATATTAAAGATAATAGGTTTGGTTAAGTGGATAATCAGAGAGTTTAGATGGGTATTAGGGGTTCAAACAAAAATATAGATAAGGCAAAAATGAACAAAATAATAGAAAAAAATAATATAGGGTATGAACAAATAAAATAGAGAGGATAATAGCAGCTCGATCAAATGGAACGAAACAAGAGACGGACAAAGAATCAAGAATTCAAATAAAAGAAGACAAGAATAATAAAATGAATATATATTGAAACTAAAATCCAATATACAGTCCAAAAGAGATACAACGGAATCAAATATAAGGCAAAAGAAAAATACACTCAAAAATACACAAAATGAGAAATAAGGGTCACAATCATAGTGACTGCAAGTCCATGCTAAGTCCAACCCTACAACTGGAAAATTGTGGGCACGTCAGTTGCATACAACTGACGCAATGCTATAATACAACGATTCTCTTACTTAAGCAATAACAAACATGAATGCAGAATCAAAATGTGAAAAGTGACTTCCTAAACATGTCAGTGTATGATATGACTTAATGCCTAATACATAATTTATACTACGATGACACTAATGCATACTTGTTCGGATTCTATACATCCCATACTACATAGGTCCGAGGGCAAGCACCTACGTATTCCATATTATAGGGTTAAATCCCCCCCCCCCCCCCCCCAAGCAACCTACTACTGTGACTACTACAAGATTTAGACACTCTGCAAGTATTGGTTCTCACATCGGAATACTAGAGATCAATCCCGCGCCGTAGATCATTCTATGGCCTATTTTATCTATAGTCCAGGAATACTGAGGATTGTCTCGCTCCGCGAGTCATCTTGGAACCCTGATCGCACAAATACCCCATGAGCATCGCTCTCGTTCCGAAATACTAGAGATCAATCCCACTCCGTGGATCATTCTGTGGCATATTTCATCCATCGTCCCATAATAATGGGGATTGTCTAACTCTGCGGATCATCTTGGAGTCCATAACTTACGTTTGCTCTTGTTTCATCTTATCTCCAACTAGTCCCTGACCTTAAATTTAAATTACAGTTAAAAAGACCTAAAGTTTAGCTTACCCACCGGATTTAAACCAAAATACTGAGAATGTTAGCCCACACTGGCTACCTCTCAAAGAGAAAGTCAACCCACACTGGTTACTTCTCAAAATTTCATTTACCACAACTGCCGGTAATCTGGGTCTCACTTAGCCTTTACAATCTACATATTTCATGTGCACAACATCATGAGTTATTCATACCCTCTTTATTCACATTTTTCATTCATTCACATATCCAAATTCTTTCATTCATTCTCTTTACTATTATCAATCATGAAGTAACTAACTTCATCATTTAATTATCTCTTAATTCATCATAAGGTACATCTTACTAACATTCATTTATTTAAATCCAATTTTATACATTGTAAAAGTTTTAGGACAACTAGATAAAAGATATCAACCCAATGGTATTGAAAAATCATATAAATTCCAATACAACGCCAAAAATAGATTTATTAGTTTTATAGGAATTATGAATGAGTCTACTACAACTTTATAGTTAAGATCATCTACATTCATCCTCAATTACTTTGCCTAAAATCATTTGCAAAATAGTAGGATCAAAATCCGAAAACTGCTGCTCATGCTACTTGTAAAAATCATAGAAAACTATATACTTCATGAAAATTTGTGTTCTTTGGATCAGAATAAAGGTATACAAGTCTAGTATAACTTTGTAGTTATAAGTTTGCCCAAAATATTGTGTCTATAACCCTGAATTCTTCGAAATATACAGTAGGGTTGAAATGTTATACTGCAGTTAAAATACTGCCACTGTTTGATCTTGAAAAATTCATTATAAATTCAATTCTCTATGAAAAATTGATTTCTTAGATTTTACAGAACGGTTAATGAGACTACTACAACTTCTTAGTTTTGATTTTTTTAAAAATACTTCATATAAGATGTCGAAATGATCAAAATCCGAAATGTGTACAAATTTCCAGCAACTAGCCAAATGCCAACCAGATCTAAGTTAGGATTTTATTAAAATAGTAAACGACATCCAAATATTATGAAATTTTAAGGAGATGTTCTTGACATATACGAGATGCTTATATAAAAATTTTAGATCTAGATTCCATCTAGTTTAATAGCTATAATTTTTTGAAGTGCAACTAGAACTCAAAATAGACCCTTATGAAAATACCCTCAAATCAGACATATAATAATTTCACACATTCAATCAACAACAAATAATCTAAACATGAATTTTCAATGTATATAAAAGTTATCATGCATCTAAAAGTTCACACATATCAAGCATTCTATGAATAAAACTATAGTAGAAAGTTGAAGAAACACCCACCTCAAATGTAGACTTTCCTAGTAGTAGGATCTCACAAAATTGCTCCAAAGCTTCCAAGAAAATCCTGGCCAAGCTCTTCCAAATCACAAGTCACCTCTCTCTTTCTCTCTTAATTTTGTTTAAAGTTTGTGTGTTGTTCATTACAAAGGTAGGGACTATTTATAGGACAATTGTGTGGTCAAAATAGCTTCCCACTACCCAAAATAACTCCTTACTCTCACAGAACTCACCCACACTCTCCCTCATTCTCAACCATGGTAAGAAACACGTGCACGTATAGTCAATGTGTGTGCACACTCTTCATACAAATATTATTGTTAATTTTTATTAAATTAGATGTATGTGTGTGTTACATATGACAAATATACTAGATTTTAAATGTTTATTTAAGTGTAGAAATAATCATGGGCCTCAATTTGTAACAAATTTTTAGTGCGCTTCAAAAGTGGATTTAGGCCGAATGGGTTTGATTAAAAATAAATCACACAATTGTGACTAGAAAAATGAAAGAAAAAATGTCCATGGCTCAAGAAAATTTTAGGAATCAACATGTGTACAAAATTTTACATGCAATGCACGTATCAATACAAAATAAATTTGAGAGATTGAAAAACAATCAAAATACAAAATACGTAGAACATGTATATTAATAATGTGACAGATATTTCACGTAACGGTAAAACATACGTAATTGACACGTGTATTGAAAGCACGTGCAATGTACTTAAAAACACAAAGAGTAAAATAAATGCTTGAGATGGCTCAAAAAAGGATAAAATGAGTTTTGAGATGACGGAAAACATATAATTTATCAAAATACAAAATATGTATGATATTTATATTAAAATATGTTACAGACATTATCCATAACTACAGCTGGTATCGGGTCGGGTCCTCCACTACCCAGACCCGGACCCGGTATCTCACGGGTCCAAAAATTGGACCCGGAACCGAACTTGCAAGAACTGGGTCCGGGTCCGGGTCCTAATTAAAAAAATATACCCAGCGGGTCTGGTAGTAGAGAATAAATATTTGCACTTAAGTATTTTTATACCCGATACCCTACGATTCTTACAATTTTTGCACTTAAGTACATGAATTAATATTATATTTAAATATCTATCTGCAACAATTACTTTTATATGTATATCCCTATAACCTTATTATTCAAATTCTATATGTTTGGGGGTATTTTTTAACGGGTCTGGGTCCGGGTCCGGGTCAGTTCTATTTTGAGCGGACCCGGATCCGGATCCGAAAATTCATTGGGTCTTATTTTAGGACCCGGACCCGGATCCGGACCTGTATAGATCGGGTCGGTTCCAGTCCAATGCCGGGTCGGGTCCGGGTATCGGGTAAATGTGACAGTGCTACCTGTAACAGTATAAAATATATGTGCGTAACACTCGTGGGCAAAATTGTAATAACTCAATTTTGCGGGGTTTACACGTACTATTCCAGTACATATCCTAAATCTTCTACATGCAGATTAATCATAGCATGCCTTGTTAATAGGTCTGGGCATTTTTCTAGCTCAATTAACAAGACATGTGCATCTTTTAAGCCCATTAAAAGTGACAGATTTGGCTCACTAAGAAAGACCTAGCTCATAAAGGTTGTTAGTCAAACACTAATCCCCAAACAAGAGAGCTTATATCTTGAGGGGGAGATTCAAACAGGAGATGAGTAATTCATATCGATCTAATGGATTCATATCGATTTCTTAGACTGTTTCTCAGTCCTATAAATATCCTCCCCCCTCCTCAATCAGAAGGTAATTAGTAGTTTCTCTCTCAAACTATCTTTCTCTCTCTGTTTCTGACTTGAGCGTCAGAGGGTTTGTCGCCGTGGTCACCCTCGGTGTTTCATACTTTTTGTAGGTCCATCGGCCACGCCAGCAACCATTGGATTCAGATCTCAGTGTTCAATCAATGATCCAGATTCAATCTCGGGAGCTCTAACTACGTTTCACGGTGAATCTGGAGCTCTAACTACGTTTCACGGCAACGATCAAATGTCATATCTTTAGTAGTTTCCATCTAATATTAACTCATTATCTGTTTACTCCCACAACAAAATAAGCAGCAACAAATTGGTGCCGTCTGTGGAAAACTACAAAGATCAGACTTACCGCCATGCCACCAAAACTAAGCGGGAAAGAGGCGGCCTCAGGCCGTCGCATCAACTCTCTACGTCAACCAGATCCTCTCGTGAAGAACCCTATTCATCCTCAACAACTAGATCTGCCCAACAGCCTAATCAAGCTCCTATCAATTGAGAGGCATTGGGGTGCTCCAGACAAAGTCATCATGAACCGTGACATGAACAGGGCCTTATGCACGACCGTATCTCAGTCCATAATGCTTCCACTGGTGAAGTGGCATCGCGAGGTCCCAGGGGTTCAAGAGATCTCTGCCAAATCATCAATGCCAGGCAATAAGGAATTGATCAAGGGTCCACTTGGATGTGAGGCTCACCAGAATCGAGGCCTCCCGCTCAAAACATTAGTTGAACTGGAGTAACAACTCTCCTCAAAGACCGAGATAAATACAGCCCTTCTCTCACAGGGGGCACACTGCAAAAAGAAGCCCGATTCACGTGAGTCGAAATCATCTTGAGAGAAACAAAAAGTAAGAGGCCCCAGTTACTAAGGCCGAATTGGAAAAGTTCAAGCTTGACATCCTTCGAGCTATCCAATGTAGTTAAGATCATGGTCAGCCCTCCAAAGAAGAATCTGACGAATCAATTGGATCCAAGGGGAATGACAACCATGTCCTTTGCCGTATCCGAGAGGTAGAAGATCGCCTAGAACAAATGAAGAATGACGGGAACCATTCCAGCATGGCCTATCACCCCAATCGACCTCTTTTCAGCAGAACAATCCTTGATGCACCCATTCCAAAGAACATCAAAGCTCCTCAATTCGAGTTATACGATGGTGAATCAGACCTGTCTGACCATATTGAGAGTTTTAAAAATCTATGATGATCTACAATGCCACCGATGCGCTCATATGCCGAACATTTTCTGCAACACTAAAAGGATCAGAAAGGGAATGGTACTCCTGCCTTACTCCGGAGTCAATATTCTTCTTCGACCAATTTGAGGACCTCTTCATAGCACACTTCGTTACAGGTCACAAGGCTAAAAAAACAAGTGCCTTCTTATTTGAATTGAAACAAAAGGATGGAGAACTGCTGAAGGACTTTGTCAGGCGATTCACATCTGAAGCAAGGTCCATCTCATCCCTAGACTCATTAGTGGAGGCTGCCGCTTTCCGTCACAATGTCACTAACAAGGACCTAAAAACCTCCATCGTGAAGAAGCCACCCAAAAGTTTTACTGATCCCCTAAAAAGGAGTAACAAGTACATCAGGGTTGAGGAAGTTCTTAATCCTCAAAGCAAAGAACTATTCATCTTCCGAGAACAAATGGAAGATACTAGTGAGGAAGAATCCAAGAAATTTCAGAAAGACAATGCAGGTCAACGCCGTCCACCTCTAGCACCACGCTTCGACAAGTTCACTCTTCTGAACGCAAGTGTATCATCCATCTTCATAGTAGTTGAGAAGGACGGAATAATCTGCCCTCCCCCCAAGATGTCCACATCTAGTAAGAGAAGGGACAAGAACAAGTGGTGTGCATTTTACAGAGATCATGGACACACTACTGACAACTGTCGAGCCCTCAAAGACGAACTTGAAGGTCTGATTCACTGAGGTTATCTCTCTCGATTTGTCCAACAAATCAACAACGCTGAAACCCCTTCGATCCGGGGGCTAATAAGCATCGAGAGAGACCCTCCGAATCACAAGACTCAGAACATATGATCATTCTTCATTCTATTCACGGATGTCTAATGGGGGGAGATTCCAACTCCTCCCACAAAGCATTTGTTAACGAAGTCAACTCTGTAAACAACATCCCACCTGCCAAGAGCACCGGGGTCCCGATATCTTTCTCCGACAAAGACTTAGAAGGTGTCCAAACACCTCATTGCGCATTGGTCATAAACCATTGCATGGTGAATCATTAGGTATGCCGCATCCTAGTGGACAATGACAGATCAGTAAACATCCTTTTTATGAACACTTTCAATGGCCTCAAGCACTCCCGAGATAGGCTCAAGCCAGCTGGCTATACACTCCATGGATTATCCGGTGTCCCCGCTCAAATAGAAGGAATCGTCACACTCGATGTGACAACAGCAAAAGCCCCCACTATTCAAATGGAAGCAATGGACTTTATAATAGTCGACGTCAAAGCCGCATACAATGCAATATTTGGCCGTCCCGGCCTAGCAGCCTTCCATGCAGTTGCTTTCGCCTTCCACATGAAAATGAGGTTCCCAACAACAGAAGGTGTAGGCCAAGTTGTAGGGAGCCAATAGACAGCACGAGCATGCTACACCGCTACAATGGGGGGCTCAGTTCTCCCCCTCGACGCCATAGAGTTACCGATAGAAAGCATTCACAATAATTCCAAAACTGTAAACAAACTTGAAGCTACTGTCTTCGACAATCCTACCAAAAACTTCCAAAACTGCCAAACCATCTCTCACCATGTCCAAATCTATCCTCATCAGAACACATTGATAAACCTGAATCCCCCGCCTGAAGCCACTCCGCTCATTCAACGGAAAGAACTGGTCCTGCCTAAACACATTGGTGCATCTGAAGATCTCCCACTTTTTATGCAAAACAATGGGGAGGGGGCTCCAAAACAGAAAATGTCTACCCAAGTTGTGTGCCTAACGGCTCATCAACTTAAAGACCGGGACTTAGAAAGTGGAACATCTCATGAATTTCAACAAGAGTGCTTAACGCCCACCTCCTCTATATATATTCAATATTTTCTAAATAAAGGACAGCCACTAGAGCAGCCATTTAGTTTTATTTTTCAATAAAAGACCGCTTTCATTACCAGTCACTGCATGTAATAAAAGTCAGCAATAGAGCAGTCGCTTAGTTTTATTTTCAAATAAAATATTGTATCAATTTTTGCAAAGTTATTGTACAACTCAACGGAAGCAAACAATGAATTAAAAGCCAAACTTATACATAAAACGACACCCAAAAACTCGTTAGAAGCTCCCTATAAGACAGGTTCGGAGTCCATACCCATGACTCGAAATTACTCTAGCAATTTGCAACAAAGCAAGTTCAGAGTTCGCTTCGCTATTTGATCTGCTCCTGCAATCCGTTAACGCTTCGATGACAGGTTCGGAATCCATACCCATGGCTCGAAGTTACCCTAGCAATTTGCAACAAAGCATGTTCAGAGTTCAACTTGTTATTCGATCTACTCTTGCACCTGTTAATACCTAAACTAGCAAGTTTAGAATCCATACCCATGGTTCGGAGTTACTTTAGCAACCTACAATCAAGCATGTTTAGAGTTCAACTCACCATTCGACCTATTCCTGAAACTAGCTAAAATTCCTTAAAGATAGATTAGAGGTCTAAAATTGTGGATTGCAGTTATTCCAATAAAACCTGCAAAAACAACACTTGAAGTTCAACACACCACTCGATGTGACTCTCACAATTTGTTGGAAGACCCATATAGAAAGTTTGGAGTCTAAATCTTTCCTAGAGCCGTTCCTACAACATGCTAAAAACAGCAAGTCCTTATGGTGGCCAAATTAGGCTATAATCTAGTAACTAGTAAGAGGATATGACCAATTTTATGATTAAAAAATCGTTATGGTGGCCAAATTAGGCTATATCATGATTCAACTGTCAATGAAGGAAGTTAGAAGCTATTGAGGCCATGGCTTTCACTTTTCAATCCAAGTGTCATGTTCAATTACTGAGACCCAAGCTACATCTATATGGGTATCAGTGATGCCATGTGCTTAAAGTGCACATCAGTGGTGCGGCGGTTTGAGGAGAGTTATATCGCCCCAGTTATTCATTCTTCCTCGTCTTCCCGTGCATGCATCCCCTCGCTTGTTTCCAATCATCAGGATTGGAACATACACCCTCAAGTGACTACACATATCAACATACTATATTCTTTAGAATTAAAAGAAAATACTCCCTCATTGTTATCACTCTGACACCTCCCTCCTCATCATACCCCCTCGAACCCATCCCTCGCTCCTTCAACCTTATCTCAAACCCCATCGTAACCTCTTCCTACCAGAGACTCAAACTCACCCCAGACCTGCCTCATACTTAAGTCTAGAATCCTAACACACTGACCACTATGTGAAAATTTTAGGTCCTCACAATCTAATAAAAAATTATAAACATAGTCTAAGTCCACAAACCTTAAAAATCATCTTCAGAAAATATGGGACTAAACAACCCACAAACTTAAACATATACCAATAAATCAATCAACCAACCAACAGAAACATACTCTTCATGATATTAATCAACAAACATGAACATAACTTACCTCCAATATTAGCCCCAAACCTTTTCCCAAGCAAACCACTCGAACTCCAAATAATACAAAAATTCTAACTCTCAAAATAATCTTACTCCAAACAATTTAGCTTCACAACACTCTGGGTTCACCACAATAAAATGCATTGGCAAAATCTTGATTGAACAAGAGGATCAAGTTCGGGATTGGGGGAGATGGAGTCCCAAGCTGACAGTGAGGGGACGAAGAGGAGGTCGGTGGAGTAGGAGGCATCAATCGAGGATTTTGGGATTCGTGAGCTCGTAGTGATGGTCGTTCTCGCCCATGATTGGGGATTCTGGGATTTGGGGAAAATGTCAGAATGGGTTTTGTATAGAGGAAAAGGAGCAGTTCAGAGTGTGATTAGGTTTTTTTTGGGTTACTTTACTGATTAAGACAGTCATCTAGAGTCATTTTATACATTTCATGATAAAGATAACGACCTTAGTTGGTTTACTGGGCTCCTAATGAAAAACAAAGTTCAATAAGATTGTATTGCGAAAAAAATAAAAACAACAATCGAGTACGATTCTTTGCCAAAGTTGTAAAACTCTTGAAATTTACTCTATCTATTTCCCAATCCCAGCCCCATTTTTCATTTCCCCTAATATCTCTCTCTTTTTCTTTCCCTCCCTCTCACACTGCCACTCTCACTTGGCTGCCGCCCCTCCCTATTCACGGCCGCCGACTCTCTCTCCCCCTCGCCGTGCTCCTCCTTCTCAGCCCCCTTCCATAGTCGCCGTGAGAGCTCAGGCCACCGAACACCTCCCTTTGCAGTTACCTTCGCCGTTGCCATCGTCGACTCCTCTCCTATCCCTTCCTCATCGATTCCCGAGCCCGACTTAACCAGGTGTCTGACCTCCATCTCTCAAACCGTGGCTCCTGTCCCCATCGTCTTCCTCCCTCTCTCAAATCGTAGCTCCGATCGCATCTCCATCATCTCCCTCCCTCATCTTCTTCCCCGGTCGACATCTCAAAGCCCTCGCTCGTGGCGGTCTTCGTCATCTTCGAAGGTGTCGAAGTCGCTGCCTCTCTGCTCGCCGTCCTTTCCTCCTCGAATCCCAAGCCCGACGCCAACCTCTCCTCGCCATGGTGTCAGGAACTCAAGGGGATACAACCAATAATGGAGATATGAAGCACTGTTGAAGCCTGGGTTAGTAGATGAAGAAGAATAAATCAGCTGCAAAGTATCAGCTGCAATGTATCAGAGATGGTGAAGTGTATCAGTGGTATCAGATACGCTACAGTAAAATGTATCTGATAGCTGCTGAGAGTGTAGCTGAGAATGTATTGAGTTGTCTAGTGTCTCTGTTTTTCCTTTTTACGTGCTGAGCGTACATTATTTGTATTAGAATGGGCGGGAGAATTAAGAGAGGATAGAAATATCTCACTCCAGCTCTAACAACCTATAAAAGGGGTCTGTATTGGTTCTTTTGGAGAATAATAAGAATTTCTAGTGCCTTCTATTCATCTTCTTCCTCATTCTTCCTCATTCTTCCTCATCTGATCTTCATCTTAACCCATAGTTCTTCTCTATTCCATAGCAATGCCCAGGTCTAGGAATCTTCGGAATCCAGCTGTTGACAATGTGGTATCAGAGCAGGAGAATCTCGATGATGAAGTGCGAGATGAAGGGAGTGAGATACTGGAGGGAGTGATTGCTGATTTGAGGAGTCAAATGGTGGAGGGCCAAATACAAACAAATTTTCTCACCGATCGGATTGAAGCCATCGCTGCTAGTGTTGGTGACAGATTCTCAGCAATTGAGAAGCGGATGGAGACGATGATGACCCTGATGCAACAGAATCAATCTAGATCTCAGAACCCACCCAATCCACCACATCATAGCATTCCACCCTCATCGCATCCTAATCCACCACTGCTTCCCAACCCTCCGCTATTTCCCATCCCACCACTACAGCCAAATCCGCTGCAACCTCCTTTTCAAAGAGAGGTAAATGCACCCAACTCGAATCTCATTTCATCTTCAACATTTAGTGAAGGGGGATCTGTGTTTAGAGCTCCATTTAAGGTGGAGTTCCCTATTTTTCACGAAGGGGATCCGACGGAATGGATCTATGGTATTGAACAGTTCTTGGACTTCTATGAGGTCCCTGAGAACCAACGTTTGAAATATGCGACGCTTAACCTCAGGGGAAGGGCCTCCCAATGGTTTCGTCGACACTTGAAACCCAGAATTCATGATGTAACATGGCCAATGTTTCTAGAGGAGTTGATCACGAGGTTCGGACCAACAGAGTTCCAGGACTTTGAAGGCATTTTGTCCAAACTCCAACAGAGAGGAGATTTGGAGATCTATGTTCAGGAATTCGATCGAATTTCCAACTTTGTTGATGGGTGGTCTGAATCACACTATCTGAGTACATTCATAAG
Source organism: Hemerocallis citrina (assembly GCA_017893485.1). Lineage (NCBI taxonomy): Eukaryota > Viridiplantae > Streptophyta > Magnoliopsida > Asparagales > Asphodelaceae > Hemerocallis > Hemerocallis citrina. The sequence continues at coordinate 416,366,384 of CM030358.1, read as the reverse complement.
CGGCTTTAGGGATGAAATTCGATGGGATGTGAAATCGAAACGTCCAAGGAATGTCAATGAGGCTATTGGCTTGGCTAGAGGGTATGAAGAGAAGTTAGCTTGCCTAAGGAAAAGCTATAGAACTCCCTTTCCAGTGAGAAGTGCTGCACCCCCTCCAAAACCACCTCCACAGACCAGTATATATCCTAACTCCCAACCAATGTCATATACCACACCAAGTTCTCAGAATGTTCCCAATCCCTACAACTCACCTACACCGGCAGCATCACATTTTGTCCCTAAGAGATTAAGTGTTCAAGAGATGCGTGATCGAAGAGCCAAGGGGCTTTGTTTCAATTGTGACGAGAAGTATACCTAGGGCCATATTTGCAAAACACAAAAATTCTATTTCTTAGAAGGAATTGAAGAGGATGATGAAGCTGATGCAGATGTAAGGGTGGAAGAAGATACCATACCTACAGTTGAGCAATCGTTCTTATCTAGCAACTTACACCCAGAAATTTCCCTTCACGCACTAGTAGGCAACCAGGCGTATCCTCAAACAATGCGAGTCAAAGGAAGAATAGGTGGTAACGAAGTGAATATTCTTATTGACTCCGGTTCAACCCACAATTACCTCGATCCCCAAACAGCACTCAGAGCCAATCTAACCATACTACAAGAACCCAAATACAAAGTAACTGTCGCTAATGGTCAGAGTATGCTTAGCGAAGGGAAGGTGCAGTGTGTTAACTTTGTGGTGCAAGGAGTTGAGCTACAAGCGGAGTTGTTACTCTTGTCGTTAGGCCCCGCTCAAATGGTACTGGGGGCGCATTGGTTGCGATCACTTGGCCCAGTAACTATGGATTTCTCCAAAATGACAATGGAATTTGTCGTCGCAGGGAATAGAAGAATTTTGCAAGGGCTCCTCAACTCACAGCTACAACTGGTGAATGCTCAAGAAATGTTGAAGATGAACCATCACATTTGCCAAGCCTTTATGATACAAGTTCAAGATTCTGAGTTGGAGGAAAGCCATGAATGGCTTCAGCTGCAGACAGTCCCCGAAGATTTGCAACACATATTACTCCGTTTCCCTGAAGTCTTCTCCGAAAACCTTACCCTTCCACCACAAAGATCCATCGATCACTCAATTCCACTTGTTAAAGGGTCGAAACCGGTATGCTTGAGGCCATATCGACACCCCCATTATCACAAAGGAGAAATCGAAAAACAAGTTGAAGAAATGCTTAAGTCGGGATTCATAAGACCAAGCCAAAGCCCATTTGCTTCCCCAGTAATTTTAGTGAAAAAATCCGATGGCAGTTGGAGACTCTGTGTCGATTATAGAGCACTCAACCACCAGACTATTAAGGCCAAGTTTCCAATTCCTCTCATAGATGACCTTCTCGATGAGCTCAATGGATCAGCCTTCTTCTCCAAAATCGATTTGAAGTCTGGGTATCATCAGATACGGGTGAATGCTAGTGACGTTCCTAAGACAGCTTTCTGTACTCACCATGGCCACTTCGAGTTTGTAGTTATGCCTTTTGGCCTCACCAATGCCCCTGCCACCTTTCAAGCCCTCATGAATGATATCTTCAAAGAACATTTACGCAAATTTGTACTAGTGTTCTTCGATGATATACTTGTTTACAGCTCTTGTTGGGAAAGCCATCTCCAGCATGTTTCAACCACTCTAGCAATCTTGAGTAAGCATCAACTAGTAGCCAAAGCTAGTAAATGTACGTTTGGGAAGAGAGAAGTGGGTTTTCTGGGATACATCATCAGCAAAGGAGGAATCGCAGTCGATCCAACTAAGATCAAGGCAGTGATGGAATGGCCAGAGCCAAGAACAATAAAAGAACTACGGGGGTTCCTTGGGCTTACTGGGTATTACCGAATGTTTGTGAAGAACTATGGGGGAATTGCGGCACCCCTAACTCAGTTGCTCAAGAAGAACGCCTTCAGATGGAGTTCTGCAGCCGCACAATCCTTCCAAGAGCTCAAGATTGCAATGACTACAACTCCAGTTTTGAGATCTCCAGACTTCACAAAACCCTTTGTCCTTGAGGCCGATGCATCACAGAGTGGTATTGGTGCGGTATTGATGCAAGAACTTCAACCAGTGGCCTACATGAGTAAGGGATTAAAGGGAAGATTGCTTGTGCTGTCGACTTATGAAAAGGAGGTGTTCGCCATATTGCAAGCAGTGAAACAATAGAGGCAATATCTGTTAGGGAGTACATTCGTGATAAGAACAGATCAAAAGAGTATCAAATACATCCTAGATCAAAGAATTAACACCGAAATGCAAGAGAAATGGTTGTGGAAGCTACTGGGCTACACATTCACGGTGGAGTACAAGAAAGGAATTGAGAATACTGCTGCCAATGGTTTATCAAGGAAAGAAGATGGAAGTGAAACTTGTTGTGAAATTACTTTCATTGTTCCAGAATGGTTAGAAGGAGTAAAGAAAATGGTTATTGAAGACCCCTACTTCAAAGATTTCCAAGAGAAGATCCAAGCTATACTAAACACACAGCATTCCTTTAAGCTACAGGGAGGGGTTTGGTACTATAAGGGCAAAATTTTGATCAGCCCACAGGCGGAGGTGAGGAAGCTAATCTTCTTCGATATGCACTCTTCCAGTATGGGAGGGCACTCTGGATTTGCTAAGACAGTGCAACGCATAAAGAGGGACTTTAAATGGGAAGGAATGAGCAAGGAGATCAAATTGTGGGTGAGGAATTGCCTAGTCTGTCAGAAGAACAAGAATGAGACATTGCACCCTGCAGGCTTATTAAGTCCTCTTCCAATTCCCGATCGTGTATGGGAAGATATTTCTATGGATTTTGTTGAGGGCCTTCCGAAGAGTAACGGCAAGAGTGTGGTGATGGTCGTGGTGGATCGACTCACTAAATACTCACACTTCATCGGAGTGTCCCATCCTTATACTGCCCAAACCATAGCTCAAACCTTCATTAATAACTTCTACAAACTCCATGGTATGCCTAGGAGTATTCTAAGTGATCGGGACCCAGTATTCATCAGCCGATTCTGGAGAGAATTCTTCAAACTGCAGAATTGCAAACTCAACCATACTACGGCTTACCATCCCCAAGGTGACGGCCAAACGGAAGCAGTGAATAAGGCTTTGGAGTTATACTTGCGATGTTTCTGCTGCCAGAAACCTACGGATTGGGTTAAGTGGTTAGCGTGGGCGGAATTTTGGTTTAATACAAATTGGCACACTACCACGGGAATTACTCCCTTCGAAGGTGTATACGGTAGATCACCACCTTCTCTACCTCAGTATGTAAGGGGGACAGCTTCTATGCCGGCGGTAGAGGAAGAATTCATCTCCAGGGATGCTATACTAACACTGTTGAAGGACAATATGGCCCAAGCTCAACAGCGAATGAAGTTCTATGCCGATAAGAAGCGTACGGAGCGAGAGTTCAATGTTGGGGATTTGGTCCTCTTGAAGATCCAGCCTTATAAGCAACATTCAATTGGTAGTCATACTCCTCAGAAGTTGTCATCTAAGTTTTTTGGCCCTTATCGAGTGCTTGAGAAGATTGGAAGGGTAGCATACCGCCTACAGTTGCCAGCAGATGCTAAAATTCACCCCGTATTTCATGTTTCCAAACTTAAGAAATGTCATGGTGATCATTTACCCAGTGTTTCCTCTGAAATTCCTTCATGGTGGGTGGAGGAGGACCACTCGGAAAAGCCAGAGGCTGTACTGGACAGGAGGGTGTACAAGAAGAACAATCAGATGGGAATCGACTTGTTGATCAAATGGAAAAATTCTGGAGTTGAGAAGGCTTCGTGGGTGGATATTGACACGTTCAGAAGTAGATTCCCTGACTTCGAACTTGGGGCAAGTTCGTTCTTGAGCGGGGAGGAGTTGTCAGGAACTCAAGGGGATACAACCAATAATGGAGATATGAAGCACTGTTGAAGCCTGGGTTAGTAGATGAAGAAGAATAAATCAGCTGCAAAGTATCAGCTGCAATGTATCAGAGATGGTGAAGTGTATCAGTGGTATCAGATACGCTACAGTAAAATGTATCTGATAGCTGCTGAGAGTGTAGCTGGGAATGTATTGAGTTGTCTAGTGTCTCTGTTTTTCCTTTTTACGTGCTGAGCGCACATTATTTGTATTAGAATGGGCGGGAGAATTAAGAGAGGATAGAAATATCTCACTCCAGCTCTAACAACCTATAAAAGGGGTCTGTATTGGTTCTTTTGGAGAATAATAAGAATTTCTAGTGCCTTCTATTCATCTTCTTCCTCATTCTTCCTCATTCTTCCTCATCTGATCTTCATCTTAACCCATAGTTCTTCTCTATTCCATAGCAATGCCCAGGTCTAGGAATCTTCGGAATCCAGCTGCTGACACATGGGTTCTCACATTTGGACTTCGGCTGTTGTATATCCTGGTAAAGTTCTCATATTTGGTGATTTGGTTGGTACAGTTTGGATTTTTTCTTCTCCTTTTTGTTTAGTTTGAGATAGATTAGATGTGATTTGGTGATATTGGACAACTGAAGTTGCAAGAGATTGCGTCACATAACTTTAGTTATCATAAAGTAATTTCATTGTTTGCGGACACCCATCGATTAGTTGTGGAAAATCTTGTGTTTGCTTACGTTGGATAGATTGATAGCAGTTCAAACTTCACATGATTTGATTTGATTTGAATTTTGGTGAATTATAGCGATGTAGCTTTATCAGAACAAACCAAAATTCCCAGGGAATTAAGATACTAATGGGACTACAAAATGGGTGTGAATGAAAACACGCCCGTACAACTTCACATTGTCAGTTGTTTGGTTGCTATGCCAGATCATCGAACAATGATGGATCTTACTACAGGTTAACAACTTTTTTGCTTCTTAGGAAGTTAACACTAAAGTTGTTTATGTAGAAGTCATCAATTGAGGTTTTTGTACATATTCATCCTCTTTTCTTTTATTATGGAGAGCCTCTAGAAGTAGTCAGTTTTCGCCAGCTCTTTGCATTTAGAGCATCCACGGTCGTTTGCTAAATTTTCCATATTTTCCGGTCAAATCAGCCACCACTTACCGATGATCGTTTGCTATTTATTAATATTTTTTAGCAAACGTCAATTGCTATATGTATAATATACATTTTGCTATTTTTTAGCAAACGACTGTGGATGCTCTTACTGCCCTTGTTGCCTTTCCGCGCATTTCAATAATTTGATTATTCAAATCTCTCTGTGGATATGGAGCTTCATATGTGTTTTCAATAAATATTGGAAAACTTGCAAGATACAATTGAAGGGATATGTGCATACTAATGAGAGGAGGAAAGAGTAGTAAATAATGAGGTGAATTTCTTTAACTGTATAACGAAGAAGTTTATAGATGTTTCCACTAAGTTATTCTTCATCTGCTAAGTTTCTGTTAGAGTATATTGATTGTTATCATGCAGCATTTAGTGTATATTGATTGGAAAATTTCATTTGCTTAATCTGAACTTTCTGAACCATAAAGTTATGAATGTAGTATAAGATTGTATGCTAATTTCGTTGACTGCTCCATTGTCTAGACCAGTGGACTGGAGTTGGACCATTTTTATCCAGTACAAAAGCATTTACACGTTCTTTTGCTTTTGTTATCATGATGAATTGTTATCATGCAGCATGCTTGCTTATCTGATATATTTTGTCTTCAAAGTCAGCTTATTATTATTATTATTATTATTATTTACTTACTTTTTAAATTACAGGTTATTGCCATCAAGAATATTATACGTCCTCCCCGGAAGGAGACCTTCAATGATGTCCACATTGTTTATGAATTAAGGAACACTGATCTCCATCAAATTATCCGGTCAAATTAGCCACCACTTACCGATGATCATTGCCAGGTTTAATTTTAGCATCTCCCCTTACTCGCATATTTAGTGATCTAACTGGGTTGTAGCTATTTGCTCAAGGCTCAAATGTTTGAACCCACAGATGGCGTTTACCACATTTGTTACTACTTTTTAAAGGGATCGTTATATCACATTGCGGTTCATCTTAAAAAGTTCATCAGTTTTCTTTACATTATTTTAGAAGTTTCTTCATAATAAGTGCATCTTCCGTGGTAATATTTGTGACAAATTTGCTAATGAGGTTCAGCTTATTAATAGTTCAATTTTTTTTTAAATTTATACCATGTCTCGAATATCTATTTAGTTCCAGCCCAAATATCTGCTTGCCATTATTTTGAACATTAAATTTATGGCTAAGACTTAAGATTGTTAGCTCATGTCATCTTACCAATATTTCCGGTCGGGTTCTTCGACTAAGATTTTCACCTTTTCTGTCCGTTTTTGAGTGGATGGTTGTTTATATGTTTAGAGAGCACAAGCTGTAGTTGGTAGATGGTAACTAGATTAGCATCTTTCTCTAATAAGTTAGCAATGTAATGAAGTAGAAATTTTTTGTAGTAGTTGTAAAAGAAGGGGAAGATTTCTACTTCTATGGGAACATATAGATTGTGATTGCATTAATCAAATTAAGTTTATGGTTTATGATTATGATGGAGTTGTTGGTGTTAACCAAACTTTGGGCAGTATTAATATGATATTGCTGGCTACATAGGCATCAGTAGGTAGTCATTTTTTGGTCGGATCATGCTAAATCCCTCAATAGGTAGGTTTAGTTTAAATGATAAACTATATAAGTTAATGCTATTATAGTTGCTAATTTTTTCTGTTTGACATTTTGTATACATTAATAAGCAGTAGATCACAAAGATTTTGCATGTTTCCGATTCAGTTTGCATATGAAATTAGCCCCCTTTCACAAATAGAGCATTCTTTTGTTAAATATTTTTTTAAAAAATAATTAAAATTTTAAAAAAATAGTATATCCCGACCTTTTGGGCTAAAAATGCCTGTATAGGCTATTTTTAAAAAAAAATGTAAATGATCTATACCAGGGTTTTTGGCCAAAAACGTCCTGGATAGCTAACTTTTTGAATTTTTTTTCATTAAACATGGCTATTGCGGCATTTTTTTTATTGAAAACGCTGGGATAGATACCACATGTAGCGGCGTTTGTTAAAACTGTTGACCTAAGTTTGGTGTGCACAAAACGTATCACTTACTACTAATATCTTTAGTTAAGATTTACATAAAAAACAGGAAAAAGAAAAATCAAAATAAAAGATCCAAAAGATTAAAAAACAAGCAAAAGAGGCATGAATAAGAAAAGATTGAAAAAATCAAGGAAGAGTGCTTTACAAGAAACATGTGCTTCAAATCATTAAAAACGCCAGCAAAATAGAGATTTACTTCTGTTTATGTGAGGAACATATATGTAAAGAAATATTGATTGATAAATTAGTTTTGGAAAGAATACAAAGTGAAATTGCTTAATAAAAGTCGAATCTGCACGACAGCGGTCGACCGCATGAAATGACAGTCGACTGCTCATCTCTGTGGAGAAGTTTAGTCAGTCGACCGGTCATCGCTTGACTTACGAGTTAAAAGATGAACGGTCGACTGTCCATCATTGCGGTCGATCGTCCAAGTGCAGATTTGACTATTTCGGAAATATCTTTTCATTTTCGGAAAGATACATTTTCCTACTCTTTAAATTGAGGCGAATTCACACTGTATTCTTCATCCCTTGCTATCATAACGCTTCTGAACTAATCATTCAATCAATACTCCAAGTGTGAGATATTTTTATTTTCTTCAGTCAAGGTCTTTTCTAGATCTTGAGAGTTTTTCTTTTTTTTCCACTTCGGTGAGTAATGCGGAACATGTTGTAGAAGCCCTGCGGGTGTAATAGGTCTCTCGGCTTGAATTCCAAGAATCACTGTACAAGGGTTTAAAGTATAGTGGAATGCTTGTGGCGGAGAATTGCGACAAGTAAGTGGTGTGGACGTAGACTTGGGGGTCGAACCACGTTATATCGTTGTTTCTTGCTCGTTGCTTTGTTTGCTTTCTCTTACTCCTTTTTTACTTTACGCATTTCATTTAAATTTTTAATTTCCGCACAATCACCCTATTCATGCCCCCCCCCCCCCCCCCAGGGTGATTTACAAAAACGTTGGGGTAAACTTATTATATATTCCGATGGCGGATATGCCGGTGTTTCTGGCAACGTTTTCAGAAATGCCGATACTCTCTATCCCGACGTTTAAAAACGTTGGGATAGGTCAAAAAAATGCCGGGATAGACGTTGTGTTTTGTAGTGTCAAGACTACGATGATTATTTTAAGTTCATCTTCTCTTTGCGTAGCTAAGACTTTATCGAAGATTACGAAAAATTCATATAACGAGTACTTCTTTTAAGTATGACACGTCAAGAAAGAATGTATCCCCTTGTTTCGTTGGTTACTCAACGTGCTAGCCCAAAATTTATATCTTGCATAGAAAATGGCCCATTCCTGACGAATTTCAAATAAATCTTTCAACAATTTATTATTTTGAACTTTATATTCCAAAAGCAATGATTTTCATTTTGCTTCAAAATCATCTATAACATAAGAATTCCAGATTTTACTCTTAAAAGCTTCCCTAAACTTATTATTTTCATTTGTTATACAAACCTCCAACGGTAACTTATCCAGAATATGCCAAATGCATTACCTATGCCGAGTCTGAGGGAAAACTGTTTTCACTGCAACACCAATCCCACGATCCTGATTCGTAACTATGCCGAATGAAGCACGCTTCATTACTCCTAACCATTTTCAAATAAACACACAAATGAAGTGGCCATCTCATTTAGAATGAACCCACAATTTAGGAAAGTTGCTTAACAATGATGATTTATTCCAACAAATGAAACAAATAACGTTCCATATCGGTTCGTGCTATGTGTGACATCAAAGGAAACTACATCACCAATAAAAGACTGACCAAGCAGTGTCACTTTCTTTTATTAGTATTAGGAAATGAAATTTGTTGGAATATACGATTTTTTAAAAACTCTTCATAATTCATCCTAGCCCAATACAATGAGACAATCGGCCTTCGTCATCTAGTTGTAAATCATAAAAAATAACCGATCTTTCTTTTTTTGCAACTCGAAAAATTCAATCAGCATTTGTCCATCGTGTCCTTTCATAGCTTCCCTTAAGTCTCTTTCATGAAATCTAGCATCGGTTTCGGTGAATCCTATTTTATCGTGACATCCACTAGCACTTTCAAAGAAAAGCATTTGTTTACACATATAAATACTAGCTTGGAAAAGTTGATCCATTATTACTTTATCGAATTTCGACACACTACGGTTTTGGGGCAACAAATGTTTTCTACTGGGTGAAGTAAATTCACGATTGCGTGATTTATGAAATGAATAAAAAAACCCATATGTATTACTTTCTTCGTTTAATTCTACACGAACAAAAGCTTTGCTACTTGTTCTAGAAGTAGTTTCCTGCCTAACATGATTAGGTTGACTCGGTGACGCCCTACACCCCATGGAAAAGAAATAATCGAATTTGGTATTTTTTGTTCTCATAGTCGATGGCTGTTCTTGTGAGTTGTCTCTTGAAAACTATGTCATGTGCATTATTATTTTCCTTCTATTTATAAGTACACATATATTGTATGTATCACATGCATGTATATGTATATGATGGAGTTCACTAAAAACCCCGTTCTTCCTTGTGAAGTTTTATTACTCTTGTGGTCATGCTGGTTCCATATGTATTGGGTAAAAACATCCACTATATAGATATGACTTGTCCACTATTTTGGTTCCTTTAATTTATTCACCCTTACGTATTTGGAAACCCGCACATCTAGCATAATTCTTATAAAATTTCTTTGCTTCCTTTAGAATATGAAATATCAAACCTATCACTTATTTGAGGTGCTCGTCAACTTGCGACCTAGATTCACCTTCTTGTGCTGACACAAAACTGTCGTCGGCAACAGAGTTCCCTTCATCATTCTCCATATCTAACATCAAACATTAAACATCTAACATAAAAGATCAAACATCAAACCCAATGACATTTGATGCATCTAGCGATTGCAAAATATATTTGACCCTATCAAAATGTTAAGGTTTCGATATTATAAAAAATGAGCGAAAACATAGAAAACTGCAGAAATGAAAACAAAAATTGAGTATGTCGGATTCACTACAGAAGCTAACACAACTTATAGTGAGTTTTGACTCACAAATTGCAAGATACGACAATGTATCACTTGCCTCTCGATATTTTTCGATACAGGTTAAAAATCACGCTTCAATACGGTATATAGCTCACCCCACAATTTAAATTTGTGGTATTGTATGATAGCATACATAGTGTAGAAAAAATATTTAGGTTCCAAGCTTAAATAATATGAGTTTAACTTAATATTAATGTTCCGATATTATAAAAAGTGAGCAAAAACATAAAAATCACACGAACGAGAACAAAAAATTACGAAATTTTGAGAGTAGGTCAGATTCACTACACATAAGCTAACGCAACTTGTACAAGAGAGTTTTGACACAGTTTGCAAGATACAACAATGTATCACTTGCACCTTGATATTTTCCGATACGGGTTAAAAATCACCCTTCAATGCGGTATATAGCTCACCCACCCTTTAAATTTGTGTGTATGATAGCATAAATAGTGTAGCACAATATTTAGATTCCAAGGTTAATTCAAAAGGATTTGAATTAATGTTAATGTTCCGATATTATAAAAAGTGAACGAAAACAATGAAAATTGCACAAACAAAAATAAAAAATTATGAAACTTTGTGAGTAGGTCGGATTCACCATACACAAGATAACACAACTTGTGGAAATGAGTTTTAACTCATAACTTGCAAGATACGTCAATTTATCACTTGTACCACAATATTTTCCCAATATGGGTTAAAATTCACGCTTCAATGAGGTATATAGCTCACCCGAAACTTTAAATTTGTGAGATTGTTTGAAAGCATATTTATTGTAGCAAAATATTTAGATTCAAAGCTTAATCGATAAGAGTTTGAATTAATGTTAAGGTTCTGATATTATATAAGTGGGCAAAAACTCAGAAAATCATACAAACTACAACAAAAAATTACGAAACTTTGCGAGTAGGTCGAAATCACTACACACAAGCTAACTCAACTTGGAAAAGTGAATTTCAACTCACGATTTGCAAGATACGGCCATGTATCACTTGCACCTCTATATTTTCCGATACGCATTAAAAGTCACACTTCAATGCGGTTTATAGCTCACCGACACTTTAAATTTGTGGGATTGTAGGATAGCATACAGAGTGTAGGAAAATATTTGTATTCCAAGCTTAATTGATAAGATTTTGAATTAACGTTAAGGTTCCGATATTATAAAAAGTGATAAAAAACATAGGAAAATGTACAAACGATAACAAAAAATTAGGAAACTTTGCGAGTAGGTCGGATTCACCACATACAAGCTAACGTAACTTGGAGAAGTGAGTTTCGCTTCACGGTTTGCAAGATACGGTCATGTATCACTTGCACCTCGATATTTTCCGATTGGGGTTAAAAATCACGCTTCAATGCGGTTTATAACTCACCTGACACTTTAAATTTGTGTGATTGTATGCTAGCATACATAGTGTAGCAAAATATTTAGATTTCAAGCTTAATTTATAAGAGTTTGAGTTAATGTTAATGTGCCGATATTATAAAAAGTGAGCGAAAACATAGAAAACTACACAAATGACAACAAAAAATTATGAAACTTTGCGAGTAGGTCGGATTCACTACACACAAGCTAACGCAACTTGGAGAAGTGAGTTTCGAATTACGGTTTGCAAGATACGGCCATATATCACTTGCAACTCGATATTTTCTCATACAGGTTAAAAATCACGCTTCAGTGCGGTTTATAGATCACAATTCGATATGTTACTAACATGGGTACGGTCAACTTCGGACACTTCACGGTGGAGTTTTCTCAATGTTGCCTCGTTTTGGCGCTGAGCTACCACAGGGAATCCGATTTTGGATTTGGATCTATAACTTACCTCTTCACCTTTGGAAAAGGGAAACAGTGCATGAAATAATCTCAGAGTTTGGCACAATTGAAGAGATGGATGAGAAACGATTTGGCGACCATATATTGTTTCGGCTAGAATCCTATTCCGGAGCCCTGATATCACTCTTATGCCACGTTTCACTAAAGTTTTCTTTTTTGAAGAAGTGTACCTCATTAGATTCAATCTCGATAAGAAGGTGGGAGATGAGGCAGTGCAAGTGGTAGCGCCACCTCCATCAACCTCTCTTAGATATGGTCGGACTTTTAAACAAGTGGTATCTCCAGAATGGGACCTCACAATCTGCGGGATACATGACATTGAAAGAGCACATCATGAGATTATTAGCGAGGCTAGGGAGATGGAGAAACTCCGACGGCAAAAGGCGTCTACCATTGATCCCAATGAGACTTGCACATTGACAACACAATAGCACGGGGATCAAGATCTGGCCTTGACCTTGAACCCGATCTGTTAGGATCGAAGGGAACAGGAACAAAGGGCCCAACCCCTCGAACAACTACAATCGCAACATGAGTACTCAGATCTGACATAAAGTGCTCAAAAAGATAAAAAGGCGGCACCTTTGGGGTCTGATCAGGAGAAGAATGGATTCGATTCGGGAAAGAAGACAAGGATATAGACAAAAGAGCAGACAAACCCATCAATCCCACCATCGCATCCAAACTGCTCAAATCTGACATTTCTTGCTTAAAAAGAGAAAAAGGAAGGCGATCAAAATAAGAGTAGGTTCCCATGGGGGATGAAGACGGGAGGGGACAATTTGATCAAAACCCCTCACCCCCTTCCACTAATCTGCCCACTTATGAGACTGAGCCACGTGGCCATCACACATGCATGGTCGAAAATCAATGGAGTTCATAGTCGAAGATGAGCCAAACGGGTGCTTTGGACCTAAAGAGGGGCCCAACAACTTGATTTTGAGTAAAGTTTCACAACAGACCAATAACAACAAAATAATTTCTAATCCGAGTAGCCCGTCTAACCTGTCTCTGGTTTCTCCTGGGCCCATTGAGGGGTCCAACTTGAGGAAAGGGAAAACGTCATCATGGATTTGGACAAAGACGATTTGGAGGCTAGAATAAACCTTGAAGATGATTGCGTCTACTCAGAAGAAAATTCAGATTGTTCAGAGGAGATGGTAGAGGATACACAGACGAGGAGTGATTTGATGGGAATATCCCCTACACCAGAGTTTGTCCCATCCACATTCCCAACCACTCAGATGAACGATTCTGGAACATCACACATACGCAAGGGCTTTAGAGTGCAGAAGGTTGCTAAAAGGGCTCATGAGGAGTTCTTAAATGATTATCTAGAAATTGCAGCCGCTACTAAATAAGCTAAAACCATAGATGGAGGTACGCAGTCCTTTTTAGCTTAAATTTTTAATTTTATGACGGACAAAGAAATTTTTGAACTAGCAAAAGCATGTGGCGTAGTGGTTGGCGATACTGACCGTAATGCTCTTCTCCGTAATAATATTAGAGGCTGGGAGTTAGATAGAGTGAATCTAGGTAGTAACCTGAACGACAAGTCGAATAATGATCCCGATCAATGTAATTATGAGTATTCTTCTGTGGAATGTTAGAGGCCTGGGCGGCCAAGGTAAGAGATGAATGGTCAAGGTTGTTATCAACAATTTGAAGGCCAACGTCGTGGGCGTGCAAGATACCAAACTGTCTCATACGTCTAGACTTAAATGGTTAGGAGGGGGAAGAATTACTCATTGGAAAATTTGACCATCTGATGGGGCTTTAGGTGGTATCGCAATAGGTTTTAAAATTGAGATGTTCACGTGCTTAGATGAATTCATTGGCCGTTTCTCATTATCAGTGTTGCTCCAACGAAAAACGGATAATTGGACCCAAACAATCATGGTGGTGTATGGCCCAAACCTAACACACTAAAGAACGACATTTTGGATAGAACTTCAGGCTATTCGCACACGCTGGTTGAACCCCTAGGTAGTGGGGGGAGATTTTAACATCACCAGATTCGCCTTTGAACATAGAGGTAAAGGCTCTAGCGACGCAGACATGGAAGCGTTTAACACAGTTATCACGGAACTCGAACTGGTTGACATCCCTATCACCGATAGACTTTTTACTTGGTTAAATTTACAATCATCTCTCATCATGGCCAGACTGGATAAGGTTTTGGTTTCTACTGACTGGGAAGCCAAATGTCCACTTTCTTGGACAAAAATCCTACCCAAACCTACCTCGGATCATATCCTATCTTCCATTCCACTGGGAAAGTGCATCCCAGGAAGAAGACCACGGTTCGAAAAAGCGTGGCTCGAAATCCACGGTTTCCATCACATGGTCAATGAAAATTGGGCACGACCAACTAGAGGGAAAGAGGTAGTTGCGGTCTGGTGTGAAAAAGTGAGAAGACTGCGATCCAAACTAAGGAAATGGAATCGAACTAAATTCACGAGAATTTGGAGGACTAAAGAAACCTTACTGGAAGGCATTGGCGAGCTAGAAAAGATAGAAGAAACCAGAGACCTAACCTAAGAAGATCGGAATAGGGTATTACAGTTGAGAGAAGACATTGCACATCTATACAAATTGGAAGAAATCAAGTGACAACAACGTTCTAAAATTTCGTGGCTCAAAGAGCGAGACGCGAATACGACTTTCTTTTACCGAAGGGCCAGTGCACACCGAAGATCTAACCTCATTCACTTGATCCATAATGACACGAGAATTATACAAGGTGAAGGCAAAAGCAAGCAGGCTTTCCCGACCCACTACAAAAATTTGTTTGGCCGAAATTCGGACTTTAGAGTCCCGCTCAATTAGAATTTTTGGCAACCAACATCTGCAGATCTAGTGTAACGCCTCGGGCCCCACTCAAACAAATTTTAATAACTTTCCACCACAGGCTGACATCACAAAAGGTGTCCGGACTATTTTGGTGCCTTGTGATCATAGGCAATCCTATATAACCACTCAATTACCAAAGCTGTCAACCGATGTGGGACTAAGAAAGCCCCACACCACCATGCACATGCACGCCATGCAAAGCACACACACAACACACTCCAACTCCCCCTGCCTTGCTCACGTGAGCAGGACATCCCCGAGGGAGGGCCCCACATGCCACCTCCACCACGTGGAGAGAGCAGCCAAACAACACAACACCCCAAATCTCATCTCATTTCTTTTTCTTTCATTAATCCCATACAACCATTCTATTGAAACTTCTATAGGCCAACAACCCCTTATATATATTATAATATTATATATATACACTCTTAAATACGGGGTGTTACACCTCCCCTTAAGAACTCAGGGTCCTCGCTGACCCCGAGACGTGCAACTTGATCCAGGATCATTTTCTAGTCGATATGGAGTGGAGTACCCTGATTCTGCTAGCATACTGTCCTTGGTCATACTACCAGCGTACTGACCTTAGCTCCCTCTCAGACATACATCTTACCCACTCTTACCTACAATCGGTGTCAAAAGTCGGCTCTGATACCATTTGTAACGCTCCGGGCCCCGCTCAAACAAATTCTAACTGCCCACCACAGGTTGGCCTCACTAAAGGTGTCCGGACTATTTTGGTGCCTTATGATCATAGGTAATCCTATATAACCACTCAATTACCCAAGCTCTCTACCGATGTGGGACTAAGAAAACCCTACATCACCATGCACGTGCACTCCATGCAAAGCACACACAACACACTCCAACTCCCCCTGCCTTGCTTACGTGATCAGCACAACCTTGGGGGAGGGCCCCACATGCCACCTCCACCACGTGGAGAGAGCAGCCAAACAACACAACACCCCAAATCTCATCTCTTTTCTTTTTCTTTCCCTAATCCCATACAACCATCCTATAGAAACTTCAATAGGCCAACAACCCCTTATATATATATATATATATATATATATATATATATATATATATATATATATATATATATATATTGTAACACCCCGGTCCCAATCAGCGATTTTAGCAAACAACTACCCACCACAGGCTGCTTCATAAAAGATGCTATAGCTTGTTGATGACCTTCAATCCTCGGCAAGCACACACACACACACACACACACACACACACACACACACACACATATAGGGAAATGCTCAGTTGAAAATGCAAATGTCTGTGAAAATGTGAAAACGACCGTAGGCTGTTGTTGGAGACAACGACCTAGGTTATAATGCATTATAACCTAGGCCGTTGTCTCCAACAACGGCCTTAGTGGTTTTCCACGTTTTCACTGACATTTGCGTTTTCAATGGAGCATATATATATATATATATATATATATATATATATATATATATATATATATATATATATATATATATATATATATATATATTGTAACACCCCGGCCCCAATCAACGATTTTAGCAAACAATTACCCACCACAGGCTGCTTCATAAAATATGCTATAGCTTGTTGATGACCTTCAATCCTCGGCGATCATATATATATTTAATTAATTTTTGCAAACCCCTAATATGGGACAAATCCCCACGTCTCCCTCCATTCTCTCTCCTAAGAGAAACAGCAGCCTAGGGTCCCCACGCCATGTGGCGGCACTGCAGGCACCCCCTCAGACCGGGCGGGCCCCACATGCAAGCCTATGTCAGCGCAGCTCCCCCTCCTCTCTCCTGGGCGGGCCCCATCTCCCACTGTAATGTCAGCGACGTGACAGCGCAAGCAGCAGCAAAATTTTGCTACTGTTTCATATCCGGTGGGCCCCCTTTCATTAAATCCCATACACTCCTATAGAAACCTCTATAGGTCACAACCACAATTAATTATCTATATATATATTATTCTTAACACGAGGTGTTACAGACAGCATCCTCGTTGAAGTCGGGACTTGCAACGTAGCGCAGGATCCTCCTTTCTAGCCGATGTGGAATGACGTACCTTGATCCTGCTAGCAGTACAGTACCTCGATTTTGCGTGTTGTCCAGTCCCCTAGCCCACCTCAGTGGATTTACTGGGCGACCTGACCCAACCCCGCTCCCTCTCAGGCATACTTGCCCGTACATCTGCTGGCTCCATCTTAGGCTTAACCACCACTCTGTACCCACACTCGGTGTCGAAAGTCGGCTCTGATACCATTTGTAACGCTCTGGCCCCGATCAGCAATTTTAGCGAACAACTGCCCCACCACAGGCTGACTCATAAAAGGTGCTATAGCTTGTTGGTGACTTTCAATCCTAGACAATCATATATATATATATATATATATATATATATATATATATATATATATATATATATATATATATATATAATTTTTGCAAACTCCCGATATAGGACAAATCCCCACGTCTCTCTCCGTTATCTCTCCGGAGAGAAACAACATCCTGGGGGCCCTACGCCACGTGGCAGCACCGCAGGCGCCCCCTCAAACCGGGCGGGCCCCACATGCAAGCCCACGTCAGTGTAGCTCCCCTTCCTCTCTCCGTAGCGGGCTCCATCTCCCATTGCCACGTCAGCGACGTGACAGCACAAGCAGCAGCAGCATTTCGCTGCTGTTTTATTTCCGGTGGTCCCCCTTCCATCAAATCCCATATACCTATAGAAACCTCTATAGGTCACAACAACAATTAATTGTCTATGTATATATTATTCTTAACACGGGGTGTTATACATATATATATATATATATATATATATATATATATATATATATATATATATATATATATATATATATATATATATATATATATATAATTATATTTTATATAATATTATATATATACACTCTTAAGTGCAGGGTGTTACACCTAGGTCATGCCCTCCAGTCCATGGAAGCACCTATCACGGAGCAGGAAATTAAGGAGGTGGTATCGCAACTTGGAAAGAAAAAAGCATCTGGTCCAGATGGTTTCCCGATCATTTTCTACCATACATTCTGGGAGGAAATCAAAGATGACCTTAGGAACATGTTCACCGAATTCTATGATCATAGGCTGAGGCTGGGAAGAATCAATTATGCAGAGGTTGTTCTGATCCCTAAAAAGGAAGATTCACAACGAGTTGGTGACTTCCGCTCTATCAGCCTCCTTAACTGATCGGCAAAAATCATCACCAAAGCACTTGCTAACCGGTTCAGAGGGGTGATGGACAGATTCATTAATCGGGAACAAACCTGTTTCATAAAAGGTTGATGTATATTAGATTGTGTAGCAACAGTAGGGGAAACTATCCATCAATGCCACATCTTGAATACTAGAAGCTATCTCTTCAAGCTTGATTTCGAAAAGGCATATGATTCAGTTGAATGGGGATGTCTCTTGGAAGCAGTTGCAGGCAAAGGTTTTGGAAACAGGTGGATCAGATGGATCCGATACTATCTCACCTCTAGTAGGACAACCATTATGGTGAATAGGGATACATGGCAACCATTTTCTTGCGAAAGGGGTCTTAGGCAAGGAGACCCCCTATCTTCCCTCCTTTTCACCATAGTGGCAGACATACTAAAGGCTATGTTGGCTAACTGCTAACAGACCGGGTGGATCGCAACGGTGGCATGTGGAGTTAGCCGTCCGGCCTGCTCAATCCTCCGATACGCGGACGACACACTCCTATTCGGAAATGGTGATCTCGGAGAAACCACCATCTTTAAAGGAATTCTATACTATTATGAAGCGTGATCATGACTCGGGGTTAATTTCCACTAAAGAACCCTAATTCCCATTGCTTTACCACTCGAGGTGGCTATGGAACACGCATCCATTGTCAATTGCAACGTTGACATATTCCCTGTTAAATACCTGGGGCTACCGCTGAGGCCGGGCAAGCTCAAGTAGGCAAACTGGTTACCTATCATTGATCGGGTTGAGAATAGACTGGCAGGATGGAAAGGTAAATTATTATCTCTCGGAGGGAGTGACTTTAATCAACTCAGTACTATCAAATTTACCAACATACTATCTCTCCGTCTTTAAAATGCCACGATGGGTTATCCAGAGAATCGATCATATCCAAAAGCATTTCCTCTGGAAGGGCACAAATTCAGATAGAGGCTGCTACCACCTCATCAGATGAGAAAAGACTTGCATGAAAAGAAATGCATGGAGGTCTGGGTATTATTGATTTTCGAGATATGAATCTTGCACTCCTGGGAAAATGATGGCGGAAAGTTTTCCACCCTAACGGGGAGGGATGGCAGAATTTCGTCCAGGCTTACCTACATGGGAATGGGACACGGAATCTAGGCTTCAGGGTGGGTCCATGTGTCTCCTGGTTCTAGAAAGGGATAACCAAAGCATACAACCCGTTTAATAGCTGTGTTGTGTTCTATATTGGCAATGGTAGACTCACTAGATTTTGGTGGGATAAATGGTGTGGTGACCACACACTCAAAGATCTATTTCCAGACTTATATGTACAAGTAGCACATCCACATTGCATGGTGTCTAGAAATTGGAAAAGAGACTCATGGAACCTAGCCTTTAAACAAGCCCTGGACTAGGAATCCCTGTCCAAGCTTCTGGAACTTTAGGCTCATGCTACCAAGTCAAGTGTGAAATGCTCCCATGGCCCTCATAGGAAGGCATGGGGGGCTTGAGAAGAAGGGAAAATTCACTATACGATCCCTCTATAAACACATTCATTTCAGAGGATGAAGACCGAAATGGTCGTCCATTATATGGAAAGCAAAAACACTGCCAAAAGTAAAAGTCTTTCTATGGTTAGTCCTAAATGATGCGATTTTGACTAGAGAGAATCTAGTAAAACGACAAATCAAATACTGATACTTCCTGTGGTTTTTGCAACGCATCCACAGAATCTAGAGACCACCTATTTTTGGAATTCCACATGGGCAAAGCAGTTCTCGTTGGAGTGCTCAATGCCCTTGATACTACTGATTATCCAATTACCTACGAGGACATGTGGATAGGCATGAAATTCGCTTCTGAGAGAAGAAACATGAGAGTGGTCTGGTATATCGCAATCGCTGCAACGACTTGGGTGCTTTGGCTAGATAGGAATAATTATATATTTTGCAGATCTGGAAATAGTATATCAGGAAATTTAACTCATATCATGCATCTTATATCTTTCTAGGCTACAACTGCAGCAACAGGGCCAAGAGGTAGGATTGCCAGTACCTTCCACGTAGAAGAGTATGCTGACGAGGAAATCGAGATTGGCCCTACGATTAAGTGAGGGTTACGTCCAGGACTATGCTTGACAGAGGGATGTGTATTGACTGTACTTGCACTTTAGGTTGATCCCCACCTCCTAGGGCATGTTGGGGGATCTGTTTGTACTTTTGATTCATGTATCTCTATGTATTTCTATGTTTGCTCTGCCATCCCATGTTAGGGGAGGCTCTATGTTTTATTTATGTTTTTTAATGTATTGTAGGACTGTTTTCTACTCATTCCTTTGAGTTTGTTTTATTAATGTTGCTGCTGATTTTGGTGTGGGAGCAAACAAATGATTCGTGAAATCTTCTAGAACCAATAAAAGCAAATATTTTTACTACTTGTCGATGTTGACTGTTCTCCATGCTGCTGCTGACCTGTAAAAAGTTCGAAATACTGGGATTGATCCCGACGACGAACCTTCCAATGCTCAAGTCAGTAATCTGAAGGATTATAAAAGTGCTTTTTTGGAAAAAAATACTGATTACTTTTTTATTATGGGGGGTAGAGGGGTATTTATAGTCACCTTTGGAACTGGTTTTGAGATAATCATTTATCTTTTCTCCTCGGTGTTTTTGGATAGGAAACAGAGTTTAAATTCCTTCATGATAAGAGATTTTCTTTAAATCGTCTCTTAGGGATAATCATAAATTTAAACAACTCTTTATATGATCTTGGTTTATTTATAATGGGCTGCCATCATAACCTAGTAATGCAGATCCGTTTTGGGTTATTGGGCCGTGGAAAAGACCCAGTTCCCATTTTGGACCCGTTTGTAGGAGAAATTACTGTTTTGCCCATTAGAGCTTTGTGATTCGTGCCAGATTTGAACGGTCCTGATTTGGTTCTATTTCTAGCCATATTACAAGCCCTCCACTCCCGAAGACTGAGTTTCACAGCCTTTGAGAAGTAGAATTCCGTTTTTAATGGCTTATACAATTTATCGGAGTTTTCGAGGACATTTAGATCTCGCTTGGGGTCTAATGATGCTCTTCTGAGTTTGTAAAATACTTAGAATCACTTTTAGAATTTTCTAGATTTTTTGTGATTTTCCCCGAGTTTTCTGAACTTTTTTCAACTTTTAATCATTTTTAAATTTTTTATTCAATTTCCAAAATTCAATAATTAATTTTCAAAAAAATTAATTAATTACCCTAACTTTTACTTAATCTTTCGGAATTACAAAATATTTTTTCAGAATAATAATTATTTTTAGAATTTATTAATTAATTTTCTCGATTTTAATTATTTTTCAGAATTTTTAAATAATTAATTCGATATAATAATTAAATAAGGAAACAAAAAAGAAATTACCTTGATATTGTGGCAAAATTTGGATCGTCCATCGAGATCAAGCGCAGATCGGGAGGAGAGCATTTTCTCTTATTTTTCGATCAAATTTTGACCAGTTCGGTGCGCGCTGTCGAACGACGTGGCTGACACGTGGCGGTCAACGCTAGCTGTTGACTTGGTCAACGATTGACCGTTGACTCTTTTTTCTCGAATCTCAACCGCCGATCAAGATTGGGCATCGATCGGGAGGAGAGTAATTTGCTCCATTTTCTGATCGGAAACTGATCTACTTGGATTCGCCATCGAGCTGTCGTGGCGGTCAACGATGTGTCTAACATTTTTTATGATCGGAAACTGATCTACTTGGATTCGCCATCGAGCTGTCGTGGCGGTCAACGATCGGAAACTGATCTACTTGGATTCGCCATCGAGCTTCAGCGTGCTAACACGTGGCGGTCAACGATGACTATTGACTCGGTCAAAGTTTTACCATTTTTTATGATCGCATCTCAGCCGTTTGATGTAGATCGGGCACAGATCGAGAGGAAAGTATTTTGCTCCATTTTCTGATCGGAAACTAGTCTGCTCGGTTCACTCCCCCGAACGTTTTTTATCGTTCGGCTGCTCGACATGTGGCACATTTGACCATTGACCGTTGACCATTGACCAGTCAACGCTCTTCGCACCAATTTCGTTAGGGAACTCGTCTGTTCGGTTCGCTTCGCCGATCGATGAGAACGTTCACCATTCCAACATGTGGCGTTGATCGTTGACCGATCAACGTTGACCATTGACTGGTCAACGGTTTTCGCCCCATTTTCGTTCGGTTCTTCATTTGCTCGGATCTGGCCTCCGCACATTGGAGTTACTTCGGTGAGCTGCATTGTAAATAGCTTTCCCAGTGCTATAGAGATCTGATTGGAGTGTGAGATACCTCGTTTCGAAGCTAACTAAAAGATCTACAATTTCTCTTCAAAAGCTAGCTCATCCTTCTTTAGGGTCAAAGCATGCCCGCAATATCTTTGCCTCCATGAGGTTGAGAAGAACTTTGAATGACTCCTTGGAAGATCCGTTCTTGAAGGCGAGTTTGGAGAGCGTCTCAAGACGAGTTAGGATCCAAACTCGCTGTTGGTGAAAAAGAGGGTCGCTCTAGGAGCGAGCATGATGAAGAGCATCATCGGGTTCTAGGAGAGAGCCATTCGGGAGAGGAGAGAGATGAAGAGCATCGCCGGGATCTAGAAGATAGCCGTTTGGGAGGCGAGTTTAGCTTCGAACTCACGGTGAAAAAAGCGAGCCGCTCGAGAGACAAGCGAGATGAAGAATATCGACAGGCTTTAGGAGAGAGCCGTTTAGGAGGCGAGTTTAGGGATCAGCTCTAGGGTTGAGTTGAGCTCCGTACTCGTTGTGGAAGAAGTTGCTCAGGAGAGCTAGACGAAGAGAATCACCAGGCTCTAGGAGAGAGCCGTGCGGGGGATGAGTTTGAGGAGCGACTTTATGGGGAGTTGAGCTCTGAACTCGTTTGGAAGAAGGCCACTTGGGAGGAGTGATGCCCCGCTTCCCATTTCACGGGAATACAGGCACGTAACTGCGTCCCAACGAATGATTTAAGTATGCCAACGCATATCATCTATAAGCTGTACAATACCAGGTAACTCAACAGTACAATAGTAATCACATAAACATGAATATAATGCAATAACCAGTATCTGATATACAAGGACTTACCAAATAGCTAGAGAATATGCAGTGCAGTAATAGTTCGACAAGTTCTCTCAATAACCCATCGTCTGTACCTGTACAACATAACTCAAAGAAAGACAAATGGAGTACCCGTTAGAGCAAGTTACGGGCTGCAAGTAGTACAAGTAACAAAGCACAGAGATAAATAAACAAGGTACAGAGTAACAACAAGAATCAAGTACAGGATAAAGCATGGAAGGAGTGTGACAGCAAAATAGAGCAATTAACTCTTAAACCAAGAAACAGAATCAAGTAACATGATAAGATAACAGGGTGCATGTAACATGTAACAGGTATCCAGTAGCATGCAAGTAAGTAAACATGTAACAAGTGTCAGGTAGCATGTACAGGTAACAGAAATGTGCAAGTGATCATGTTATTCTAAAGTCTTGTACTTAATCCTATCTAGGTAGCACTTCATGCGTCCCAAATTTTACTACATGGTTGCAACATTCAAACAAGTTGTTTTTAGATTTTGTAGTGAATTATATAGGGCCGTGTACTCAGGTATTATGTAAACAGGTAATTAGGATCATGTATCATGTAATCATATAACAGGTAATCATGTATCAGGTAGGACCTACGGGTCCCCTCCGAGTACCCTCTCCTATAGGGAAGTTTGTAGTCGGGTAAACAGGTGGGAAACACGGGTCCCCTTCTGAGTACACCTTCTCATAGGAAAGTATATAGTCAGGTAATCATGTAAACAGGTAATAAGGATCTTATATCATGTAATCATGTAACATGTGGAAAACACGGTCCCCTTCCAAGTACACATTTCTATATTTTTCACTAGATCTTTTCCTTAACCTTGGCTTGATTACTTGTTATTATTATTAAGGCAGGCATGGATGTGCACAAACAAGGCAAGAAAACATGGCAAGAAACAAGAGACGAGTTCAGGTTGGGTAGAAAATACACAATTGGTGTTTATGATCTTTTATGATTACGGAAATAATATTAACGAATCAAAACGGATATGATGAAGATTATCAACGAGTAAGAACTTGAAAAACAAGTCATAGTGGAGATCTACTTGCGGTATTTATGCTTGTACGAGGAACAATAAAACTCATACAAGTACTTGCCTTGATGGAGACGATTCCGAAGAGAAGAGAATAACGGGAACGGTTCCCGGCACACGGCAACGATCACGAACAAAGAAAATCTTGATGAGGTGATCACGATCGGGCACGAATCTTGATGATCAAACAATGATCGGATGGGTCGGCATAAATCTTGATGATGATCAAGATCAAGAGGATCAAATTTAGATTGGACGGCTGAGATCGAAGATCAAGATCAAGATGTGATGATCAAGATCAAGATGTGATGATCATGATCAACGAGATCGGACAGTTCAGATCAAGGTGATCAAGTTCAGATCTTGATGATGATCACGATCGGAAAGGGATCAGACAGCCAAGATCGCGATGATCAAGGATCTTGATCAAATAGCCAACACCATTGGGCTTCGGCTGTACAGTGGGCGAACAGTGCACAAGTGCACAGGGCGGCGACGGCAGGAGACTGGGGGTGCTGCGGCGAGGAGTGCCAGGGTGTTAACAGCGAGGTGAGGCAGTAACGGTGCAGGCGTGGCGGCGATAGACATTGGAGCTCGGAAGGTGTTCTGTTTCAGGATGAAATAGAGGAAGGAGTGCGGTCATGGTGGAGGCAGGGCAGAGGAGCAATGGTGGGGGTGCTTCGGGATGGTGCGGGGCAGAGGTGGCGATGACTGGCGGAGTGTAGCAAGCAGTCAAGGGCAGGCTCGACTGAAGGTGGATGATGGGGCGATGGGTTCGACGGGATGCAGACGGAATGGGTTGCAGGCGACGAGGCACAGGCGGGAGTCGACTGGCGACTGGGGAGCAGCCGAGAGATGCTGGAGGTGAGGAGTGGAAATGTCGCTCAGGGATATGCGGTGGTCGAAGGAGCTTGTGGCTGTTGTCGAAGTTGCAGCAATGGCAGTCGAGCAAAGGGTACTCGCAGCAATGGCGATGGCAGGGAGCTTCGGGGTGAGCGGGGTGAGGGAGCAATGGTGGAGGTTGTTGTGTTCTTCGGAGGTGGTTGGTGGGGGAGAGGTGACAGGATGCTAGTGGTGGCGATGATGGCAGGCTGACGACGGGGTGGTGAATAGGGGACAAGGAGGAGGTTTAACAGTAGGTCGGGGTTAGGGTTGGGGAGATGAACAGTAATAGGGTTAGGGATTTGTTTGGTTGTGATAGGAGATAGAGAGAGTATATAATAAATATATTATAATGAGGATAGTTAAGATAGTGGGAGAACTTGAAAGAGGAATCAGGAGATACGGGGAGATGTGGGTTGATCTGGTCAAAACAGATTAGGGGAGAATTAGGTAATTGGGTTTGAGTGAACGGGTTTGGGTTAGAATCCAATGGGAGATGAGCTTGGGTTTGGGCTTCAAATTAAATAATTAAAATATTTATATATAAATGGAATTTTTTTTCTGGGCTCAAATCCAATAATAAATAAAAAGATTTTTCGGGCTCTAGTTGCAAATAAAAATTTATCAAATAATATATGGACTTGGCTCAATAAAACAAATAATAATATATAATGAATTAGGAGTCTGACTTACATTAGTTAACATAATCGACGAAGAATAATATAATTTGTTTTGGCCAAAATATAAATAATAAAATGAAATAGAAAATTTTTAGAAACCAGAATAATATTTTGTTAAAATTCGATCAATTGAAAATGCAATTGTTGAAAAAAAGAATTTAAAAGTGAGAAGAAAGTTATAAAAATTTTAAATACAGAAAATATACGGAAAAATACATATACACGGGAACAGGGGTTACAATCCTATCCACCTTACAACAAAATTCCATTCTCGAAATTTGCTTAGGCGGTACATAGGACAAGGCAAAAGCAAACTTGAGGGGTAACAAAACAGAAAATTAAAGGAGAAGGAACAAAGTGGTGGTAATACCCGAATAAGAAGGGAGTGGATAAGAATGATGTTGAACAGTGAATTGATGCATGATGACAAATGGAATGAAAGAAAAGAAGCAAACGATATCAAAAGGATGGCGATGCAGTGAAGGTCGGCCAGGTTGGAGGAGTTAGGGGGGTTAGATTTTTACTCTAATTGATTTGATTTGACCTAACTAATTGATTTGGAAGACCTAGTCATGCAAAAATATATTTTTCTTAAGGGTTTTTTGTAAAATCTTCGTAAAAATCCCAGATAATCAGCCCGGCCTATAATAGCTACAAAAGTAGCTGCCCTCTATTGTTGTGAACAAAAATCTTTCCTCTTTATTCATTTTTGGGAGTTTGGAGCTTTGGATATCTCAATTTTCGCAAGGAGTTCTTTTCTTCTTATTATTATCTTTCTTTTTGGTCTTCTTTGAGGTGGGTAATCTTTCAACTCTTTTGATATGTTTTTTTTTCTTTCTATTTCTTATGAACAATATAGAATCATACTAGGGTTTATATTTTGTGAGATTAGGATTATTGGCATGAATGTGATGTTTTGTTGTTGAGGTGTTTATAGAGATGGATTGTTAGATAAAAATTGTCTATTTACATAATAAAAATCTAATCTTGATGGCATGATACTCTTATTTTGATTCCCTTTGAATGATGAATATTTGATGTACGAAAGGTCATGTTTTATTTGTGAAAATTTTATTGGAACCCATGTATTATTGTGGATGATTTGAGTTGTCATACGATCTAATTATTCATGTTGATCTAAAATAAGTTGCTTTTGAATAGTGAAAATTTTCTATACATGAAAGATCCAAATTTGTTTGTAGAATTGGATCTAATAAACCTATATGTTATTGTAGATGTGTAGATCTATATGCATGATTAAAGAACTTATTCAAGATAAAAATTTTGTGGGTTATTCACCGTTTTGAGATAAATTTATGATGAATTGAAAATTTGAGTTTTTATATGCAAATACATGTCAAAATAATCAAAGCAAGAAGTAGTGGAGGACCTAGGGTTGGGTTTCGGGGTTTAAACCTAGACCTAGGATTGGCTGGGCCTGGGGTTGAACAACAACCGAGGGTTGCACAGTGCCAACCCGAGCACTGTGCAAACTCGGCTGTTGTTGGCTCTCGGGTTGGAGTGTTTGGGCACATATTTCGAGGAGTTTTGTGTGGGGCTTGTGGGCTATGGTGGGCTATGGTGGGGAGACACTAGTATACATATAGAAGTGCATATGTATGTATTTAATCTAATATTTATGTGAGATTTGATGGAGTTTGAGTCGAGTTTCGAAATTGTTAAATTTCAGATTTTTTTCAAAATCTAGTTTAAGTTTATTGATAGTTTAGAGCTTCAAATTTTGTGTGAAAGGATTAGAAATTTTGTGATATGATCTATATTTATGAAGTAAATATGAACTCAAATTTCCATATTTTTATATTCATTTTGAATGGACTGCTCTTAAGGATAAGGTGTAACTTTCAGATTTCTGATAAAAGATAGTGTTGAGGACATCTATTCTGTTTAGATTTTATTTCAGTACCATATTTGTTTCTGGCAATTATAGTCATATGTAATCTTTTTGTATTTTTAGATTTTGAGAATATGTTGAGATTTGTATCAAAATGTATTTTGAGCCTATTTATAGGCCTTGAGATTAATGAGAAAGATATGCCACTCTTGATTAAAATTTATTATGTTGAGTTTTTTGCTCTTTCCCTCTCCTTTGTGTGATACAACTGAGATCTAAATTATTAGGGTTTGTGATAAATTCTAATACAATTTTAGGGTTAGTGATTAACTCTAAAATCTACCCCAAATTAAATCCCCAAATCCCCAAAATCTTCACCTTCAACCAGTCGTCATCTACCCCAGTTCAAAACCCTAACCCTCCTTCCGAACTCATCTTCTACATCGTCGACCTCACTCCGCAACCCCCACCTAACTGTTTGCACCCCGACGCAACCACAGCCATTAGCGCTAGCCGCGTCGCCAAACGTCATGAGGCTTCAGCGACGCCAAGCAGTCGCGTCCCCTTGCACCGCCCCTGGCCCCTCCCGGCCGCTGTCAGTCCCGCCTGAAGCAACTCCAACCATTGCCAGATCCAGCGGCCCATCCCTTCAACAGGGGCTTCTTCTTCGGTTGTCCCAATTATTCTTCGAATCCTCGGTATACTCTTTCCACTTTTGAATATTTGTGTTCTACTGCTCTATTATCTATTATATTATCTGATTTGTCTGTCGTCCACAAAAATAATTGAGATTGAGTGTTCCACATGCTTAATTAGAGTACGAATCAATATTGAATCTTTTACTTGCTAAGAACACTTAGGGATTTAATTATTGATTGTAGAGTGAATTATTAATTGGGATTGTTAACGTGATTCAGTTCTTGAAAAGCCATCCAACCAATTAATTGTTTAAAATTTCCAACTTTGATCCGCACCTACGTGTTGGTAAAATTAATCCATTAAGAATCTTGGAAATTCTCTATTTTAGGGTTAGTTTTACATCATTTTGGTATCAGAGCAAAGGTTCTTAAAACCATAGTTCTTGTATCGTAGGCATCAATTGTTGCATTCTTTAGGATTGTGTAGTCTTTTATTATTATTATTTTTTTCTTTTTTTTAGGTCCTTTCAGATTCACACAAAAAAAGAAAAAAAAACACACACGATCCCTAGTTTCCACTTTTGGTGAATGCGTCTTCGCAGCACCATCACAGATCCTAACGAGCCTTTCTTATCCCTTCCAAATCACCCAATTAGGAACCTTATATTTTTCCGACCTGAAATGGACAATCCTGATATCTTCGCTACCCTAGCTGCCATTCAAGCAACTCTTGCTAATATCAATCAGAGGCTTGAGAAAGTGGATTCAAATCAAACCATTGTCCCTGAGCTTCATGCCAATCGTCAGAATGTTCGTGACGATCGACGTCAAGAACGTGACCCTGACGAACAATATAAAAAGAACGTTAAGGCTGACATTCCCCAGTTTGAAGGCCACATGGAACCCCAAGCTTACCTCGATTGGATCCGTACCATGGACCACTACTTTGTGTGGTTTGACATGAGCGAAGCCCTGAAGGTTAAATTTGCCACTATAAAATTAACGGGTAAAGCTCAACAACACTGGACCAATCTTGAACATGCCCGCAGAGGCCGAGGCCTGGCACCCATAGCCACTTGGGAGGCTATGAAAGAGAAGCTCACTGAGAGATATGTACCGTTATCGTTCCATACCCGATTGCTAGATTCATGGAACCAACTTTATCAAGAAAGTAAATCCACACAAGAATATGTTGATAAGTTCGATGACTTCCTTATTCGGTGCAATGCTTTAGGTAAAGAGAGTGAAGAACAAACTCTCTCTAGGTTCAGAGCTGGACTACGAGCTGACCTTAGGAACAAGCTAATCTATAGAAATGTGGACTCAATAGCGGCAGCCTATGACCTAGTCCTCGATATGGATTTCTTTAAAGCTAGTTTCCATTACAAGTCCCGCGATTCGACGGATCATTCCTCTAGAATGAATCCTCCTGAGCCCTCTAGACCTGAGCACTTCTCTCCTCAGTACCCTAACAAGTCTTACCCACATAAACATACTTCAAATTCTTGTTCACATAGAAATGACAACACGGGTAAGAACACTGAAAGAGACTATTCTAAGATTGATCATCTCACTAAGTGCTATAAATGTAAGGGATATGGCCATGTTGCTGGCAACTGTCACAGCCCAAGTAGGATCAATATTGTAGAGGGTACCACAGTCATCTCTGATGAGCCCGACAATGAGTTTACCTATGAACCTAATATAAGTGATGACTTTGATGAAAAAGAGGATGATCGGTCTCTCAATTGTATTCAGCCTATCCAGTCACCTCCATTGAGTATACCTGAGTCACACATTCCTTCCCAAGTCACTTGGCAACCCATCGATTTTACCCCTGTGTTAGAACATCACAAATTCACAGAGTCTGCACCCACATTTGCATATAATATTCATGACTTGCATAGAGAAATTTCCAAGGAACTTAATGAGAATAATTTTAACTACAAGTTAATAGCAGATACTAGAAGGAAATTTATAACTTTTGATATTGGTGACGAGGTGATGGTTCAGATTCATCCGGAACGGCTTCCTGTTGGACCCGTTAAGAACTTGAACATACGTGCTGCAGGCCCATTTAAGATTCTACACACAATCAATGATAATACCTATGTCGTTGACCTTCCTGAAGGTTTTGGCATAAGTAAGACTTTCAATATTGAGGATCTAGTACTTTATGAAAGCTCAAAATTCAACCCTAGAAATTTTCTTATAGATGAGCCTACCCTGCAGCCTAATGGTGAGATTCGCACATTTACCCCTTTACCTGATACTATTCACCAACCGACAAAAGAATTGAATAATATTTTAGATGATCAGATAATCTCCACAAGAGATGGTGGTATGCACAAGTATTTGGTGAGGTGGAAAAACAAGCCGAAGTCGGATGACACTTGTAGTGATCGTGAGGGGCTCCCGCAACTGGATCCAGATCTTTTGGAGCACCATGACAGGATCACTTATTTTGACTTGACTGGGTCGAACTCTCTCCCACCCAGAATGATGAGGACATCTATTCTGTTTAGATTTTATTTCAGTACCATATTTGTTTCTAGCAATTATAGCCATATGTAATCTTTTTCTATTTTTAGATTTTGAGAATATTTTGAGATTTGTATCAAAATGTATTTTGAGCCTATTTATAGGCCTTTAGATTAATGAGAAAGATATGCCACTCTTGATTAAAATTTATTGTGTAGAGTTTTTTGCTCTTCCCCTCTTCTTTGTGTGATATAACTGAGATCTAAATTATTAGGGTTTGTGATAAATCCTAATACAATTTTAGGGTTAGTGATTAACTCTAAAATCTACTCCAAATTAAATCCCCAAATCCCCAAAATCTTCACCTTCAACCAGTCGTCATCTACCCCAGTTCAAAACCCTAACCCTCCTTCCGAACTCATCTTCTCCATCGTCGTCCTCACTCCGCAACGCCCACCTAAGCGTTTGCACCCCGACGCAACCACAGCCAGCAGCGCTTGCCACGTCGCCGAACGTCGCGAGGCTTCAGCGATGCCAAGCAGTCGCTTCCCCTTGCGCCGCCCCTGGCCCCTCTCCCGGCCGCCGTCAGTCCCGCCTGAAGCAACTCCAACCATTGCCAGATCCAGCGGCCCATCCCTTCAACAGGGGCTTCTTCTTCGGTCATCCCAATTGTTCTTCGAACCCTCGGTATACTCTTTCCACTTTTGAATATTTGTGTTCTACTGCTCTATTATCTATTATATTATCTGATTTGCCTGTCGTCCACAAAAATAATTGAGATTGAGTGTTCCACATGCTTAATTAGAGGATGAATCAATATTGAATCTTTTACTTGCTAATAACACTTGCAGATTTAATTATTGATTGTAGAGTGAATTATTAATTGGGATTGTTAACGTGATTCAGTTCCTGAAAAACCATCCAACCAATTAATTGTTTAAAATTTCCAACTTTGATCCGCACCTACGTGTTGGTAAAATTAATCCATTAAGAATCTTGGAAATTCTCTATTTTAGGGTTAGTTTTACATCAGATAGTTTTCAGAATTTGTTGAATTTAACTCCTTTAATTTAATTTGTTTGAGTGCAGATTTTTATGATGAGTTCCTTGATATGTGTTGTATTTAAATGAATTTTTCCAAAATTTAATATTTATTATAGAGTGTACTGTTTTGAAGAACAAATCATGTAACTTTCAGATTTTTGGTGAAAATCTAGTTTCAAATCGATATATTCAAGTAATGGTTGGGAAAAATAAATCTACATTTTTGTTGATGAAATTCTTAGTTTTTAAGGGTTACATGCTTCAGTTTTGAAGGATAATTATTTCAAAATTTTAAGAGTTATTTTCAGTTTTAAAGAGGCGTAAATTCCAGATTTTGGAAACTATAAAATTTTAGATTTTGGGGATGAGATATCATATATTTAAGAGAATTGTTTCAGTTGAAACTGAACAAATTTAAAGTTGAATTAATTGAACTTTACGAATGGATGGAAAGTGAGATTCAAAAGGGTTGAGTGTAACGAATTTCTGTAAGTTGAATTTGTTTCCATATATGAAAGAATATATTGTATTATTGTACCAAGTTGGGCACGATTTGAGATTAGGGTTATGTTGTGGACCCTAGGCAGTTAGTGTTGTGAGCACTAGGGGTTGAGCATGTTAGGTTTCAATGGCAAATACAGATTGAATACACAGCAGAAAAATTACAACTTTTTTGAAACCTAGGCATGGATCTATGCGAAAACCATAAATCGTGTTTAGGAATTATACCTTATGGATGGATCTGCTGTCTTAAAGATATGTCGATCACAGCACTGCAATGTTACGGTGCCTCTAAGGTATCCATACGAACGGATCAAAACCAAGTGTTCCTCACGTCGCAGTGCTAGCTGCGAGATGGGGCTGTTCCTCATGATCTCTCTCTCACAATTTCTGTGACGGCTAGGGTTTTTTGTGTGTAATTCTTTTTCACAGATATGTATCATATATATAGCTGCAGAAAATTAACTCTAAGAGAGTAATGAGGTTGTTAGGCTCACAATCCGACCTGGGTCAGATTCGTGTGTGGACCTATGAACTTTAGTCAGCCCATTTAATCTAATTAAATGTCCAACCGATGTCAGGTGTCCAAGTCTTACTTGGATTCCTAATTAAATTCATCTTATGAATTTAAATCCCAATTTCGATCCATTCTAAGTGTGTGACCCTGTAGGTTCTCGTTACGTTGACAGTAATACTAAAATCATATTCTATTATTACAAACAGTGAGCGGAATCTAGCAATACATCACTGCTACTCAAGTAACAGGAATATCAGTGATTAGACATAACCTATTTGTGACCAATGTTACCATGTACTGTAGTCCCTTTGTCCAAATATCTTAATTAACCACAAGGCATAGAGTGTGTCACCCTTGTATAGTTCAATCTTTGGTTTCTTGATCTCTGAGTAGACTTACAAAAAAAAATGAGCTCAATATCTCATATTGACTCATTTGAGGATGGCCATGCATTTTGTAGTCTCACTCATTCAAGGGGCCCACAGATATCGCTTCTGTTATGCAAGAGGGACAAAACCTATCTAAGTCACTCACATCCCTCCGCTTGATATGTAGTATATCCAATAGTTGACTTTATAATCACCTTATTATAGGCAACATTTGACAACATTAAAACATTCAACTTCTCTTGTAGGGAATTGTAGTGACTTCAAGTCAAAGGACTACATACACCATGGTCACTGTGAGAACGTTTATGACACGTCACGATCCATGAAGCGTTCTCATGGTGGGTCAGTCAAGTACATTATTACTCTAATATGTACCCATGTGAAGACTTGATATCTCATATCCATGACCCGTGAGATATGGTCATCAGTCTACGCACATATTAGTCTCTATGCATTATTGTTGTCCTAATTTACAATAATACTTGACTAGGGACATTTAAGAATAGTGTTCTGATTACAACAAATAGGATCTCACAATCAAGTCATGCACTTGATATCCTATGGTATTGAACCTACTATTCTAAGGATTTTATTATGCTCATTTAATTACAATAAATAACACAATAAATGAAATGTCTCATATATGAAATAAATGTCATAATGCAATGTAAACTATTAATGTCAATACACAATTGGCCTCTAGGGCGTACACCAACAGAACAGGACCCAGGATTACCTGCAGTGAATAATTTGATTGTGGGAATTAGCCAGGAAGGGCTAATGTTCCTAGTTTTGTTGGTTTAAGTCCAGAGGGTGGAGCTAGCTCTAGGTGTTTCATGTTACTTATATGTATGCATAAGGACAAGTGCTAGATGGTGATATGATGAAACAAGAGCAAACGTGAGTTATGTACTCCAGCATGATCCACGAAGTGAGATAATCCCCAGTATTCCGGAACGATGATGAAATAAGCCACAGAATGATCCACAGAGTGAGATTGGTCTCCGGTATTCTTGGACGAGAGTGACGCTCATAGGATATTTGTGCAATGAGGGCTCCAAAATGACCTGCGGAGTGAGACAATCCCCAATATTCCGGGACGATGGATGAAATAGGCCACAGAATGATCCACATAGTAGGATTGGTCTCCAGTATTCCAAGGGCCAGAGCCAATACATGCAAAATGTCTAAATTTCGTAGTAGTCATGGTAGTAGGTTGCATAACGAGGGCTTGAACCCTATAAAGTGGAGAACGATAAGGGCTTGCACTGGACCTATGTAGAATGAGATGCATAGAATCTGACAAGTATGCATTAGTAATAATCGTGTGCATTGTGTTTTCTTGAACATTGTTTTATGCATTACTCTTTTGTTTTTTTTTTTACACACTTAGTATAGTTTCACTTGTTTATTGAATCTTTCATTGTTATTTCATTTCATGTTATGTGGCAAGTTTGTAATTGTGAGACTTGTGAGACTTTGGAAGGTAACTATTACTATAGTATTGCGTCAGTTCCCTTCAACTGAAGCCCCCACTCTTCAGTTATTTTACAGGATTTGCAAATGAGTTGCCCAAGTAACGTAGAAGCTTGGATTTGAGATGATTAAAGTTTAAGTATTGGGTTGTGTTGTAATATATGTAATTAATTTCTCGTTGTCCAAATGTAATACAGAACTGATGTAATAAAAAGTTTTTAATTTTTCCCCTGTATTTGATACTATGTTTGGATTACATTGAAGTTGATTCTGGAAATTATGCCACTTATTTCTAATTTTATTTATTGAAAATTCGGGGCGCTACAAGAGGTGAGCGGGATGAAGAGCATCACCTGGCTCTAGGAGAGAGCCGTTCAGTAGGCAAGTTTGAGGAGCGACTCTAGGGGGAGTTGAGCTTCGAACCCATTTGGAAGAAGGTCCCTCGAAAGGCGAGCTGGATGAAGAGCATCACCGAGCCCAAGGGAAGAGCCATTCAGGAGGCGAGTTTTACAAGCAACTTTAGGGTGAGTTGAGCTCTGAACTCGTTTGGAAGAAGGTTGCACGAAAGGTGAATGGGATGAAGAGCATCATCGGGCTCAAGGGAAGAGTCATTCGGGAGGCGAGTTTGAGGAGCAACTCTAGGGGGGAGTTGAGCTCCGAACTCGTTTGGAAAAGGGCCGCTCGAAACGCGAGTTGGATAAAGAGCATAACTGGGCTCAAGGGAAGAGCCTTACGGGAGGCAGGTTTGATGACCAACTCTAGAGTGAGTTGAGCTCTGAACTTGTTTGGAAGAACGCCGCTCGAAAGGCAAACGGGATAAAGAGCATCACTGGGCTCAAGGGAAGATCTGTTCATGAGGCAAGTTTTGTTCTGAAGTCAGTAGATGAATTGTTCGCCTTGGGGGTCAAAACTAGCCCGCAATGTCTCCGCCTCCGAGGAGTTGAAAAGTTGAGCTAGGAAGAGGACTTCACCACATAGATCGTACTAAGAGGGGTCTTGTTCCCGAGCGGCTAAGAAGATGAACTTCGTCACTGGGGAGCTTTGCGCTTGTACTGGAAGGTTGATGATGATTTCCCAAGTGTTCTAGTCTCGACTTGCACTCTCTTTGCGTTACCCCCTCCTGGATTGGGTCTTGTGAGTTTAGGAAGCAACTTTATGGGAGAGATGGACGTCAAACTTTCCTTTCGAGCCCGACAAATTTGCAGGAGCAACCCGATGAGGGGGTTGACACCGACTTTGCCGTTTGGACCCGACAGACTTGTAAAGGCGATCGGATGAGGGGGTTGGTGCCGACCTTACTGTTTGGACCTGGCAGGCTTATAGAGGCGATCCGAGAAGGGGTTTGGTGCCAACCTTGCCGTTTGGACCCGATAAGCTATGAAGCACATATACGGGTACGTGGTGCGGATACGACACGACACGGGTAGTATAATACGGGTGCGTTGGTGGGTACGTTAAAAATAATATATTTTATATTATATATAAAAGTTAATAAATACTCATTTTGTTAAAATGCAAATATTTGAACCATTTCATTAGAATTATAAAAATACATTATAATTATGAGCATTTTTGGTGGAAAAAATTGATGATCTAATTATCAAAATATTGGGTATACTTGTTTTGTGTTTGAGCATAACATAAAACATCGAGTTTTTGAAATTACACTAGGGCCCCAAACATTTATTGTTACATAATTGTCTCTAAAAGTTGCAAAAGTGTATTAAAAAATTGGACACTCCTTGGGTACGCACCCGGAAGTACTCAAGGAGTATCGGTACCCAATACGCACCCGATACAAGTACGTTCAGCATTTGGAAGTACCCGTGCTTCCTTGCTGACAAGTTCGTAGAGGCGACCCGAGGAGGGAGTTGGCACTGACCTTGTCATTTTAGCCCGACAAGTTTGTAGAGGCGACCCAAGGAGAGAGTTGGTGCTGACCTTACCGTTTGGACCCGACAGGCCTTTAGGGGTGACCCGAGGAGGGGGTTGGTGCTGACCTTTTTGTTTGGACCCGACAGGTTTGTAGAGGCACCCCGAGGAGGGAGTTGGCGCCGATCTTGCCATTTTAGCCTGATAAGTTTGTAGAGGCAACCCGAGGAGGGAGTTGGCGCCGATCTTGTAGTTTTTGGCCCGACAGGCTTATTGAGGCGAATCAAGGACTGAGTTAGATGTCATGTCTGATGCTTGAAGGTGAATTGGTTGCAGAGGAAGCTCTTTAGACGAGCTGGGCTCCAGCACCGTCGCATGGAGTTAAGGAGTTGCTGGTGTGGCTCGAAAGAGGAGCTGAGCATGAATCTCATTGAGGAGGGTTTTTGAGTCGAGGGAGCAGCTCCAGGGGCGAGCTAGGCCCAATACTCCATATGTTTGAGCCAAATTTTGGAGATAGCCCTAGAAAAGAGATGGTCTTCAAATTTAACCAGTTGTGGGAGTAGTTTGAATAGTTGTTTCGAGCCCCGAAACCGCATGCGTGCAAGCTGTGAGGGAAATTTCGAACCATGATGGTGAACTTCGAACCAGTTGTTTTGGAGTTATCAATGAGTTGTTGGAGCAATTCCGAATGGTGAGCCACTCCGCACTTGCTTGTTTGCAAGCGACTAAAGCGGCTTCGAACCAAATGTTGAACTCCAAACCTGTTTGAAAGTTTCAACGAGTTGTAGGAGCAATTCCGAACGGTGAGCTGCTCCACACTTGCTTGTTTACAAGCGGCGTCGAAACAATTGTTGGACTCCGAACATTTTTTAAAGAGTTTAGCAAGTTGTGGGAGCAGCCCTGGGGGACAAGCTCGACCCCGAACTTACCGTTAATGAGTCGTAGATGTGACTCAAGGAGATAGACATAAGGCCAATGCAATGTTTTTTATAAGAAAAACGCTAAGTTCTATTGAAACAAACTAAATGGCTATCTTGAGGGGGACGAGCTGTTATAACATGCTTTGGCCGTATCGTAAGTGGTGGCCTTATTGAAAACTGAGACCTACTTCTAGCACTGTCACATTTACCCGATACCCGGACCCGACCCGGACCCGGCATTGAACTGGACCGACCCGATATATATGGGTCCGGGTCCGGGTCCTAAAATAAGATCTGATACACTTTCGGGTCCAGGTCCGGGTCTGCTCAAAATAGAACCGACTCGGACCTGTTAAAAAATACCCCCCGAACATATAGAATTTGAATAATAGGGTTATAGGAATATACATATATAAGTAATTGTTGAAGATAGATGTGTAAATATAATATTAATTCATGTACTTGAGTGCAAAAATTGTTAGAATCGTAGGGTATTGGGTGCAAAAATACTTGAAGTGCAAATATTTATTCTTTACTACCGGACCCGACAGGTAATTTTTTTAAACTAGGTGTCACGCCCCGCTTCCCACTATACGGAAATACAGGCACGCAACTGAGGTCCAGCGAATGATATACATCATCCATAAGCTGTGCAATTATAAGCTCAATAAGATATTTATAACACATTTACGCAGACAAATATAATGATCACATGAGCTGAAAATAAAATAACTATCATCCAGATAATACATCAACATCGGGTAAAATGCCCGAGAATACAAGGTGCCATAATTAAAACAGTACGATGAACAGTTCGCTATAACAACTAGATAAAATAGTGACTGAAAGAAAAACAACATGAAGTAGTAACAAAGCAGCAACGATCATCTAGAGAGTCTGCTATCTGGTCCATCAGTACCTGTATAATCATTAACTCAAGGAAAAATAGAAAAGTTCCCGTTAGAGCAAGTTTCGGGCAGCAAGTAGCAACAAGCAGAAAAAGGGATAATATAACAAGATATAACATGGAAGAAACAAGAAGTAGAAGTACAAATACAATATGAAAGTAAGCAAGGAATTGGGACAATATGATCGTGTAAGTAATAACTATAACTAGTGTATTCTAGACTTCAAGATATAAGTAATTGATAACCTAGGCTCAGTTAATCGATAATCATGTAATCAAGGATCGAGAGTCATGTAATCAAGAGTCATGTAACGAGGGTCTTGTAATCAAGAGTCATGTAATCAAGAGTCATGTAATCAAGAGTCATGCTTAGTGGAAATCTCAAGTTTATCTGTGTTATTAACTTATCTAATGCACGCAATCCTGTGTCCCATACCACAAGTTCGGTGCATATCATTCATGTGACGTTTAGACTTAAGTAGTGAATTCTATAGGATTATGTACTCGGGTCTTCCAGTGATAGTATCAAGACATGTAATCATGAATCATGTAATCGAGAATTATGTAATCAAGAATTGTATAATCAAGAATCAAGAATCAAGAATCAAGAATCAAGAATCAAGAATCAAGAATCACTATTTCGGGAAACACGGGCCTCCTTCCGAGTATACTCCCCTATATTGTCCACAATTAAGTCGTACCCTTATAACCCCGGCTTGTTATTATTTTATAATTAATTATGAACATGCAGTTGGTACGACTAGTGAAACGGTGTAATCAAATAGTTTAGTCAAGAAAAATATTAATGGCAGTAATTATGGACATGAGATATATCGGGTACATGTATCGAGAGTAGTTAGAATTATCAAGTGGTATAAAATACATCATATCAACCTATTATATCTATGCAAGTTATTATTACAAGAACAATAATACACTCAGTTCATTAAATATGAAAAATAACGGGTTTATATGCAAAAATGTATAGATGAATTTTTAGATAACTTGACATATCTGCATTCAAATTCACTTTCTCGTTGTTACAGAAAACCAAATCCAATTCCGTCAGAGATTCTAGAAATTAGACTCTCTCCCGGTTCCAACGCATATTCACACGATACATTCTAAGGACAGTAGCGATGCGTACAAATTCATTCTTCGCTGGTTTCGATGTCTCGTGTGCATTCTGGAAATTCGGAGTCACAATACTAAAACTGCGATATCTCACAATCTATACATCGGATTGAGAAACTTCAGGATGTTTCGGATATCTAGACTCGAAGGGCTACAATTTTCATGTAGAAAGTTTTTCGATCCAGTGTCGGTAACATGGTCAAATTCTCAGTACAAGATACCATTCGTAATCCCGTGCAGGTTCAGAATTCACAATATGACAGTACTAAAATCGCGATATCTCACAATCTATACATCCGATTGAGAAACCGTAAGATGTTCTGGATTCGGTACTCGATGGGCTACGATTTACACATAGAAAATCATCAATCCAGTATTGGGAACATGGTCTAATTCTTAGTGCAAGGTCAAGAAATTTAGAGATAGTAAGGTTGAATATTTGATATTCGATAACACGATTCGAAATGTGTTAACGGTTCACTCTTGAGTTGATATATCATGAAACAAGTGACTAGAACGGAGTTTGACAATAAAATATGATGATAACTAGACTACTTGCCACGAGTCAAAGGAAAATGCTTGTACGAGAACAAAAAGAGTGTACAAGGTACTTGCCTTATAATGTGACGATTATGGTGGTAGTGTTAACCACGGAAAGAAGCGACGTCGGCAACGGACGGCGGCACAACGGCGGTAAGAATGGCAGTAAGACGGTAGCTGACGGTAGCAACGGCGAGCGACGACAACAACAAGGTGGCACGGCGTCGGGTTATTTTTCGGGGTTCACGGGATCGTAGAAGCGGAGTCGTTGGCTCGAAGGTGGAATGTGAAGTGGAGCTTGGGCGTTGCTTGCTCTCGGATGTGAAGGAGGCAGAGGAAGAGAAGAAGGCAGGGGAAGAGAAGAAGGGAATATGAAGAATGTATATAAGAGAAGAGAAGAAGAAGTGGGTGCTCTGCATGTGTGTGTGTGTATATATAGAAAGGAAGTGATAGGGGGTGTAGAAAAATCAAAGGGGTTAGGTGTGGAAAAAAATGAACAAGGAGGAGAAGTCAAGAGTTAGGCGTAGAAAAATGTGGTGGTGGAAAATAAGGTGTAGGGTTAGGCAGGATTAGGATTAGGATTAATCACGGTTTAAAATTTGTATTTAAACTCCGATCGAAAAATCACAAAATTATAGAATTAATCAGAAAAATATTCTGGCTTTAGATAAAGAGTCCAAAGAGAAAAATAAAACTGATCTGAAAATTGAAGTACAAAAATTTACGTAGTAAAATACGTACTACTGGAACAGGGAGTTACACTAGGACCCGAACCCGGTTCTTGCAAGTCCGGGTAGTGGAGGACCCGACCCGATAGGACCCGATACTAACTCTACCTACTTCTACAAGAGGGTGTTAGACACCCTCGTGGTACTTCATTTGATACTCTGTATTCTAAGTCCGCCTTCCCAGAAGAGGGGATTCTCCTTGAGTTCATCAACTAGTTCGGGAAGGACTTGACTGTTCCATTGAGGGAGCTATAATGCTTCAAGTGGGATGACCGAGCCCCCCATTGTAGTTGTGTAGCACCTCCGAGCTATCTCTTCATTTTCTTTGACTTCTCCTACTCTTGCTGAGGTCGGGAACTTCATTTTAATGTGGAAGGCTGAGGGCACAGCATGAAGTACCGCTAGGCCTGGTCGGCCCAAGATGGCATTGTAAGCGGCCTTCACATCGACGGCCATGAATTCCATTGCCTCTTTCCGGGTTGGGGTTTTTCTTGCGGTCACATGAAGAGTGACTATTCCGTTCATTGATACTGGAACCTCAGAGAACCCACAGAGCATGTATTCGGCAGGCTTGAGACGATCTCGAGAAATCTTGAGGCCTTAGAAGGCTTCCAGGAAGAGTATATTGACGTAGCTGCCATCGTTGACTAGGATTCGGTGCACAACGTGGTTGGCCATATGGAGACTAATTACGATCACATCACAGTCGGGAGTTCGGACGCCTTCTAGGTCTCTGTCTAAGAATGTCACTGGGACTCCAAAGCTCTTGGCCAGGGAAAAGTTCTATACAGAATTAACTTATCAGATGAAGGCCTTTCGGGAGGATTTTGACTCTCCCCCTATGGGCCCTCCATGGACCGAGTAGAGGACTGGTCTTGGCTCTAAGTCTTGGGACCCAGAGGGCTTTACGGCCCGCTTGTTAGCTCCCCGGGGTGGAGGATGATCGTCCCTATCCTTTTTGAAGAACTTGTCTAGGTGCCCCCGCGGTATGAGCTTTTCGATATCCTCATTGAGAGCCTGACAGTCATCCATGTCGTGGTTATGATCCCTGTGAAGCGGCACTACTTGTCTCTGTTTCTCCTCTTCACTGGGGTATTCATTCTGGGGGAGCGCGGAGTATCCCTTCCTTGTCTACCTCCATGAGAATTGCTGATATACTGACATTGAGCGGGGTGAACTTCTCAAAATGAGGAGGGCGGCACTGACCATTGTCATCTTTCTGGAATTTCTTGGAACCTTCTTCATCTGCACTCTTCTGTTAGTTCTCAGATAGGGGATTCTTCTGATCCTGGGGGCTGAGAGCCTCTTCGGCTCGGATGTACTTCTTACTCCTTGGGAGGAGTTTCGAGAAGTCTCGAGGAGGCTTTTTGGCAAGGGACGCCTTGAGGTCGGCATTATTGATGTTTTGTCTGAATGTTGCAGAGGCTATTGATTGGTCGAGAGGCAATAGACCGTGCTTCGATGGTAAAACGCCGAACATAATCTCTTATGCATTCACCTTCCTTTTGACTGAGGACTTGGAAGGATGCACTTGTTTTCTCGGCTCAGCGGCTGCTAACGAAGTGGGTGAGGAAGAGCTCCTCAAACTGGTCAAATGAGAAGATTGAGGCTAGGGATAAACGAGAGTACCATTCTCTCGATGGTCCCCTCAACATTGCTGGGAAGGTCTTGCAGGGGAATGCGTCCAAGGCTTGATGTATCATCATGAGGGTTTCAAAACTCTTAATATGATCAGCCTAGTCAGGCTCCCTGTTGTAGGATTCAAATTGAGGCGGCTCGAAGGTCTCGGGGACATGGGCTTCCATGATGGTCCTAGCGAAGGGGGTCTGCTCGGGAGGAAGTTCTTGGTCTGTTGACCTTCTTCGAGGTTGATCTTATTGAGGCGAAGGCGGCGATGAACTGGGTCGTCCCTCTGATCGGATCTAATTGACCCTCGGGACTCTTTCATGAGTGGTGGCATGGCGAGAGCTATGTGCTTGTCGGTCATGATTTGGAGCAATGTTAAGGGCTCGTAGGATGTCATCTTTGAAATTTCTGAATTCTACCTTGGTGATCGGTGCCCGTCCATCCTGGTGAACCCTTGGCGCTGATCGGCTCACAGTGATGTGGCTTCTTAGCTATCGACGGGGAGGAGACCTCCTTCACCCCCATGGGGAGGCAGGCCTTCTGGATCATAGCTTTTGGGGAGAACAACTCCTCTGACTTCTCTGGCATTATGGATGAGAGACCTCGTCATGGGCTTGTCTCTCATTCAAGCAGGTTCGGAGGTCGATCCCTTGTTGGCGGTTGACGATGATTTGACGGAGGTCGCTCGACCCCTGAGGACCTTGCAAGGCCATCAATTCGGTGGAAGGATTGTGGACTGAGACTTCTTCATGGAGAGGATGTTCTTCGTGATGGCATCAACGGGAGCCCCTCGGTGCAGCCCCTCTGGTTGGGGGGCGAGCCTGTTGGGGAGGTGGTTATTCAGGTTGAGGCTTTCAGACTTGTTGATCTTGTTAAGGGGGAACATTCTAAAGTGGAAGAGGTGGAGGAAGAGTGGTTGCTCTTCGGCTTGACGCCACCGCCATCCCTTTTTTCCTTTAGAGGCATGGCTGAAAACTGCTTTTACCGGCAGTATGGTCAGATTGCTTTTTATGATTCCCACCGACAGCACCAATCTGCTGCTACTGGTTTTGGTGTGGGAGCACAGAGATGATTTGTGAATTCTTCTAGAACCAATAAAATCTAACTTTTTTACTACTTGCCAATGTTAACCGTTCTCAACGCCGCTGCTGACATGTAAAAAGTTTCAAAACACCGGGATTGATCCCAACGCGAACTCTCCGACGCACAAGTCAGTAATCTGAAGGATTATGAAAGTGCTTTTTTGAAACAAATATTGATTGCTTTTTTTATGGTTAGGGTAGAAGGATATTTATAGTCGTCTTTGGAACCAATTTTGAGATAATCATTTATCTCTACTTTTCGGTGCTTTTGGGTAGGAAACAGAGTTTAAATTCCTTTATGATAAGAGATTTGGTTTACACCGTGTCTTAGGGAGTCATGAATTTAAATAACTCTTTATATGATATGAGTTTATTTATAATGGGTTGTCATCATAACCCAATAATGCAGATCCATTTTGGGTTATTGGGCCTTGGAAAATACCCAGTTCCCATTTTTGGACCTGTCTGTAGGGAAAATTACCGTTTTGCCCTTGAGAGCTTTGAGATTAGTGCCCGATTTGAACTGTCCCGGCTTGGTTCTAATTCTAGCCATATAAATTAACATATTATTTTAAGCAGTTAAAATTCCCGATTACGCCCGATTAATCCCCGATTAATCGTTAATCAAAGGCTAAGCGATTATTTTTTTAGCGATTTACAATATTTCAATAGCTAGCAATTTAACCGGGTATATTCGGCCGAATAGTGGTTAATCGGCCGATTTTAAGTGACCGATTAACCGATTACATCTCGTCCTCTAATTTTCATACTTGTTTACATTATTTGGGCTCAATCTGGCCTAAATTCAAATCCAAATTCACAATCCAAACCCCTTCTGGTCCTCGCGCAAACTCTGCCCTTGTCTTCTTTCTCGCGCAAACCCAAACTCAAACTGATTCTCTTTTTCTTCCTCAAAGCAAACTTAAACCTGAGCCGTTGTTGCTTCCCTTGCGCCGTCGCATATTGACCCGATCCGCATCTACCGCACCTTCTCTTACTGCTCGTGTTGCTGCTCCTCCCCGATTATTTTTGTTTGCTAGAATCGACTAGCAACCCAACTCGACCCACATCCAGAATCCAAACTCAGCTTAAACCAAGTACCTCTTCTTTTTCTCTATAATTATATGTTCCTATTTAATAATCTCATAATAGTTTTATATTAGAGTTTAAGGTTGCTACATAATGAGGATATATCTTATATATATATATATATATATATATATATATATATATATATATATATATATATATAATAACTTTTCCGATTTAATCCTCGATTATTTTCCGATTAACCGATTACTCACTAATCGCTCCTAAACCGATTAGTTTCAAAAACCGATTTTAACTGCCTAGATCTTATTAATGAAACAGGGTGGCCATATTCCACCTTTCCCTTAAAAA
The DNA here is from genome assembly GCA_017893485.1 of Hemerocallis citrina. NCBI lineage: Eukaryota > Viridiplantae > Streptophyta > Magnoliopsida > Asparagales > Asphodelaceae > Hemerocallis > Hemerocallis citrina. The sequence continues at coordinate 416,321,500 of CM030358.1, read as the reverse complement.
AAAAAACTTTCCATTATAAAGTTTATTATATGTTGTCATTTCCATTATGAAGTTTCGATGCCATTGTGTTGAAATTAGCTTCATGTATTTAACATTCTTAATTTTTCAATGTTTAAAGCCGAATTTAGCCTTCGTAAGTATTAAACTTGTATTTATTATTTGAGACTAAATAACCATGCGAGAAACTTCGTATGCATGTTGATGAAATTATTGTTATTTTGAATTTCGTTATTTTATGATTTTGTGAATGTGGTTTATGAATTATATTGCATTCAACATTATTATGAATTCTATACAGGTTTTTTGGTCTTATTAAATAATAGAATTTTTGAGTTGTCAAGACAATAATTAGTTAAGGCAAATAAAACTCAAGATTGAGTTAGCCAATTCATCAAATCAATTATCCTCCAAAATGAAGCCCAAATAATTCCTACCACATCGAATTCACCCAATACTTAACATCTCAATAAATTTTTACTCAAGAATTTTTTTAAATTGATTCGAAGAGCCAAAAATAATTATTTTTTTTAAACAAATGCTTGCATCATAACACTTATGCAATTCACCGAATAACTTAGGGTATATGAGTGCAAATTAGGTAAAACAAAATTAATCAAAATTAATCATATGAGGGTATATGAGACAAAATTGTTCAAAAAAACAAAAACAAAAAACAAATGTATACCTTGTCGAAGCTACGATTTTGGGGAACAGAGTTGTGGCCGAAGTTGGTCGGAGTTGCGCTCATCGTCGTCAGGAGGTGTCTGATAAGTGGGGGGGGGGGGGGGGGGGGGGGGGGGGGACTGAGAGTGAGTGAGTGAATAAGAGGAGTGGACGCCGGGGGTTGGGGGTTTCGTCGGAGCTAGGGTGACGTTGGCAGAGCTAAGGTTTTATCGGGGGATTCGTCTGAATTGGTCATCAGGGGAGTTTCAGTGGGGCTTTGAAGTGGGAGAGTGAGTGAGTGAAGAAGGGGAGTGGACACTGAAAGTTAGGAGTTCGTTGGAGCTACAGTTCGTCGGAGTAGGTTGTCGGGGGTTCGTGAAGTAGGTCGTCGGGGGGTTTCGGTGGGGCTTCGAAGTGGGGGATAGAGAAATGAAAGAGAAATTGAATGAGAAATGGGAAATGAAGTGGGTGATATTTATGAAAATACCCCCACTTATTTCATTTGGGCAGAAGGATTTCGAGTCGTCCTATCAAAGATCATGTTGATCAGATGACTGCGTTGGCGTTTGCACACTTGTTTGAAAACATTGTTTTGCAATGGAAAACCTATAAGTCTATTATGAGATGGTGAGAAGAGATCCTTATTGTGAGCAAGTGATCTCAGCCACTCGATCGCGGTCGCACAGTCCAGATCTGCTCCACCCAAATCTAAGTGAGAGAGGGGCAGGTTGACATTTCTTCATTCCTTTCTTGTCTTCTCTTCATTTTTTTCTTCGCTTCTCATCTTCATCTTCACAAAATCACCCCCAAACTAAACGCTATCCCGGGTGGCCATATTCCTCCTTCCCCTTCAAAAAAAAGAAAAAAAAACCTATCCCCACCTTCCTCATCATCATCTTCTCTCCCCCAACGCCCAAATCCACCCTGATTCTCATCCCCGCTGCTCAACGCCCTTCCTGACTCCCCCAAATCAAACTACCCTCAAATCTACCCAAACCCTGAAAATCCCAACACCCCCAAACCCTTAAATCCGATCTCCAGCTCACCGCCGACCGCCGACCGCCACCCCTCTCCATCTTCTCCATCGCCACCCTAAAAATCCCGACACTCCAAACTCTACTTCAAATCCCGATACATCCAAACCCTACCTCAAATCCCGTTCGAACACAAACAGATGCCAGGCTTATTGTGGGGAGCACGTAAGTGATGATTTTTTTCCTTTTAACTGTAATGCATTTTTAATTACAATGTAAATGACTGCAATCATTGCTATCATGGAAGCTAGAATGTTTGTTTCATAGTTCTGTCTTCGATGAATTAATAACTAATGACTTCCTTGTTCATCCAAATTGTATTTGCTTCAAATATAACTTCATGTTCATCAATTTTCTTTTAATGTTGTTTACAGGCTGCATCTTTAAGGACCTATTGTGCTTATCCTACAGATTTTTAGCTGAAATTTATGTTTTCTTTCTTAATTTGGGAGATAAAAATTCTTGCATTTGAACAATTTAGCAAGAATAATGGATATTTGTTTGTTTATATATTAATTGAAATTTTACCGTATGTACACAAACAATTGCTTCGGTATGATTATCACCTTTCAAATCATTCAATTAGCCTGTTCAAAAAATGAAGGAAATCATTCAATTAGTTTGGTCCTAATTGAGTTCTGATGCAAGGAATACAAATTTCGGCTTTACTAAAGAAAAATTCAAAACAATGTGGGCTATGAACATTATTTCTTTCATGATATGAAAATCTTATATAAACTATGTTGTGCATGTCTTATTGCTTTAGGAAGGAAAATGTCACCTTTCTTTCTGCATTTCTTCTTTTTCTTTTTTCTCATGCTCAAATTCAATTATCTGCCAGTCCCTTAATAATGTTCTACCTATATTCTGCTGCTCCTTCTATTGCTGCTTGTATATCTTATGACACGATTTATTGATATTACAATTGTAAACAAGCTTTATTTTGAATGCTTGCTGAATTTATGTTGATTAGCAGCTACAGAACCCGCAACAGCAATAGAAGGAGCAGCATCATTAGGAGTCTCAGCAATAGAAGGAGCACATGCTTAGAGAAGGGTTATGGTCCTATGGAGCTCATGCATGTTGACATATTCTTCATCATGCTTCATGTTGTGAATGTGAATTAGTTACATTTTGTTAACTAGATACAATATGCAAGCAAGTAGATGAAGAGAGCATTGTTTCCAGGGAGATAATGTTGTATGTTGACCTCTTTTGAGGAGGAGAATTTTGCTCATGCCTGGGATCCTAGTTTTCTTTTGATGGACTTCTTTGAATGTGTAATACATAATTGGCCATTTGGCATGTACCCTTTTGTTGTGCTAAATTTCTTTCTAATGAAATGCAGAGTTCTTTCATCCTAATACTTTCTAACGAAAATGCAGAGTTCTTTCATCCTAGCTAGTTCTGTATTTTAATGTATCTTGTATCCCATGTATTTGATTTACTTGCAGAGTATTGTATTTGTTCCTGGTGGATTCTTTCACCCACTCCTTGTGGCTAACAGTTCAAATCTTGTGTTTGCTTATCGATGTATACAAAACAATTTTGTTGATCAAAAGAACTAAAGGAGCTGAGATGCTTCTCGAGTTCTTTCAATTGTGCATTGATGTCAAACTGAGCATTGTGATTATTGTTGCCAGTAGCTTGTTTGATTGCTTGTCTGATTAGCTTCAACTTTCCAGTAATGGAACACAATTGTTGGCAATGTTCAAGATTGTTCCTTTCATATATGAAATGAGCTCCCTTTCCTGCTTGCTTTTCATGACAGTCAAGTAAAAGTGGACAATGGTCTGAACCCACATGAGTTATGTGAATAACATGATAATTCTGAGCCAAATTAAGCCAAGGAATATTAACAATAACTCTGTCAAGTCATTCATGGAGTGGTTGTTGCACCAAGTCATTGGTGAACCAGATGCAGGGCGAGAAATAAGTCCGTGCTCATTGAGAAAGTGCTCATAAAGTTCCTTAACAGAATGTTCTTTGGAGTATCAATATTGTTATTGCCACCAATTTCTATGTCGATAACAGCATAGAAATATCCCAAGAAGATCATAGGCAGATTGAGATGAAGAGAAGATAATAAATCATAAAGATAGTGCTTGCTCCATTATATTACAACTGGCATTGGTATCGGGTCGGGTCCTTCACTACCCGGACCCGGTCCCCTACGGGTCCAAAAATTGGATCCGGACCCCTAAGGACCGGGTCTGGGTCCGGGTCCTATTAAAATATTCCTACCCGTTCGGGTAAGAGCGGGAGCGTCAGCGGCGAGCGGAGGCGGCGGGTGGATGATTTGAATAGAGGAGAGAAAAAAAAAGCATGAGTTTTGAGTTTGGAAGAGGAGATTTAGAATTGAGGAAGAAGAAGGGGAGGGAGGAGGATAGAATATTTATTTTTATGTTGATTTTTTGATTTTTTTAACGGGTTTGGGTCCGGGTCGGATCTCTTTTGAGCGGACCCGGACCTGGACCCGAAAGTACTACAGGTCCCATTTTAGGATCCGGACCAGGACCCGAATAGGCCGGGTCGGTTCCGGTCCAATGTTGGGTCCGGGTCGGATCCGGATTTCGGGTATTTATACCAATGCTAATTACAACTAGCATAGATGGGCGGATCTGGGCCCAAGCAGCACAAGCAACTTCTTTGGGCTCCCAATTTTATAGGACTCCATATTTTTTAAGTATTTACAATGTTAAAAAGTAAAATGTAATATTTTGTGATATAATTACATTATATTAACAATTGGCTTATTAGCTCAGTTGGTTAGAGTGTTGTGCTAATAATGTGAAGGTTGCAGGTTCAAAACTTGTTTTGGCCAATTAATTTTTCAGTCATTTTTATTTTTAAAACTAATTAATTTTCACATAGCCATACATGTCATTTTACCATTTTATGAATTTAATATTATTTTTCACTTAGTCCATGTATGTCACTCTATGATATTTTTTCAATGTTCTATGGTGTATCATATTTACTTATTTATGATAAATTTCTAACAAAATCTTCAAGTGCATGTGTAGCGCCCCGGATCCCACTACCGAAAATCCGTGACACAAACCAGTATCTTTACCTTCAAATGCATCTCAACACAGTAATAACATGGAAATTAAAAACTTTTTATTGCCATCAAGTCATTACATTAAACAATTACATCTTATTCTTATAACAAGGAATACAAATTACATTAAGGTATTACAAATATTACTTAAACATTTTGTCTGCCCTTCAGAACGGTAGTCAACTGATCTCCCACTGGAACTCCACTGAGTGGTCAAACTGCTTCCCTGAGATGCGCCTTGTAGCTCGAATATTCTATTGCGCTACTCTGATATTCCTGCACATGCTCGAATGGTAGGTAGGTATATTACTACTCCACTTGGATGCCCTGCTTGTCTTGAGTCCTTCTGCACTCGCGACCCGGTATCCAATATCTAATTGAGTGGGCACGTCAGTGCATATAATGATGCAATGCTGATAAGAAAACAACAATCTCCAACTAGCAATCACAACCAACCTTAAATTGAAACAGAAACGTGCATCTTAATTTCCTAGTGTTAGTGTATGCCATGACCTGAAGTCTAATGCACAGTACATAATGTACAGATGCACTTAGTCTAATGTCAGCAAGACATTGGACACACATGCATCCCATACTACAACGCTCCAAATCAAGCCGTCTTCTCCAGTCCAAGGTTTCGAACCCTCGCCATGCAATGAATTCTACTATTGTACTCAACCTGTTCCTGATAGATACAACGTGGCTGGTGAATCTTACAGTTATTACTGCTAAACACAGTGGTGTCCCCGTTTGCCACTACTGCTCCAATCCGGTATGAATCATACCAAATGCAGTGACAATCTTACAGATACACAACCACATATCTTAGCACTGAAGATCCATGGGACAGCAGCCCCATGGTCCGTTCGTGTCCACTCAACATAAGAACATGACGGCTTCAAGGGTCTAATCCCCCTATCCGACATGAACTCTCCCGTTCTTACCACGACACTTCAGGAATTAACAGAGCGAGATACGGGTCCCGTATCAGGTTGACAGGAAGAGACAACCCTGGTTATCACCGCCTAGTGTTGGCCCTTAGAACAAATCGAATTATAGGGAATCACCCTCCCTAACATCAACTCGGTCATTAAGCGAAAAGTAAAGAAACTTAATTAAATACAGTTTACGGGAAATACGTTTGTCACCCAAAATCATGCACGATGTTTTACCCAACAATTAATCTCTGACCGTTCTGTAAAATTAATAACCCGGCGAGTCGATACTCATCGGTTGTCATACCCCTGTTGGTCCTCGACCAAATCCCCGACCCGTGACCCCAGGGAAGCCTTACACCTGGCAATAGAGTTAAACATATATAACATCAATACCAGACTTGTTGACAGATCTAGGGTACTAATACACCGATCAGAAAATAGTTTCAGTAATACCCAGGTCAGAAATGGATTTGACCTGGTTAATTAACTCAATCACTGGCGACCCGTTCTCCATCATTCACCACCACCTCTGACTTGGATTGCATCCAGTATCCCGGTCTGAGATCAATTACCCAGTGGGTAAGAGTTCGTCGGCACACGAGGGATGACCATCCAGTTCTCGAGGCGGAAGAATTCAATTACAATACTTGCCGACTCCTAGGGTCTCAACAACCCTAGACAAGCCCCAAGCTATACTAGCTACGTGCACCACAATACAACAATCTACCATATAGCTATTCTCCTAAACGTACTCATGTGTCCACCATGAGTACAAGCACAAGAATCTTGTCTAAGTTTCAAATGAAGTTCTTAATAGGGACAATTATTCAATATCTTAAAACTCAAATCAACTCATAGTCATAATCCTGTAGCATGTAGAAAATTCCATATCAATTCATCTACTAACCCAAATTTGATGATTCCAAATATATAGCAAGGTATAATCCTCTACTTCACTTCTCAAATTGACAACTATCCCAAATTATGCCAACTAAAGTGAGAAAACCCCTTAGCAATCTACTAATAATAAGCAGTTCAAAGAAATACAGTTGCTGCACCTTGAAAAATTTATAACTTTCAAAATACAATTTGGAATTGCATGATCTTACCCATTCTTGAAAGGAAATACTCTATACTACAAGTCTCTAGTTAACCATTCCTTCAGATTCAACAATCTAGATGCTATAAAACCCCTATATGTCCTCAGCTGTACACTTCTTCAATGCATTTGCTGTATCTTGCTAATGACATAAAAATTTGCTTAGTTATCGGAATTACGCGATCTTGGATTCTATAGAAAGCTGGAAGTGTCTACTACAACTTCATAGTTGTTCACATCCTCAAATTCATCCATTAAAACACTGAAAACCTCTAATTCTCATTAGGTGTACACAAAAAAATAAGATACTCTATAAAAACAAGTATTTTAGTAGGACTGGTTTTGTCCCACACTTAGAAAAATCATATCTGTTGCTATACAAATGGGAATTGCATGATTCAAGATGTTTTGGAAAGCTAAGACTCTCCACTACAAACTTCTAGTTGATCATTCTTCCATATTCTCAACACACAAATCCAGAATTTCATAAATTCACTGACTAGTTAAAATCTAAACTGAACTGAACTGAACATGCTGTGTTCAAAAATTAATATCAATGCAACCATACCTCCCATTATTATGAAACTTAATATTCATGAACTACAAATATACAAGTTCATTATTCCCAAAATTCTCATCAAGATTCAAAATACTCAGAGAGTTATACGCTTTTGAAATTAGTAGAAAATCAGTTCTACTTTCCAGGCAGTGTGCAAACACGCTCTTGCAATACAATTTTTAAAGAGCATTAAGGGATGTCTGATAATTCTTGAAACTTTATAAATATGATCTAGACACAGAGTATGCTATACAAAGATTCTCATTGTCAAATTATATACTCAGAAATAATTAAAATTGTTTGAACTTCAACTTGAAATCTGGACAGAGCCAATTTGTCATCTCAACCAGTTGACAAAATGAATTTTTGTAGAAATATCAAATAAATTCTGAAAAATATGATATTTGAAACTAAGATTGTTAACACACTTAAGAATCTCTACAAAAAGTTTGAGCTCAAGATACTTCACCAATTCCAAGCTACGAATTTTCAAACAACATTCTAAAAACAGGACATAGCCAGTTTTGCCCTTGCTCACTGTTCCGAAAATGCACACTTTGTTGGACTATCAAATGCACTCTAAAAATTATGAAATAAATTGAGTAGACTCTATACTCATATTAGAACTTACCATAGAAATATTACGACCAAATTCGAAGTCAATTGTGAGTTAGAAATTCTCTAACTTCAACACCATGCCACAATATATTCACATCTAAACAATGCATCAATTCTACTACCTACAACCATTTGTTTGTAATTTTCCAAGCATACAAACATGCTATTAAGCTATTATTAACATTCCTCACAACATCATAATAAAAAATAATAACATTAGAGTTGAGAGAACACTCACCATTGAAGAACCTCCAAGCTCTTGTTTTGCTATCTCTTCTCCTCCTCTCAACTTTTTCTTCACCTCAAAAGCTCCAAGAACCCACAAGCAAAATAAAAACCCTCTTTCTTTCTTTCTTTCTTTTCTCATCCCATGAGGAAAGTAGTAGAAGAAGATGGAGAGTAGAAGAAGTAGAAGAAGATGGAGGTGAAAGTTTTGGGTGAAAAATGAGATGGAGATGGGGGAAGGAGGGTTTCGGCCATGGGGGATTTGGGTTTCGGTGGCATCAGGATGGGGGAGGGGGATAGGTCAGTGGAATGGGGGAAAGGGAAGGAGAGAAGGTGAGGGTGATGGGTTTTAATAAATATTTAGAATCAATCATTGCCGTAGGCTTCTATTTGATCATCATGATCAACAAGAGAGAACTCTATATTAATTCATATGCACACAATAATCTCTAAGATACATACACTTTCATCTGTATACAAATATATATAAGTATACAAAATATATACATACATACACTTCTAGCATATATATATTACAATTCACTTCAACACAATTTAATTAAATATGTATACATACAAATATATATATATATATATATATATATATATATATATATATATATATATATATATATATATAGGGCCCTTCAGTTGAGCACTACTTTCGTGAGCACTCGCCCTTCCGGCCATTGCATGGATGATCCAAACCGTTCACATTGATCTACACGTTTAAATTAGGCAAAATATGTAAAATCAAGTCATTTGAAATTCATTTGCTCATCCATCATGTCAATATGAAAAAAACGATATTCAGCCATACAATTTTTGTAACACTTTAATGAATGAGCAAATAAATCTCAAATGACTTGATTTTACATATTTAGACTAATGTAGACATTTAGATCAATGTGAATGGTTTGGATCATCTATACGATGATTGGAAGGGCGAGTGCTCATGGAGTGCTCACGGAAATGAGTGCTCAATGGAAGATTTTCCTATATATATATATATATATATATATATTACAACGAACAAGAATTCATCGGCGTTCCTTACAATTTTTTAATATTTTTTTTAAATTTTTTTTAAAATTTTTTTGGACGGAAGATCATTTAGTGTTCGAGGGCCAAATGAGTTTATTAATACTATAATTAGGATTTAATTAAGTTTATTTAAGATTTAATTAATATTTAATTAAGAATTTGAAAATTATGATTTAATTATTTTAATTATTTAAATAGGTCTCGGACGAGATTTGATCTTTCGTCCGTGACTTTTCTTTTCTCGGACGAGATTTAATCTCTCGTACGTGAATTTTTTTAAATAAAAAAATTTAAACGCGGCGAAACATTGTCTATCGTCCGTCACTTTTTATGTATAAAAAAATTATATTTGGGATTCAAACGACTACAGTCAATTCATAATTCCTATTTCTAAATGTCAAATACTCAAATTCTGGGTTCGAACGATTAAAGATGCTCTTAAAGTTATCCAGCACCAGTCCACTGATTTTCTCAAATTATTATCACAAACTCAAAAATAATTCCCGCTATTCCAAATAGCCCATGACACAGAAGAAAAAAAAGTTGCCCATATATGTTCAACAACATTTTTCTTGGGAGAAATAGCACTGGCCACTCAAGGAAATCATCATAGGAGTACAAGAAATCCGGTAACTACTTGGTCGAGCTCCATGTCTAGGTATTCTTTCAACCATTCTCGACTCTTTCTTTTCTTGGTTTCCCACCTCAACCGTTTTCTGTTTGACATCAACGAACAGTTGCACGTGTTAGAAATTTGAGGATCTTGTTGAGTCTTTGACACAATCAGCACAAACCACCAAGTAAAACTAGATCGCTCCAATCACACAAAACACGCAAGAATTATCCCGGTTGAGGCTTTCGCCTTAATCCGGGGGAGGAAGAACTGGAATATTATTCAACTAGAGAAGATACAAGAATATTACAATTCTCACCACGACCCTCTCTCAAGCCTAACTGGAACTTGATGTTGCTTACAATGGAGAAACTCTCTCATCCCTCTCTATGAAGTTCTCTTTTCTTCTATTTGACACTCAATAGAATCATATGGATCTATGAGCTGTTACATTTGTTTATATAGATCTAGAGACAAATCCTTAGTTTGATATCTTGTTACAATAGCTATTGGATAGTACATAAGAGATAACCCTACGATAGGAGCCACACGATCTAACTTAAAGAGTAAGTTGGGCCTTTCTCGAATCTGCCAGACTCAAGCCCGTAACCCATCTGCGCCGCGAACAGTCGACCGCACCAACAAGTCGGTCTATTGTCCCCCTCTCAGGAAGACTGCGTACAAGGATCGGTCGACCGCACATAGGTTGCGGTCAACCGCAACTCCCAGTGTTGCTGCTGACTGTTTCTTCTCGCCTTCACTCCGTCTCCAATCGTCTTTATCCTTCCATCGTCTTATTGTCTTCTTATTCAACATCGTATGTAAGACATAAATCCAACAGCACCCACACCTAACCCAACAGCACCCACACCTAACCCAACAGTAACTTTATTCGAAAAGATATAGTCAAGACTACCAACATTGCAAATTAGTGCAAAGACACAGTCAAGAAAAGATAATGACACTAAAAGTAAACTACTTAATTAATACCAACTTCCATGCAAGTGCTACTATTAAGAACTATATATAAATCATCAAACAAAACTTAAGAACTATATATATCCATTAAAAATTTAATAGGATTGCTCTCAGATATATAATTAGGCTGTAACATTCAAAATTAAAAATGAACAATCAAGTGTATGGTACAATCAAGAACTAGATTCCCGCAAGATTAGCATACCAGGATTTTAATACAACGAATTTTTTAAAGAATTTCCAGATTAAAAAAATGAGCATGGACTAAATACACAGCAGACATTAAAATTATATGAATCGGCCCTAAAAAAATACCGGGATTTTAAGAATTATCTGTTAGAATTTCTGCTAAGTTTTGCGACATGATCGCTACAAACCACCAAGTAAATAGTAGATAAACCAAATACCCTAAGCACACAATTTTTGTCTCATTTCGGCTATGCCCAATCTGGGAGAGAAATAACTAATATATTATTCAACTAGAGAAAATACAAGAGTTACAACACTCCCACTAAGAATCTATTTATTTCTCCAGCCTCACCAGAAAATACTTGATGATTGCAATGAAGAAAACTTTCTGATGAAGAATTAGTACTTTTGGCACACCTCTCTTTGGATGCCAATTACAATGTATATATAGAGATCTAGAGAAACCCCAGGTTTAATCTGGATACAATAATCATCCGATATATCCTAAAGAGATGATAAGAGCCGTAGATCTAACTTGAAGAAGAAGTTGGATTCCAAATAGATCACCCAGACCCGAGGCTCAAACTAATCTACTCAAAAGAGCAGTCAACTTCTATGGACTCCACAAAGTCAGAGAGCACCCGAGAGATATGCAGTCGACTGCTAAAGTTCCCTGCTTGTTGTTGCTTCTGACTTCTTCCAATATTCACTGCAAATACTCTTCTCGCTTCACCTGTCTTCTCTTCTCATCGAATCTAGTGTGCAGGACATAAATCGAACAATCACCACCATAGATTGCATACTTATGCTTCCACATCTCTGTAATTAATCGCCTCTAGACTCTTTCATTCTCTTGCAAACAAGTCGGACAGTGGCTTTTTCTGCTAGTTAAATCTACCTCCACCTACTATTTCTCCAATCATATGCCCCTTCAAAGGCATACCCTAATAGGTTTCAACACAAAGACGCCACCCTCCGCATGAACTCCTCCTAACCCGAGGCACTCTCCACCTCCCGACGATATTCAAACGTCGTAATCACACTTTTGGTGATTCTAGTGGTGGCATGATACTGCTTTAGGAACACAGAGCTTAGAAACACTTGGCCAAGATTTTCCGTTTCCACAAAACTGGTAGATGTGTGCTGACTCTGCCCAGTATCCTATCTTTCCCCTCATCACCTTACGATGATATTCCTAAACGATACAACTCCACCTCGAATTGTGTACTTGCAGGCCTATGCTTCCAAGTTTCCAAGGGCATCATATTTCGTTTTATCAAATGAATATGCATGGCATTTTCTACTGTGCCCCATTTTTCGTCTAACATCTCCAACTCAACTATTATCTTACTCACTACGACACAAATCTAACCAATCTACGTTCTCACACACCGACATGTTGTAGACTTTTAAGTAGAAAATATATCTCTCGGAGCAAATATGAGAAGAACTACCCGAATCAAGAAACCTTTCAAAATCCAAAGCTAAAGAACTTGAAACAAGATGACAGTCAAAGTTATCACCTGAATTAGTGACACTGACTTAGTTGGTATCATTCTGATACAACTACTTGCGACAATCTTTCTTGTAATGCCTAGTCCCTTTGCAATGGTCGCAACGGACCCCACCCTTATGCACCCTTTCCCTTCTAATTGTTTATCACCACCAAACAACTCATAGATGTAAACGCTAAAATCTGGCTCCTTTTCCTAAGTTTATCCTCCTCCAAGCCCTCAATCACACCTGCTACCGAAAACTTCTCCTTGGCTGACTTTTAGTGTAACAAGATAGTTATCAAATATTTGTACGAATCTGGCAGTGAATATATCAAGTTGAAAGCCTCTTCGCTTAAATTAGTTGCATTTATCTCTCTCAAATTTAGATAACTCTGTATTGAATTCCACTACATTATCTTGAAGAGCGGTAGCTTCCTTCAATGAGAAATAAAACAGTTTTCTCTTCTAGTACATCTGATCATGTGACAACGATTTTGAGTAGTCAGTTCCGATTCTTGCTCATAGACTCGCCACGTTTCTCCTACACCTGACGTCGTTCATCAATGACTGCCGAATTAAACTTAAGGCTTTTGAACAAATCTCCTCCCACTTCTCCTGTTTCATGCTGAATGGTTTCCCTTTATCTCCTTCTAGGATTAGTTCCAAGACCTGTTGAACCAATGCGTTGTATATGTCCACCTTCTAGAGATTAAAGTTGATCATACCGTCGAACTGTTTGATCTTCATCTTCACCAAGGAACTCCAGCAACCTATGCTCTAATACCACTTGTTAGGATTTCTCCTGAGTTTTGCCACACGATAACTACAAAACCACCAAGTAAATAGCAGACCAGACCAAACACACGAAGCGCACATTTTTTTGTCCCGATTCAGCTATACCTAATCCCGAGGAGAAATAACAGAGATATTATTCAACTAGAGAAGTACAACCACTATCACACAAAAAAATATCTCTCTCTATTCTCACTCGAAGATACTTGCTATTTATAATGAAGAAAACTCTTAGATGAAAAACTAGTACTTTGACACACCTTTCTTTGGAGGCCAATTACAATGTATATATAGAGATCTAGAGAAACCCTAGGTAATCTTGATACAATAACCATTCAATATATTATGAAGAAATAATCATACGATAAAAGTCGTGCGATCTAAATTAGAGAAATAGTTGGACTCAAAATATATCACCCAGACTCCAGACCTAAACTATAGTGCTGACTGCTATGGACTCCACCAAGTCAGACAACACCCGAGAGATACATAGTCGACTGCTAAAAAAATTGACTATTCCATGCTTGCTGCTGCTTCTGACTTCTTCCAGTATTCTCTTCGAATTCTCTTCTCACTTCACCCGTCTTTTCTTCTCATCGAATATAGTATGCAAGACATAAACCCAACATTATACAACCATAATGAAGAAAAAAATTCAGAATAAACGTGCATTGGACATGTCAGTTACAATTATTAAATAAGTGAGAGAAATTGAAAACTAAAAAAATTCCGAACAGCGACCCACACCAACTCCATAAACCCCCATTTAATTTGCAGGCAACTAGTATAATAACAACACCAACAAGAAAACGAAAGAGTCATCGTTGCGATCAATTCAAACACCTTATGCCTCCTCTTTCATTATCCATTAGCTAGCTATTGCTCATTCTATTGTATTTTAAGTAAACTAGAGTTGTTGCTCATTGCTGTTAACGATCACCAATATCATCATCAATTTTTTTTTTCTTTTGGCCGGCAGTATCAAAACAAAAGGCCGAAAAGCCTGCCTCTGGATTGCTGGCTAAATTTGGTAGGATGTCCTTATGATCAGTTACATGATATGAGTTTTTAGAAAAGCAATCAGAAGGAGACCCAGATATTCTTCTATTGATTAACTTCTAAGAAAAGCAATAGGCTTTTGAATTATGTGGTTATTTTCTCTCAGTTTCAAGAATTTTGAGGTTTTATTATTAGAAAGGTGAAGTATTGGAGAGCAAGGATGGGTGTGATACCAAGGCTTGTTCTACTGTTTGTGTTCTTCTCAGGCCTTTCAGTTGGATTTGGCACCACAGATCCTCAAGATGGTAAATAGTCTCCCGCTTCATTTTTTGAACTAACCTGACTTTTTTTTTTCTCTCTTTAATTTCCATCATCGATCACTGCATATGCAAGCCAATTCATTTGAACATCAATAGTTCTACAGGAATAACACAAAAAATTTGAAGAAATTGAACGATAAAGTCAGAGGATTGGCTTACTCTTACTTTAGTATATAAAATTTCAATGTCTCTGATTGGATGAAACTAACATAGAGGTCCAGTAAGTCCCAAAGATTCAGTTTGGATGGATGAATCTAATGGTACAATTGATTTCAGCTGCTGCTCTCCAGTCTCTGGTAAGTGAATGGCAGAACACACCACCAAACTGGGGGCAGTCGAACGACCCATGTGGCTTACCTTGGGATGGAATCGTCTGCGATAAAAATTCCCGAGTGATCATGTTGTGAGTCTCTCACTATCTTTACTCATCCTGCTTTGTGCCTTTTTGTTCTCTACTAAGATGTCATCTCCGATTTTCAGGAGACTGCCCGGTTTGAGCATTGCAGGAATGTTAAGCGGCGACATCGGGCAGCTCACGAAGCTGCAATCTTTGTAAGTTGAACAATGATCCCCTAGTTGCAATCCTGAATAGAGGATAAAGTGAAAATTTTTCCCTATTGACCCACTTTTTGAAGATAATGACCAAACTGATCCACTTTCAACAATATTCACCCAACTGGTTCAGTTTTGGACACGTCGGCATAAAACGCTATTGACAATAACGACATCTGTTATTTTGATGCCGTTGTTTTCAATAGCGGCACTTGTATAAAAAAATTTTCTTTGCCGCTAATGGGAGCAACGACATCAGTATATCTCGCATTCACTTAGAAGTTCTACGAGTTGAGAAAAAAATTGTAAGTGAAAATTGTTTATAACTGATGCCGCTATTCCCAACAACGGCATAATTAGCATGATGCCGCTATTGTCAATAACGACATCAGTACAATCCATAGTGTACTCCAAGTTACGTGCAAATGCATCAACTTCAAATTTGTTTTCGACCTTGATATAGCCAGTATCTCTCAAAATTTAAAACATGGAAGTTGTAGATCATTTTTTTTGGCGTTCCACAACATTTTGAATCATCTCAATCAGAGTTCGGATGATTAAGTTATGCTCATATTACGTAGCAATGTTGAAACTGTCCAGATAAAATTGTAAGTGAAAATCACTTATAACTGATACCGTTGTTCCCGATAATGACATAATTAACTTGATGCTACTATTAGCAATAACGGCATCAGTATAATCCACAGTGTACTCCAAATTTCTGGACAGTTTTGACATCGCTACGTAATCTGGGCATAACCGTATCATCCGAGCTCCAATTGAGATGATTCAAAATGCTATAGAACACCGAGATAAAGCTCTACAACTTTCATGTTTTGAATTTCAAGAGATACTGGCTGCATTAAGGTTGAAAACGGGTTTGAAGTTGATGCACCTGCACAAAATTTGGAGCACACTGTGAATTGTACTGATAGCGGCATCAGACTAATCATGCCGTTATTGGGAATAACGACATCAGTTATAAGCAATTTTCTTATATTTTTTTCTCAAGTTATAGAACTCCTAAGTGAATGCGAGATATATTGATGTCATTACTCCCAATAGCGGCAATGATTTTTTTTATTTATTACAGATGCCTCTATTTGAAACAATAGCATCAAAATAACAGATGTTATTGCTAATAACGTTTGATACTGATGCTTCCCAAACTGGGCCAGTTGGGTAAATATTTTTGAAAGTGAGTCCGTTTGGTTAATATTTTAAAAAAGTGGGTCAGTACAAAGTTAGGAAGAAATACAAATTTTTTTTTGAAGAAAGGAAGAAATACAAATTGAACTCATTGACTGGCATCCATAGCTTAACAAGTTATATGGTAAAGCTCTTTAATATATACAACTATAATAATGAGCTTGGCAAAATAAGGGTTTACTATGTGAAGGCACAATATTGTGTCGATGAAGGAAAAAAAGTTGCCACCTTTGATTGGTCTTCTCGAATTGTAATTTCCAACCATATATACCTAGGAGGAAAATAGTTTGATACAATAATTAAGAAATCCTCCAATAAAACTATATGATGATGAAATACTTTCAAACATGATTCCATCGCAGGTTTTAAATTAAGAGTCTAACCTGGGTGTAGTTCAGTGTGATAATCTCAGTTTTAGATGGGCAATCTACCCTATTTGAAGTGCTACTATAAACAGGTTACAAAAGATTCCAAGTGATGAAATACAATGTTGTCCACAATTCAGAAAGGGATTTTGCTACCGTAATCCTTCCTTCTAAGTAGTGAAATGATCTGATCTCAATGTTTTTCCATTTTAATTTCCACGTAATTTGTTGTGTATGCATTTGTTACTTTTGGCGATATATAATAATGTTTTCCCTTCAAAAGCCACACGATAGAGGTATTGAAGCTTTCGGATCTGTTCATAATAGTAACACTGAATTCAATTACTTGCAGGGATTTGTCCTCCAACCCTGATCTTGGTGGTCCGCTCACCCCAAACATCGGGAACCTGTTGCAACTAACCACTCTGTAAGTCCAACATTCCGTCTGGTCACCGGAAAATAATGGCTCCTCCTGCATAACTTGTTTGCTAATTTAACCAAGCTGGCCTATCTATTTCACAGGATTTTGACAGGTTGTGGCTTCTCCGGAAACATTCCACAAGAATTAGGCAACTTACCTTTGCTATCATTTGTGTAAGAAACCTTCATTTGAACTTTTTGTGCAGGTATCATCTTTTCATCCGATCCGATCCGATCCGAGTAATATAAATTTCACTTATTCGTAATTTCAGCGATCTGAATTCAAACAAGTTTAGTGGCCCCCTTCCTGCTTCCATGGGTAAACTCTCTAAACTGTACTGGTTGGACTTGGGAAACAATCAGTTCAGTGGGCCTCTCCCCATCTCTAATAACAAGTCCCCAGGATTGGACCTCCTTCTCAATGCCAAGCATTTGTAAGTAGTTCTAATCTATAGTTTCCGTATTAAATTATGACAATTTAACTGTACAAACTGTCTCTTTCTCATGTATGATTTCGCTCTCCATATGGTGACACCTAGCCATTTCAACAAGAACCAGTTTTCGGGTACAATTCCAGAGGCTCTATTCAGTCCTCAGATGCAGTTGATACACATGTAGGTTCTCAATACACATTTTCTTCTTCTTCTTCTTCTTCTTTTTTTTTTTTCTTTTTTTTCAAATCACTCATATGACACTCTCTCTCCAACTACTTTGATCTCTCCTTGTAGACTTTTTGATTCAAATAACTTTACTGGCGAGATTCCAGCCTCAATCGGACTTGTTCAATCGCTAGAGATTCTGTAAGTGTTTTATAACAAGAAACTAAAAGATTCTACCCGGCCCCCTTATTTTTTACATAATATCAAGGAAGAAAAATGTATTTCTAATCTCTACCCCGTTTTGGTAGGCGACTTGACAGGAATTCTCTGACTGGCCCAGTTCCTACCAACATTACAAATCTCACTAGTCTTAATGAACTGTAAGTAATTCTAGATCTCTGACTGTTCGACAATTCAATGGTACCAACTACTCATTCATGATCCAATACGGCTAACAAATCCTTCCTATTGTTTTCCAGGAACTTGGCAAACAACAAGCTATCCGGACCATTTCCAGAACTAAAAGGAATGAACAGCCTCACCAATGTGTAAGAACCATTCGAATATAAAATATAAATCAGTGATAACAAGAATACATGTTTGTTAAAATTCCTCTCAGTACCTGATAGTAAACGAATTACACTATGATCTCCTCAGTGATTTGAGCAACAATACATTTGATGCCTCACAAGCTCCAGATTGGTTCTCAACGCTAAAATCTCTAGCTGTTCTGTGAGTATTAGAAGTGTATCGTCTTGAGTAAAATTTGTGATTATATTTGCTATCCATCTTACATGACACATTATTGGTTGGAATACAGAGTGGTAGAATCTGGAGGTCTTATCGGAGATATTCCTCAAAAGCTGTTCAGTTTTCCAGGGCTAGAGCAAGTGTAAGTTTCTTCAAACATCCCAAAAGGCTAACCAGATACAACAAAAACTAAACCGTCTAAATCAAACTCTGAATCTTCATGTCCAGGGTTCTAAAACATAATGCATTCAGTGGCACCCTCAGCATGGGCAATACCATCAGCAAACAGCTACAGACGGTCGACTTCCAGAACAACTCTATCTCTTCCGTCACGCTAAGTGCCTTTTACAATAACACTCTGCTGTAAGTATTTAATTTCTTTTTAAAAGTAAGCTAGTTATTCCAAAGCTACATACATACTTTTTTGTCTACTTAAGCTACCTACTCAGGTTGAGAGTTTTATATTTATATTTATATCTAACAATCCAAGGGTTGCTAATTGCAGACTCATTGGCAATCCTGTGTGTAGTGCCAATTCTCAGCTTGCAAACTCTCCCTACTGCCTCCCTCAAAAACCTCCACAGCCTCCTTACTCCACTAGTCTATCAAAATGTGGTTCCACAGCATGCAACCCTGACCAGAGTATCCGTCCTCTGACTTGTGATTGTGCCTACCCTTACCAAGGGGTGTTAATTTTCAGAGCGCCTGCCTTTCATGACGTGACAAACGCTACTCGATTTCAGCAACTTGAGATGAGTCTATGGACAACACTTGACCTTTCCCCTGGGCTGGTCTACATTGCAGACCCCACCTTTAACGGTGATGTTTATCTTCAAGTGGATGTCAAAATCTTTCCATCCTCCGGAACGTCTTTTAATCGGCAAGATATTATAAGAATTGGGAGTCTACTTAGTAACCAAACCTTTCAACCTCCACCAGGTTTTGGACCATACCAGTTCATCGCATACCAATACTTCACAGGTACTATCCATTCTGTTAATTACTCTCTAAAAATTATAGGTTATCTGTTATGAGATGTTAGAAAATGGCTATTTTATACACCATTTACGAACCAGTTTTTGAGCAACTTTTTGAGTAAGATCCTCAATGAATTATCGAGAGATCTTGATTGATTTGTGTTCTCCTTCGTGAGTAGATCAAAATCATATATTAATTTGCTAAAAACGGTTAAGGAGTGAATGAGAATTTGTTTCTCAAAGTGAGACGTTTTCATTCTTGAAATTGGGTTGAGGGGACATTGTAAGATAACTAGAAGAGAGGCTCTCTCTCACGTGCGCAGGGGTACAAATCTTGGACCGGATTACATACAACTTGTGTGCGCCCGCACGTCCTGCGGACACGAATGCCGGACCGACATAACCTCACCCCATGCAAAGTCGCCTTTTTCCTGCAGTTTTGATTTTTTCCTTTGTAAACGGCTGTTATAAATGCAGAAACGGTTTTGTCTGCCGTTTCAGTGCAGTATTAAACATTTTGTCTACCATTACATTGTACACATTCAATTGACTGTCTGCAGTTACACTGTGGCATTTAGGGCATTGACTGCTGTCTGTCGTTACAATGTATGCATTCAATACATTGTCTGCCGTTACACTGTAGGCATTCATAGCCTTGTCTGCCGTTACAGTTTTTGACCCTGGCCCTATAAATAGAGGCCTCCCCTCTCACTTCCTTCCCTGCACCAGAATCTTCTTCTTTCTTCCTCTATTTAGTTTCGTTTGGTTCCGTTCCTCTGTCTTGCTGTTTGGTAAGTCGGTGATAGGGTTCTGATGCTGTCGGTCGGTTCGAGAGTGTTACGTGGTGCCTACGTGAACGCTCTAGTCGTTGTATCTTGGAAGACAGACGCCTTCGCACAATCCAGCAACCGGAAGAGGCAAAATATGTTTTAAGAAAATTGTGTGATACACAAGCCTCGACTACTCTACCTTGTTGCATATCAATTGGTTTGTTTGTAAGTTGTTATTTATTTATTTTTATTTTCTTGTTGGATTTTCTTCTCTTCTATTCTCTTTTCTGTTTTTCTGTGCCTCTCAATCAATTGAGTTTATTGTAAAAGAAAGTTTATAAACACTTTTGTAACAAACTTAAAATAGAGTTTTTGATTTTCTTGATTTCTGATTTTAAGGGACTTCTTTTCTTTTTCTTTAATCTGGAAAATTTACACTCGTGTAGTGTAATTTTCAGAATCGAAATGACTACTGCATCGAATAATGTTGCTGTGTCTACAAGTGCCTGTTGCTGATACGACGCAAGTACTGACTGCGGTTGCGGCACGAGTGCTAATGCCAACCGTTGTACCTGTCTCAGTCTCCTATGGGGAGAAATCTGAGAAGTTCAACGGGCAGAATTTCAAAAGGTGGCAACAGAAGATGATGTTCTATTTGACCACATTGAACCTTGCAAGATTCTTGAACGAAGAAGCTCCAAATCTTAAGAAAGATGAGCAAGATAACCAAGTCATTGCCGCTGTGGATGCTTGGAAAAATGCTGATTACTTAGGTAGGCATTACATAATGAATGGATTAGCCGATTCTTTATATAATGTATACATTGACAAAAGAACTGCTAAAGAACTTTGGGAATCACTAGACCATAAGTATAAAACAGATGATGCCGGCGTCAAGAAATTTATTGTGGGCCGCTTTCTAGACTATAAAATGGTAGATTCTAAAACAGTAATCAGTCAAGTTCAAGAAATACAACTGATCTTGCATGAGATTCATGCCGAAGGTATGAACTTAAGTGAAAGTTTCCAAGTAACATGTATAATTGAAAAATTATCACCAGGTTGGAAAGACTTTAAGAATTACCTAAAGCATAAGCAAAAAGAAATGGACATTGAAGATCTCATTGTCGAGTTTCGTATTGAAGAAGACAATAGAGGATTTGAAAAGGTCAGAGTCGTCAGTCATGCGGCCAAGACAAATGTAGTGGAACATAAACAACGTTCCAACAAGCACAACAACAAGGGTCCCAAGTTGGGGCCTAAGGGAGGAATCTCCAAGAAGCCGAAGTTTCAAGACAAGTGCTTCAATTGTGACAAAATGAGTCACAAATCTACTGAATACAGACTACCCAAGAAGAACATGAACAGAGAAGCAACCTTGATTCAAGGTATTGCTCAAGATATTTCTGATATCAACCTCTCAGCTGTGATCTCAGAGGTCAATATGATAGGTTCAAACCTGAAGGAATGGTAGATTGACACTGGAGCTACTCGACATGTGTGCTCCAATAGAAGTGTGTTCTCCACTTTCGAACTATTAGAGAATTGGAGAAGATATTTATGGGGAACTCAACTACTTCAGAAATCAAGGATCAAGGCAAGGTGATCTTGAAGATGACTTCTGGAAAGGAACTGGCTCTGAACAATGTTTCATATGTTCCTGAAATCCGTAAGAATCTAGTATTTGGTTCGTTGCTTAATAACCACGGTTTTTATTTAGTGTTTGAGTCGAATAAATTTATTTTGTCGAATAGTGGAATGTATGTTGGTAGAGGATACATGATTGGTGGAATGTTCAAACTCAATGTAAGACCATGGTCAAAAATATTAATAAAGCTAGCTCGTCTATTTATATACTTGAGTCTTCCAGTTTATGGCATGGTAGACTAGCACATGTTAATTATGATACGTTGCATAGACTAATTAACTTGAATCACATACCAACATTCCAAATTGATTCTAAATACAAGTGTGAATTTTGTATTGAGGCAAAACTAACAAGATCATCGTTTAAAAGTGTTGAAAGAAACACTGTACCTCTTGATCTAATTCCCACTGATATTTGTGTTTTGAAAGATGATACAAACAAGAGGTGGTAATGAATATTTTATTACCTTCATTGAAGATAATACAAAATACTACTATGTATATTTGCTTAAAAGCAAGGATAAAGTTATAGAGAAATTTGTTCTCTATGAAAATGAAGTTAAGAACCAACTCAACAAGAAAATTAAGACGCTAAGAAGCGATCGAGGTGGAGAGTATGAATCGCCATTTGCTGACACGTGTGCTAAGCATGAGATTATACATAAAACGACAACGCCTTATTCTCCTCAGTCCAACGGTATTACTGAGAGAAAGAATCGTACATTGAAAGAAATGATGAATGCAATGTTAATAAGTTCTGGTTTGCCACCAAACTTGTGGGGAGAAGTTATTCTTTCAGCTAACTACCTTTTGAATAAGGTGCCCAAAAGGAAAGAAGAGAAAACTCCATATGAATTATGGAAAGGAAGAAAGCCATCCTACAATTACTTGCGAATATGGGGATGTCTTGCCAAGGTGGCAGTACCTCTACCTAAGAAAGTGAAAATAGGACCAAAAATGGTTGATTGCATTTTCATTGGCTATGCACTTAACAGTAGTGCCTATCGGTTCTTGGTGTACAAATCCGATATCACTGATATATCAAAGAACACGATAATGGAGTCTAGAAATGCATCGTTCTTTGAAGATGTATTTCCATGTAAGTCAAAGGAGGAACCAAGTTCCTCCAAAGGAACACATGAGACTATTAGTGAAGATAGTGAAGACCAAGATGAAGAAGTTGAGGAGGAACCTCGACGCAGTAAAAGAACAAGAATGGAAAAATCTTTTGGTCCAGATTTCTTGACTTTTATGCTTGAAGGTGAACCCCAAACCTTCAAGAAAGCGGTGAACTCTAGTGATGGTCCTCTATGGAAAGAAGCCATCAAGAGTGAAATTGATTCTATCTTGCAAAATCATACTTGGGAACTAGTAGATCTTCCACCAGGTAGTAAACCTTTAGGTTCCAAGTGGATCTTCAAGAGAAAAATGAAACCTGATAGATCAATTGATAAATACAAGATAAGACTTGTAATTAAAGGTTATAAACAAAAGGAAGGTCTTGATTACTTTGATACATATTCTCCTGTAACGAGAATAAATTTCATTAGGATGGTACTTGCAGTTATAGCTCTGTGCAATCTTGAAGTACATCAAATGGATGTGAAAATAGCTTTTCTTAATGGAGATTTAGATGAAGAAATCTACATGGAACAACCTGAGGGCTTTTCAGCTCCAGGACATGAAAAGAAAGTGTGTAAACTGGTGAAGTCATTATATGGCTTGAAACAAGCTCCAAAACAGTGACATGAGAAATTTGACAATGTAATGAGGACAAATGGCTTCAAGATCAATGAATGTGACAGATGTGTATATGTCAAAGACACAGAAGATGGACATATCATTATATGTTTGTATGTAGATGACATGCTTATTATTGGAAGCAATGATCGGATGATTAAATCTGTTAAAAACATGTTGAACTCGAGGTTTGACATGAAAGACATGGGACTAGCTAATGTTATATTGGGAATTAAAATGACAAGAACATCAGACGAGCTTATTTTAAGCCAGTTACATTATGTTGACAATATTCTTGAAAAATTTGATAAAGATAATTCTGGAATTGCCAGAACTCCAATAGATCTAACTTTACATTTATCCAAGAATAAAGGTGAGAGTATTTCTCAAGTAGAATACTCTAGAATCATAGGCAGTCTAATATACTTAATAAGTTGTACAAGACCAGACATAACCTATTGTAATACCCCGCAAATTAGCATATAGCTAATTTTGCATTGTAATCAATGCACGTTTGAGTATTGTACACAATTGCATATTTTCTAATAATTATCAGTTTGAATTGAGAAGTTGCAGATATACGAGCTGTTCTAAATCCGATAAGACAGACTCGGGATATCTTCTCGATTAAACGGTGGATTGTCCCGATTGTTTTTACCAGAAAAATTTTGGGAGAAAATTATAATTTCTATAAAACATATATTTTTATAGATTTTAAATTATATATATTGGTTATTTTAAATTGAGCTAGTGTTTGAATCGAATGGGGATTGAAATTGTGCACTAGGGTTAGGGTTAGGGTATGGTGACCTAGGGTTCCATGACCTAACCTAGGGTTAGGAACCCTAGCATCATATGATCATAACTTGGATCTTGATGAAGATCCAATGGTGAAAATAATTCACCATGTATATGTGTTGACTTTGAGATGAGAAGTTTCCAAGAAACTTCCTAAAAGCTTCTAGAAGATGTGTGTTGTCTTCATCTCATCCATCCTTTCCCACTCAAACCTAACTCCTTCCATCCCCACCCTCCATCCCCATCAAGTTGGCCGGCCCATTCTACCACCCAAACCCTAGCACTCCATCCTATAAAAACTCCACTCCACTCACTTCTCATCATTTCTTCTCATCTTGAGTTCTTCAAAAAAAAAAAAGGGAGAAGTAGAGAAGGAGAAGAAGAGAAGGAGGAGTCTTTGAGTAGGGAAAGGGGAGAAGAGTAGTAGGGGATTGAGATAGCCAAGTTCCACAAGAGCAAGGAGCAAGGAAGGAGGAGCAAGCAAAGCTACAAGAAGATTTTCTTGCGACTACTACAAGTAGGACCTTTCTCTTAAATCTACAAATTTAGTTTTGATGTGTATGTGAATTTTAGCATATGGAGATAGTTAGAGAAATTTTTATTATCATGTATAATGGTGGCATGCTAAGGGAAAGATAGTTGTATGGTAGGAACAACTCATTTTATAAGCTTTTGTTAAGAAGCATGCTTGTGAGGGTGAGTTTGGGAATTTCTTTCTCCCAAACAGTTCGGAATTTGGGGCTCAAATTTTGGTAAATTATTTTTCTATGTTTTTAGAGCATACATGAATTTTTTCATAATATTTGGAAGCAATTTGATAGTCCAAACATTAGACCCAATCTCGGACAGTAAGCAGCTGAAATTGCTGCTGGCTGTGTGGAATTTACTGTGTATTTTCAATTTTGTATCTCAGTGCAGCCTGGGTATTTTGAGCTAAAATTTTTTGTGGACACTCTTGTATGTGTCTACAACTATATTCTTAAATTTCTTAATTTTCCGAAGTCGTTTGATACCTCAAAGAAATTGCAGAAGGTGACTGGTCTGGATTGTGGAACTGAAGCTGATTGGACTGAGGTTCAAAAGGTCATAACTCCTTGTGTCTATGATATTGTTATGAAATTTTCGGAGTAACTTGTGGTATGAGTCTATTTGATGATTCTCAAATTTTAGAATTTTTAGAGGTCGAGGTTTCAAAATTATTTAGTAAGGGATAGTAAATACCCTGCGAAAAGAGCAGCTAAAATTTTGTGCAGTGTTTGAGGAGTCATAACTCATTGTGCGATATGAATCTGAATGTGAATTTTGGACATAATGGAATAGTATATGTGTGGATTAAGAATCTCAACTTTCATGAGCTTTGGACTTAAGGTTGATTTTTTATTGAATTTCAAAGAGAACTAGGTTCAGCCTAGTGCAAATCGACTGGTCTGTGAAAATGGGAAATTCTGGAATTACTTGTTAAGAATTTGGGAATTTGACCAACTAGAGAGTCATAGTAGGGAGTCATAGCTTTCTAACCCAACTGGAATTTTGTAATTCCAGTTTGTAGGTTGAGAGTTATGATTTTTTCAAGACTGGGGCAGATCCAGTCTAGTAAAGACCCTGTTTGTTGAAAGAGTTACTTTTTCCCTGAATGTGCACTTTATAGAAATTGGTGTTTTTGAGGACTTTACTGATGGAATTTGGGGATGTATTCAAGTAAGAAGTTGTAGTAGGCACTTCCACCTTTCTATAGAACTCGGAATCGAGTAATTCCGATAAGTGGGCAAACTTTTATGATATCGGAAAGGTGCAGCGAGTGCAGGAAGTAACATACTGCTGAGAGTGTATGAGGTGTTTAGAGTGTCAAGATGATTGAATTTGAGGAAATGGTTAACTGGAGAGTTGTAGACTAGGATCTTATCTTTCCAAATTGAGGGATATCAAGCAATTCCGAATTGTATGCTGGAAGTTATGGTCGTTGCAAGTTTAGCAACCTGTTGTTTAGTTTAACTTCGAGCTTAAGTTAGTTCGGGGACTTGAGTTCTTTAAAGAATTGAGGAAGTCATCCACTAGGGGATTGCAGTGGATCTCCCTACCCTTCTAGAAGTCTGATTGTGTTGGATTCCGATGAGCGTAGCTTGAGTTACCGCTATTGTTATTTCTTGAACTATTCTATCAGACAATTGATAAGGAATCCTCTGCATACCGCATTGTGGTGATCATGAGCTATTGAGTCTCAAAATAGGTTTAGCATTTTCTCTGGAACTTAGATAAGTTCCTGTGCTTAGTACTCATGGTGGACATGAGTAAGTTGAGTTATAGCTCTGGTCGGGTTGTGATTGGTGTCTCGATGCCTGAGTCTGTCAAATGGTCAGGAATTTATGATTTTGTGTGTGCTTACCTTCAATTGAATTATATTGCATCCTTAGGGCGCTGTTGGACTACTCGCTGAGGGTCATGGGCCGGGATTATTTTGGCCGCTGACCTGTGAAGGTACTGGAAATCAGTGGATGTGATTCCCGTAATGATTGTTATTATGACAGACCAGTCAGACTCGACATTGATTGTTCAACACCATGTATGATTTTTGGTAACCACATGTTTTTAGCAAACTGCATTGATTAGGTTTCCTTATTTTTGTTTCACTTGAAGACCGAATTGGTGTTAGGGGTGATTCTCTATAATCCGATTCGTTATGAGAGTTGGCACTAGGTGGTGATAAACATGGGATTGTCTCTCTCTGTCATTAGGGATACGTGCTGTGGTTCGCATCTTGCACTGTTGATTCCTAAAATGCCGTGGTAAGAACGGGATGTCGATTTCCTGGCAGATAGGGGGTTTTAGACCTTCGAGGCCGTCATGTTCTTATGGTGGAGACGAATGGATCATATTGGATCTTCTGCATAATGGATATACTGTAGTATATTTGTAGGTTCGTCACAGCTTTTGAGTGGGGTCCGGGCATCGGGCACTAGTGGTAAACCGAGACACCACTAAGTGACTGCAGAATGGATAAGACCGATTAATCTGCAACCTCCTCAGCCACGCTCTACTATCAGGAATAGAAAATGTACAATAATAGAATGCATTGCATGGCGAAGGTTCGAATCCCTAAAACTGGAGGAACGACTTGATCTGGGGCACATGTAGTATGAGATGCATGTGTGTCCAGAGTCTCGCTGACATTAGATTAAGGCATATGTTTCTGTACTCTGTGTTTTGTATTAGTCTTCAAGTCATGGCATACACAAACGCTAGGAAATCAGGATACACGATTCTTTTCCATTCAAGATGAATTGTGGGTGTGCTAGTTGGAGATCGCTGTTTTCTTATCCGTATTGCGTCAGTAGAATTATTGATGTGCCCACTTAATTAGGTACCAGATACCGGGTCGTGAGGGCAAGAAAGCCAGGCCAGTAAGGCATCTAAGTGGGGCGGCAGCGTACATGCCTATCATTCAAGCGGGTGCAGAAATATCAGAGTCGTGCAGCAGAAGGCTCAAGCCGAAGGGCAAGTCCCAAGGTTACAGATAGACCACTCCGCGGGATTTCGGCAATGACCAATCGATTGCCGATAGTTTTGCAAGCAGAGTTTGAATATTTTTGTAATCAGTTCTAATAAGTTTATGTAATTTGTATTCCTTGTTCAAAAATAAGATAAGGGTTGTAATTATTGATGTAATGATTCTATTTGGCAATAAAAGTTTTTAAATTTCTGTGTTATTTACTGTGTTGAGATGCATTTGAAGAAAAAGATTCTGGTGATGTCACGGATGTCCTATAACAGGGATCTGGGGCGTTACACCGATGCAGTGAGTAAACTGAGTAGATATACGAGTAATCCTATAAGCGAGCATTGGTAAGCAATTACAAGAGTATTGAAGTACTTGCATTTTACTCGTAACTATGGGCTGCACTATACGAAATACCCAGCTGTACTTGAAGGATACAGTGATGCGAACTGGATATCTAGTGATAATTCAAAATCCACTAGTGGCTATGTGTTTACACTAGGTGGTGCAGCAGTTTCTTGAAAATCCTCGAAACAAACAGTGATCGCTAAATCCACGTTGGAATCTAAATTTATCGCACTGGACAAATGTGGGGAAGAGGCTGAATGGTTACGCAACTTCCTTAAGGATATTCCAAGATGGACAAAGTCTGTGCCTCAAATCTGCATACATTTAGATAGTCAATGTGCAATTTATAGAGCACAGAGCAATATGTATAATGGTAAATATAGACATATTCGTCGAAGACATAATACCATTAGACAACTACTCTCTACTGGGGTTATCTCTGTGGACTATGTAAAGTCAAAGGATAACATTGCGGATCCTCTAACCAACGGGTTAAATAGAGAGTTAGTTGATAAATCATCGAGGGGAATGAGACTAAAGCCCATGAAAGAATAAGTCGATACAATGGACACCCAACTTAGCTGATTGGAGATTCCAAGATTTAGGTTCAAAGGGACAACTAAATTGTAAAAACCAAGTTAGATCACTGTAGGGATTTTTCCATGTCCATTCCCATGATGATACAGTGATGCCCGTAAGGTAACAGGTTAAGTTAGGCTTTTAATGATTCTTATGCATCGGATATCCAAGGAGAGTAATGCAGGTTACTCTTAAGTAAGAAATCACCTATGTAAGAGGGAAAAAGGGCCGCTTCCAAGGGAATAATATAGGGCAATATTTCTGTTAAACTCTTGCAGAACTAGGCGTATGTTCATGGACAAAACGAACATAACAGTAAGAACTGAAAATGCATTAGGACGATTTCTATGTGAGATATGTCATCATTTACACAAAGGACAGAACAGTTCAAGGACATCGCGTCAACTGTTTAGTTAGTAAAGTAAACATATTTTCATAAGAGAAGGTTCAAAGGATAACACCTACCTATCCAATGTAGGATTCAACCGTTGAATTCTATCACCAAGTCTGTTGTATCAGTCTGTCGTGTCTGTAGTCATCAATTTTCATTCATGTGGGGAATGCTAGAAAATGGGTATTTTATACACCATTTACAAACCAGTGAGCAACTTTTTGAGTAAGATCCTCAATGAATTATTGAGAGATCTTGATTGATTTGTGTTCTCCTTCATGAGTAGATCAAAATCATATATTAATTTGCTAAAAATGGTTAAGGAGTGAATGAGAAATTGTCTCTCAAAGTAAGACGTTTTCATTCTTGAAAATGGGTTAAGGGGCATAGTCCCACATCAGAAAAATTAAAGGACTTAGAAGAGGATATATAGTAACCTTCTTCTAAGCATTGTAAGATAGCTAGAAGAGAGGCTCTCTCTCGCGCGCGCAGGGGGGTGCAAATCTCGGACCGGATTACATGCGACTTGTGTGCGCCCGCATGTCCTGCGGACATGAATGCAAGACCGACATAACCCCATCCCGTGCAGAGCCACCTTTTCCTGCAGTTTTGATTTTTTCCTTTGTAAACGGCTCTTATAAATGCAGAAACGGTTTTGTCTGCTGTTTCAGTGCAGTATTACACATTTTGTCTGCCGTTACATTGTATGCATTCAATTGACTGTCTGCAGTTACACTGTGGCATTTAGGGCATTGACTGTTGTTTGTCGTTACAGTGTACGCATTCAATACATTGTCTGCTATTACACTGTAGGCATTCATAGCCTTATCTGCCGTTAGAGTTTTTGACCCTGGCCCTATAAATAAAGGCCTCCCCTCTCACTTCCTTCCCTGCACCAGAATCTTCTTCTTTCTTCCTCTATTTAGTTTCGTTCGGTTCCGTTCCTCTGTCCTGCTATTTGGGAAGTCGGTGATAGGATTCTGACGCTGTCAGTCGGTTCGAGAGTGTTACGTGGTGCCTATGTGAACGCTCTAGTCGTTGCATCCTGGGAGACAGACGCCTTCGCACAATCCAACAACTGGAAGATGCCAAATCTGTTTTAAGGAAATTGTGTGATACACAAGCCTCGACTACTCTACCTTGTTGCATATCAATTGGTTTGTTTGTAAGTTGTTATTTATTTATTTTTATTTTCTTGTTGGATTTTCTTCTCTCCTATTCTCTTCTCTGTTTTTCAGTGCCTCTCAATCAATTGAGTTTATTGTAAAAGAAAGTTTATGAACATTTTTGTAACATGAGAAAGCTAACAAACACAAATGGTTCAGATGGGAATAATGGAGGAAGCAAAATGAGCACAGGTGCAATTGCTGGAATAGCAGTTGGATGTGCGGTACTTATTGTTGTTTTGCTAGTTGTCGGAATCTATGCTTTTAAACAGAAGAAGAGAGCTGAAAGAGCCGTGGAATTAAGCAAACCATTTGGTATGTACTCTATGAATTCGAATGTTTGTTCCATGAATTCTTTAAGCAATGATTCATTCTCTACAGCGCACTGGAAATATAGTGCAGCATCACCATAAATTTCAAGGATAATCATAAAAGATACACTAAAAATTCAGTTTCACAGCTACCGTTAGTGAAGTTGTGTACATGCACACGTGCATAAAACACACGGCAACAATAAAAGCTGCAGGGGAAAGGAATTCCGCAAATGTTTTAGATTAAAATATATATATATATATATATATATCTTCAAATATGATTTGGACCATCTAAGAAAAGTTGTAATGCATAAGAACAATGTTATCTAGATTTCAAATTAAGGAAATCTATATTTGAAATCATTATAAGATCCCTAAATAGCCTAGGAAGAATTAGTACATTAAAACATATCAACACATTAAACACAAATATTCCATGACAATTTTAGGCAACACAAAATACAGCCTTTTGGTATAATAGAAACCACTTGCTTTACTCTTTTTTTTTTTTTTTTTAAAAAAAAATTTAATTTTATGCAATAGGATGGATCAAAACGCTCCATATATATAAATAAAAAGAGTAAGTACACAAAAACAAGATAGATACAATGCCGACAACAACACTAAAGAAGCACACAAGATAACTAAACCATCAAAACACACTATACGAAGACGAAGAACAAGAAACAGCAGCAAGCAAGAGTAGAACATCCAAATAACAGCGAGATAGAGCAAGAAACAAAATAGGAAGAGGCTGCACTTGCTTTACTCTCCAATCATGAGAATGGTATGGGGATTTTTAAACCAGGTTAAGGGAATTCAAAGTCCTTTAACACTCATTTGAGAACTTTTGTGTTGAATATTGAAGTTAACTCCTACTCTGTCGTCTGTACATAGAGTGGATACCTACTACAGTAGTTGTTGCCTAACAAAGAGGACATTTTTTACATCAATGAAAATAAGCTCTACTGAATGTCATTATCTCTATTGCAACTAATGAGTTATCCCATTTTTTCCAGCTTCATGGGCACCGGCGGGAAAAGAAGCTGGTGGTGCCCCACAGCTGAAAGGATCAAGATGGTTTTCTTTTGATGAGCTTAAAAAGAGCACCGATAATTTCTCCGAGTCCAATGAAATTGGATCAGGAGGTTATGGAAAGGTATTTAATCCAATCAAACAAATACCTACAACAGATTGTGATCTAGATTTGTCTGAAACTGATTTTGTTTAGTTCTCTTCAAAATCCAAATCAGGTGTACCAGGGAACTCTTTTAGATGGACAAATGGTTGCAATTAAGAGAGCACAGCAAGGATCCATGCAAGGTGGACTTGAGTTCAAGACTGAGATCGAGTTGCTCTCTAGGGTACATCACAAAAATTTAGTAGGCCTCGTGGGTTTCTGCTTTGAACAAGAAGAACAGATGCTAGTATATGAATTTATTCCAAATGGAACTCTGAGGGAGAATTTAATGGGTTAGCCAATCCTACCGAATCCTAAATGATTGCTATTTTATACCTTCTCATGAATATATCCCTTAGCAACAAAGGCATTAGAGTTTTCAATCGTTTCAACTGTTACTGATTGCAGGTAGAAGTGGCATACAACTAGACTGGAAGAGAAGACTAAGAGTTGCCCTGGGCTCGGCTAGAGGATTAGCCTATCTTCATGAACTTGCTGATCCGCCCATAATTCATAGAGATATCAAGTCTACCAATATCCTTCTAGATGCCAATTTAAATGCAAAAGTTGCTGACTTTGGTCTCTCAAAGCTAGTTGCAGATGCTGGCAAGGGGCATGTTTCTACTCAAGTCAAGGGAACATTGGTGAGACTCTGCAAATTGACTTTGTTCATTGTCTTAACTCAAACATATAAATGAGAAAACTTTAGGTCATTTATTCCTTGAAATATACTTGGGTTTATGTAGTGCATTCAGTAATTTCATTGACGATTTCTAATGCCAAAACTTCATTGTTTGTCAGGGTTATCTAGATCCAGAGTATTACATGACTCAACAATTGACGGAGAAAAGTGATGTTTATAGCTTTGGCGTGGTAATGTTAGAGCTGATATCGGCAAGGCAACCAATAGAGAAGGGCAAGTATATTGTCCGTGAGGTGAGGACGGCGATGGATGGAAACGATCACCATTATGGCCTTACTGAAATAATGGATCCTGCGATACGTAATGCACCAAACCTTCCAGGTTTCAGAAGGTTCGTAGAGTTGGCTATGCAATGTGTGGAGGAATCAGCCTCAAGCCGCCCTACAATGAATGAGGTTGTGAAGGAAATAGAAACAATGCTCCAAAATGAGGGATTGTTCTCAAACTCAATCTCTAGTTCGCAAGCAACAGAGTTTGGGAACAAAAATGGTTCAACTGATCTTTACAGTGAAATGGTGACGATGAGAAAGAATGATAACAGTGATGCATTCGAGTACAGTGGTGGGCAATCATTCGTACCAGTAATTGAACCAAAATAATCTCTGACATTTTTTGTTTACCTCCCTTCATTATATATATTTATATGGTACATATTTGTTGAAGAATATACAGAATTTTATCGAGGCTATATACTTTTGTTTGTCAGCACTCAGCAAATTTTATTTGTACTTACTTTCTGCCTTTTATTTTTTTTTTGCTGTTGTTTTTGTTTTCAGTTTTGTTTTTTATTTTTGAAAAAAAATATGAAATTTACCCGTGATTTTGAACTTATGGTTACAGAGCTTCAACGGAAGCAACCATAAATAATGAAGCAATGACAAGTAAATGCCAGTCATTGATCTCTTTCAAATAATATTGCTATTGCTCCTCAGTTTTTTCTATCTTTCCTTGCATATTTGTTATTATTTTGTATTGGCCTCTCTATACCATGGAAGTTTTGTATTCCCATTTGTCACAATAAATTGGTAACAAGCCATCAAATTCCAACCAGCTGGATACTATAGTTCTCCAAATAGCATTTTAGTTCATTGTACAGAAGTTAGATGGCAAGATGAAGAAAAAGAACATCCAACAAGAAGCTTTGGTTCTATATTTTGATGGAACTTGGAAATATCCAAGAAACAAAGTAAATGAGGCCATGACATCACAAGAACGAAATTCATAATTCATAATTTATAACTTAGACTCTCACAAGATAGATATATCTCTACTATTATAATGGGAGAAGGGGTTAGTGTCATTTGTCACCGGCTGTCATTTTGTCAACATGTGCAGCGCATGTGTTGGCTTTTTTTTCCTTTTCATTCCTCTCCACGTACATCGCACGTGCATTATAGTTTTTTTTTGTCCTTTCCATTCCCCTCCACGTGCATCGCACGTGTTGGTATTTTTTTCCCCTTTTCATTCCCCTCCACGTGCATCGCACGTGCATTATAGTTTTTTTTGTCCTTTTCATTCCTCTCCACGTGCATCGCACGTGCATGATACTAGTGTTTAAGAATGAGTGTAAGTTCTGGGATAAGAAACAATCTCTACGAGTTAAGCCACTGAAAGTAGATGGTGATTCACAACTAATCCTAGAAAGTGTTTGGAGCATCTCTAGACATACAAGTGTTGAGTTCTAACTGCGGAATAACTCATCAACGAAATGCAAAATAATAGAATCAAAAGCAACAGAACAAAAGCAATCAAAAGCAATCACACAAGAACACACGAGATTTTTTTGAGGTTCACCAAATACAATGGCTACTTCTCCATGCAGAGGCCTTCCTGCAATTTTCACTATAAATATGAAGAACAAGTTTATAAATCTCTAAAAAACTCACCTCCAAGGTGTAGGGTTTTTTTCTATCCCCCCCCCCTCTCATCTCTGATGGCTGATAGATCTCTCTTTTTCTTTTCGCTTTACCCTAAAATTGTACACAATACAATATATAGGTTTACATTAGATTTAATCTCAGCCGCAGATCAAACAGCGCCGCACAGTTGACCTCAACCTTTGACGGTTGACCGCAACTGTCTTCGAGTGTACAGGGTTCCAACAAATAACGGGACGGTCAACTCTGCGGTCGACCGATCAATCCTTCAAGTGTACAGGATTTCAATAAAGAGTTGTGCGGTCGAGTGTACAACTCTCGGCTTAGGAGCATGTACAGTCGGTCGGGTGTGCGGTCGACCGCAACCTTGGACAGTTGACCGCAACTTCTGCCTGTAGTTGTTGGCTGATGTTGAGTTGCTAGCTCCCACTTCGACTCGTCTTCTCGTTAATCTTCTTCAACCAATTATCGTGTATTGGATACACAAACCCCAACAATCTCCCACTTGGAGACATATACATGAAGTCTGTAGCCGGTTCTTCATTCTTTCATTGGCCTAATCTAGGTATGTGCCTCTGCAAGTCTCCTCATCTATTAACCTGGAGACAATTCAATAGCGGTATAGCAGAATTGATGCTTCCTACTGTCCACTACATTTGTGAGCATGTCCGTCAGATTCTTAGTACCAAGAATCTTTGATAGCTCCAACCATTTCTTTTCAACCGCCATTTTAATAAAATGATACCTCATCTGAATGTGCCGAGTTTTCGCCAAGAAATTTGTGCTTTAATTGTCACACCATAGTTTTCTATGCTTTGCTTTCTGCCCAACTGTTTCATAAGCTCCGAAATTCACAACATGTCTTTCGTTGCTTCTGTAAGTGCCATACACTCTGACTTTGTGGTAGACTGTGCTACCACCTTTTGTAGCTGTGAAGCCCAACTAATAGTTGTATCTTCAATTGTAAGTACATACCGTGTAATACTTCTACACGGTATGTACTTACAATTGAAGATACCGTGCAATACGATCACCCAAAAAATTTGCATCCACATAACCATGTATATGCAATGATCTCTCCTAAAACAAAGAGTGTGATCTAAAGTACCTGCAAAATAACTGAGAATCCACTTCACTGCATCCCAGTACTGTATACCTGGATTCTTCATGTAACGGATAACAACTTCCACTGCATGTGCGATGTCTGGTCTTATAAACACCATCATATATAATAAGCTCCCAATGGCTGAGGCATAAGGAATAACACCTATTCCTCTATCTCTGTCTCCGTTGTTGGACACAAGTCCATAGATAACTTGAAGTGAGCAGACAAGGGAAGGGTGACTGGCCTCACGCCATCCATATTGAATCTTTTCAATGCCTTCTTCAGTCCATTTGTGATAACCAAAGCTTCTTG
Source organism: Hemerocallis citrina (assembly GCA_017893485.1). Classification (NCBI taxonomy): domain Eukaryota; kingdom Viridiplantae; phylum Streptophyta; class Magnoliopsida; order Asparagales; family Asphodelaceae; genus Hemerocallis; species Hemerocallis citrina. The sequence continues at coordinate 416,285,574 of CM030358.1, read as the reverse complement.
CTTTTCCTATTTCTACTGATCTTCATGTCGAGGATTTGCTTTGCTTCATCTAAGTACTTCATTGAAAACTCGGAAGCAAGCACCTTTTTCACATCCTTGATCTTCTCCATACATGAACCTGCTAACAACATGTCTTCCACAATTGTCTTCATATCTACGAATATATACACAATGATCTATTTGTTTCGCATCTCTCGAAACCTTTTCCTCTCATGAAGCAATCAAACTTCAAGTACCATTGTCGCGACTTTTTTGAGCCCGTAAAGTAACTTCTTCAGTCGACACAACATGTCTTCTTTCCATTTGCCCTCAAAAATTGTGGGTTGCCTCATGTGCAGCTCTTCTTTGACATCACCATGGAGAAATGTTATTTTCACATTCAACTGCTCTAAGTGTAGGTCTTCAATTGCCACAATACTAAGCAGAATCTTGATTGAGGCCATCTTCACAACCGGTGTAAAAAAAATTATTGTAGTCGACACATTCCCTTTGAGAGAACCCTTTTACAACAAGCCTTGCCTTATACCTCATACTGCCATCTGCCTCATCTTTGACTCTAAAATCCATTTTTTCCATAAGAGCGTGCTTCCCTGCAGGTAATTGGTCAACTCCCAAATTTGGTTATGTTCCAAGAGTTCATCTCGTCCCTCATGGCTAACTCCCACTGAATTCGAGCCTTATCCTTCAAAGCCTCCTCATAAGTCTCTGGCTCTCCTGAATCAGTGTACAGAATATGCTCGTGAATAACACTAGCCGATGAATCAAATATCTTGGTTGACCTTCTTTCACATGTCAATCTTCTCAATGTGGGTACCAGTTCACCGACCGGTTCAGGTTCTCCAAACTTCTTTAGCTTTACCTATTTGTCCTAGATAACCTGCTCATTTCCAATAGATTTAACATGAGCCTCCTGTGCTGTCTGTGGTACTTGTACCTGCTGCTGCACTATAGGGCCCCCACCACTAGGGTCGCCTTCAGAATCTGAATCTTAGTCTTAATCCGAGTCCGAATATGAATTTGACTTTGCACTAGTTGTATTACCTTGACCTTTGTGTTTGTCCTTGTACAATACCTCTTTATTGATCACTACATTCATGTTGCAAATGACCTTGCTATCCACAAAATCCTAAAGTATGTAACAATACTGATCGCCATCGTAGCCAATAAATACACACTTTTTGAATTTTGAATCCATTTTCTTTCTTTCTTCCTTATCAATTAGTGAATATGCAATACAACAAAAAACTTTCAAATACGAATAATTGATAGATTTACCTGACCAGAGTTTTTGTGGAATGGCCCCATTAAGGGTATTAGACGGGCAATGGTTAATCAAGTACACTGCTTTTTTCACTGTTGCGGCCCAAAAATGAACTGGAAGACCTGCATGAAGTCTCTTGCATCTCACCTTTTCGAGTATTGTACGGTTTATTCTTTCTGCTACATTCTCTTGTGGAGTCCTAGAATCTGTCATGATTCCTTAGATACCTTCCTTTGCCAGATAGTCAACATACTTTTTACCTGTGTACTCACCACCATTGTCTGACTTTAATGCTTTCACCTTGCAACTCGTCTCATTCTCAACCCTGGCTTTCTAAGCTTTGAATGCCTCAATCACCTATGATTTCTCGTGAATTGCATGAACCCAAACTTTTCTGGTAACATTGTCGATGAATGTGACAAAGTATCTCTTACCTCCGTAAGCAAATTTCTGAGCTGAACCTTACACATCTATATGTACCAACTCTAGTTTCCTAAGCTTCTTCTTACGCCCATTCAACTGAAAGCTAACCGTCTTATGTTTGCCCATCATGCTGTTCTCACAGAAATCTATTTCAACATTCTTAAGCCCCGACAAAAGATCCTTAGAACAAAGCTCCATGACACCCTTTTCACCAAGGTGCCCCAACCTGACATGCCATAGAATCGAAGATCTACCTGCTGAAGTTGTAGTAATCGTATCACTTGAATCACCTCCTTTGAGTAAGTATAGCATGTCACCATGCTTTTCTTTTGCCACCAACCTGACACTTGCAGTAACCTTCCATTCTCCATGTCCAAAAGTTGTGAATCCTTCTTTGTCTACTTTACTAGTCGAGATCCTCAAGTCCAGAATATGTCTTGTGTCATTCACAACTAATTGTTCGCCATTGCGAGCCTTCACTTTCACTGTGCCTCTACCTACAACTGGACATACTTGACCACTACCAACTGAGACTACACCAAAATTACATATTCTGTAATCCTCAAAAGTAGCCCTCATGTGTGTACAATGATAAGAAGTACCTGAGCCTATATACCAATCATCTTGTATAATATCAAATCCAACAGATAAACACAATTTATCTAAACGGGGTTAGATACTTACCACATTGACTACCTGTGACCTTGCTTGTGCTTTCTTATACTCTTTTGCATTGGTGTCTCATGTGTCCCGACTTCTTGCAGTGCCAACACTCACCTTAGTAATGTCCTGCTCTTGACTTGGACTTGTGATTCCTACTTTGCAACTTTTTTCTGTTGTTACTTCTACCATGGTTATCAACTAACAGTACGACGTTGCTTGGATATGATTTCGAAGACTCTTTGTGTCTCTTCCTTCTTGCATTCTTATTCATGATGCTGCTTATAACATCCTTCAAAGTTGTCGCATCAGTCATAGTGCTTGTAACAGTTTGTTCTCCTATGTCGTAGCTATCGGGAAGACTGGATAGCAATAACAATGATTGTGCCATTTCTTCAAACTTCAAACCCGACCATTCCATCTTATTGTAAACCATACAGAAATTGTTGATGTGCTCTGGAACCGAACCCCTTTTCGAAAACTTCATGTTGACCAACTTCTACAGATGAAGTATTTGGTTCGCTGCATTCGGTTTCTCAAACATATCTGTCAAGATCTCCAATACCTCCTTCGCGGTCTTTGCCTTCTCAATGTGAAATAACAACTTTCTACTCAGGGACAACTGAATATGTCCACGTGCATTCTGATCCAATCTATTCCAAGCCGTCAACGCAATCGGATCGTCCTCCAACCCTTCTGGCTTCCCGCCAAACAATGGATCATCTAGATCCTTTTGTTGAAGAAATGCCATCATTTGGATCTTCCACATTGTGAAATCTATTCCATCGAACTCCTTGACACTACTATTGTCCCCCATCTCAATCAATGCTACCAACCTGGTGCTTTGATATCACTTTGTTAGTTCCAACTGCAGAATAAATCACCAACGAGATGCAAAACAATAGAATCAAAAGCAAGAGAACAAAAGCAATCAAAAGCAATCACATAAGAACACACAAGATTTTTTCGAGGTTCGCCCAATTAAATGGTTACTTCGTCGTGTAGAGACACCCATGTGATTTCCACTAGAAACATGAAGAACAAGGTTACAAATCTCTCAAGAACTCACCCCAAGGTGTAAGGTTTTTCTCTATTTCTTCTCTCTCTCTCTCTCTCTCTCTCTGACGGCTGATAGATCTCTCATTTTCTTTTCACTTTATCCTAAAATTATACAAAATACAATATATATATATATATATATATATATATATATATATATATATATATATATATAAGTTTACATTAGATTTAATCTCAGCCGCAGATCAAATAGCGCCGCGCGGTCGACCGCAACCTTGGACTATCAACCGCAACTGTCTTCGAGTGTACATGGTTCCAATAAAGAGCAAGACGATCGACTGCGTGGTCGACTGGTCATTCCTTCAAGTGTACATGATTTCAACAGAGAGTGAGACGGTCGACTGTGCAGTTGACTATACAGCTCTTGGCTTGAGAGCCTGTACAGTCGGTCGGGTGTGCGGTCGACCGCAAACATGGACAGTCGACCGCAACTTTTCCTTGCAACTGCGAGCTGCTTGCTCCCACTTCGATTCTTCTTCTTGTCAATCTTCTTCAAACCATTATTGTATATTGGATGCACAAACCCCAACAGTAGGGATTACATCCATTTTTAGCTTTGACATTCTGCGAAAGAAAATCATTCATGTTCCAAGAAAGAAAATCATGGTTGATGCTTTCGACTTGAGATGATCAGCCTACTCAACTGATTTAAATATCTCCTCCGAACAAAAAAATATCATAGCTCGATCCCTTGGCTTGTAAATAGGGTATTAGATGTTAGATCGCTTTTAATAAAGCTCGGCAACATCTAGGGCAGTATATTCATTGTAATGCAACAGAATCATGCCCTAAATGAGCAAATTTGGAACCATTTGAAGAAATCATGTCTTCAAACCTTGCAATCATTAGGACAAACATCATTAGGACAAACATCATCAGCGTAGTTGGTGTTCTTAATACAATTGTCTCGACCACAATTTATCTCAATATATTTGGCTAAGTTGTGTGAGAAGTTCGGTATTAAACATTTCATTAGTAGGCTACCCACAGATAATATATATAAGCAATATTACTAGTAATAAGAGAACCTTGATTGAAATTAGAAAGAAACTCTACACGAATTGATTGGCCAACTCTATGCTCTGTGTCCTGTTGAATTTTCGCTATCAACTCGATTCAATTTCTTTTAACTTTACGAATACTGATTCTAGTGCAAAAAGTGGCATTTGTTTATCTACTTCTTATCAGTTAAATCAATATACTATATCGCATTCTTTGTCATATATAATATTTGCTACTTCAACGAATAGAAATTGTTGCTGCTTATTTCGATGTGGGAGTAAACAGATAGTGAGTTAATAATTGATGAAAACTACTAAAAGTCTGACCTGTGTCCTTGACCGTTAAAAGCGGTTAAAACTCCTGAGAATGAATCTGAATTGTTGATTGACCACCGTGATATGAATTCGACGGTTACTTGTGCGGCCGATGGACCTGCAAAAAGCCTGAAACACCGGGAGGTGGTCCCGGCGACACACCCTCCGACGCTCAAGTCAGAATCAGAAAAAGAGAGAGAGAGAGAGAGAGAGAGAGAGAGAGAGAGAGAGAGAGTATGAGAGTGAAAACTGATAAATTGTTGATTAGCTTCTGACTATAGAGGGGGAGGGGTATTTATAGGCCTGAGAGACATTTCAAGAGATTGATTCATGTCCGTTGGATATATTTAAATTCCTTATCTCTTTCATTTCTCTCCCCCTTAAGAGATAAGATATCCTTGTTAGGGGATAAGAGATTTGACACATAGCCGTCATGGGCTGGGTGTCTCTCCTAGTGGGCCTAGTCTGTCACTTTTTATGGGTTTGGAAGAAGCCCATGTCTTGAAAAGGGCCCACACCTGTAAAAGAGGCTTGTGATGGCTAATCTACCCGTAGATGCTTTGAGATCTGTGCAAGAATCGTACGGCCTTGATCTGCTGCGATTTTTACCATTATCATAAGTCCCCCACTCCTGGAAGGCAATTTTCTTGGCTTTCGGGGAGTAGTACATCTCACTTTTGGAATCTGGCGTATAATTTTAGCAGTCAGAGTATTCAGAGATACCTGAAACTGAACTGTGGCTTCTGAAGACAGTGAATATTTTCCTGGATTTTTTCTTAGTTCTTTGGATTTTTTCGAATTTCCTGGAATTTTTTGGAATTTCCCCTAATTTTAAAATCATTTTTTTGAATTTTATAATTAATAAATCCAAATTTAATTATTTTTTCAAATTTTTAAATTAACTTTCTGAATTTAAATAATTATTTTGAGATTTGTCAATTAACTTTTCAAATTAAAAATGAGTTAAAGGGGTTTTTTGTAAAAAACCAGACCTCGGCGCGAATCTTGACACGATCTGAGGCATTGATCAAAGCTGGCTCGCGCGTTGAGGGAGATCGAACGGTAGTGATCTGATCGTTGTGATGGAGGGCGATGTGGCAAGATCAGGGACATCCATCAGGGTTCGGCTCGTTCGCTGAGTGAAATCGAGTGGTGGAGGAGCGAGCGACATAGCGAGGAAGACGAAGAATGACGGGGACGCATCTGAGCAGCGCATCACACTCGAGCTCGATTTTTGGAGAGATTAGAGGGTCAGAAATTGATGCCAGGACCCCTTAGCTTGGCAGACCGTTTGGCCGAGCTATGGCCATTTTTCCAATTTTGGGGGCTTTACTGAGCTACGAGGAGTCAGTGTATTCGCAGAGCCATGTGTTCTTGTCATCATCGAGCTATCACGACATTGAGATGTCACCTTCTTCGCCTTATTCTTGACACCTAGCTCTGAGTTCTTGGATCTTGAACCTCTCGCCGAGCTATGGCTCTTGGCTCTGCCGAGCTATGGAAGGCGAGCAGCAATTAAGCTATGGAGCTCGAAGTATTGTCGATCTCTGGCCTTCGAGCGTCGATTGCGTCTTTGCCGAACTATGGTGGTCGAGCTCTCGTTTTTGGCTGAGCTATGGGACGTTGAAGCTTCGCTGAGCTACGAGGTTCGAGTTTCGGCCAAGCTATGGACTCAAGCTCTATTTTTGCTGTGCTATAACTTGTCACCGAGCTATGGAGGATGTGACTTTGGCCGAGCTATGGAGACGATGCTTCGCCAAGCTATTGTGGCTTCGAAGCTTCGCCGAGCTACATGGGCGTTCCGCGAGCTATGGGGAATCGAAGCTTCACCGAGCCAAGAACTTAGGACCTCATCTTCCTTTGCTCGAGCTTCGAAGTGGTCGAGCTGTGAGGGTGGAGCCATGGGAATTATGACAAGCTTCAATGCCTCCGCCGAGCTATGGGGAATCGAAGCTTTGCCAAGCTATAGTCGTCCTGTTCTCGCTGAATTATGGGCTTCGAGCTTCAGCCGAGCTACGGCCTTGGAGTTTCGAAGAGGTTGAACTGTGAAATCCCCTCGTCAACCAGGAGTTTAGGCGGAGGAATGGTCGAGGCGGGAGCTCGATGTTTTGGAGTCTGTAGAGCTTGAAGTCGGATCTATGAAGGGGAGCTTGTTTGGAGAAGGTTTTGGCACCTAAGTTTGAGAAAGAAGAAGAGGATGGAGGGGGAGCGGAGCGGGTTTGGATATCGGGTATGAAACCCATACCCGTCTTACCCCTTTGTTGATTCTCCTTGGTTTCGCTTGCGGGTTTGGGTCGTAAATCTGACCTGATCTGAAGCCCTTTTATACCATATCTCCTCTTTCACAAACCGGAGTGTATTTCCTTGGAAAATTTTCACTTTCTTGATTTTTTTGATTGTTGCATATTTTTGGAGCTTTTGTAGAGATTTTTGAAGTCTTGATCTTGCAAGAAGCTTTCCTTGTTTGGAGTTGAGCCGTCTTCGGCGGAGTTCTTTCTCACATCGAGGTAGGAGCACTAGTGTGCTTGGGTTTTTGGATTTGATCATCTTTTAGAAGTCTTGGTCGATTTTGGTCGAGAGAGTTTGAATGGGCTTGGAGACTCTCTGCGGGGTTAGTAGGCTTTGTCACAAGGAAGCTCGATTAGTGATGGGTTTTCTTCTATTGGTGGTGAATATGGTGCCCACCAAGTGTTTGTGAAATTTCTCACCCCATTACGTTCATCAAGTGTTTGTGAAATTGCTCATCCCACGACATCCACCAAGTATTAGTGAGATTGTTCACTCCTTCATATTGCTTCTTTCATTGACCAAACGTTCTGATGATCAACCGCATTGCTGATTGACTGTACTGTTGACAAGTTACTGTTCTTATTGAGCCTGGGGTGTAACACCCCGTGTTATGAATATATATATATATATATATATATATATATATATATATATATATATAACTGCCTGAGATTAGAGGTCACCAATCAGCTATAACACCTTTTATGAGGCAAGCCTGTGGTGAGCAGTTGTTAGAAAAATCGTTGTTTCGGGCCGGAGTGTTACAAATGGTATCAGTGCCGACTTTCGACAATGATGTGGGTAGAAGTGGGGTGTGTCTTGTATGCCTGTGAGGGAGTCGTGGTCAGTACGCTGGTGGTGTAGCAAGGAGCAGTACGCTAAGATTTGACTGAATCAGGTGTACTCCACTCCACATCGGCTAGAAATGAGGATCCTTGCGGTATGTTGCTAGTCCCAACTTCAGCGAGGACGTTGAATTCTTAAGGGGGGGGTGTGTATAACACCCCGTGTTAAGAATATATATATATATATATATATATATATATATATATATATATATATATATATATATATATATATATATATATATAATTGGTTGGGATTAGAGTTCACCAATCAGCTATAGCACATTTTATGAGGCAAGCCTGTGGTGGGCATTTGTTAGAAAAATTGATGTTTCAGGCCGGAGTGTTACATGGGGTAGCGTGATCTGATCGTTGATTCTTGTGGAGGGCTCAGATCCTGCCACATGGCGATTTGATCATGGGGTTCTATAAATAGGGATTGATTCCACCTCCCCCTCCTTCAGTTACCACCTTCACATTCTCTCCTGAAAGTTTTGAGAGCTTTTCTCTTGAAATCGTGGTGTTTTACCAGGTGGTGCTTGGTGGCTTGCCTGGTGTTCGACGGGGGCGCAAGCTTCAGCTGTTGTTTCGGAGTTTCTACCACTTTGGCTAGGTAACATTCTTGCGACCGCTGTTTGTCATGTCTAACATTTTTTCGGTCTGTGCTTCTACTAAATCAGTTGGTCTAAATGGATAAGAGGGTATTGTGTTCGACCACTCTCTCGGGGAGAGACATGCGCGTGGTGAGGTTGATTGTTCCACCGTTGTGGAAATGATCGTCGAACTTGAGAGAGATAGGGGGTGTTTGCTCAAGGCTCCATTGTTCCTTGTCCCAGAACTGATTAGAGAGTACTCGGTAGTTAGGAGCGGCATGGAATATGACGAACCGGAGCCCGCCCATAGTACTAAGGATAATCATACCGCCACCATTCTTACTTGAGATGAGCTTGTCGTGATTAGAATAGGCTTTGGCATTCCTTGCGAGTACAACCTACTCCTGCCAGGTCATGGAGTTAGGGCGTGTTATGCCATGTCGGAGGAATACTGTTTCTTTCCGTGCAATGCCTTCTTCGTGGGGCTTCGCTTGCCCCTCCACCCCTTCTTTAAAGAGTTCCTCAACTGATATCGGCTGTTTCCAGTGCAGCTGATGCCGAACACGTAGAGGCACGTTGTCAGATTTGTCTTGTAGTGTCGCCAGCTCGGAGTTGAGCGGAGTCTTGCGGTGTTCAGACGCCATTTCAAACTTGCTCAACTTAGCAAAATGGAGGAGCGTTGGTACCTTAGCCCTCGTAAGAATCGGGGGTTGGTCGACGCCCCTCGATCGATAAGATTTTGTAAGGAGAAATTTTTTGTCGTTCACAGTGCCGAGCTGTGGGGGATTCCCACTACTTGGGGGGGAATGGTTCCCTCGGCGATGCGAGCGGAGCCGGTAATGACCTTGGAGGAGAAGAGCCTTAGTGATGTGCTTCTTGGACTGAAAGTGTTGGCGTGGTAAGATATTACCAACGAAGTGCTCTTTGAAGGCGGTCTTGGACCAGTCGTTCCTAGTACGATTTTACCGTTATTGATTTCATGCCATGCTATCCATGCTTTTTTTGTTTTCTGGCAGTTTTATCCATGCCTTTGTTGTTCTCCGGCTGTTTTATCCATGTCTTTGTTGCTTTCCGGCTATTTTATCCATGTCTTTATTGTTTTCATTTACTCTTATGATTTTTAACCCCTTCGTGTTTCATCTTATAGGAAGAATAGGCATGGATTTCAAAAACATTTTTGCAGACTTGGATGCGCTACGGAACAAGAGGGAGGAAGAGCCGAAGAAGCGGAAGAGGTCGGCGATGCATCCTTCTTCTTCCCAGGACTTACCGCCCTTGGCTCCCGTTGCACAGACTGAGCCACCTGTAGAGGTACCGCATGCTGTTGAGGCAGGTTCTTCCTTAGCTGCGGTCGTGGCTAGTACCGCGTCAGCCCCATTGACTGCTACGGCTGCCACGGTGCTTGCTAATCGGGGGGACATGGTCTACACCCCCAACTGGAACGTAAAAGCTCAGGAAAACTTTTTGGGAATTCCACTGCTTGCCTTGAGGCCTGTCGCCACATCCCTACTCCTTCTGAAAGAGAGAGGTTGAAGATGGAGCCCCGAGAGATCGGTCTTGGGGATAGCAAGGGCACATGTGACGGTATGATCTAGTCCCCTTTTTTGCTTAGCTTGCGCCTTCCCTCCTTGTAGCTTAAGTTTTAATCGTTTTCTCCTTATTTCAGGCGATGAGCCACTTTGGGAATTTGATGGACTTTTATGTGGCTGAGGAGAAGAACATGAGGGTCCGTATCTCTCGAGCCGAGAAGGACAAGAAGAAGGCCTTCAAAGAGTCCAAGGCAGAGTTGGAAGGGATGAAGAAGAAGAAAAAAGAGGCACGCCTTAAGTTGGAGGCATTGGCGGCGAGTAAGGAGGTGATGCTGTAACACCCCGAATTCCAAATATGACCAAATTCGAAGTTCCACAGGATCTTTACACTTCTCTTCGTACAATTTTACAAGGAAATTAAAACTTTATTACAGCAGAGTTACATTTTTAAACAACGGAAGCAAAATTTACAACAATTACATGTATGAAATAAAATAACACTTGAATAGTTCTTTAAGCATCAATTCCTCCTTAAGTCCTTTTCATTCACTTTACCTTGCATAGAAACTGTGGGCACGTCAGTTCATTCAACTGATGCTAGGATATAATATATCATTTTCTCTTACTTAGAAATCACACACTTGTCACAAAACAAAGCTACGAGGACTATCCTATTGATGTCGTGTGTGAATGTGCACTTAGTCCTTAATGCAATTATTTATGTTACATGACACTAATGCACACTTGTTCGGATTCTATGCATCCCATACTAGATAGGTCCGAGGGCAAGACCTTAATCGTTCTTCATCTTGTAGGGTTCAATCCCTCGCCATGACTTAAACTACTACGGTAACTACGATAAGTATCCTAGATGTTCTATGAGTTACGAGCTCATGTCCAGACAGCCTGGAGGAGAATCCCACATCATGATACGTGCATCGTGTAGAACCTATGGATAATTCAGCCTCCATCATGCGACATGACACCACCCGTAGTCACTAAACTCCCCACAAGTGTTGCCTGCGGTACGAACTCCTGGAGACATATCCACGTCATGACACGACGCATCGTGTAGCTAGCCTGTGAACACTCTCACGCCGTAGCTCCGAGGCCCTCATACTCGTGTTTTTCTCTTATTTTCATCACATCTTCACTATATTTCTAATCCTTAGTTATTTGAATCATGAATAAAATCAATACCCTAGAGTTAGCACTCCCTCTATACCGGTCTTAACCATCAATTCAACAATACAATCCAAATTTGGTTTTTCCATTTCAATATCTTATCTCAAAAGTATTCATTCAATGACGGTATAAGACTTAGCTACACTCTAACTTTTAATTCCATTTAATGTTCATAGAATTGAATGTTCGTACTCATAAAATCTTTCATAATTCATCATAATATTTTATTTCACTTTCATGTACAATTTCATGCATACAATAAATTTATTTTCCAACTTGTCACATTCATAATTCATTTTGTCCACATAATTCTCTTATTCTCATTTTATCAACCTTAGGTCAAAAATTCACACGTTCAATTTTCCATTACCCAATATCATTTCAAAATTCTTTTAAACAAAAATATTTATTTTTCTTTATCCAATTTAATAATTTATAACAAGTTCTTTCTTACAAAATAGTCTCAAATTCTCATTTATACTAAGCCGAAAGTTATGAAAAATTCTTTACGAAGTCTAGACATTATTAGAGATTTTTCTAATATTTTTCTCAATTTTTATTTGACTTTAAGACTCTTAAAGTATAAAAACCAAAAAAAAAATATATATATATTCTCAACCAAACCCGAAAGCCAGGTTTCGAACCCACACACAACAGCCATGTCGGCGCTACAGTGATCGCACTGTGGCGCCACCGAAGACCACAGAGTCCAAGGCACCAAGGTGTCATGAGATGGGTTATAATTCATATGGTTTAATTCTCGCACTGTTTGGATTTTCTGAAAAAAAGAAAAATAAAAGGGCTCTGCACAGTTTTGAACCCGCAACCAAGGACCGACCCAGAGCTACAGTAGCGCTCTGTGTGCACCCGAAGACCAATAGGTCCAAGTGATTCACCTGTCTCAAAGACGAGTTGGGTTGGTTTTGATCCAGTTCTTTGTTTATTACTAATTTTTCATAATTCAAAAACGTTTTTAGTTCTTTTTCTTCTCTTTTTGTATCAAAACTTTCCAGATTATAAACTATATAAATTTACAGTAAAACAGTATTTTTATAATCATCATTTGACTTGAGAAACATGAATTCTTAGTTCTGTTTTATGTTCTATGTCCATAATTTCGACATTGAGAACGAATCACATTTTCACATAATTTATAATCAAGATTTTCACAAGAACTACTTTATCTCTTTATTTTTACTTGTTGTTATCGTACAATATTTTTAGAACACAAATCTTCATCTTTCTACATTGGTGTTGCCTTAATCTAGACAATCAAATCTTCATGGTGTTTTTAATCAATCAATCGTCTTATAATCACAAATTCCTCAATAAAGCATAGTTCAAATACATATTTCATGGCCACATGATAGATTCTAGCACATTAATTACAATTTTATCAACTAGCAATCAATTTACCAAGCATTCTCTTTAGCTACAATTTTTCTCTTTATAAACAAACATGAGGCTAAATTACTTAGGGTCTGTTTGGTTTGCTGTTTTTTTTTCCCCAAAAACCCGAAAAGCTGTTTGGTTTGGTTAGGGTTTTTTTTGAAAAGAGTTTTCAGAAAACCCCCTTTTCCTTTACTCTCTTCTCTCTCTACACGAGTTACTCATCTCTTCTTTACTTCCTTCACCTGCTTCCCTTTTCTTCTCGACAACGACGCTAAAAACCAGATCTAGAAAAATCCTTACCCAAAATCAACGGATTTGGAAAATTTTTTCCCCAAATCTAATCCACCTTATCATCTTTATTGCTCGCTGACAACATACAACTCTCGTGAATGTCGGATTTGGTGGGGTGAGTGATCGATTTAGGGTTTGATGGTTTGCGAGACCCGAGCCGCTTACAAGAGAAGGTGTACTCGACAACAGGCCAGTCGAATCAAACGCCGATTGAAGCTTGGATCTATTAGTGACAATTTCTTTGTTCTTCAATTCAAGCAAACGAAGGTATGATTTCATTGGTACCCATTTTTGGCCTTCTGATACGGCTATGAATTCGCTTTATAGGGAGATAATCTAGATCCGTGGTTTTTTTTAATTATTATTATTATTATTATTATTATTATTACTATTATTATTATTATTAAAAATTTTGTTTTATGGACTTATTGGAGGGATTACAGAATGTGAATGTGATGGATTTGGAGAGGATAACTTCTGAGAATATGGTCGACTATACTCCAAATTATTTGGTTTAAATTAAGGGTCATTTTGTTTCTGTGGACAAAATATTTCAAATCCAACATTGGAGATATAAGAAGTCCTCAACAAATTTTGATGGCTTCCGAAACTAAGTTCAGATCTTTCTTGAAGTGCTGCAATTTATCATTGTTGTTATTATTTACCGTTTCTTTACGTAATATAGATGACTAGTAAGGGGAAGGGGAAGGGGATGGAGGTGGATGCTGATGTTGGGTTATGGAATCCACTTGTTGAGCGAGTATTTGTGGATCTGATGGAGAATGAGGTAGACCAAAATAGTCTGAAAAGTTCCACATTTGAAGCCAAAGTTTGGCAAGGATTTGTTACACATATGAATGGAATGTGTAATCGTACATTCACGGTTAAACAGTTAAAGGAAAAACATTCCAGACTTAGAATTAAATGGAAGGAGTTTGAGAATCTGAAGAAGCAGAGTGGTTTGGGTTGGGATGAAGAGAACCAAACAATCACTTGCGAGGAGGAGGTTTGGGACAACTATGTTAAGGTTCATATATGACTTCATTTTTATAATAGTCTGCGATTCTGATCTTATGATACTTAACCATGACATTACTACTTGTAAATTAACAACACAAATTTTTTTATTAGGCACACCCTACGGCAAAAATATTTTGGTCGAAGGGATTGGCAGATTGTGATGCTTTGACCAAAATTTTTCAGGGGTCTATTGCCTAGGGCTTTGTTTCTAGGGCTTCAACACAAACGGTGTACGACTTCGATAAGGAACGAAGAGTCAATTATGAGTTTGCCCACCCCAATGCCTCATATGTAGATGTGGATGATGAGGATGATGACGCACCGATAGGTTCGGGGTCTTGCAAGAGGCGCTCTGGTGCGTCAAGTGGTCGAGCAACAAAAAGCTCGAAGATCTATATGTGCCTTGATTCGTATTTGGAAACTCAGAAAAGAGACAGGTATAGGAAGAAAATGGGTGACCAAAGTAATCCCTCGGTTGAACAAAATTCTTCCTCCCTTGATCAATGCATTGATATAATTAATGCGATGTCTGGGCTTGATTACAAACAGACAGGGAAGGCACTTGATGCGTTAGTTGAAAGCCTTCAGTGGCGTCATGCCTTCCTTCGTATGAACCAGGATGTTAGGGAGAGATGGGTGAAGTGTCATGGTGAGCAGTAGGGATCCCATTTGTTTGAGTGGATCCATCATATCCAAATTGTTTATTTATTTTAACAACTTTTACATATTTGTGTGTGAGTTATTGTATTCTGAATATTTAATGGCAGAACCTGGTGGTTTTTTTTAATTGATTATTTTTAATTGTAAATGCATTTGCTATTAGTAGCTGCTGTTGCTATATTTTTTTTGTCTGGGTTTTAATAATGTTACATAACATAAGATGTTAGGGTAAAATTCTCTAAATAATCTCCACTACTGTCGTAGTATTAAAGCTTGAACTTACTTTATGCAACTGAATTCTACTTTTGTCAGAGTGAAGTACTATTGCAAGTGCTACCATAGTGATGGACACGTCTTCATCTGATAGTGATAGTTTGATGACTTGATGGAACTCCAGTTCCTACAGGCCATCTCGAAAAAAAAATCCACAATGCACTCCAAAACTAACAGGACGTGAATATTTGCAAGAAATCCTAGATGGTCCCCCGGATAAGTTTCATCGCATATTCTGTATGAATCAAGATTGGTTTTTGGCTTTGTGTCATTTTCTGAAAAATGGCAACTACCTCGAGAAAACGGAGGAGGAAGCCCGACGTAGACGCGTGTCTTTTGAAGAAAGTGTTGCCATTTTTTTGTACATTGTCGGTCATAGTCATAGAATGCGAGGAGCTGCTGATAGGTTTCAACACTTGCTTGAAACAATCGAGCGACATTTTACAGATGTTTTGAAAGGTTTGGCAAGAGCAGCCACAGTTCTAATTACTCCCCCGAATACTACACGTATACATGAAAGGATCACTAGTTCCACAGACTTTTATCCATGGTTTAAGGTATTTTTTTACCTCCATCTTGAATAACATATGATTATAATATTTCAAAGTTTACTAAAGTTTTAGGTTTCAAATTCATTAATGTAGGGAGCTATCGGTACTGCTGATGGTACATAATCGGTGCTTCGGTACGCGCTAGTCGAAACAATGCTTGTCGTGGATGAAAGGGTAATATAACTCAAACTGTGCTGGCCGCTTGTGATTTTGATATGATATTCACATTTGTTTATGCGGGATGGGAAGGAGGTGCTAACGACTTCCGTGTAATATAGAGTGCATTATCACAAGGATTGTTACAAATTCCTCCCGATGATAAATATTATTTGGTAGATTGTGGTTATACAAATATGTCCAGCTTTTTAGCTCCCTATCATGGTGAGCCATATCACTTGCAAGACTTTCAAGGGGCCAACCATGCACCAACCCAACCTAGACAACTTTTTAATAAAATGTATGCAAGGCTACGAAATGTCATTGAAAGAACCTTTGGTGTATTCAAAAAAAGGTTTTCCATCTTCAGCCACATGACAAACTACCATTTTACAAGACAGGTTATAATGGTTACAGCATGTTGCGCACTTCATAATTTTATACGTAGATATTTAGCGGCCGATACTTTTTTTTTGAGGAATTTGTAGATGAACAATTAATTCATCATCAACAAAATGAAGATATCGCATCCACATCTCAAGGGTTGGATTTGTCATCTTCCCAATTGAATCGTATGAGTACGAAAAGAGATGAAATTGCTACGGCAATGTGGAATGCGAGACATTAATGTAATTTGATAAAACTGTTTCATTGTATCATTTACTGTTATGAATATAATGTTTTATGTACTGTGTGAGATGGTATCTTAACCATTTACTGATGACTAGGCACTGCACATGGATTCAGTTTTGTTAGCAACAATGGTCAGAAGAATGAAAGGAGTTGTCAGTAATAGGAAGTGCTTTTATTATCATTTTTTTAACTCACGAAGATGATGTCGTTATAGGCAATGATGAAATACACAACTCAATTTTGAATGTGTGTCCCCACCCTCCCTCTTTCTGCTTGGTTGTATTGTATATTGCAGATATTGAAAATATCAAAACTATGAGTGAATATCCACTTAAATGATGTGTGATAGCCTTTAAGCTGATCTGTGGTTTATGTTTAGAATTATGTGAAGTAAGAATGAATCCATTATGTGAAGTCAAAATGATGAAATCATTTCTTGATGTCAAGGGGGGTGGACAATTTAATTAGTACTAGTAGGCATGGCATTGTCAAAAATGCAGCCCTAGACAGGAGTTTTTATGATTTATTTGAACAGTTGTTCTATACAACCCTGTTCTGAGACTATGACTAATTTGATCCTTTTTGCTTATTCACATGGTTTTGTTTCAGTATTTGATTTCATGTTCATCTTTGGAGGATACATATAAATTTGTTTTTACTTCCTTCACCTGCTTCATTTGCTTTAATTGTACACAGTACAAGAAGAAGCCATCAGAATCCATCATAACATTAGAAGCCATGAGCAGCAGCAGAACCCATCACAGGAAGGTAATTGTACACAGTATGGAAATTCTACAACGGAAGAAATCAATGGTTTAATTAAATAGCATCAGAAGCCATCATCTCTATATTCAAATGAGCCACATGTACTATTTTGTGTTTGGTTGGTAGAAATTGACAATCGTAGAGATGATGATGATATATTCTGATCCTATATAACCTTTGGAGTATTGAAAATGACCAAACACTAGTAACCACAAACATGCTAGATGGTAGTAATGAAAAAGAAATATGTATTAAATTTTGTAGATGTCCATCTGAAGAACCTGGAGATGATGGCTACTGATGAGATGCTTCTTAACTAGACTATTGATTTCTTCATATTTAAAAGATCTCACTGCGTTACCTTCCTGTGATGGGTACTGTTGCTGCTCATGGCTTGTGATGGCTACTCATGGATTGTGATGGCTTCTTCTTGCAGGTGAAGGAAGTAAAGGAGAGATGGAAGTAAAGAGGGAGTAAAGTGCGCGTGTATAGAGAGAAGAGAGTATAAAGGAAAATGATTCTGAATGAAGGAGTTTTGTGAAAACTCTCTTGAAAGAACACTCAAACCAAACAGGTTTTGGGGTTTTTTTCCCTGGCTTCTTCTTGCTTTATAAAGGATGAAGGTTTGAGTTTCACTTTCAAAATTAATTTCTTGTTACATCCCTTATAACTATAAAGGCTCGTCATAATTATCATGGGTAACGCAAAATCAGATTGTGAATTACTAGTTACCAAATACAGAAAATTTCTACAATATTCTGTACATGTGCCTCTCATGAATCTGGAGATTCTGGCTTATGATCCTATTTAAGTAAACTATTGATTTCTTCCTTTGTAATATTCCCAAACTGTGTACAAGATTCTTCCTGTGATGGGTATTGCTGCTGCTCATGGATTCTGATGGATTTTGATGGCTTCTTCTTCCTTTATAAGGGATTATTGTATGAATTTCACTTTCAAAATAACCTTCTTGTTACTATGTTATAACTGTGAAGGCTTCTGATGCTTGTGATGGCTTCTCATGCTTGGGTAAAATCTTTCTAATAAAATTTGTACATGTGCCTCAGATGAATCTGAAGATGATGGCTTTATGATAGTATAAATTTTTCACACTATGTACAATTTCCTTGCTGTGATGGCATCTGATGCTGCTCATGGCTTCTGATGTTTCTAATGGATTCTGTTGATTTCTGATGCTGTGATGCTTCTGATGCTGTGATGGCTTCTGATGCTGTGATGCTTCTGATGCATGCATTTTCGGTGGAAGTGCTTCTTGTCATATGTTTGTTGTCAGTCTCCATCTAACAGGAAGTGCTTCATTTAATTGTTTTAAATCACCCTTACTCTTTTACCTCTATTAGTCTAGGCAATGATGAATAATCAAAACTTATGATGTGTGTGATTGATAATGAAAGCATCTGATGCTTTATAAGGGAATAAAAGTCATCCTATCAACATTGATCATTTTCATTATTGGCATGGCATTCAAATGCATTACAATGCATGATTAGAACTAGTTGGCATGACATTCAAATGCAGCCCTAGACTAATCTTCATGTTCTATTCAAACATTTTTCCTATACATAAGTGTTCTGAGCCTACGACTAATTGAATCCTTTTAAATATTACCTGTATTTTGTTTCGTGATTAATTTTTTAACAATATGATTCAATCCTTACCAGGAAGAAGATTGGTATCAGAAATAGCAGCTGAACTTCTTTTTTACAATTGCGACAGTGTTGCACAATTGGGTATTGATATCCTGCACTTCTTAATTGGTTTTTTGTTGTGTTCTGATGCTGCTCATGGCTTTTAATGCTTCTGATGGATTGTGAAACCTTGTAATGCTTTATAAGGGATAAGGTCTGATGTTTCAGTTTGAAAATTATGCTTTACCTTCTTGTTGATATGTTATAACTGTGAAGGCTTCAATTTGGAATGCATTGGGATGCTTCTGATGGCTTCTCATGCTTTGGGCATAATCAGTATGCTAACACAAGGTTTTCAATAAATCTTGTTGATGTGCCTTTGATGAATTTGGAGATGATGGCTTCTGATCCTGTATAACTAAACTATTGATTTCTTACATTAACAAATTTCCATACTGTGTACAATTTCCTTCGTGTGAAGGGTTCTGATGCTGCTCATGGCTTCTGATGTTATGATGGATTCTGATGACTTCTGATTCTTTATAAGGGATTAAAGGATGAAGTTTCAAATTCATTTATTAACCCCTAATTTTGTTCATTATTCAAAATTAGCAGATTACAATTGGTGTAAGGGCCGACAATTACACATTTCAGATAAGCTCGAGCATAGTCGATAAGCTTGCCAGTAATGGGGAGATACAAAGAAGAAACAAAAAGAAGTTGAAGCGAAAGATACCACAAAAACCACATAAAAACAAGCACAATCCAATGTATGTTGCATCAGTGTAATTCAGCTGATTTGGGATTTCAGGTTTCAAGTACATATAATATAATGTGTTGGAGCTTAACAAATAGAGAGTTGCAATGTAATATAATGTATTTTAGCTTTATTCTTATTATGAATCTAGTAATTGAAGCAAGTGTAATGAGTTACAAAACAAGGGATGCGATCAAACAATTTTCAATATATTATATTCAAATGATCAGTTTATGGAATGTTACTTACAATACAAATACAACATCTTCATTGGAAAAAACATAGTCGAATATCAGTTCATATGAACAAGCTTAAGGTAAGCACATTAATTCAACTCCTCATATTGATAAGATTTGCTCGATTCACTCTTTCTCAGGCTTCTTGTTCGTATACTTGTAGAACTTTGCTCTGTAACTGCAGGAAAAAAAAAACTTCAGCAGAAAACTAATGCAAATTGATTAAACAAATACCTTTTATAATCTCATTGTCAAAAAAACTGTTTTTCTATAAATTTGAGAATTTAATTTTATAACCAAACGCCTTTTATAAGCTCATTTTCCAATAACCTTTTTAATGAAAATTTCAGATTTTTTGGTTTACCGAACGCATTTTATACTCACATTTTCAAAAAACTGTTTTCATAAAATATTATTACCAAACAGCTTTTACACTCTCATTTTCAGAAAACTGTTTTCAAAATAACAAACCAAATGCAACCTTAGTTTTTCTTAGCAATTCTATCAATCCATACCCTAGAATGATGTTTAAAGTAGAAGCATGAGAAATCACCCACCCATTTGGACAAAAATGAATAGAAAGCTCCTAGAAATCTCCTAGAATGCACAAATGGATCCTTCTCCTCCTAGATTGTGCCTCAAAGGTGTCTCCTCCTCCTTGGTGTAGCAAACCCGAGCTCCCCCTCCTTGGATGTAGTCCGGCCTCTCCTTGGATGAGCACACACACACAAAAAACTCCTCAATCTTTTACTCACAAAAAACTCGCAATCTTTTCTCACTCTAATCTTTTCTTTCATAATCAATTTTCTAGTGTACTAAATGAGAAGAACTAGGGGGTATTTATACATTTTTTGGGTGAGAATAGATGGCTAGGATTAAATCAAATGGTTAGAGATCAAAGGCTAGGATGAGTTAGGAAGTTGTAGCAACTACCCATGATGAGATAACTACCTCTCCACTAGCTCCATCTCTCCCTCTCTCTTTGTCTACCATCCGGCCAACCCCCCTAGGCCCCTAGACACGTGCAAGTGCAATGCACGTGTCTCATCTAGTACCCCCTATTAATAAGTTGTACATGATTAGTTAATTTATTGTCTACCAATTTAGTCTACACTACATGTTATAACAATTAAAAGGTAATTTAATTAGTGGGCTTCTAATTAGTGGGCCTTAGACCCATGGGTTATTAATAAAATACTTAGTTAATTAGGATGGGCTAAATTAGAAAAATAGGCCTTAGGATTTTTAAAATAGGCTTTTAGAAATTAAAAAAAATATTTAAAATGATGTTGTAAAAGAGATAATTTTTAAGGGAAATGTACAAGAATTTTTACGTTCAAAACACGTAAAATTAATAAATTCTCAATTAAATATAATTAAAAATTTAGGATGTTACAACACTCCTTCCTTAGAATAGTTCCGTCTCCGAAACTATGCTTAAAGAGTGAGAAAATAGAACACAACAAGTAAAGAAAAGAACATACAAATCAAGCATAGAGCTCAGGGTGATCCTTCATCATCCTCTCCTCAAATTCCCAAGTAGCCTCTTCAACCAACTGGTTTCTCCAGACTACTTTGACCATCAGTATCATCTTGTTCCTCAAGACTTTCTCCTGAAAATCCACAATCTTAATCGGAAGCTCAATGTAACTCAGATCCAACTGCAAACCCTCTGGTACTTCGGGCAAATGGTGATTCGGATCTGGAATGTAACCTCTCAGCATAGACACATGGAAGACATTGTGTACCTGAGATAACTTTTCCGGCAACTCTAACCGATAAGCAATTTTCCCAATCTGCTTCCATATCTTATACGGGCCTATGAACCTTGGGGCTAACTTCTTGCCTCTGCCAAAACAAATCACACCTTTGCTAGGTGATACCTTCAGAAAGACAAAGTCATCAACCTCGAACTCAAGGTCCCTCCTCCGGTTGTCTGCATAGCTCTTCTGCATACTTTGAGCATCCACTAACCTCTTCTTGATCAGAACGATCTTTTCAGAGGTCTGCTGCACAATCTCAGGCCCAAACATCTGCTGCTCCCCCACTTCAAACCAACAGACAGGGGTTCTGCACTTCCTGCCATACAGAGCTTCATACGGCGCCATCCCGATACTAGTATGAAAACTGATGTTGTAGGTAAACTCTACCAGAGCTAGATGCCTTTCCCAACTGCTTCCAAAATCTAGCACACAACACCGAAGCATATCCTCAAGAATACAATTGACTCTCTCAGTTTGCCTATCGGTCTGAGGATGGAAAGTAGTGCTGAAATTTGTCTTGGTATGGTACCTAGAGCTGTCTAAAGACTCCTCCAGAAATGCGAAGTAAACTGCGCATCTCGATCAGACACAATGGTCAACAGAATACCATGAAGCCTGACAATCTCCCCAACATACAGCTTGGCCAACTTGTCCCTTGTCCATAGACGAAGTGAGATTCATTGCTAAGAAGTGAGAAGACTTGGTTAGTCGATCGACTATAACCCAAATTGCATCATTGCCCTTTGAACTCTTGGGCAAAACCGTGATGAATCCATGCTGATATTATCCCACTTCCACTCCGAAATAGGTAACGGTTGCAATAAACCTCCGGGTTTTTGATTCTCAGCTTTCACCTACTGAAAAATCTCACACATCGCCACAAATTCAGCCACATCCCGCTTCAAACCTGACCACAAGAAATGCTTCTTAATGTCCTTGTACATCTTAGTGCTCCCAGAATGCACCGACAAAAGAGTAGCATGAGCCTCCTGAAGAATACTCTCCTTCAAGTCCGACTGATCCGGAACACACAGCCTCTCACCAAACCACAACACTCCATCCCTGATCTAAAATTCTGACAACCTACCTGCACTAACCTGCTCCTTCATCTTCTGAATCTCTGCATCTTCCATCTGACTTGCTATGATCCTTTTGTTCAGCATGGGCTGAAGCCTCAACTGAGCTAAGAATGCTCCCAAGCCTTGCAGAACAAATTCAATACCGGCCCGATCTAACTCTTCTACAATCCGCTTCTGAGTTGTAATCAAACTAGCCCGACTGCTTTTACGGCTAAGTGCATCAGTAATAATATTAGCCTTCCCAGGATGGTACTTAATCTCTGGACGAAAGTCCTCAAGTACTTTCATCCATCTCTGTTGCCTCAGATTCAGGTCCTTCTGCTGATAAATGTACTTCAAGCTCTTACGGTTCGTGTACATGTTTAGCTTCTCACCATACACGTATTTTCTCCATTTCTTCAAAGCGAAGATAATCGTAGCTAACTCCAGATCATGAGTCGAATAATTCTTCTCATGCGATCTTAGTTGCCTATACCTATATGCGACCACTTTCCCTTCTTGCATTAAGACACAACCAAGCCCACGATGTAAAGCATCACTGTAGACATCATACTCAACACCTGTTCTAGGCAAAGCCAAAATAGGAGCAGTAATTAGCTTCTCCTTTAACTCCTAAAAGCTTGCCTCGCACTTCTCAGTCCACTTGAAGTTCACATTCTTCTTGGTCAGACCGGTGAGCGGCACGGCTATTTGAGCATAGCCCTGAATGAACCTCCTGTAGTATCCAGTTAGCCCAAGGAAGCTCTTGACTTCCTTCACTGTAGTAGGTCTTGCCCAATCTCTCACTGCCTCTATCTTCTGAGGATCAGTTGCCACTCCCTCCTTAAAAAGGATGTGACTCAGGAATGCCACTTCAGATTTCCAGAAATCGCACTTGGATAACTTGGCATACAACTCCTGCTCTTGCAGCTTCTTCAAAACTATAGCCAGATGCACTATGTGCTCCTCCTCCGACTTGGAGTACACAAGGATATCATTGATAAACACCACGATGAAAGAATCAATAAACGGCCTGAGAACTCTGTTCATTATATCCATAAAGATTGCAGGTGCATTCGTTACTCCAAATGGCATAACTAAGAATTCGTAATGCCCATGTCCAGTTCTGAACGCAATCTTATGCACATCTTCAGCTTTCACTTGAACCTGATGACATCCTGATCGAAGATCTATTTTGGAGAAAATAACTATTCCTTGTAGACGATCGAACAAGTCATCAATTCGTGGAATAGGATACTTATTCTGAACAGTGACTCTATTTAGCTCTCGGTAATCGATGCACATCCTCATCAATCCATCCTTCTTCTTTACCAACAGCACCGGTGCTCCCCAAGGCGACGCACTCGGTTGAATAAAGCCTTTCTCTGACAGTTTCTCAATCTGCCATTTGATCTCATCCTGCTCCACAGGCACCATCCTATACGGTGCCTTGGAAATGGGTGCACTCCTTGGCTGGATAGTGATGCTGAACTCTACATCACGATGCGGGGGTAACCCAGGAAAATCTTCCAAGAACACAGTCGGATAATCCTGAACCACAGGAATCTGCTGCACCTCCGCAGGAATCTCTGTAACACCCCGAATCCCAAATACAACTGAATTCGAGAGTTCTACAGGATCTTTTCACTTCTTTCGTACAATTTTACAAGGAATTTAAAACTTTTATTTCAACAATAATTACATCAGAGTCTTTTACATCAATGAGCAGCGGAATTAGTAAAATACAACCATAAAGAATGTACAATTGTTACAACTTTAATATTTAAGAAATCAACAGCATCATCAATCATCTTTATATCTTCATGTAACTCCATTTCCTGCATATAAAACTGTGGGCGCGTCAGTTGCTTACAACTGACGAAATATTATACACGGCCATCCTCTCTATGCCGGAAACAGTATAACGATTCTCAAATGCTTTAGTAAACACAAACTTGATCACAAACAAAGCTACAAAGGGACTATTCTGTTGATGTCGTGTTGTGCGGTGCACTTAGTCCTTAATGCAGTTATTTATATTATATGACCCTAATGCACACTTGTTCGGATTCTATGCATCCCATACTACATAGGTCCGAGGGCAAGCCTCTTAATCGTCTTCATTATTGTAGGGTTCAATCCCTCGCCATGACTTAATCTACTACTGTAATTTCAGTGAGTATCCTAGATGATTCTATGAGTACAAGCATGTATCCTGGCCCCTGGAGTAGAATTTCGCGCCATGTCTTGACTCGTCAAGCATGCATTCTGCGATAATTCAGCCTCCTCCCTGAACACAATCCTCTTGCAGTCACCAAAACATCCCATAAGCGTGACTAAAGTCCGATCATTACTGAGTTGTGCCCGCGCCATGTCTTGACTCATCAAGCATGCATTCTGCGGCTCACACACCCGCACCGTACCCTAGCTCTCATACTCATGTTTTTCTCTCACCTTCATCACCTCCACACTATGTATCTATTTGTAATTTCGGCAAGTGTCATAGACGTTCCATGATTACAAGCACGTGTCCAAGACCCTGGAGGGGAACCTCGCGCCATGTCTTGACTCATCAAGCATGCATTCTGCGATAGTTCAGCCTCCTCCCTGTACACGATCCTCTTGCCGTCACCAAACATCCCACAAGCGTCGCCAAGATCCCGATCATTCTGGAGTATATTGCCCACGCCATGTCTTGACTCATCAAGCATGCATTCTGTGGATCACATCCGCATCGTAGACTCGAGGCTCCCATACTTGTGTTTTTCTCTTACTTACATCACAGCCTTATTAGAATCATGAACAAAATCAAAGCTCTAGAGTTAGCCTCTCCACCAAACCGGACTTATCATTCCATTTACACACGACCAACCTTGGTCTTCTTTTCAATATCATTTCATTTCACTGCCGGGGGAGACTTAGCTACTCTTTCATTTCAATTTCAAATTCACAATTTCCAATTGAGCACTTTCAGCTCATAATTCATTTTAGAGTCTCACAGACTTTCTCATCATGATCTTAGCCTTTCATATTCATTTAATTCTCAATCCTCATCTATGATTCATTTCATGTAAATTCTCAATTTCAACTATGATTCATTTCATATAAATTTATGCAGCAACAAATAGAGTTTACCAATATCCAGATTCACAATCTTTACCACAAACAATTCACAAGATTTCAGATATATCAAAAAGCACTCCGGACAGTCGACTGGGAACTCTACCAGTCGACTTATCCAGTCAAATCCAGTTATTCATAACCACTCGGGAGAGTCGACTGCTGCACATGGCAGTCGGCTGTTCCGCAGTGTTCCAATTTCAATTTAACTTCTTTATAAATTTCATCTTTCATAACCTTGTGTACATTTCACAATAAAACTCAATCAATCTTAATAATCATAAAATCTTGTATTCAAAACTTATTTAACTTTCATTTGTCAAAAATCAAATTTCAAACTCAAGAACCATAAACAGTTCGGTTCAGTCGACTGGTGGCAGTATCAGTCGACTGTCCCGCAAATATCTTGAAAACTCAACATCAAAGCAGTAGTCGACTGTAACTGTATTCAGTCGACTGTCCCGCTGATGAAAACCAACTTTTAACACTTACCAGTCGACTGTGGAAGTAATCAGTCGACTGTCAAATCCACAATTTGCAACTTTGCATACATTTTCGACCTTTGAATCGATTTGTACTTCCATATACAAATTATAATTTATTTCCAGAATATATCCCTTTTTAAAACATTATCATATATATTACCAATTCCCAAGTTCTCTTTTTCCCAATCAAAAATGCATCAAAACATATTTTCCAAATAAACTACCTTCTTTTATCAAAATTTACTTTACAAAAATCTCTATAACATTTTGAGGTTATAAATCATACTTTTTTGCCACATTTCGCATTATTCCAATAATGTCTCAATATGCATCAGTCTCATACAATCATTTCAATTCTAGCAATTCAACTAGCCATCATAACAAGCATAGCAATTTGCATTTACCATAATCAATTTCATGCAATCAATTCAATTTCAACCAAGTAAATCACATATCATCTATCATGCAAATTATATTCCTAAATTAGAAAGCATTTAAGAAACACCCACCTAAAAATGAAGATTTGTTACCCAAATGAACTCCTAGAATTAGGAGCTCCTAAAGAAAGCTCCAATTGCAATCCTCCTCGAAATCCGTGCACCAAAGCAAGCCTCCAAGCTCCACATTTCGGCAAGCATCCATCAATGAGCATCTCCATCTCCATTCGGCAATCATCAAGAATAACTCTCATCTTCTTTCATGTACACATACTATGTATGTACATATATATACATTAGTATATGTATATAGGCAAGTGGAGTAGTGACTTAGGTGGAGAATGGGAATGGCTTTGCTGCCATTTGGTTGGTTTCGGCATGGGAAAGAGAGAAGGAGAAGAAGAGATGAGAGAATGAGAGATTAAGGGGGTGTTTTTATAAGAAAGTAGTAGGTAGTTATAGCAACCACCTCCTACATGAACTCCACTAACTCCACCTCTAAGACTTGTTTTCCCTCCCTCTTCAAAATCAAAACTCCAGAATTTCCCTCTTCTAAAACAGCCCGGTCCCAAAAGTGTGCACATCGCACGTGTGCACGTGCACGTGCTTTGTGTACAAAAACAATTTATTTATTTAATCCCTTTAAAACAACTTATTTAAATTTGTAATAAATATGTAAAGTTAACTTAAAAAATTATACTTTTCATGCACAATAAAAATAGACACAAACAATTTCATGAAATTTATTTTGAAGGAAGAACGCGCTTACAACACGTGCACCAAAACACGTGCGTCGCCCGTAAAATCTCAAAAATACAAAAACTGATTTTATGAACCGAAAAATATTTATAATCAATTGGAATGCAATAGAAAGTATATTTAATATACATATTTGATAATATACTCAAACATACAGAAAACACGTGTATTGCACGTAAAAATTTATTTTAACTAAAGATAGTCAAAAATTGAATTTTCGTTTACAAAATAAATTCAAATATGTTTATAATGATAAATAATTGAAATCCATTGAAAACTTTGCACGTAACAGTGGAATACCCAAAATCGACACGTGCATCGATAATACGTAAAAAGCACGTAAAACTCAAAGATTGAAATTTTGTATTTGAGTTGCCTCAAATTTGATTTTTAAGAATACAAGATTGTATAAATAATAGGAATTCAAAATACATATCAAAATGCGTTATGGATATGATCAGTAATAGTACAAAATGCACGTGCGTAACACCCGAGGGCAAAATTGTCAATTAAATTTTGCGGGGTGTTACACTCTCCCCCCCTTAGAACAGTTCCGTCCCCGGAACTCACTATGGTAAAGGTTTTATTTTGTACGCACCGAAGAAAATATCACTATAACATACACAAATCACAAAATACATATAGCATAAAAGTAAGCAATGTGAAGAAATGAGACAAAAATTCTATTTAAGAAATTTATGAGTATCAAAATTTTACGAGAACAAAACAAGAAAACTTAGGAAAGTAGCATAGGAAAACAAATACGAAAATAGAGGATAGTGCATTTTGAAAGGAGTTTACATACAAATTACTATCAAGTAAACCATTAGATAAAATGATAAATAAACTCAGTCATAAATTGTGAAATAATTTCATAAAACAATGCAATAAAGGAAAACATAGTTAATGGGTACTTTATAAATGGATTCGATACTCCGAATTCATCAATGATGTGTAGGAGAAAAATAATATATTATGGTTGTAACAATGCAAAACTAGTTATATAGAAGTGAATCATGAATTATAATAGGAGTATAATAAATAAAACTGTTAGGTGAGTAGCCACCAAATTTAAAATAGCAAAATACAATAAAGTTGTATGAAATACTAACTCACATAAAATACAAAGTACTACAAGGAAGACGGCAAAATAGTTGAGATTAAGCGGCAAATATACAAGCTTGATAAATATAGCAATCAGTATAAACAGTATAATGCTAGGTTACAAAATATTATAAAATAGTATAAGCTAGTACCAAACGAAATAGTTATAAGTGAATATTATAGAAAAACAAGGTAGGGGTTATCTAAGTATAATATTTCCTTTTGGTGTAGGTTCGTCTCACTGGTATCCAACAGCAGACTTGCCTATCTTGATCTCAAGTTGCATAATTGCTCCTATGATATCCGGTTGCAATTTGCCTTCTGGGCTTTCGGTTGCAAACTTTACCTCACCGACATCCAGTTGTAGTTTGCCTTCTGGACATTCAGTTGCAAACTTTGCCTCCCCGACTTCCAGTTGCAATTTGCCTCCAATGATGTCTAGTTGCATATTTGCCCTCTCGACATTAAGTTGCACCAAAACGGAAGATGGAAAGATGTAATCTCCCATGTATACTTAGATATGGGATGTTTAATAAAGTATGGGGTTATATTTTTTTTTTTTTTTTTTTTTTAAAAAAAAATCAATGATGCAGAAAAGATTTTACACAACAAAATATCAAAATAGGTGTATAGGATATATCATACATAGAGGGTACTAATTAGTAGTAATGTAAAATATATGCACATGTTGGAAGTACAAATGAAAACATTAATGGTGTAATGTAGCAAATTAGGGCAATAAACACAAATAATTATACATAAAAATAATAATGTAGTAATTTGAGGAAGGTGAAATTTATATGTATAGTAAGTATCTTGAAATAAAAAAAAATTCGATGGAAAACATATGTAGTAATCAAGAATGTAAAGACAATTTAAAGAAAACGTAAATTGCAACATTTGTAAATATAACCAAAACAAATTTGTAGTCAATACGTAATAACAATAATATCGAATGCAGACAATAAATCAAACTAGTATGTTGTATTTATACGGATAAAATATTTCAATCTCGTTAAAATATATTGAAGTATATGGGGAAAATATGAAATACTGAAAGAATATCGTATCACAAAATCAAATCATGTAAAATGAATGCACATAAGCAGAATTCCCAAACAAAATTTCAAAAATGTACTAATGAATGAAAATAATAGTTGTAATATAAATTTAACAAAATACGTAAGGTAATAGCACAGATGGATGGATGAACATAAGGAGACATAAAACACGAAAGACAAAACTGAGAGACAATAAAATAAGTTCAACAAAATCAAGACTAAGGGAAATAGGCAAAATACTAGGCTTTGAAATGATTTAATAGTATAGGAAAACATTTATTTGGAAAATATTGAATGTTGGAAAGGTACTATAATGAAAATCCAAAAAATAATTTGAGGGGAAAGTGTGTTCATGTGTAAGGTATCATGAATGACGGTTCAAATCAACCACGCTTCCACTGCGCCACTCTGATACCCAGGGAAAATGAGCTCGCATACAATTTCAAATCAATGTATACGAGGAGAGCATCATGAATGTAAATTCAATAACAACTTCCATTCATGACTCCAGCCATCCAATAGGAAAAAGGGGAGGAAAGACATCAGCCTATAGAGCAACACAAATGTAAATCACTTACATTTAAATCTCTATGAACTGAACTCACACTCTAATGTCCACTTCAAGGGTGTCGTTCCTTATAAATTTGTACTACTTAGAAGCGTGGCTCTGATACCACTCTGTAACACCCCGAATCCCAAATACAACTGAATTCGAGAGTTCTACAGGATCTTTTCACTTCTTTCGTACAATTTTACAAGGAATTTAAAACTTTTATTTCAACAATAATTACATCAGAGTCTTTTACATCAATGAGCAGCGGAATTAGTAAAATACAACCATAATGAATGTACAATTGTTACAACTTTAACATTTAAGAAATCAACAGCATCATCAATCATCTTTATATCTTCATGTAACTCCATTTCCTGCATATAAAACTGTGGGCGCGTCAGTTGCTTACAACTGACGAAATATTATACACGGCCATCCTCTCTATGCCGGAAACAGTATAACGATTCTCAAATACTTTAGTAAACACAAACTTGATCACAAACAAAGCTACAAAGGGACTATCCTGTTGATGTCGTGTTGTGCGGTGCACTTAGTCCTTAATGCAGTTATTTATATTATATGACCCTAATGCACACTTGTTCGGATTCTATGCATCCCATACTACATAGGTCCGAGGGCAAGCCTCTTAATCGTCTTCATTATTGTAGGGTTCAATCCCTCGCCATGACTTAATCTACTACTGTAATTTCAGTGAGTATCCTAGATGATTCTATGAGTACAAGCATGTATCCTGGCCCCTGGAGTAGAATTTCGCGCCATGTCTTGACTCGTCAAGCATGCATTCTGCGATAATTCAGCCTCCTCCCTGAACACAATCCTCTTGCAGTCACCAAAACATCCCATAAGCGTGACTAAAGTCCGATCATTACTGAGTTGTGCCCGCGCCATGTCTTGACTCATCAAGCATGCATTCTGCGGCTCACACACCCGCACCGTACCCTAGCTCTCATACTCATGTTTTTCTCTCACCTTCATCACCTCCACACTATGTATCTATTTGTAATTTCGGCAAGTGTCATAGACGTTCCATGATTACAAGCACGTGTCCAAGACCCTGGAGGGGAACCTCGCGCCATGTCTTGACTCATCAAGCATGCATTCTGCGATAGTTCAGCCTCCTCCCTGTACACGATCCTCTTGCCGTCACCAAACATCCCACAAGCGTCACCAAGATCCCGATCATTCTGGAGTATATTGCCCACGCCATGTCTTGACTCATCAAGCATGCATTCTGTGGATCACATCCGCATCGTAGACTCGAGGCTCCCATACTTGTGTTTTTCTCTTACTTACATCACAGCCTTATTAGAATCATGAACAAAATCAAAGCTCTAGAGTTAGCCTCTCCACCAAACCGGACTTATCATTCCATTTACACACGACCAACCTTGGTCTTCTTTTCAATATCATTTCATTTCACTGCCGGGGGAGACTTAGCTACTCTTTCATTTCAATTTCAAATTCACAATTTCCAATTGAGCACTTTCAGCTCATAATTCATTTTAGAGTCTCACAGACTTTCTCATCATGATCTTAGCCTTTCATATTCATTTAATTCTCAATCCTCATCTATGATTCATTTCATGTAAATTCTCAATTTCAACTATGATTCATTTCATATAAATTTATGCAGCAACAAATAGAGTTTACCAATATCCAGATTCACAATCTTTACCACAAACAATTCACAAGATTTCAGATATATCAAAAAGCACTCCGGACAGTCGACTGGGAACTCTACCAGTCGACTTATCCAGTCAAATCCAGTTATTCATAACCACTCGGGAGAGTCGACTACTGCACATGGCAGTCGGCTGTTCCGCAGTGTTCCAATTTCAATTTAACTTCTTTATAAATTTCATCTTTCATAACCTTGTGTACATTTCACAATAAAACTCAATCAATCTTAATAATCATAAAATCTTGTATTCAAAACTTATTTAACTTTCATTTGTCAAAAATCAAATTTCAAACTCAAGAACCATAAACAGTTCGGTTCAGTCGACTGGTGGCAGTATCAGTCGACTGTCCCGCAAATATCTTGAAAACTCAACATCAAAGCAGTAGTCGACTGTAACTGTATTCAGTCGACTGTCCCGCTGATGAAAACCAACTTTTAACACTTACCAGTCGACTGTGGAAGTAATCAGTCGACTGTCAAATCCACAATTTGCAACTTTGCATACATTTTCGACCTTTGAATCGATTTGTACTTCCATATACAAATTATAATTTATTTCCAGAATATATCCCTTTTTAAAACATTATCATATATATTACCAATTCCCAAGTTCTCTTTTTCCCAATCAAAAATGCATCAAAACATATTTTCCAAATAAACTACCTTCTTTTATCAAAATTTACTTTACAAAAATCTCTATAACATTTTGAGGTTATAAATCATACTTTTTTGCCACATTTCGCATTATTCCAATAATGTCTCAATATGCATCAGTCTCATACAATCATTTCAATTCTAGCAATTCAACTAGCCATCATAACAAGCATAGCAATTTGCATTTACCATAATCAATTTCATGCAATCAATTCAATTTCAACCAAGTAAATCACATATCATCTATCATGCAAATTATATTCCTAAATTAGAAAGCATTTAAGAAATACCCACCTAAAAATGAAGATTTGTTACCCAAATGAACTCCTAGAATTAGGAGCTCCTAAAGAAAGCTCCAATTGCAATCCTCCTCGAAATCCGTGCACCAAAGCAAGCCTCCAAGCTCCACATTTCGGCAAGCATCCATCAATGAGCATCTCCATCTCCATTCGGCAATCATCAAGAATAACTCTCATCTTCTTTCATGTACACATACTATGTATGTACATATATATACATTAGTATATGTATATAGGCAAGTGGAGTAGTGACTTAGGTGGAGAATGGGAATGGCTTTGCTGCCATTTGGTTGGTTTCGGCATGGGAAAGAGAGAAGGAGAAGAAGAGATGAGAGAATGAGAGATTAAGGGGGTGTTTTTATAAGAAAGTAGTAGGTAGTTATAGCAACCACCTCCTACATGAACTCCACTAACTCCACCTCTAAGACTTGTTTTCCCTCCCTCTTCAAAATCAAAACTCCAGAATTTCCCTCTTCTAAAACAGCCCGGTCCCAAAAGTGTGCACATCGCACGTGTGCACGTGCACGTGCTTTGTGTACAAAAACAATTTATTTATTTAATCCCTTTAAAACAACTTATTTAAATTTGTAATAAATATGTAAAGTTAACTTAAAAAATTATACTTTTCATGCACAATAAAAATAGACACAAACAATTTCATGAAATTTATTTTGAAGGAAGAACGCGCTTACAACACGTGCACCAAAACACGTGCGTCGCCCGTAAAATCTCAAAAATACAAAAACTGATTTTATGAACCGAAAAATATTTATAATCAATTGGAATGCAATAGAAAGTATATTTAATATACATATTTGATAATATACTCAAACATACAGAAAACACGTGTATTGCACGTAAAAATTTATTTTAACTAAAGATAGTCAAAAATTGAATTTTCGTTTACAAAATAAATTCAAATATGTTTATAATGATAAATAATTGAAATCCATTGAAAACTTTGCACGTAACAGTGGAATACCCAAAATCGACACGTGCATCGATAATACGTAAAAAGCACGTAAAACTCAAAGATTGAAATTTTGTATTTGAGTTGCCTCAAATTTGATTTTTAAGAATACAAGATTGTATAAATAATAGGAATTCAAAATACATATCAAAATGCGTTATGGATATGATCAGTAATAGTACAAAATGCACGTGCGTAACACCCGAGGGCAAAATTGTCAATTAAATTTTGCGGGGTGTTACAATCTCCCTCTAGCTGATAGCTGCCACCAAATCTGAACATCTCTTCTTCCCCTGGAAAGTGACTTCAGGACCACCCGGACCCTTCACTGTTACTTCCTTGGTCTTGCACTCAATGTTCGCACTGTACACCGACATCTAATCAATGCCAATGATAACATCAACCCCCAGGATATTCAGCTTGATCAGATCAATCCCAAAAATTCTAGCTCCAATCTCGACCTCGCAGTTTGCATAATACCGATTAGTGGTTAGAGTCTCCCCTGATGGAGTAGTTACTGCTAAGGCCTTGTCTGGAAAAACCTTTGGTTAGACTCCCAAGACTTTAGCAAACTTAGGTGATATAAAGTATAAGAGGATCCAGTATCGAACAAAACAACAGCTTTCTTTCCATTCAAATAAAGTTCTCATGTTACATAACACACACTCGTTACATAACAGTTCACTAAATAAATAGGGAAAAGATAACAACAGAAAGAAAATACTTCTAAACACCCCCCTCGTACCAGTGATGACGTGATCCTCTTCATCAGCATCAGCTTCAGTCAAGGCAAATACTCGTCCCTGCTGGTATGGCTTCTTCCCAACTTGCTGCGTTGGTCCACTACGGGTGACATTCTGCGGCTTGGGGCATTGAGATTTGTAATGTCCCGTCTCACCACAGTTGAAACAAGTCACCACAAGAGATTTCACCCAATTATTTTCGAGTCTTCCAGCCATGTTGACAGCATTCACCTCAGTAGGTTTGAACCTATGTGCTGACGGCTGTCCCCTGAAATTCTCAAAAACTGCGAGCTTCTTCCCAACATGCCAATTGCTCCTCCAGTTCTGAGTGGCATGAAACTGCTCTATACCTTCCTCTGTAGCTGCAGCTCGCTTGACCAATTTGTCAAACCTCCTGATACCAAGGGGTATCATCTTAGATCTCAGACTTGGCCTTAATCCGTGCTTGAACTTCCGAGCTTTCTTTTCCTCATCCATCACCAGTTCGGGCGCATACCTCGAGAGCTAAGTAAACCTTGTCTCATACTCTCTGACCGACATACCGCCCTGCTGCAGCGCCAGGAATTCCATAGCCTTCTTCTCTTGGACAACAGATGGGAAATAGTGACTGTGGAACTCCTCCAAGAATTCCTCCCAGCCAAGAACAACATCTCCCATCGTCCGCTTCATGGACTGCCACCAAACAACTGCGTCCTTCTCGAACTACAGTGCAGCCAACTTCACCTTGCTGCCTTCTAGAGTTTCCAAGACTTTGAAGATAGTCTCGACCTGCCTGATCCAATTGTCAGCCGCATCTGGGTTTGACTTTCCTTCAAACACGGGTGGTTTCATCCTCTTGAATGTTTTCACTAGTTTGATTACCTCAGGTACTGGATTTGCAGGCATCCTCCCCTGGTTCTAATTCATGGCAACGGCATTGAGGGTCTGATAGACTCTCGCTAACTCTGTTTCCAAGTCCAGCCCTTCTCCACTTCTAGCTCTTCTTCCAGCCATATTCTGATGCAAAAGATCCATTAATTCCGAAGTAGAAAATATGAATTTAAATCAACTCTTCATTTCATTAAATTCAAACTTTGTACATTCAAATTTAAAATATTTTATGACATCAAATGAAAGCAGTAAGAAGATACAACATTCTAGTACCTACGGTTCCTTTTGGCTTCTCGAAGCTCTTCCCGTAGTTCTTCCACATCTTCCTTCAGTAAATTGTACGTGGTCTTTCCCTTCTCAAGATCCCAAATACGATGATTAAGAATTGCAATATCCTTCTTGCACTTTGCACACTGGGCCTGCATTACCTCTGCTCTCTCCCTCTAAGTCTCTACCTGCCTCTGAAGAGACACAATGAGACTACTCAGAACTAGCTCTTTCTCGTCGGAGGAATCATCAGATGAATCCGGAGGCGGAGTGATCTCTTGAGACTCAGTCCATTCCTCCTCAAATTCTTTGGGATCTTCTTCGTCGGAGTCTGCTTGTTCGGGGTAGTACTCATCTTCTACTATGTGCCAATCATCACCACCAGCTGGGTCGAAGTGGTTCGCCATCTTGGAGAAAGTAGAAGAAGAAGCATAAATCATAGAGCAACACAAATGTAAGTGACTTACATTTAAATCTCTATACTCAACACACGCTCTAAGTCCACTCTAGGGTGTCGTTCCTTATAAATTTGTACTACTTGGAAGCATGGCTCTGATACCACTCTGTAACACCCCGAATTCCAAATAAGACCGAATTCGAAGTTCCACAGGATCTTTACACTTCTCTTCATACAATTTTACAAGGAAATTAAAACTTTATTACATCAGAGTTACATTTTTAAACAGCGGAAGCAAAATTTACAACAATTACATGTATGAAATAAAATAACACTTGAATAGTTCTTTAAGCATCAATTCCTCCTTAGTCTTTTTCATTTACTTTATCCTGCATAGAAACTGTGGGCATATCAGTTCATTCAACTGACACAAGGATATAATATATCAATTTCTCTTACTAGGAAAGCACACACTTGTCACAAACGGGGACTATCCTATTGATGTCATGTGTAAATGTGCACTTAGTACTTAATGCAATTATTTATGTTACATGACACTAATGCGCACTTGTTCGGATTCTATGCATCCCATACTAGATAGGTCCGAGGGCAAGACCTTAATCGTTCTTCATCTTGTAGGGTTCAATCCCTCGCCATGACTTAAACTACTACGGTAACTACGATAAGCATCCTAGATGTTCTATGAGTTACGAGCTCATGTCCAGACAGCCTGGAGGGGAATCCCACGTCAGGACACGATGCATCGTGTAGAGCCTATGGAAAATTCAGCCTCCATCATGCGACATGACACCACCCGTAGTCACTAAACTCCCCACAAGTGTTGCCTGCGGTACGAACTCCTAGAGACATATCCACGTCATGACACGATGCATCGTGTAGCTAGCCTGTGAACACTCTCACGCCGTAGCTCCGAGGCCCTCATACTCGTGTTTTTCTCTTATTTTCATCACATCTTCACTATGTTTCTAATCCTTAGTTATTTGAATCATGAATAAAATCAATACCCTAGAGTTAGCACTCCCTCTATACTGGTCTTAACCATCAATTCAACAATACGACCAAAACTTGGTCTTTCCATTTCAATATCTTACCTCAAAAGTATTCATTCAATGCCGGTATAAGGCTTAGCTACACTTTAGCTTTTAATTCCATTTAATGTTCATACTCATAAAATCTTTCATAATTCATCATGATATTTTATTTCACTTTCATGTACAATTTCATGCATATAATAAATTCATTTTCCAACTTGTCACATTCATAATTCATTTTTTTTCCACATAATTCTTTTATTCTCATTTTATCAATCTTAAGTCAAAAATTCACACTTTCAATTTTCCAATACCCAATCTCATTTCAAAATTCTTTTAAACAAAAATATTTATTTTTCTTTATCCAATTTAATAATTTATAACAAGTTCTTTCTTGCAAAATTGTCTCAAATTCTCATTTATACTAAGCCAAAAGTAATGGAAAATTCTTTACAAAGTCTAGACATTATTAGAGATTTTTCTAATATTTTCCTCAATTTTTATTTGACTTAAAAACTTTTAAAGTATAAAAACCCTATATATATATATATATATATATATATATATATATATATATATATATATATATATATATATATATTCTCAACAAAACCCGAAGGCCAGGTTTCGAACCCACACACAACAGCCACGTCGGTGCTACAGTGACCACACTGGGGCGCCACCGAAGACCACAGAGTCCAAGGCACCAAGGTGTCATGAGATGGGTTATAATTCATATGGTTTAATTCTCGCACTGTTTGGATTTTGTGAAAAAAAGAAAAATAAAAGGGCTCTGCCCAGTTTCGAACCCGCAACCAAGGACCGACCCAGAGCTACAGTAGCGCTCTGTGTGCACCTGAAGACCAGTAGGTCCAAGTGATTCACCCGTCTCAAAGACGAGTTGGGTTGGTTTTGATCCAGTTCTTTGTTTATTACTAATTTTTCATAATTCAAAAACGGGTTTAGTTCTTTTTCTTCTCTTTTTGTATCAAAACTTTCCAGATTATAAACTATATAAATTTATAGCAAAACAATATTTTTATAATCCTCATTTGACTTGAAAAATATGAATTCTTAGTTCTATTTTATGTTCTATGTCCATAATTTCGACATTGAGAACGAATCACATTTTCACATAATTTATAATCAAGATTTCCAAAAGAACTACTTTATCTCTTTATTTTTACTTGTTATCCTACAATATTTTTAGAACACAAATTTTCATATTTCTACATTGGTGTTGCCTTAATCTAGACAATCAAATCTTAATGGTGTTTTTAATCAATCAATCGTCTCATAAGCACAAATTTCTCAATAAAGCATAGTTCAAATACATATTTCATGGCCACATGATAGATTCTAGCACATTAATTACAATTTTATCAACTAGCAGTCAATTTACCAAGCATTCACTTTAGCTATAACTTTTCTCTTTATAAACAAACATGAGGCTAAATTACTTAGTTTTTCTTAGCAATTCTATTAATCCATACCCTAGCATGGTCTCTAAAGTAGAAGCATGAGAAATCACCCACCTATTTGGAGAAAAATGAATAGAAAGCTCCTAGAAATCTCCTAGAATGCACGAATTGATCCTTCTCCTCCTAGATTGTGCCTCAAAGGTTTCTCCTCCTCCTTGTTTTAGCAAACCCGAGCTCCCCCTCCTTGGATGTAGTCTGGCCTCTCCTTGGATGAGCACACACACACAAAAACTCCTCAATCTTTTACTCACCAAAAACTCTTAATCTTTTCTCACTCTAATCTTTTTTTCTTAATCAATTTTCTAGTCTACTAAATGAGAAGAACTAGGGGGTATTTATACATTTTTTGGGTGAGAATAGATGGCTAGGATTAAATCAAATGGTTAGAGATCAAAGGCTAAGATGAGTTAGGAAGTTGTAGCAACTACCTATGATCAGATAACTACCTCTCCACTAGCTCCATCTCTCCCTCTCTCTTTGTCCACCATACGGCCAACCCCCCTAGGCCCCTAGACACGTGCTAGTGCAATGCACGTGCCTCATCTAGTACCCCCTATTAATAAG
The DNA here is from genome assembly GCA_017893485.1 of Hemerocallis citrina. Taxonomy (NCBI): domain Eukaryota; kingdom Viridiplantae; phylum Streptophyta; class Magnoliopsida; order Asparagales; family Asphodelaceae; genus Hemerocallis; species Hemerocallis citrina. Next base: position 416,246,671 of record CM030358.1, on the reverse strand, counting down.
TTGTACATGATTAGTTAATTTATTGTCTACCAATTTAGTCTACACTACATGTTATTTCATTTAAATGGTAATTTAATTAGTGGGCTTCAAATTAGTGGGCCTTAGACCCATGGGTTATTAATAAAATACTTAGTTAATTAGGATGGGCTAAATTAGAAAAATAGGCCTTAGGCTTTTTAAATTAGGCTTTCAGAAATTAAAAAAAAAGTATTTAAAATGATGTTATAAAAGAGATAATTTTTAAGGGAAATGTATAAGAATTTATACGTGCAAAACACGTAAAATTAATAACTTCTCAATTAATTATAAATAAAAGTTTAGGATGTTACAGATGCGCCTTGAGTTGGAGGCATTGGCAGCGGGTAAGGAGGAGATGCGACTTGAGCTGGAAGCGTCCAAGGAGAGAGAGAGGGCGTTAGAGAAGAAGAATGCCGATATTCTACTGGAGTTGGAGAAGTCCTGCACTGAAGCAGCCTTGGAGTTGAAGGTCGAGGTGGCGAAGGTTCATGCGGAGTACAAATCTAAACTGCAAGGGGTGATGTTGAAGTCTTATGCCTTAGTGATCTCACATGTAGTGGGGCGCATTCCTGGTGTCTATGGGAAATGCTACCACGTGACCCTTCGACCTGGTGAGCCCCTGGATACCGGCAGGAAGGACGATGGTGGAATCGGCACTCCTGCGGGTGGTTCGAGGAGTGGCTCTGGAAAGAAGGACAAAGGAAAGGGTGCAGCTGGGGGTTCCTTGTCCGTGGTGGCACTGATGCAGGTAGATGGTTGATTCACCTTGATACGTCCTTTATCTTTCAGGCTATTCTTGATTTTTTTTTTTATTTGGGGCTTGTAGTTTACTTTTTGTGATGCCTAATTGCGGACTGGCCACCGCATACATGTATCTTCCTTTTAGTGTTTGAATAACTATCTTCTAGATTTGTTATCACTTATCGTGTTGTGTTTATGTGCTTTGAAGTAATGCTTGTCCCTAACATCTAGTAGTTTGTTTCTTTATTTGACCATGCTTTTGGAATTATTGACAAACGATCGCGGGATCCGGTGAAAAACCCTGTAGTGACGAGGTAGAGCACCGTTGCAAGCGACTGCACATAACAGGGTTGGCAATCGGCCGTTTGCGTGTTCAGTCAGATGAGGAAGGGTTGAAGTCTGTTCGCCTTAAGTCGGCGCTCGTTGAGAGGGATTGCGAGTTAGCACTCTTCTATTTTGATCATCTGATTACCTTGCCACTACCTCCAAAAGTGACAAAAGATAGTATTGGAGAGTGTGCACTACTTAGAGAAATAGTCATCCGAAAGGACCTGGAGCTATATCGCCTTCAAGCGAGGCTTGGTAGGTTACAGACGACAAGAAACTCGCACGTCGTCAGTGCGAAAAAGGAATCAATTGTTGAGGGGAAGGAAGGCACCACGACTAATGCGAAAGAGAGTGCAACGGTTGGAGGATTCGAGTTGATCGTTGGGGGAATGGTGCCAATAGTGTTGGTGCCCCCTCGACATCCTGACGGTGCCCAGAGCGGCGCGTTAGATTTGTTGAGTTTGACTTTGGTTGGTGGAGAGTCACGTGCCTCGTGTGCCGGCCAACAATCTCAATCTATGGGATCGACGTTTTCTGTGAAAGATGCTAGCTGTCAAGGAAAGGAGGTGAATGTCAGGTGATCCACAAGGAGGCTTGTGTCTCTCAGGAACAACATTCCTTGTCCCCTAAGTCGCAAGGACGACTTGTAGATCGAGTTGTATGATTGATGATTTTATACTTGTAAATATCTGTAGTATTACTAAATATGAACATGTGGGTTTGTGATAATTCTGTGATTTGATGAACTCTTTCCATATGCTCGATCCTTGCTGTCATGGTTGAGGTGCCATCGACTGGGTTCTTTTTAGCTAAATAATAAGGCCTCAAGTTTATTGCGTATAGCTAACGAACTACCGATTGTGTATGAAGGAGTTGGGAATTTCTCTGTCTTGAACTCAGCTAGTTGTAGGGACAACTCTAAAGGAGAGTTGTTTTCCAAACTTGCTGTATGGGCCCTCTGACAAATTATGAGAGTCACATCGAGTGGAGAGCTGAACTCCAAGTTTTGCTTTTTACAAGTGTTGCTAGAGTAACTCTGATCATGATTTTGGACCTCGTAATCTGTCTTTGAGGAATTTTAACTAGTTACAGGAATAGATTGAATGGTGAGTTAAACTCTGAATGTGTGTAATTACAGGTTGCGAGAGTAACTCTGAACCATGGGTATGGATTCCGAACTTGTTAGTTTAAGTATTAACTGGTTGTAGGAGCATATCGAATGGCAAAGCGCACTCTGAACTTATTTCTTTGCAAATTGAAAGAGTCTCTTTTGAGCCATGGGTATGGACTCCGAACTGGTTTTAGAGGTGCTAACGGATTACAGGAGTAGATCAAATGGCGAAGTGCACTATGAACTTGCTTTATTGCAAATTGTTAGAGTCTCTTCAAGCCATGGGTATGGACTCCAAACCCGTCTTATGGAAAGACTTGTAACGAGTTTTTGGTGCCACTTATGTGTATAAGTTTTGTGCTCAACTCATTGTGTAAGTCTTTGAGGAATTTTAACTAGTTTTAGGAAGATATCGATCAGTGAGTTGTTCTTTAAATGTGCGGTATTACATGTTGCGAGAGTAACCCCATCATGGATTTGGATTCCAAACTTGTATTGTGGAAAGCTTATAACGAGTGTTTAGAGCCGCTTTAAGTATAAGTTGGGCATTTTAGCTTATTATTTGCTTTAATAAATTGAGTGAGATGCAATGAAATAAACTAGCCAATTTTATTAAGAACTAAACTAAGGGGCTGTTCTAGTGGCTGGCCCTTATTACATGCATGACCATTAGTGAAAGTGGTCTTTATTGAAAGGAAAAACTAAGTGACTGCTATAGTGGCTAGCCTTTATTACAAAATGTTAAAAATTCTGTGGAAATTAGGACAGGATGTTTCAGACGCACTTGTTGTACTTCATAAGGCGTCGCTCATTCGAAGTCCCTACTGACATATACCTGCCCCTTGGGTCTTCAAGTTGACGAGCTGTCAAGCGAACAACTTGATAGACCTTATCTGAACTTGCCTACTTTGGAGGGAGCCCCCCGTTGTTTTGCATAGAGAAAGGAGAATCTTCTGATGGACCAACATGTTTAGGCAAGATTATTTGTTTGCACTGAATGAGCGAAGAGGCTTCAGGTGAGGGATTTGAGTGTATTGTCGGGTTTTGACAAGGACTTCATCAGAACTGGGAAGAGATGACTTTACAAATCTGAAAATTCTCGGTTTGACTACCCAGTGTAGTAGCTTCGACCTCATTTGCAGGCTCTGTGATACAATGATTGTTTTCCTATAGTAGTTCTTTGGCATGGAGGGGGAGAACCGAACCCCCCATGGTAGTAGTGCATCATGCCCGTGCTGCATGTTGGCTTCCCACCACCTGGCATACGTCTGCTATTGTCAGAAATTTCATTTTCATATGAAATGCGGAGGCGACAGCGTGGAAGGCCGCTAGTCCGGGGCGGCCAAATATGGCATTGTACGTGGATTTGACATTGACTACTAGGAAGTTTAAATATTATGTCCGAGTTCCTGGGGCTTTCCATGCCGTCGAGTGCGACAATTCCCTCGATCTGGACAGGTGCACCTGAGAAGCCGTGAAGTGTATAGGTAACTGGCTTGAGTCGATCTCGAAAGAGCTTTAACGGGTCAAATGCGGCCATAAAGAGGATGTTCACGGAACTGTCGTTGTCTATGTGGATACTTCGCACCTCGAGATTTGCCATGCCAAGATTGATAACCAGTGCACCGCAATGAGGTGTTTTGATGCTTTCGAGATCTTTTTCAGAGAAAGATAATGAAAGGCCCGAACCCTTTGGGGCTGGAGTGTTATGAACCGAATTAACTTCCCTTAAAAAAGCTTTGCAAGAGGAGTTAGAGTCTCCCCCCATAGGTTCGCCATGGATGGTGTGTAAAATGACCATGTGTTCAGAGTCTCGTGATTCAGAAGGCCTTTCAGGAACGCTTATTAGCCCCCCGTGGCGGAGGGTTTTCGGCGTTGTTGTTTCGTTGGACAAATTGAGAAAGATAGCCCCGCTAAATTAGGTCTTCAATTTCTTGTTTGAGGGGTTTGCAATTGTCAGTAGTATGTTTGTGGTCTCTGTAAAATGCGCACCATAGTCCCATGTCTCTTCTCTTGCCGGCCGTTGTCATTCTGGGAGGGGGACGAACTATCCCATCTTTTTTCAACCGCCATGCAAATGGCAGACACACTCGTGTTTAAAGGAGTGAGTTTTTTGAAGCGGGGCGTAGGAGGAGGAGCGTTGACTTTCACCATTTTTCTGAAACTTCTTAGGTGTTTCCTCACTTGAGTTCTTCCGTTTGTTTCCGGAAAGTGACTCTTTCTTAACCTGAGAGCTGAAAGCTTCCTCGACTCTGATGTACTTTTTACTCCTTTCTAGGAGCTCAGTGAAATCTCGAGGTGGCCTCTTGGCGAGGGATTCTTTCACTTCTTTATGCTGACGTTGTGACGGAAGGCTGCAACCACCACTGAAGAGTCCAAGGAAGAAATAGACCTTGCTTCTGTTGTAAAATGCTTGACGAAGTCCTTTAGCAGTTCTTCGTCTTTCTGCTTTGGTTTTAACAGGGAGACACTTGTCTTTTCAGCCCTGCGGCTAGTAACAAAGTGTGCAATGAAGAGTTCTTCGAGCTGGTCAAAAGAGAATATTGATTCTGGAGTCAGATGCGAATACCATTCCCAGCTGATCCTTTCAGTGTTGCAGGAAATGTCCAACACATTAGTGCACCGGTGGCGTTATTGTAATTCCTGTTTTCTGTATTTTGTATTTTTTGTCTTCTCGGAATTATTATTAATTGATTTTCTTCTTATTATTTTCCGAACCCTGTAAATTGATTTTCTATTGGTAGCATTTATTAATTGCTTTCGACTCAAGTTAGTCTCCCGATCTATTTAATCTGTCTGCTAAAATTTTTGTTGGTCATCACATTCAGAATTTTGCTTGTCATCATATCCAATTAGTCTATTTTATTAATCCTATTTGATTTATTTAATTACTTCTTCTCCTATTGGATCTAACCCATACCCATTAAACCCAATAACCCAATATCTCATTACCCTATAAATACCCATTAACCCTAAACTATTAATTAACCCTAATTAATCCTCTCTCTCTCCTCCCGCCGCTCACCCCCCGATCCTCTATTTCATAAATCCATCCAGCTCAAGCACCTCGTCCTCGACCTCAGTCCTTCCTCGCCCGCCCAGTCCACCACCATGCCATCCACTGCGACCGCCCTCGTCATCACCCTCTCATCCAATCACCGACGAACCTATCATCACGTCATCTCCCCTCATCGATCTGCCACCCTCAACCCATCTTCGTCGCCTTCATCCTGTCCCTCAACCGATGCCAGTCAGTCGCCAACCACCGTCGACCTGCACCATTCGAATCCCACCTCATCACTGCCATCTCCACCTTTCCTCTGTTTCTCCTCGAAACAGAGCATCGCCGTCCGAAGCCCCCTGTTCATCGTTGACCGTCTCCTGAGGCTTCCTCTGTAACACCCGGCAAAATCGGGTAATGACAATTTTGCCTTCGTGTGTTACGCACGTATATTTTGTACCGTTACGAGTAATATTCGTAACATACTTTTATATAAATGTCATATGCATCTTATATTCTGATTATTGATATGTTTTCCGTTTTCTCAATACTCATTTCAATCCTATCTTTAGCCAACTCAAATATTTATTTTAATCTTTGTGTTTTACGTACATTGCACGTGTTGATTACATATATTTTTTCGTTACGTGAAATATCCGTAACACTATCAATATGAATATTTTATGTATGTTGTATTTTTATTGTTTATGAATATTTTCCATTCTCCCGAATTTATTTTGTATTCGAATATTTATTATTTTCTTTCGCACGTAGTTTACACGTAAAATTTCATGCACATTTTATTCCTAAAATTTTATTAAGTCATGAGAACTTTTCTTCTCATTTTCTAATCACAAATGTATTATTTATTTTTAATTTAAACCCATAGGCCTAAAGATCATCTTAAAGCCCATTAGAAAAATTATTTAAAAGAAAAACCCATTAGTTAATCTACATTTTTAATAAACACTTATCCCACACTTGTCATGTAACAAGTATATACATCTAGGCTATAAAAAAAATTAAACAAATGAATGAGAGAGTGTGCACATGTGGGAAATCCAAGGGTTGGCCAATTCATGAAGGAATGAGAAGAGGTGGGGGTTTGTGTAGTAAACGGTGAGTGGATGATTAATTTTGTTAATGGGTATTTATTTTGGGTAGTGGGTGTCACCTCATGCATCCATTTAGCCCTATAAATAGCTCCTGCTAATTCATGAATAAATGCACCAAGAATCAAAAGAAAAGAAAAACAAAAGATAAGAAAGAGAGGAAAAGAAAGAGAAGAAAAGAAAAAAAGAGTTGTTTGAGTTCTTGCTTGGAAAGCTTGCTAGGAGGAGAAGGGCGTCCCATTCTTGGAGTTAGGAGCCATCTACTAGGAGTTCATTTCTTTCTTCAATTAAGGTGGGTGTCTTCTTGAACTTTCTAAAATTTTAGTATCATGCATGTGTAGGAAAATTGATATTTAAAATTGATTATATATATGAGTAGTGGATAATTTATGATGATGATATTTAGAATAAAAATGTATGCTAATTGAAAGATTGTCATGTAAATAAGTTGATTGATGTTGTTTGATTGCATGGTAGTACATCATGATTAGATTAAATGATATGAACATAGATTTGTACACGAAGTTACCAATTCATGCCAAAAAAAAGTTACTGTTTTGAATTTTGTTTGCACATCAGAAAATCGTATCTAATAAAATAGTTGGAATCTAGAACAAAAATTTTTTTGGGAGCATCTTGTATGTTTCGGGAACATCACTTTAAAATTTTGTAAGATTTGAGGTCGTTTACTATTTTAATAAAATCTAAACTCAAAAATGGTTAGTAGTTGGTTGGTTGCTGGAAATCTGCATATCTTTCGGTTTTTGATCAATTCAACATTGTAAAGGAAATAATGTGAGAAAAGTCAGAACTAAGAAGTTGTAGTAGACTCGTTAAACTTTCTGAAAAGTCTAAGAAATCAAATTTTTATAAAGAATTGAATTTTATATGAATTTTACAAGACTTTATAGTGGCAGTATTTCAGTATTTCGACCCAACTGTATATTTCAAAGAATTCAGGGTTATAGATACAGTATTTTGAGGAAACTTATAACTAAGAAATTGTATTAGAATTGTACACCTTTATTTTGATATAAATAACGCAAAGTTTTGTGAAGTATATGATTTTCTATGATTTTTACAAATAGCATGAAATGCAGTTTCTGACTTTGAATTTACTGTTTTGCAAATGATACTTAAACGAGGTGATTGAAAATATATTCTCGCTGTTTTAAGTTATATTTTGGTAAAATAAAGATCATATTCATGCTTAGATGAGATGTGAGCTCCAGAAAAAAATATATATGGTTAATGACGTTAAGAATTGGTTTAAGGAAAATGATGAGATGAGTTTTCAATAATGAATTTTAAGAAATTATGTTTTAATCTTAATTAACTTGTATTGAGAAGGTTATGATGAATATGAAAAGTTTATTGTGAAAATGAATAGGTTGAGATTGTACTTATTGATGAATAAATAAGAATGAATGAAAGAATTTGAATGAATTATGAATACATGAACATGAGTTATTAGGGTATGAGTACCCCAAATTGTTGAACATAGAAAGATATTGATTCTAGAGGCTTAGTGATACCCATGTACTGGCAAAAGTAATGGAACTAAATAATTTATTTTTTTAGAAGTGACCAATATAGGCTATCGTTCTCGGTATTTTTGTGTAAGACCGGTAGGAGGGTAAACTAGCTCTAGGTAGTATAATTTATTCATATTAAAACTTAAGAATTAGGCACTAAGTGAAGATGTAGTAAACTTGGGCAAACGTGAGTGGAGGGCCTCTATATAGTCGAGCAGTGGGTTTCGGGACTATGACCCAGTCGGGCAGTGGATTCTGGGATTATGATTGCTTGCGATGGAGACGAGCCTTAATTAAATCCGGGATTATGATTGAGCGGGCGGTGAATTTCGGGATCCTGATTAGTCGGGCAGATAGTAGGCCATACTCCAGTCTATATGCGTATACCAGGGCTAGAGGGACACTTGCGGCATGTTTGCATGATGAGAATTCTGTATAGTCGGGCGGTGGATCTTCAGAACTGGAATCCGTATTTGTGGAATGTCTAAACTTTGTTTTATTACTGAGTAGTTGTCATGGCGAGGGATTAAACCCTTTAATGTGGAGTACGTAGGTGCTTGCTCTCCGACCTATGTAGTATGGGATGCATAGAATCCTAACAAGTATGCATTAGTGTCATTGTAGTATAACATCTGCATTAGGCATTAAGTCATATCATATACTGACATATTTAGGATAGTCACTCTTTACACTTTTTATATGCATTCAAGTTTGTGATTGCTAAAGTAAGAGATTTCATTATAATACAACATAGAGTGGATCGCTGTTTATAATATTACGTCGGTTGTAAGCAACTGACTGTTAGGATTGTGTCTTGAATAATCGTTGTTCCGATTAAAAGAAGGTAAGATGAAGCACGGAGGTCAAAGCATCGAAGTGAGTAGAAGGAGAAACAGAAGCAGCAAGGGTGCAAGCTAGTTGCGGTCGACTGGTCTTGGTGACAGTCGACTGCACCCCCGACCGCTCATCGCACAGGGAATGTCGGAGAGTGGTACGGTTGACCAGTCTTGTTGACGGTCGACCGACCGTGGCACTGTGTTCATTTTGAGCCTCGATTTGTTAGGTCGTTTCAGCCCAATCTTCAACTCCAAGTTAGATCGTGTGGCTCCTATTCAGTTACTTCTTTTCCAAGTTATATCGGACGACTGAGAATCAAGATTAGACCTAGGTTTCTCTATATTTTTCTATATATATTGTAAACTCCTCCAATATGAGAGGTAGTACTTCATAGATTCTTTTCTCCATCGTGAAGAGAGGCTCAAGAGAGAGATAGTTCTTGGTGAGTGAGTTTAATTCCTTGTGTCAAGTGAATAACTCCTTGTAATCTCTTCTAGTTGAATATCAGATCTTCCTATATTTCTCCCCAGATTAAGCAAAAGTTAACCGGGATAAGTCATCATTGTTGTGTTTGTGTTAGTTTGGTGGATCTACTTGCTTGCTCAATTTATTCGCCTCGTCTACTTCGATTTCCTCATTGCTCTAATTAGTTCCACTGCGACCAGAGGGCGTTTGTTGACGCCCCAATCCCAACAACTGGTATCAGAGCTTCAGGTTGCCGAGTCCCTTCATTAAGATGACAGGCCATAGTATTTTGAAGATCAAGAAGTTCGATGGTAAGATCAATTTCAATCTTTGAAAGACTGACATGTATGATGTTCTTGTTCAAGAACGGTTGCAGTCAGCAGTTAAGAAGAAGGAAAAGCCAACTGATATAAAGGATGACGTTTGGGAAGATATTCGTGAAAGAGCCATAAGTCTAATCTGACTATCCTTGGTGGACGAGGTCAAGTGCAGAATTCTTGAAGAAACTGACGAGGCAAGTTTGTAGGAAAGACTCATAGCTGACTACTCTGGTTCGTCGTTATTAGACCGGATGCATTGGAAGAGGAAGTTGTTCCGTTTATCTATGAAGGAAGGTACCGATCTCCAAGACCACATTACAGAGTTCAGTAAGGTATTATCTGAACTTAAGGCGTTCAACGCAGATGTGTGTGGGAAAGATCAAGCTTTCAAGCTGTTATATTCACTGCCGGATTCGTACGAGCCTTTGATTACGACCATGCTACACGGTAGATCTGCCAAGGAGAGTATTTCAGTAGATGATGTAATCAAAGTATTGAAGGATAATCAATTAGGAAGGAGACCCATCATCTATTCCTACAAGTTGTCTAGCAGTGGATGGTCCTTCAGGGGGAAGACAAAGTTCTTTGCAAAAGGATTCAATCCGTTGCCGATATTGCAGTAGGCCAGGGCATATCAAAAAAGACTGTTGGAAATTGCAGAATCAGGAGAGCGCAAAGAACGGGAGTTTAGCTGCTAATGTGGTTAGTGCCTTTGATTCGGGTGGTTCGTGTCTTCTTGTTTAAAATTCTTTAGAGGTGGATTCTATTGGTTTCTTGACTCAAGGAGTTCTTCTTATATTTACTCCAAGAGGGAGTTGTTTTCTACTTATAAGTCTACTACGGGGCGTTGTGTGACAACGAGAATTGGAAAGATTTATGAAGTAGTGGGTGTGGGGATAGTTGAGTTGAAGGTGCCAGGTCTAAATATGTTCACTTTAAGGGATGTTTTGCATATTCCTCTGCTGAAACAGAATCTGATTTCCTTGGGAACTCTTGATGCATGGGGCTGCAGGTACACAGCTCGATGTGGAGTTCTGTCTATTTTTCAAGGTCGTCATGAAGTGATTAGAGGTATGAGAGTGGTTGGGCCAAGCCAACACAATCTCTACAAGCTTTGGGGAATTCAAAAATCCTGCACAGGGGTTGATAGTTCTTTTCCCATTATTCCCGCAAGCTCAGCAGTTTGCCGCAACTAGAATCATCGAGACGAGACCACGACATTCGAATATCGTCGAGAGGTGGAGAAAGCCTATGGGTAGGTGGAGTTCGTGCGGAGTTTGACAACTTTGTAAGTACATCTACGAAGGTGTGCCTTTGAGGGGCGACACTGGATTTGGTGAGATTGGGTAGAGATCATTTCAATTAGAAGAATAAGCTATTGTTCTAAGTTTTCTTTGCAAGTGGAATTTATTTTGAGTTTGGAGATGAATAACACATCATGTGATAGCACTCGTATGCAATCTAAGGTGGAGTTTGTTAGGATTGTGTCTTGAATACTTGTTGTTCTGATTAAAAGAAGGTAAGATGAAGCACGGAGGTCGAAGCATCAAAGTGAGGAGAAGGAGAAATAGCAGCAGCAAGGGTGCAGGCTAGTTGCAATCGACTGATCTTGGTGACAGTCGACTGCACCCCCCGACCGCACCCCCAACCGCTCGTAGTATAGGGAATGTAAGAGAGTGGTATGGTCGAACTGTCTTGTTGGACGGTCGACTGACCGCGGCGCTGTGATCGTTTAGGGCCTTGATTTGTTAGGTCGTTTCAGCCCAATCTTCAACTCCAAGTTAGATCGTGTGGCTCCTATTCAGTTACTTCTTTTCCAGGTTATATCGGAAGACTGAGAATCAAGATTAGCCCTAGTTTTTTCTCTATTCTTCTATATATATTGTAAGCTGCTCCAATATGAGAGGTAGTACTTCATAGATTCTTTTCTCCATTGCAAAGAGAGGCTCGAGAGAGAGAGATAGTTCTTGGTGGGTGAGTTTAATTCCTTGTGTCAAGTGAATCAGTAACCCCTTATAATCTCTTCTAATTGAATATCAGATCTCCCTATATTTCCCCCCGGATTAAGCAAAAGCTAACCGGGATAAGTCATCGTTGTTGTGTTTGTGTTAGTTTGGTGTGACTACTTGCTTGCTCAATTTATTCGCCTCGTCTACTTCGACTTTCTCATTGTTCTAATTAGTTTTGCTGCGACTAGAGGGCATTTGTTGACGCCCCAACCCCAACACTGACGTGCCCACAGATTTTCATTGCAGGGCTTGATTGGATTGACAATGACTTAAAGACGGTTGATGATAAAGATTATATTCATGATCTAAGTTGCTGATATTAGAGTTGTACCTCTTGTTATATTTTATTCTGCTGTGTAATTCTGTAATAAACATTGTTGTGTAATAAAAGAAAAGTTTTAATTTCCTTATAAAATTGTACGAATTGAAGTAAAAAATCCTATTGTACTACGAATTACATGTAAATGGAATTCGGGGTGTTACAAGCGGTATCAGGGCTGACTTTTGACACAGAGTGTGGGGCATGTCTATATAGTCGGACGGTGGATTCCGGGACTATAGACCCAGTCGGGTGGTGGATTTCGGGACTGTGGTGAGCCCTCAATTAAATCCAGGACTGTGATTGATCGGGCGGTGGATTCTGGGATCATGATTAGTCGGGCGGATAGGAGGACAACTTAATTAAACCTGGGACTATGATTGATCGGGTGGTGGATTCCGGGATCATGATTATTCGGGCAGATAGGAGAGCAGATGCTCCACATCGGCTAGAAAGTAGATCCTGCACTAGATTGTGCATGTCCCGTGCTCAGCGAGGACACTGATTTCTAAAGGGAGGGTGTCTGGGGTCACTGTGCTCATAGGAGAAAGAGGAGAGAGGTAAGTTATGTTAGTCCCATATCGGGATTTCTACTAGAATAAAATAATAATAAATAATATAGCCTATGATCAAGAGTCACCAATCCGGTTAACCACCTTTTAAGAGGTAGTCTGTGATGGGCAGTTGTACTATACTATAAATAATTTGTCTGATAAATTATATAAATTGTCTGAGCTTGGGGCAGGGGCGTTACTTCCTCTGCTCAGTTGACCACCACCCTCCGCCCAGTCTCCGCCCTAGCCCCGTTAGCCACCGCCACAGTCCACCACCTTGCCGCTCTTCGCTGTTGTTGTGCGTTGTTCGGTATAAGAGTCAGCTGTTTTGTTTGGGTGGATTGTTGTGTGCTGCTTGCCGTGTGTCTCCTAGTTGCTGCTGTGTTGGTGTGCACGTAGAGCGCACGTGCCTCTGTGAGTTCGGTTGTCGCACGTGTTTCGTCGCCCGAGATTCTCATCCTGTTATTCTATTATATTCGAATTTACCGTTTAACAGGCAAATATCTCTTGAACTAGTTTATTTTTCTTGTTCAAGAATTTTGTTGATCCTCACAAGTAGATCAGTTTTTAATCATCATATTGTTATACTATTCATCTTTCGTTGAGTATATTGATGGTTTACACGAGCTAATCCGAGATATCCTTGAATTCGTGCATTTATCTTTGATTCGAATCCTAGTTCCTATTGCACATTGCATATGCACGAAATACATGAAAATAACTAGATCCATGTTATAGAATTGTTTGATGAATTGAATCTCTCCGATTGAATTTGATTTGATGAATTAATTGCCATGACTGTAAATTGCATCATAAATCTTGAAAATTGCATGTTAATCATCAAATAGCACTTTGTTTATTAATTATCATGAATTAGATGCTTGTATGATGAAATTATTGTCTATTCATATTAAATTATTTTCTGGCCTGTTGTTTACTTCTTTTTGTATCAGAATTTCGAACCCGTTTCTGTGGTAATTTGAAAGAACTTTGTAAACATAAATTGTAGTCCCATGTGTATATTTTCCAGAACATTCGACGGATTTGAATTTCAATTTATAATCCGTTAGATATCGGTCTTTTAGTACTGCTAGGTCTGAATTTCCAGATTCACAATTTTATGTGTATCACCTAGATTTATTAATAACAGAACATGTTAACGGTAAAATTAAAATGTGAAATTAATTTGGCTAAAACTAGACATGTGTAGGAATCTCCCTGAAATTTTGTTGATTTAATTGAAAAGTTTTCTGCCTAAAACATATATATAAACATAATCTATAACCTGCTGCCTGAACATGAAATCTGAAAGAATAGGAATTTCGACCTAGTTTCTGTAATATTTATATGTCGTATGTACATGCACTGGAACTGGCATAGAGTCTAGTTTCTAGAACTTCTGACGGATCCAGATTTGCTTTTCTGTAGCAGCGGAAATATCTGTTTTAGTACAGTAACGTCCTGTTGTCCAGATTGTATGATTTGTGTTGATTTAATATAAATGTTCCTTGCTTTGTATGTAATGAGTAGAATTAGTCACACTTAGCATAATACAACCTTGATACCTTCTTGCATGCTCATATAGGATGAAATAATATTAACAAACCAGGGTATTATGGATTGACTTGGTAGTGAACAATCAGAGACTGTACTTGGTAGGGCCCCTTTTTGCATGACATGATCACTGTACTGACTGATGGCCAACTGCTTGGATAATTACTGATACTGAACATTAAATTACTGATTACTGGGCCGAGTACATGAACAGTGAATTCACCATCACAGTCTAAAACACTCACTTATTTGCTTGCGCCGAACCTGTTGAATGGAACGCAGTAGTACGTGCACTAGATAGGTTAATAAAATGATTAATAACCCACACTTGACATTTCATGCTTGATCCCGTATATAGTCATCGATATTGAACTTGAATTGAAATGATTAATTTCTACATGATTAAACATAGACCTTTGACATTATTGCCAGTCTTTGCTTTTATTCTTGACTTTGATCAATTCCTTCATTCTTGATGTACCATGTTTCCTTTTGTTCTCTGTTTTCCTTTACTTACTGTCCATGAATTGCTCTAATGACATTATTTTCTCTATTTTTAGATCCCGAGTTTACAAGTACTAAAGGAACAATACCGGAAGGAATTGGTGAGCAACGATTCTAGAAGATGTAGTCCATGAATAGATTGCTTGAATTATATTTATGCCATTTTCCCCTTTTTTATATTGTTATTGATATTGTACTTTTTTTTGGGCTTTTATGACCTGGAGTTTGTTTTATCCCAGATGTTGGATATTATTATTTGGATTATTTCATCTATTATTGAAGTTGATCTTTGTTTATGTGATTATATTCTCTTGCATGGTTGTGATTGTTATTCATATTGTTGAGTTAGATTGGTACAGCTTATGGATGGGGTTTACATCATTCGCTGAGCCTTTGTTACGTACTCGTATTCCTGTATTTTGGGAAGCAGGGCGTGACAGTTATAGACCATCATGAGTGTTTTGAAGCTCTCGATATGGTCAGTCGGGTCTGATTCTCCATTGTAGGTTTCAAATTGAGGAGCCTTGAAGACTCTTGGGATGGGTGCGTCGAGGATAGCTCTGCTGAAAGGAGGTCGGCTAGGGCGGTAAGCCCTGCTGGAGTGGTTTCTCTCAATCTTCATCTATTCTAGACGATTCTCTACCTCTTGGATACGCCAAAGGACTTGGTCATCCTTCTTTTGGGATCCAGTAGAGTCGGCGGATCCTTCGTTAGGGGGTAGGTGTAACCCATGTTTCCGGTTGTACGGATTTTCTTGTATTTTGTAGTGTTCTCTTTTCTATTTTAATGTATTTTAAGCCTTGGGCTTGTTGTGGGCCTTCTGTTACAATTTATTATTCTTGTATTATTATTATTATTCTTGTTATTTTATCTTTTGCCGGCCCATACTATTATTCTAGCCCAACCCAAACTTTTTCCCTTATTGAATTCTAGACTATCCATTACCCAAACCCACAACCCAAATTCTCCCTAACAACTAAACCAGATCTTCTCCCCCACAATCCCACATATCTTCTAACTACCCACGATTCACTCACATTATTCTATCATTAAATATTCTTTTTCTCCTCTCTCTTTCTCCCAAAAGCCAAAACAGCAAATCCTTCAACTTCCATTGTTCCCCTTACCCCGATCCACTGTGCAATCCGCTAACCCTACCCTGACTGTTCAACCTCCACCTTCAGCCGACCCTTCACCTTTTCACCCCGACGCCGCCACCATCAACCCATCACTCCACTCCCATCGACCCACCATTCTGCCATTACCATCGCCTTCATCTCCTCACCTTCCTCCTTCCACTTGAACCACCCTCGAGAACTCCCTCTTACAACCTCCCCTTCCTTGCTCCCCCATTTGCCTCCTCATCAGCCAGTCGCGACCCTCGTCGCACTCTCACCTTGTCGACCTCCGTCACTGCCCTAAGCCCCGTCGTAGCTCTGAGCCTTCGTCTTCTTCTTCTCGTCGAACCCATCGACTGCCAAAGCTCCGCCACTACCACCTCGAACTCTGCCGTCGAAGTTGCTTCTGAGTCGCGACCATCATCGCAGACCCCGAAGCTCCACCTGTGCTCCACTTTTCCCTCTCCTCTATTTTATCCCAAAAATAGAGCATCGATCTTTTCCCACCGTCCTTCATCGCTGCATCACTCCTCGACCGCTAGCACCGCCGTCTACCACACCTTCGAGCCTCCCTCGTCGTCGCTAGCCACTGCTTTCGCCAGTCGATGCCCAGTCACCGTCCACTCTCCCTCCGCCTCTCTTTCTCTTTATCGTGTTTGGGAAGAAGAACAGAGATTAGGAAATTAGGATGTTTGCTATTGTTGAGTAGGAGATCGGGGATCGATGTTTGGTGTTTGGGTTTATCCGGTATTGGGTGTTGTGTTTGCTGTTTTGCACGTGGAGCGCACGTGCTTGCATTTTCTCGTGTTCGTGGGTTCGTCACCCGGGATCCTAATCCCGTTATTCGATTGTTCAGATTAATCTAATCTTTAGCTAAAGGCAAGTCCACTTGAACTCGTTTGATTTTTCTAGTTCAAGATTATTTATCTTCGCAAGTAGTTCCCTTTCGATTATCGTAATATTGCTTTGTGTACCTTCCGTTGGGGATATCAAGGGTTTACACGAGCTAACCCGAAGTATCATTGACTTCGTGCCAACATCCATTGATTTGAACCCAAGCTTACATGCACACATGACATGAACAAATTGACTAGAAACTTGTATATAGAAATGTATAGTGATTGAATACAAGTTGATTGATTGAGATCTCGTGAATTGAATCATGACATGACAACTTGGCTTGTACACTGTAAAAATTCATCTTGACTTGTTGTATTTAATGTTAATGCATTCCATGCTTCAAGAACATATATATTTTCCGTTTGATGAATATGTGTGATGACTTTTTATTATTCTTGCTACCTGTTCTGTTTTGCACTGAGGTTTCGACCCTGTTACAATAAGAACCAACCAAAACTATATAAAAAGGAATTGTAGCCTAATTAATCTAGTTTCCAGAAAACTTTATGGAGCTAGATTTCGATCTGTGAACTGTGAGATATTGCAGTTTTACTCATTGCTGGTCTGTATTTCTTGAATTTCAAATTAGTGAAATATCGACCCAACTTTCAGTTGAACCACCATAGTAACAGTAGTTTAATGACATGAAACTCTTCAGAAACTTATTAGACATAATTGGGATTCATTTTCTTATTTTTTTGGATTTTTTATATTAATTTTACACCTAGTTTTCACCCATAAAGTTTTGACTTTAAGCTGCTGCCAGAACCCGTAAGCTGTAAAGATTAGGATAATTGACCTAGTTATAATCAGAATCATTTGAAACTTACTGAATATGAATTGTAGCCCCATATGTCTAGTTTACAACCCTTTTGACGGAATCGAATTCCAATTTATAGTTTGTAAGTTATTGCTATTTTAGTACTGTGGTGTTTGCTCTTTTCAGATTCACAATTACATGTATTTTATCATGCATCGCATCATTTTGTTGCATCCTTATCATCTCCTTGACACTCTTATACACATTGCATGATCATGAATGATTTAATAAAATATTAACAAGCGGGGGTAATAAAGGTTGACTTAGTAGTGGATAATCTCAGAAAATGTACTCGGTAAGGCCTTATCGTTCTATTGTATTGTCATGGAAGGAGGAGTATCGATTGTGAATTATTGATTGTCAAATGTTGATTGTAAATTATTTTTATTGGTTCCGAGTACATGCTCTGTAGATCCCACCACGAAGTCTAAAATGGACACTGTTTTGCATGCACCGAACTGGTGGTATAGGACGCAGTAGTACGTGCATTAGTTAGGCTAAATACTAATTGATTAAATTGACACTTGTATCATTGAATCATGATTATTGACATTGACATTGCTTATCGATTATTGTTATTGAAAATTGCATTGTTAAATCTAGACTTTTCATCAGTCCCTATTACTGCTTTTGGATTTTGATCTTGCTTCATATCCCTTGTGTACCATATTCCTTTACTCTTTGCTTTTCACTACTTGTTGTCCGTACTTGCTCTAACGGACATTTTTCCCCACTCTAGTTGATCCAACTACAGGTGCACAAGAAGAATTGCCAGAAGACATTGATGAGCAGTTCTTCTAGAATTGGAGCAGGAGTTACTTTGAAAGAACTTGTTTCTTTCATGTTATTTTATATTGCATTGCTACTTTTGTTAAACTTTGTATCCCGGGCTTTGTTGACCCGTATTTGTTGTTTATTTCCAATTGTTGGTTATTATGTTGGAGTACTGCATGTTTTATCTTAGCATCTTGTTTATGTGATTATATTTTTTTGCGTGGTTGTGATTATTTCTTTTCATGTTGTTGAGTTAAGATTGGTACAACTTATGGATGATGTTAATATCATTCGCTGGGCCTTCGTCACGGACTCGTATTCCCGTATTTTAGAAAACGGGACATGACAGCAGGCCCAGATCTTGACTTCCTTGGATTGCATGGAGGATGTCAAGCTTGAACTTATCCAATGCAGCCCTAGTGATTGGGGCATTTTGCCCTCTGTTCCGCACAGGAAGACTTTGACTCTCATGAGTTGGGCTTCTCATTATTGGGCACCCCTGTGAGAAGAGGATTGCCTTGATCTCTATTTAGGAAAATGGGCTCTCTGGTTCACCTGATGTCCCAAACGGGAGGCCTCAGATCGGGCGCGCCTCTCGTCCAACCTAATTCACAGGTCTGTTTCTTATTGCCTATTACTAATAATCTGGTGAAGATCTCTAGACCCCCATGGGCCTCGTGAGGCAATTGAATCAGTTAAAGAATTATGGACTGAGATGCGGTCATACTGAGGATGTTGTTCATGTTGGGAGCCCCCGGTGCATCTCTGTTGGAAGGAGTGTGATTAGGCCGGCGGGGCAACGGTGGAGGAGGAATCTAATCTTCCATAAGAGGAGCTGATTGACGAAGAGAGTTGAAGCGATGGCTGGAAGCTGCCCCTTTACCTCTTAGTCTTGGTGGCATGATGATAAGTCTTACTTGTGCAGTTTCCCACAGACGGTGCCAATCTGTTGCTGCTTATTTCGGTGTGGGAGCAAATAGATAGTGAGTTAATAATTTATAGAAACTACTAAAAGTCTGACCTGTGCCCTTGGCCGTTAAATGTGGTTAGAGCTCTTGAGAATGAATCTGTATCGTTTATTGACCACCGTGATTTGAATTCAACGGTTGCTGATGTGGCCGATGGACCTGCAAAAAGCTTGAAACACCGGGGGTGGCCCCGGTGACAGATCCTCCGACACTTAAGTTAGAACCAGAAAGAGAGAGAGAGAGTATGAGAGTGAAAATTGGCAAATTATTGATTACCTTTTCACTGTAAAGGGGGAGGGGTATTTATAGGTCAGAGAGACATTTTAAGAGATTGATTCGTATCCGTTTGATCGATTTAAATTCCTTATTTCTTTCATGTCTCTTCCCTTCAAGAGATAAGATATGCTTGTTAGGGATAAGAGATTTGACTCCTAGCCTTCATGGGTTGGGAGTCTCTCATAGTGGGCCTAGTCTGTCACTTTTTATGTGCTTGGAAGAAGTCCATGTCTTAGAGAGGGCCCAGACCTGTAAAAGAGGTCTGTGATGGCGAATCTGCTTATAGATGCTTTGAGATCTGTGCAGGAATCGTACGGCTCTGATCTGCTGCGGTTTTTACCATCATAAAAAAAAAAATCAAAGTTTATGATTAAGTAAAGAGGTTAGTTGCTAGTTTCTTTGAACTGTTCAAGAGAAAGATGAGATCAACGCATCAAGAATGGTTAGCACATGATAGACTTTTTCATATATTTCAAAACCTCCAGATTTCTTTGATTTATTATAATAAGGTAAAAAGTACAAAACAGTGCACCAACTACATAAGCAACCAGGGAATTTCAAGCCACCTGAATGCTCTGTTTCTCCTAAATATCCTTGAATGCAGCAAACAAGTCCCCTTGAATATAGTCACTGTCAACTAAACTGACCAAGAGGTAAGTTCTTTGCACCAGCAGAATTCAAAAACACTAATGAGACCCACACGTGTTAAAGAAAACATGAACAAATTCCACAAGCAATCAGAAAAGGAAGGGAATTTTATATATTTAACCCCCAAAATGCTTCCCAATTATTAAAAAAAAAAAAGCTTCCTAATCTTTGTGTAACTCCAAATGATATTCTGATATAATTACCAATACAATGAGACTATGAGTTAAATGTATAACAAAAAGGGACAACAATTCCTCATTGGAAGGTATGGGGTAATGATATTTTGGTCAGCTTCGGGAAATATTTGATAAATATTTGGAGATTCTTTTTTCCTTTTTCTTTTTTTGTTTGTTTGTTTGTTTGATTTCTTTTTCTTTTTTTTTGCCCCCCCCCCCCCCCCCCCCCCCGGGTAGTTAGAGGATGTTTTACTTGTACCAAACCAAACATATTACAAAGAAAACTATAATAAGCAAAAAAAAGAGAGGTAGGCTGCCAGTACCTAGGAGGAAAGATAAAGTTCCAAATAATTTCAAAATACCTGCTCTAGTAAGTCTCTAAAAGGATCATCCTTGGGGAACAATTAACAAACATGCCCATCCCCTTGTCCAGATCTCAAAAGCTTCATCCTTCCACACCATGAAGCTTCCAGTAGGTTGAATGATTTCTTTAGCAGGGAAGACCCCCCCAAGTTACTGCATTGACTGCGTTTTGGCCAACATTGGACACGCACTCTCCTTTGTTACTGCAATATAAGTGAGAGATGGAAAGGCCTTGCACATCTCAACCAGCAGGGCTAACTTGTCTTTTGAGCAAAAGAATTCAATATATTCCTTCTGATACACATAACCTCCTAGCCCACCCCACCCTTGCACAAAAAGACTATCAGTGTATGAAAAGCTTTAGCACTACTAATCTAAGTTTATTAGTGCTAGCGGAGGAGAATGTAACTGCAAGAATAGAGCCCTAAAATTTTCCGACCAAAGAATTAGGATGATGATAACCTCTGCAGCATTAATAATATAGGAAATACCTGACATCTTATGGATTTTCTTTAAATGTTCAAAAAGTTATAGCTCAAAGTTAATTTTGAAAGGGAATTAAAATTTATTTTTATATAAGGGATAAAAGGCAAAATTCCTTAGCCAAAAGAGTTCAGATACAGCAAAAAGAAATAAAATAACTAGTACATCTAAAAGGGACTCAATGAGAAATACAAGTAAAATGCAAAAATAATTGGTTGTTAGGCATTGAGCGTGAATATCACAGACATTTCCATTTTATCTCTATTACTTCACTTCATGAGACATTGATGATTCAGATTAATTCTACCTCTCTTTTCAACAAAATTGGAATTTTTAACAAATCTTCTTGATCTAATTTTCTGCCTCCTTAATAATGAGTTCCAACCTTGATTTCAGTTGAAACACTTCATATTCGTTATCATTGATTTTATGCAAAATTTAAAATGAGTCTGTAACACGTGTGTTCAATTTCTCAACGGATCCATCTGGAAACCGTTCTGGAAGAACCTGAATCATCACTTTGTCACAAATATCAAGAGTTTTAAATTTTCTTCTAGTATCTGTTCTTAACTTGTAGTTAATATTATTCTTATCAATTTTCTTAAAAAATTCTCTATTCAAATCATGAATGTGAGATACAAATGTGGATGCAGACTCTGAGACTCTATGATGTTCTAACACGGGGACAAGATATATGGGCTGCCTAGAATGATAACCATGCACAATTTTCATGAAGTTATGAAATATAGCAGTGCGCTTTCAATTATCTTCTTCGTTTGGTTGGGACAAAGCACATCTGACTGCATTCAATGGGGGTGATTGGATCGACCGAATACAGTGAAGATATTGACCATCCCTTTCTTAATCGAGATCATCTCTTACATTATCTCATTGTCGAGCTCATCAGCAATGACAACGGTACCGTTTACAATGTTCATCCTACTGGGCCTGGGACAGTTTCCAACAACATCGCCATATCCCTTGCATTTATAACATTTAGTGAAAGAATCAACCTTAGAGTAGTCTCTTTCAGTATTCTTACATTTGTTTTCATTTCTAAGTGGATAGGGATTTGAAGTAGGATTTCTTAGGTAAGACTTGTTGGGGTACTAAGAAGATGGAGGCTCAGGTCTAGAGAGGTCAGTGGAGGTCATTCTAGATGAATGATCCCTCAAATCGCTGGACTTGTAGGAGAAATTTGTTTTAAGGGAATCCATAATGAGGACAAAGGCATGAGCTGCTTCCGAGAAGTCCACATTTCTATGAATTAACTTATTCCTAAGATCGGCTCGTAGTCCACCTCTGAACTTAGAAAGAGTTTGTTCTTTGCTTTTTTTTATCTAAGGCATTGCATCGAATGAGGAAGTCGTCAAACTTATCAACATACCCATGGGTGGATTTGCTTTCTTGATAGAGTTGGTTCCACGAATCTAGCAGTCTGGTGTGGAACGACAATGACACAAATCTCTCGGTGAGCTTCTCTTTTATGGCAAGTGGATATGGGTGTCAGGCCTCGACATCTGCGGGTGTGTTCAAGATTGGTCCAGAGTTGTTGAGCTTTACCAGTCAATCTTATCCGTTTCGCACTTGTCAAACCACACGAAGTAGTGGTCCATAGCACAGATCCAATCGAGATAAGCTTGGGGTTCCATGTGGCCTTCAAAGTGGGAACGCCAGCCTTAATGTTCTTCTTATATTGTTTTTCAGGGTCACGATATTGACGTCGACCATCACAATCATTCCCTTGAGGGATCTGACAATTAGCATGAAACTCAGGGGTAACCTTCTGATTTAATTTCACTTGCTCAAGCCGTTGATTGATCTTAGAGAGAGTTTCTTGAATAGCAGTGAGGGTAGTGGAAATGTCAGTGTTGTCCATTGCTAAAATTTGGGAAAACGTGTCCTAAATACACCTAAAAATATATTTTTAAAAAAAATCTGAAATGATCTAAACAGTAACCCTAAATGAATGAAAAAATTATGACTAAATGATGCAAGAACTAGGGTTTTAAAAACCTTCGCTCTGATACCGAAATGACGTAAACTTAACCCTAAGTAGGGAATTTTCCAAGAATATCACAAGATCAAGTTTACCAACAAGTAATGCTGATTAAATGCAAAATTAAAACTAATAATTAGTTTGATGGATTTTCAAGAATTAAAATAAATTTAACAAGCCCAATTAAAGATTCACGCCTAAAAATCAACAATTATATTTAATTGTTCTTAGCATGTAAGATATGAAATAATGATTCGTATCCTAATTAGCAAGTAGAAGCACACACACTCAATATTTGTGGGCGAAAGTAAATTTAGATAATATTCTAGAGATTATTGACAGTATCACAAATAATTGAAGAGTGAAAAGAAATTACCGGGTTCGAAGAAAACGTCACGTTGGAGGAGAAGAGGGGTTCGGGGGTTGTTGGTTTGGCGGCACTACAGATGGTGCTTGAAGGTCGCTCAGCTGTAGTTGCGAGGGGAAAAACTGTCCGGGCTTGGAGGCAGGTAGAGAGCAACGATGGAGCCGCCGCAAGTGGGTCAGGGTGAAGAGGTGGGTCTTGGTGGCTGTGGGTTGCCGACGGTCGCGTAGGTTGAGGAGGCAGGAGGCTAGTGGGGGAACAGGGAGCAACTAGGAGACGAGGCACCGGGGTCGTCGCAGGAGGGTGGTAATGGTGGCAGTGGCGTCGGTGAAAAGAGTGGGCACAATTGTGTGGTCAATGAGGAGAGGGAGAGGGTAGGCGAGGTTGATGAGCAACAAGGAGATGGATGTCGGCTGAGTTTCGGTGGATGGGTCTCAAGAAGAGGGAGGGGTGGGTTTCGGAAGATAGAAGAGGAAGAAGAAGAAACATGGGAGGTGGGGATTGGCGGCTGTGAGATGAGGGATTATGATTTAGGGTTAAATAAAAGTTTGAGGATTCGGGGTGTAGTTTAGACTTTCTCACAAACTCTAAAATTTCTTAGGATTTCTCACAAACCCTATTTTCTCTTTTGGTCTCACACACACGAGGAGAATGAAGAGCAACAAATCAACACACAATAATTTTTTAATCAATAATAACATACATTCTCATTATTCTCAAGGCCTATATATAGGCTTAAAATAAATCCAAAATAAATCTCTAACAAATCTAAAAAAAATTCTCAAACAAACTACATATGGTTAAATCTCAAAACAAAACAAAACAGAACCGATGTCCTCATAAGTTTATGTCTTGCATACTATGTTGGATACGAAGACGATGAGACGAAGAGACAGGATCAAGACGATTGGAGACGGTGTGGAAGAAAGAGGAAACAACAACATGAGGAATTGCAGTCGACTGGTCGTTGGACGGTCGACCACCCGACTGTTCAGACAGGAGGAAGGGGATTTAGTAGTAGAACATGTGAACAATTATTGTATCATTTATAACCAGATGAAAGCTGCAGGTTTGAAGTTTTCAGAGAGGGGGCAGTCATTGACACTTCTATCTACTTTACCTGATAGTTATAGTACGGTGGAATAGACTATTACAGACACTATGACAGATTCGACGACTCCACAGGATGCACTGAGTAGCATTCTGAACGAGGAGGTGAGAAGGGTGAGAAATGGGAGATATCCATCATCATCTTCTAGAGATTCTGTAATTTTTGTTGAGAGAAGACGTGAGAGATCTAAGAGCAGTAAAAAGAAGAAAGGATCAGAGTAGTTCATTTGAGAGTGGGTCTGATGACAACGATGGGGGACATGGGCCTGAGTGCTGGTATTATCATAAGAGAGGTCACATGATGAGCAATTGTAAGGCTTATATTAAGTGGAAGCAAGAAAAACCGAAGAAAGATATCCCAAAGGAAGCTCAAGTGGGGCTTGTTGAAGAGTGATGCTTATCAGCTCGGAAGGAGTTGGGCACTCAAGATTTGTGTATTTATTCGGGAGCTTCTTTTTATTGCACTCCGAGGAGAGAGGTGTTTGATGACTACAAGGAGGGTTCTTTTGGAGATGTGATCATGGGGAACAGTCACCGGTGTCCTGTACGATAGGTTGGTACTGTTCACGTAAAGGCCATTGATGATCAGAGTGTTGTGTTACGGGAGACAAGGCATGTTTCAGACTTGAAAGAAAACCTTATCTCGATTGGAAGGCTATACAAAGCGTGGTTGTCTACTACAGTTGGTAGTGGAGAGTGGTGTATATCTACAGGTTCAAGGGTGATTGCAAAAGGGAAGCGTGAGGGAACGATGTATGTGCTTAGAGACGGGGGGGAGTTTCTCTTGTAGTTGACTCTCAACCGGAATCGAGCAGTAGGTTGTGTGAGGTGGAACCGAGTTCTTTCAGTTGTGGAGGGAAGGTTACTAATTTAGTGGAAGCTGCTGGCCATGGAAGTGATCCTAGAGGAAAAGACGTTGCAGCGGTGAGGGTACTTTGAGAAATGGTAGTCGAAGCTTCAAGTCACTCTTGTGAGGTAGAGAGCACTGGTATCGATATGCGGGGTGATGTTGATGAGGGTAACCGAAATGGGGCTGCAGGGGTTGAATAGTCTGCAGATACAGTGGAGGTGACGTCTACGGAGGCTTCTAGTGCAGAGGGTGTATTGAAAGGTTTTGAACCATGTCCGGTGTTGATGAAGATTCTGCGAGTTGGGGAGTCTTGTAACACGGAATCCGACGCGGGTGGTTGTTTCTACGATATTCATGCTCTATGCGATTGGTGGAGCACATCCTTCATGAGGCAATGTGGGGTGGTTAGTGCACTCCATGTGGTGGAGTGGCAGAGGTGCTCTTCATGGGAGTAGGGAGTACTTGGGTCATCCATGAAAGTGGGAGATTGGCAGAGATAATGCGAGATAGAGATTACAATAACTTTAAAGTGTTGTGTAATTGGTACAAGTGGGAGTTTGTTAGGATTGTGGCCTCTAATACACGTAGGTAGTAAGTACTTGAAGTTGAAGAAGAAGAAGAGAGGACAAAGACAGCAAGAGACAGTAGTAGCAAGTAGAAGATGTGCAGTCTGGAGAGTTGCGGTCGACCGACCAGGGGTGCGTTCAATCAACCCTGACTGTAGGAGGTTCTTCGAGTGTACAGTGTCCAACAGAGAGCGGGACAATCAACCGTG
The DNA here is from genome assembly GCA_017893485.1 of Hemerocallis citrina. Classification (NCBI taxonomy): domain Eukaryota; kingdom Viridiplantae; phylum Streptophyta; class Magnoliopsida; order Asparagales; family Asphodelaceae; genus Hemerocallis; species Hemerocallis citrina. The sequence goes on along the minus strand of CM030358.1, from coordinate 416,220,640 downwards.
TGGTCGACCGATCTAGAGCTCAGAAGTTGGCTTTACACGTTGCAGACCGGCATCGGCGCTGTGTTATTTGGGATAACGGGTTTCAGGACCAATAAGCTGGATTTGTGTTTATCTTTTAGGATTTACTTGGGAGCTATATATATGGCTGAAGAATCTAGGGTTTAGATATCTTTGAGATCAAGAGGTGAGCCGTTATCATTGTTCAACTTCAAGAGGGGATTGTGTCGAGTGTTTCTAAAGGTGAGGGAGAGAGATTGAGAGTTGTAAGCTCTTTTGTAATCTTTGTATTTCTTGGGGAATAAGAAGTATTGGTTATCTCTGCATATTGATTGTATTCTTGTAAGATCTTGCATATATTGTGGTGTCTTGTTCTTGGTTCATCTAACTCTTGGTAGTTTCTATTGTTTGTGGTGTACTTCCGCTATTAGCACTACGAGTTGTGGTAGATTCTTCATCACACAAGTATTACGCGATTCGCAATACATTTTGGTTCAAGGTTTGGGCACGTGATCACGTTCATTATGTTGAGCCGTACGGGTACGGAGGGGGTAGCATGCATTGGGACTCTCATTTGAGTAATATATGAATATATCTATGTATGCACCCATGTATAGATAGAAACGGAGAGAAAATTAATATAAGAGTGCAATCTAATTAAACACCATGACTAACTGAGGAGAGTTTGAAGAGAATGTTGAGTTCTAACTGCGGAATAACTCACCAACGAGATGCAAAACAATAGATACAAAAGCAATTGAACAAAAGCAATCAAAAGGCAACACATGAGAAAACACAAGATTTTTTCGAGGTTCACCCAATGCAATGGCAACTTCTTCGTGTAGAAGCACTCCTGTGATATCCACTAGAAATATGAACAGCAAGTTTACAAATCTCTCAAGAACTCACCCCCATGATATAGGGTTTCTCTCTATCCCCCCTCTATCTCTGGCGGCTGATAGATTTCTCCTTTTCCTTTCACTTTACCCTAAAATTGCATACAATACAATATATATAGGTTTCATAAGATTTAATCTCAGCTGCAAATCAATCAGCGCTGAGCGGTCGGACAGTCGACCGTTCATGTCCTTCGACTGTAGGGGGATCCAATAGAGAGTGGGACGGTCGACTGGACATTCCTTCCAGTGTACATGGTTTCAACGGACTGTGTGGTGAACTGAACATGTTAGTCGGGTGTGCGGTCGACTGCAACACTGCCTGCAACTACTTGCTGTTGTTGACCTTCTTGCTCCCACTATGACTCTTCTTCTCATCAATCTTATTCAACCCTTATCATGTATTGGATCCACAAACCCCAACAATCTCCTACTTGGAGACATATACACGAAGTCTCTAACATGTTTTTCATTATTCCATTGGCCTAGTCTAGGGCTGTGCCTCCTGTGAGTCTCATCATCTATTAACTTGGAGACAATTCCATAGCGGTATAGTAGAATTGATGCTTCCAACTGTCCACTACCTTTGTGAGCATGTCCGCTGAATTCTTAGTGCCACGAATCTTTGATAGCTTCAACCATTTCTTTTTAACCGCCATTCTAATAAAATGATACATCATCTAAATCAGCCGAGTGCTAGAGTGATATGCCGAGTTTTCTCCAAGAAAACTGCACTTTGGCTGTCACACCATAGCTCGCATATGGGTTGATTTCTTTCTATCTATTTCATAAGCTCCGAAATCAATAAAACATCTTTCGTTGCTTCTGTAAGTGCCACATACTCTGACTCCATGTTGATTGTGATACAACCTTTTGTAACTGTGAAGCCCAACTAATAGCTGTACGGCTGTACCTCCAACTGTAAATACATATCCTGTAGTACTTCTGCAACCATCACGATCGCATAAAATATCTGCATCCACATAACCATGTATATGTAAAGAATCTCCTCTAAAACAGAGTGATCTGAAGTACATGCAAGATAACTGAGAATCCACTTGACTGCATCCCAATGCTATTTTCCTGGATTCTTCATGTAACGGCTAACAACTCCTACTGCTTGTGCGATATCTGGTCTTGTAGACACCATTGCATATATCAAACTCCCAACAACTGAGGCATAAGGAATATAGTCATTTCCTCCATCTCTGCCTCTATATTTGGACACAAGTCCATAAATAACTTGAAGTGAGTGTCCAAGGGACAAGTGACTAGTCTCGTGCCATCCATATTGGACCATTTCAACACTTTCTTCACATAGTCCGCTTGTGATAACCAAAGCTTCTTGCTTTTCATGTCCACTGATTTTCATGCCGAAGATTTGCATTGCTTCACCCATGTCCTTCATTGAAAACTCCTCAGCTAGCACTTTTTTCACATCCTTGATCTTCTCCATACATGAACATGCTAATAACATGTCGTCCACATACAATGTCTAGGTAACTATATCATTGTCTTCATATCTACAAACATATACACAATAATCTGTTTCGCATATTTCGAAATCCTTTCCTCTCATAAAGCAATCAAACTTCAAGTACCATTGTCGTGGTGCTTGTTTGAGCCCGTAAAGACTCTTCTTTAGTCGACACACCAGTATTCTTTCCCTTTTGCTTCAAAACCTGTGGGTTGCCTCATGTATAACTCGGTGATATGGAGAAATACTACTTTCACATCTAACTGCTCTAAGTGCAAGTCTTCAACTGCTACAATACTGAGCAGAAATTTAACTAAAGCCATCTTCACTACCGGTGCAAAGATTTTACTATAGTCAACACCTTCCCTTTTGTGAGGCAACAAGTCTCGCCTTATATCTCTTACTGCCATCTGCCTCATCCTTGAATCTAAAAATGAATTTGTTCATAAGAGCGCATTGCCCTGCAGGTAACTTGGTTAACTCCAAAGTTTGGTTCTATTCCAAAGAGTTCATCTCATCCCTCATGGCTAACTCCCACTAAATTCGAACATTATCCTTCAAAGCCTCCTCATGAGTTTCTAGCTCTCCTGAATTCATGTACAAAACATGCTCGTGAAAAACACTAGCTGATGGATCAAATATCTTGGTTGACCTTCTCTCTCGTGTCGATCTCCTCAATATGGGTATTGGTTCACCGATCGGTTCAAGTTCCTCGCTGGTTGTACCTATTCATCCTAGATAACCTGTTATTCCCAATAAGTTCTACATGAGCTTCCTGTGCTTCCTGTAGTACCTGTATCTGTTGCTGTACTGTAGGGCCCTCACCACTAGGACCGCCTTTAGAATCTGAATCTGAATTTGAGTCTGTATTTGAATCTGACTCTGTAATAGTTGTATTACCTTGACCTGTGTGCTTGTCCTTGTACAAGACCTTTTCATTGAACACTACATTCCTGTTGCGAATGATCTTGTTATCCACAAAATCCCAAATTCGTAACCAAACTCATCGCCGCTGTAGCCAATGAATACACTTTCTGGATTTCGAATTCAATTTCTTTCGTTCTTCCTTGTCGATTAGCGGAATATGCAATACAACCAAAAAAATTTGAATGCAAATAATTGACATGTTTACCGGACCATAAAATGGTCCCATCAAGGGCATTAGACGGACAATGGTTAATCAAGTACATTGTTGTATCCACTGTAGCGGCCTAAAGCTTTGTGTTCACCCCATTCTCGTTGTACCTTTATATGGTATTACATCCTTTCTGCATTGTCAACATACTCAACCTTCATTATGTTGCTCCCAAGGTAAGGAATTTGCATCAAGTTGTTGAGTCTATTGAGCCTAACGGAGAGTCAACTGGAGGTAAGGAATTCATATCAACCTAACAGATTCATATCAATCTCCTATACTATTTCTCAGGCCTATAAATACTCTCCCACCTCCTCAGTGAAAAGGTAATTCTCAATTGCTCTCTCAAACTCTCTTTCTCTCTCTGGTTCTGACTTGAGCGTCGGAGGGTCTGTCGTCGGGGACACCCCCGGTGTTTCAGACTTTTTGCAAGTCCATTGGCTGCTTTAGCAACCGTCGAATTCAGATCTCGGTGTTCAATCAACGATCCGAATCCAATCTCAGGAGCTCTAACCACTTTTTAAGGTGACGATCAAATGTTAGATTTTTAGTAGTTTCCTTCAAATATAAACTCAATATCCGATTGCTCCCACACCAAAATAAGCAGCAACAGAGTGGCGTCGTCTATGAAAAACTACACAGAACTACATCAAAGATTAGACTCACCGTCATGCCACTAAGACTAGGAGGGAGAGCAGTGGCCTCAAGCCATCTAGCCAACTCTCTTCGTCAACAAGCTCCTCCCGTGAGGACCCATTTCCTCCTTAATGTTGGATCTTCCCCAACATCCTAATCAAGCTCCTATCAACGGAGAGACACCAGGGGCTCCCAACAAAGCCGTCATGAACAACGCCCTATACACAACCACATCACAGTCCATAATGCTTCCACTGATTCAATTGCCTCGCGAGGTCCTCGGGGGTCGAGAGATCTCCTCCAAATCATCAGCGCCAAACAATAGGGGATAGATCTAAGGATTCACTTGGACGAGAGGCATGCACGGACCAAAGCCTTTCGCTCGGAACATCAACAGAACCGGAGAAGCAACTCTCCCTGAAGGCCGAGATAGAGATACTCCTCTCATAAGGGGCGCACTGCAAAGAAGCTTGACTCATGAGAGTCGAAATCATCTTGACAGAAAAAGAGAGCAAGAGGCCCCAGTCACTAGGGCCGAATTGGAGAACTTCAGCATGACATCCTCTAAGCTAATCGAGGTACTCATGATCAAGGTCGACGCTCATGGACCCGCCATTCTGCTCCTTCAACATAAGAAAAATCTAGCAACTCAACTGGATCCAAGGGGAAGCACGACCAAGTCCTTCGTCTCATTCGAGAAGTAAAAGGTCGCCTGGAATAGATAAAGAACGATGGGAACCGCTCTATTAGGGCTTACCACCCCAGTCCACCTCCCTCCAGTAAATCAATCATTGATGCACCAATTCCGAAGAACTTCAAAGCTCCTTAATTCGAGTCATACAATAGTGAGTCAGACCCGGCTGACCATAATGAGAATTTTAAAACTCTCATGATGGTCTACAATGCCACTGATGCACTCATGTGCCGAACGTTCCCCGCAACTCTGAAAGGATCAACCAGGGAAAGGTACTCTTGCCTCACTACAGAGTTAATATTCTCCTTTGATCAGATCGAGGAGCTCTTCATAGCACACTTCCTTACTAGCCGCAAGGCTGAGAAAACAAGTGATTCCCTATTGGAACTCTAAGGTAAAAGGATGGAGAACTGCTGAAATACTTTGTTAAGTGCTTCACAGCCGAAGCAAGGTCCATCTCTTCCCTAGAATCATCCGCGGGGGCTGCCACTTTCTACGACAACGTCACTAAAAAAGACTTGAAAGCCTCACTTGCGAAGAAACCTCCTAAATATTACATTGAGACCCTAGAAAGAAGTGACAAATAAATCAGAGTCGATGAAACTATTTACCCTCAAGGCAACAATGATTCACCTTCCGGAACAAATGGAAGAATAAAAGAGAGGAAGGACCCAGAAATTTTAAGAAAGATGACATAGCTCAATGCCATCCTCCTCCACTGCCACGCTTCGATAAATTCACTCCTTGCAACGCAAGCGTATCAACCATCATCATGGAAGTTGAGAAGGACGGAATAATCCGCCTTCCCTGTAAGATGTCCATAACTAGCAAGAGAAGAGACAAGAACAAGTGATGCGCATTTAATAGAGACCATGGACACATCATTCACAATTGCCAAGCCCTCAAAGAAGAACTTGAAGGCCTGATTCGTCGGGGCTATCTCTCTCAATTTATCTAACAAAACAACAATGTCAAAATCCCTCCAACCCGGAGGACTAATAAGCATCCAAAGAAGCTTGCTGAATCCCAAGACTCAGAACATATGGCCATTCGCCACTCCATTCAGAGAGCCTGATAAAGGGAGATTCCAACTCCTCCAGCAAAGCCTTTGTGAGGAGGTTAACTCAGTGCATAACATCCCACCTGCCAAGAGCATCGGGGTGCCGATATCTTTCTCCGATAAAGACTTAGAAGGTGTCCTGACACCTCACTGTGACACATTGGTCATAAACCCTTGCATGGTGAATCATGAGGTACGCCGCATCCTGGTAGACAACGGAAGCTCAGTAAATATCCTTTTCATGAACACTTTCAATGACCTGATCTCTCCCGAGAATGACTCAAGCCAGCCAGATATACACCCCATGGATTTTCTGGTGTACCGTTCAAATAGAAGGAGTCGTCACACTTGATGTGACAGCAGGAAAAGTGCCCCCTATTCTAACAGAAGCACTAGACTTTATGGTGGTAGACTTCAAAGCCGCATACAATGCAATATTCAGTCGTCTAGGCCTGGTTGCATTCCACGCAGTTGCTTCTACCTACCACATGAAAATGAGGTTACCAACAACAGCAGGTGTAGGTCAAGTTGTAGAGAGCCAACAAGTAGCACGAGCATGCTACACCGCTATAATGAGGGGTTCGGTTCTCCCCCTCGACGCCATAGAGCTACTGCCAGAAAGTAGTCACAGTAACTCCAAAACCGTAAACAAGCTTGAAGCTAATGCACTAGATAATCTTGCCGAGAACTTCCAAACCTGCCAAATCTTCTCCCACCAGGTCCAAGTTTTTCCTCATCAAAATACAACAACATACTTGAATCCCCGGTCCAAAGCCACTCTGTTCATTCAATAGAAAGAAACAGTCCTACATAAACACATTGGCGAACCTGAAGATCTCCTATTCTCTATGCATAAAAATTGGAGGCTCACTCAAAAACAGGCAAGTCCAGGCAAGGTCTACCAAGTTGTTCGCCTAATGGCTAATCAACTTGAAGACTTGGAGGGCAAGGAAATTTCAGCAGGGACTTGGAAAGTGAAACACCTCATGAACTTCAACAAGAGCGCTTAGCACCTGCATCGTCTATATATTTTCAGTATTTTCTAAATAATGGTCAGCCAGTAAAGTAGCCGTTTACTTTTATTTCAATAAAGACCGCTTTCATTACCGGTTATTGTATGTAATAACAGCCAGTCACTAGAGCAGTCGCTTAGATTTATTTTCCAATAAAATTTAGTATTAATTTTTACAGAATTATTGTACAACTCTAAGGATGCATACAATGAGTTAAATGAAAAGCCTACTCCTAAAATGGCACCAAAAACTCATTAAAAGCTCCTTATAAGACGAGCTCAGAGTCCATACCTATGGCTCGAAGTTACTCTAGAAATTTGCAACAAAGCAAGTTTAGAGTTCACTTCGCTATTTGATCTAATCCTGCAATCTGTTAATGAATCGACGATAGGTTCGGATTCCATACCCATGGCTCGATGTTACTTTAGCAACCTGTAACCAAGCATGTTCAGAGTTCAACTCATCATTCGATCTGCTCCTGCAACATGTTAATACCTAAAATAACAAGTTCAGAATCCATACCCATGGCTCAAGTTACATTAGCAACTTGCAATTAAGCACATTCAGAGTTCAACTCGTCATTCGATTTGTTCCTGAAACTAATTAATATTTCTTAAAGACAATTTAGAGGTCAAAAATCATGGATTGTAGTTACTCCAATAAAATTTACAAAAGCAATATTTTGGGTTCAACTCGCCACTCGATGTAACTCACAATTCGTCGGAGGACCCATATAGCAAGTTTAGAAAATAACTTTTCCTCAAAGTTGCTCTTACAACTAGATGGGTACAAGACAAACAAGTTCTAACTCCGTTAAACACTACGCACCTCCTGCGAACTCCATCGACAGTTCGTTAGCTACAGACGACAGGTTTGAGCCCTTGTTCTTTAAGCTACAAAAAACCCAGTCGAAGGCTCCTCAACTTCAACAAGTAACACGACAAGGATCAAGCATACGACAAGTTACTCTGCAAATTAAGGAACTACCACAAGTCTATGAATTCTGATCCAATGCCATTACAAATATTTACAAGTACAAAACTATGGGTCGTACTATAAGTATTGAATTACAATGAGTCTATGTTTCATGTTTAAGCATCGCAACAAAAATTTTGCAAATATTATAGAACAAGCTGTCCTACAAGTCGTCCTTTCAGCTACACAGTAGAGGGATGTTCCACCTAAGAGACACAATCTTCTTTACAAGCCTCCTACCATCTAACAACTCTCCAGGGCCACCTCAACTCTTGACGATAAAATTCAAGGCAAGCCGTCCTTAAGAGGGCAAGCTCCAAGCTTCAAGTCTTTCCTATCATCTTCACATGAGCAAGCTCCAACTCCGTCCCGCATTACGCACTGCACAAACGGGAGGTCCCAACTCCATCAACCGCAGCATATCGAAAAGGAGCGCAAGCTCGACACTCCGAAGGCCTCAATCGGTGTACACGACGACATGTTCATCACAAGGAAGAACATAATTACTTCAACGTAGTACAAACACAAAGGACTTCACTTTAATACCAAGAAGACTCGGAACAAGTTTCTCCAACAAATCGTTAGCCCCAAACAACGAGTTTAACACTCTACTTTCTGCTCGGGCTCTGTCAACATCTCGTTAGCTCCAAACAACGAGTTTGATGCCCTGTCCTCAACTCGAGCTCCCTCAGCAACCCGTTGACCCCAAACAATGAGTTCAGCACCTTGCTTTTCGCTCAGGCTCCATTAACAGCTTGTTGACTCCAAACAATGAGCTCAATGCCTTGCTCTTCGCTCGAGCTCCATCAACAAATCATTGACTCCAAACAACGAGTTCAACGCATTGCACTTTGTTCAAACTCCATCAACAACACGTTGACAAACGAGTACATTAAACAAGATCCATTAACAACTCATTGGCTTCAAACAACGAGTTTGACGCCTTACTCACCGCTTGCGCTCCATCAACAACTCGTTGATTCCAAACAAAGAGTTCAATGCCTTCCTCACCGCTTGCGCTCCTTCAACAACTCGTTGACTCCAGACAACGAGTTCAGCGACGCGCTCTTTGCTCAAGTCCTTCCAATAACTCCTTATCTTCATGCAGTAGGTTCATCCCTCTACGTCGGCCTAGGTTGCCTCTACAAAACTTTGATGGGAGCAAGCGACAAATTCAAACGTCCAACTCTATAACAGAGTTCACTACAACAAATATGACATTTGATAGCATTCATAAAATGCTATAGTAGACCTACGATAGCATTTTACAAACGCTATCAAAAGCCCCGCTATAAAAAATCTATAGCGTTTTGACCAAACGCTATAGAAACTATAGCGTTTCCGGAACGCTATAGTTTCTATAGCGTTTACAAAACGCTATAGAAACTATAGCGTTCCGGAAACGCTATAGTTTCTATAGCGTTTTGGAAAACGCTATAGTAACTATAGCGTTTTGTAAAACGCTATAGAAACTATAGCGTTTCCAAAACGCTATGGTTTCTATAGCGTTTTGTAAAATGCTATAGAATCTATGGCGTTCGGCAAATGCTATAAAATTTATAGCATATTTAACTGTATACAAAAAAAATCTACGGATACAAATAAAAATCGATTTATCGAAAATGTCAATACACCATTATAACTATAAAAGTTTTGCAAATTTGTGTACAAATATATGTAAACATACCAACATATAAAAATCTTCACAATAAACTAATACAAAAATTCATCCAATATACAAAATTTGTCGTACACCTTTAGTTACACCGATTATCAGATCTTACAACCACCAAACCCTTCAGGATGATCTCAATCAAAAACATAATAGGCTACTAACCCGTACAAGAAGTTTCAGACAGAAGTTCAAAAAGCAGACAATATTACAACCCGAGTTTAAATCAGTTAAAAGTTTATTACAAAAACAGGAACCCAGCTCCTTAGAAAGTTCTTCTTCCGTCTTATCCTTCTTTCCCAGGCTTTGATTGCTCTTCTTCTAGACTGTAAACAACCAATCTAAATGGCTACTCACTAAAATTGGCTGAGAAGCAGTGTTTCCCATCATCAGATCCAGAGCTAATTCATTTTCTAGTGCATCAATCATCTTAGCCTTCATCTTAGTATCAGGAACTGCATTCAACCATAATGAGAACCGAAATTTAGCATTTGCAATGATAGTATCTGAATTATATCTTACTGAGTTAAATATCAGATCTTACAACCACCAAACCCTTCAGGATGATCTCAATCAAAAACATAATAGGCTACTAACCCGTACCATCAATATATTCTCAGACTAATAAAATATCAAATCAGAAAGATACGCTTCTGAAAACCACCAAATAGTTTCCAGGCATTAGCTACAATGTAAGTAAATGGCTTTTCCTTCAGGAAAGAGCTAGATGTTGGATCTGCATATGCCTCATGAAATGGCCATTCCTTGAGGGAAGATGTAAATGTAGGAATTGGGCATGACACTACTGTCTCCTATCATTTGGATGCTTTTGCTGAGCAAGAAATTAGCTAATTCACATTTTGAAGCACCAAGAATTAATAACACAAATGGAACTTCGGTACAACTTTTTTGTTTTCTATAAATGAACCCAAAAAATCGATATATTTTTTAAAAAAATTCTTCGTCCTAAAGATACCGGGTTGTGGAAAAACTTGCATTTTAAGGGGGAAAAGCTAAGAAAGCACTTTGCTCTTTAAGGAAGAAAAGAATGAAAGCTAACAAACCATTATTTATCTCAAATTCTGTTGCCTCCTATCCTTTCTTTATTGAGAATTTATTGGGAGAGATGAATGATATTGTGCCACACATCACAGCTTAATGTTCCCGGTGACCATATGACTACGTTATAGATAGACTTTCCCATTTAGGGGGTTTTTGATACGTTGCAACTGCAAATTGCAATTGCAATTGCAAGTGAGATTTAGAATTTTTCCTCCAAAACTATTTGACCAAATTACCCAAATGTCCCTTTATGTTTTGGAGGGAAAGGATGATTCTAATATACAAAATAGAGGTTTTATGGAAAAGCAATGGACATTTGGGTAATTGGATCAAATGGTTTGGAAGGGAAAATTTTAAATCTTACTTGCAATTGCGACTGCAATTTGCAGTTGCAATGTACCAAACAGCTTCTTAGTAAGGACTACAAAAATCTAAAAGATCAATATAGGCCATGTTCATCAGATAAAAAAATGTTCGTTATTCTAAGTATAAAAACACTCGTGAATCATCATAGATGAGTATTTTGAATATGAAACTTACTCATATTGTCATGGATGGACATTGAATATGCTTCTGTTTGAAGATTTCACATGCCGTCATGTTTTAGTATGTTTTTAAAAGTAAACTACACACTAATTATCTAAATATGTCCTTATGAACAATGTCTAGCAAACCAACTGTACCGTCAGAATTCGGGAGAAGAATGAGGTTCCACTCATGGATACCGCCCAAATTACTGAAGAAGATCATGAACTAACCTTGTTCCTCGCAATCTCCATCACCATTTTTCTGAACAAGTTTGCAGGTCCACAAGACCACCTATGTTGCTGATAGCGGTATGCCTTCAGCGTACTCGGGAGCTCATTTTTAACCTGAATTGAGTGAACCACGGACGGAGACAATATAATTATATTATATTATTGACTTGGCAGAAAGATTGACAGGTTGTAGGTGCTAATTTTTGAGTTTTTGAAATGTTTAGTTCTATATGTACAATTCATAAATTAATCAGGAATTCTTGTATTTGTTCTAAGCGGTTGGCTTCTCAATAAAGCAATGCAACATTAGAAAGAGCAAGGAGTGCACAGTGGTGCATGATACATTGATATTAGCCATGGAAAATGAAACTACCTTGAGGCCTCCCAGGAAGACAAATTTCCAACCTTTGAGGCTTGCTCGAACGGCCAAATCCATGTCCTCCACGGTTGTCCGATCCTTCCAACCCCCTGCTTCATTGAGAGCTGATATTCTCCATACCCCGGCAGTCCCTGTGAATTGAAATTATATAGCAACAGATTGAAATAAGAGAATTACGTCGATGTGGTTGTTGATAGAACTGCAATACAATGCAATGCAGGTGCTAGTTCTGGGAGGAGCACGAAATATGCAATGAAATTTGTCTAAAATTGTTGTACAACAGACGAATGAGAATATTCAGGGGAGAATGGGCAAAGCATAGGACTCACCATTGAAGCCAAAGAAAGCATAGGTAGAGGATCCAACCATTTGTTCGACTGTGAAATGATAATCGAGGGACATCTCCTGCATCCTTGTCATGAGACACTCGTCTGAGTTCACTGTAAAATTATTTTTTAAAAAAATGACTAAGAGAGGATTTTTCCATCACATTGAATTACAGAGGGAGAGTAGAACATTTTAACATCAAAATATATGTAGGAGCAAAAAGATATTAAAGGGCTTTATAAAAAATGAAAAATAGGAAAATTACATATAACCATTTACCTTCCATCTGAAAAGTTAACTAATCATTAATCAGCAAAGAACCAGTGAAATTGAAGCATTAGCATCCAGAAAAAGGTTTAAAAGCTAAACTAAGCTGGTCCCTATGATGAAGACCACTCCGTGAATCATAATTAGTTACTAATTAAAATATATATTGACCATCATTATCATCTAAACAAAATATTGGATTAAAGCAAATTCTGGGGCCTACAAATCAAGAACAAGGATCACTTGGAACTGACCACGTGAGCACATCAAATTGATCTGTGATGCCTAATAAGTAGTACTTGAACAAATTAGAAATTTGGATGTGTACAATGTATGTCAGTAAACAAACCTAATTATCTTTTATGCTAATGTATGAAAATGGGTCCTTATGCTAATAAACTAATGTTTGACGAAGATGAATCAAAATAGAGTTAATTAAATGAAATACCAGTTAATGATAAAAAATGTAATGTAAAATAAACTAAACTAAACAAAAACCCTATTTCTTTCTATGTTTACCTGCCAAGCCATGGATGAAGAAGGGTTGTGTTAGGAAGAAAGGGCAACGGGGGCGCAGGGAGAAGGAGAGGGCGACGGCGGGGAGGAAGAGAGGGCGACGGCGGGTAGGTCAACGGGGGCACGGGGAGGAGGAGAGGGCGACGGCGGGTATGGCAACGGGGGCACGGGGAGAGGTTTTGATGGCGGGTCGGGGATTCGGGAGGCGCAGAGGAGGGGAAATTAGGGATCGATTTGGAGGAGGGGAAATTAGGGATCGATTTGGTGAAGAAGGGGTTTTGGAAGAGAGGGAAAGTTAAAAGGGTTTTGATGGATTTGGAGTTTTTATTTAGAATTTTCTTTTTTGCCCATATCTATTTTGTTTATTTACAGCTATAATAGCGTTTCTAAAATGTCGTAATTAATATAGCTTTTTAAAAACGCTATCATAACTAAGAGTAAATTTCAAAATTAATCAACGACAACATTTTCTTCAAAAATGTTATTATTGATCACTTTCAATAGCATTAACACTTAAATGCTATAATAAGTCCGCTGTAGAAAGCCATATATGTTGTAGTGGTTCTTTATTAACTTGTTGAGCGCAAACAACAAGCTCTACAACCAACTCTGCTTTTGAGTTGTCTCTCCAAACTTGTCAGGAGAAAACGACAAGCTCTACGACCAACTCCGTCTCAAAGTTGCCTCTACAAAACTTGTTGGGTGTAAATAGCAAGTTCAACATTTAACTCCGTCCTAAAGTTGTCTCTACAAACTAGCTGGTTCAAACGTTCAACTCCCGCTTACAGTTGTCTCGACAAACTTGCTGGGATCAAACAGCAAGTCCGCTGTAATATCCCGGACGGATATTACCGTATATAAATCATTATTTTATTATTATTTTATTATTATTCTGTTTAATTCCAAAATTAGAACATTTTGGTGATTTTCATCCGGTTTGTCCATAGACAATATCTGTATCCAGATATCGGCCAGTATACATCCGTATTGTATCAAATTGATACCGTGATCTTCCGAACTGATAATAAAATTTATTTTATTATTATTTCCAAGATTTAATTATTTTTATGCGGATTATGCGAAGATTTTCCGGTATACGGACATATATGCGCACGTACGAGTAGTATGTCGATTAGTGCATTATACGAATTGTGTGTTGTGTATTTTTGGACTAGGTGTTTATCTTGTTATAACAACCTAATTAGAGGGTTAGGGTTTGATTAGGAGGCTTAATCTAGGTTTTTTGTATGCATAAGAAGATTAAGTAAAAACCCTTACTAGAAGATATCTCTCCCACATAACACCTTCACCACAACACACCTCCACCACACCATGACCTCCACTAGAAGAATCCGGCCCCAATTTATGGGAGGGGTTTTGTGAAAAATTGTGTGTGCATATTTGCACTATCCACCTTCTCCTCCACCTATAAATAACCCTTCATTCTCCTCCTTCTCTCATTTTAGAAAACAAAAGAAAGAAAGAAAGAAAGAAAGAAAGGAAAAGAAAGAGAGAACAAAAAAATAATTAACTTGAGAGTTTTGTTTTGTAGGTTAATAGAAGAGTTCTAAAAAGCTAGGGGAAGGAGAAGGATAAGCAAGCTAGTCCTTCCAAAAGAGAACTAGGTGGGGGTTTCTTCACACTTCTTTGATTCTTTGTTTGTTTGTTTGTTGTTTGTTTGGTTGGTTGTTTTGTTGTTTGACTTCTTCTTCTCACCTTCTTGTTTTGTTTCCTTTGTTTTTTTGTTGGGGTGTGTTGTTATGTGTTGTGAATGTTGAATGAAAAAGAAAGAAAGGAGTAGTAGTAGCTACTAAAATACATAAAGATCACACCTTTAAATTGTAGTTGTTGTTTTGTATGTTATCGGACTAAGAACTCACATATTGCATAATGTTGGACATACAACCATTATTGGTTGTAGGACTTAGTATAACATAAGCATATGAACTTTTTACAACCATTGTGGGTTGTAGGACTTTTGATTGAACATTGGACTAATAAAAAGCATATGTTCTAATTAAAAAGATCTTTCTTTTCTTTACTAAACACTAGTTGTAGAAATAATTAAAAAGATCTTTCTTTCTTTACTAAACACTAGTTGTAGAAATAATTAAAAAGATCTTTCTTTTCTTTACTAAACACTAGTTGTAGAAATAATTAAAAAGATCTTTCTTTCTTTACTAAACACTAGTTGTAGAAATAATTAAAAAGACCTTTCTTTTCTTTACTAAACACTAGTTGTAGAAATAATTAAAAAGATCTTTCTTTCTTTACTAAACACTAGTTGTAGAAATAATTAAAAAGATCTTTCTTTTCTTTACTAAACACTAGTTGTAGAAATAATTAAAAAGATCTTTCTTTCTTTACTAAACACTAGTTGTAGAAATAATTAAAAAGATCTTTCTTTCTTTACTAAACACTAGTTGTAGAAATAATTAAAAAGATCTTTCTTTTCTTTACTAAACACTAGTTGTAGAAATAATTAAAAAGATCTTTCTTTTCTTTACTAAACACTAGTTGTAGAAATAATTAAAAAGATCTTTCTTTTCTTTACTAAACACTAGTTGTAGAAACAATTAAAAAGATCTTTCTTTTCTTTACTAAACACTAGTTGTAGCAATAATTAAAAAGATCTCTCTCTTTTAATCACTAGTTGTAGAAATAATAAAAAGAGACATTTTTCTTTCATATTTACTAGTTGTAGAATAAAATAAATAAAAATGATCTTTTCTTTATCACTAGTAATAATAAAGAACTAAGTAGTAGCATACTTAAATATAAAGTAATAATAGTATGGTTGATTAAATAAAGTAGTAGTATGTTTATGTCCATAAAGTAGTAGTAGTAATAGATAGTTGTATGTTGTGATTCTATTGTGAATGAAGTAGTAGTAGTAATAGATAATTGTGTGTTATGTTTTGATTAAAATAGTAGTAGTAGTAGTAGTAACATGTTGTAGGATTGCTTCTAAAAACATTTAGAGGCAATATTCATGCTACTTATATTGTAGGATCACTTCTAAAAATGTTTAGAAGCCATTTTTATGCTACTAATATTGTAGGATTACTTCTAGAAATGTTTAGAAGCCATTTTCATGCTACTAATATTGTAAGATTACTTCTAAAAATATTTAGAAGTCGTATTCATGCTTAGTTAGTTGTAGGAGTACGTCTAAAAATATCCTACCATGTTTTCATGCTTAGATAGTTGTAGGATATCTTCTAGAAATATTTCTTCATGGTTTATGTTTAGATAAATTGTAGGATGCTTTCTAAAGAAGTTTTATCATGCTTTATGTTTAGAATGTTGTAGGATTGTTTATAAAAATATTCCTATCATGTTTTAGACTTAAAATGTTGTAAGATGTTTTCTAAAGAAGTTCTATCATGCTTATGTTTAGAAAATTGTAGGATTACTACTAAAATATATCCCATCATGCTCTATGTTTAACAAGGTTGTAGGATTTCTTCCCAAAATATCCTACCATGTTTCATGCTTAGTCAGTTGTAGGATTGATTCAAAAAAATATCTAGCATGCTTAATGATGTTAGAATGTTGTGGGACGAATCCTAGGGTTTCCTACCATGCTTAGATTCATTTATTTGTGCTTAGAATTGGTAGGATTCGTTCCTAAAGTTTCCTATCATGTTTAATAATTTATTTATGATTAGAATGTTGTAGGATTCATCCTAGGAATTTCCTACCATGGTTAGTAGTTATTTATGCTTAATGAAGATTCATGCTAGGTAAGTGGTAGAAGAATTGTATACCATGCTAGCTTTAATTGTAGGCAAGATTTATGCCATGCTAGCTTAATCGTAAGTAAGTTGTAGGTCATACTAGTTTAGATTGTGGGTAAGTTGTATACCATGCTAAGTTATATGAACACTCATGTTTACATGGTACCCATGCTTAGATAAGTGTTTGTTTATGCTATGTTAGTAGATGATCATGACTTATGCTAAGTAAGTAGGTATCATGCTAATTATTAATCATGTTAAGTTAAGGATATCCATACTACGATGTTCATGCTTAGAGTAAAGAAACTACCCATGACTAGTTGTAGTGATTTATGTTGGATTCTATACCATGCTAGAGTAATACTTGCTTAGAACGTTGTAGGAGTAATGTTAGAATACCTACTATACCTTGGAATGATGTATGTTATATTGGTTATCTATCCATGCTTGGGTTATGGTGATTTGTCAAGACAAGTAGTAAGCTTCCACGCACGTTTGACTATAGTGGACGTTATGTCTAGGTCGTAAGTGATTTTCTTGCTTGAGCTCGATGTAAGCATAAGCATTAATCACATTCATACATAGGAGTATCATGGTGATTGTGTTATATGATTAGATTGTCGTAGGAATATGCTTGCAATTGTGTGCCGTACTTAAGGCATTATAGGTCGAAGTAGTGAGAGTGGGAAGACCACTAGTAATAACTAGTTGATAAAGGCCGTTTGTCGCCTTCGGTTCTTCCTTAGTAGAATACCGATCATAGACTACTAGTAGATTCTTCTGTTGCTTCTAACAATAGAAGATTAAGTTTGTTAGTAAGCACGTTTGGTTGCTTTAAGATTGATTACCTGTATGGTTATTTGCACATGGTCATGCTCGTACGTGGCTCGACTGGCCCGTACGTAGCCGTGGGTCTCATACATAGCTTAGTTGGCTCGTATGTAGGTTGTTGTCTCGTACGCGGCCCGACCGGCCCGTGCGTAGCTGTTGGTCTCATACGCGGCTTATTTGGCTGGTATGTACGTGGTTATCTCCTACGAGGCCCGCCTGGCTCGTAGGTAGTTATTGTTTCATACGTAGCTTAATTGGCTCATATGTGGTTGTTACTCGTGTATAGCTTGTTAGCTAGTATACAGTTCATTGCGCTTGTCTAGGGTAATGTTACCACCCTAAGGGCTATCGACCGTCAAGACATATGATTTCTACCCTAAGGAACTGTGGAGGAGTCACTCCTTGTGTACCGTCGAATCTTAACCAGGGTAGGTTGATCGAGGACCGGAGTATAGACAGAATCCAAGTCTAGGGTAGCGGCATGCGTGTATATTCGCACAGCCAAAGTCTTGGATCGATGAGCCACGAACCGGATCCTGAGGGAGCCCGGTAAGTCTAGGTTGAGCAGCCTAGTAGAGGTGTCTTGCGAAGCCTAATTTAAGGCCTAGCATGTTGTGTTTATCATATTTTCACCCTAGGATTGTTCGAGTCAGGGACATCATTAGGGTAGTGACTTACAAGGATCATTTTAACCTTTTGCCGGGAGAGAGAAGTCAGTTGTAGGGGGCCCCGACACTAACTCGTCCCTTGAGGTAGATCATAGGTGGTGTATTGGGTTGTACCTTCCCGTCAAAGGGATATGCACGGTGCCGTCTCACAGGTTGAGGACACGGGTTGCGTATCTCGCGCTGTTAATTCCTGAAATACCGTGGCTGGGGTGCCACAAGATGCATTTGGGCAGTCCTGCGCTTGCTATACCCCAGAGGGTGCCACAGGGTAGGTTTCGTGCTATCCTGCACTTGCGAAACCCTATGGTTTGATTTTGGAACGATGCCCGATATACTGGGATCGAGTGAGGTCCGGCACGCCGGGTAGTAGTGGAAAACGGAGACACCATAAGCAGACTGCATAGGGGGACTTGACCCCTTCTGCAACCTCACAGAGTCATGGAGTATTGTCAGGAACAGGTTGTGTACAATTAGAATTCATAACGCGGGTTCAATCCCTATATATGGAGAAACGGCTTGAGATGGGGTCGCATGTAGTATGGGCTGCATGTTGCTTTCGGAGACTTGCTGACATTAGAATAGGAAGCATCCTAGTTCTACCTTCCCGTCAAAGGGATACGTATGGTGCCGTCTCACAAGTTGAGGACACGGGTTGCGTATCTCGCGCTGTTAATTCCTGAACTGCCGTGGGTGGGTGTCAGGAACGGGTTGTGTATAATTAGAATTCATAACGCAGTTTCAAATCCCTGACATCAGAATAGGGAGTGTCCTAGTTCTATTTAAGTATCGCATTAGAGTCTAGTCATAGCACTCACAAACACTTAAACTACACCAATACTATTGCTATATTGTGTATTGAATAAAAAGTTTTAAATTCTCCTGTTTTTTCTGTGTATTGTGACTAATTGAAGAAAAGGTCTTGGCTTGTGTCACGGTTTTCCAGTGTTGGAAATCGGGGCGCTACATCCGCAATCCGATCGCCCTCCAAAATTTGTTCCTGCAACAGCTTCTCCAGGTCAGCTACATAGATCCGACGATCAAGGAACTCGACTCCCAAACCAATGAAACACTCGTTCAACAATGAAACACTCGATCGAAAAAACTAGTGAATAATACAACGCTTGATCGACCAAAGAGCGGTTCAATGAAATGAGCGAAGAGATGCTTGATCAACAAAATGGGTGGTCAACTAAGCGTTTGATTGAACAAATCCCCATTTCAAACTCAACAGAACAAGTTGACAAGCACAAGGAGCCATGTTCACCCAAAAAGATTCTAGTTAATGATCTAAAAGCCAAAGGGTTCATAAAACGCACTTTGTGCACATGTATATATGTTCATACACACACACACACAGACATTTACACATATCCAACTCCATACATGCAAAACCAATATAGTGCTACCCAAACTTGCTAGAAGCATCAAAAGAAGAGATAATCGAGCTTCGAAGCCAAACAAGAGCTTCAAAAAGTTTTGAAAAACTTCAAATCTAAATAAAAGGAGCACAAACTTGATCAGGTCTTAAGACTTTTTGGGATCTAAAGCGGGCAATTGTGTCACAAACCAGCTACCCAACTCCAAAACCCAAAAACTTCAAAGCCCTGACTCCATAAACCCAAAACTCCAAATAGCAAGAGCTTCAACAACATGCAAATGAGAATTGAAGGCATCCCAAGCTCCAAATGATCGAGTTCAAAACTAGACCCCAAAATCCAAGTCTTCTTCAAAACCCCGAACTCTAATATCTGAGTTCACAAGCCGAAAGCTCACTGAAATCTGAGCTCCTCACAAACCCAACTCCGATCTCTAAAGGCTTCGAAGGTGACTTGTGCTCACCACACTTGATCACACTCCAACTTCGAATTGCTACGAGGAAACAACTATGGCTATAAGAAGGTAGACAGCTCCAAAACTCCATCTTCAAAGCTGCAATGATGAACAAAGTCCAACTTCAACTACAAAGTGGTCAACTCTAGCTTCCAACTTGAGCTCCGACCTCGAACTCCACATGGAATCAAGTTCAGATAGCCCACTTCAGAGTGAAGGTCTGAGTTCAAAAACCCATAGCTCGCTAGAGGTCATAGCTCGACGAAGAAGGCATAGCTCGACCACAAATGAGTTCATCCAAAGCCTAGCTCGACCAAACCATGGCTCGATGAAGACTCGTAGCTCGACCAAACCACATCTAAACGGTGACTCATAGTTTAACCAAACCATAGCTCGACAGTGACTCCTAGCTCGACCAAAATAGTAGCTCTAATTGCTCGAACCCCTGGTTCGACAATGAAGAAGCTCGACCAAAATAGCAGCTCTGATCGCTCGAGCCCATGGTTCGATGACAAGGAAGCTCCGAAGACCACCCAAATGCCAAGCTCGAAAGAGCCCTAGCCGTCGTAGCCATCCAAATGCATATCACGATGAAGGGCTAGGTTGAAGGGGTCCCAAAATCCAAGAAAAAATGAGTGTAGCTCAATGAAAACATCGAGCGAGCTAGGGGCTCTTGCAGTCGTTGCTAACCGTTGGATCACTCAGAGGTGCATGTGGGTGCGAGATTAGTGCTCGTAATATCACCACGTCGCCCCCATCACCCCTACCGATGCTCAAAGCTTCATCCACTTGATCACTCGGAAAAGCGAGGTCACACAAAATCAATGCTTCAGACCAAGCTAAATCCCTTACTCATTGCAGCCATCAAATCACAGCCGTCAAAGTCACTCCCTGGGCAAGCTCCACCCGATCATCTCTCTAGATCACTTCAAAAAGCGTGTCAGACCTGATAAATTCATAAAATCCCTAAAATTCAATTAAAATTTGAAAAATTAATTAAAAATTTCAAAAAATTAATTAAAATTTTCAAAAAATTAATTAAAATTTGTGAAAAAATAATTAAAAACTGGAATTATTAGTTAACAATTGAAAAAAAAAATTTAAAATTGGGGGAAAATTATTAGAAATCCAAAAATTCAAAAAAAATTCAGAAAAATTCAAGCAAATATTCGCCACCTCCAGAAGCTTCTAATCAGTTCTAAGTATCTCCAATCGTCCCTAAAAGCTAAGACTGTACTCCAAAACTCTAAAATAAGTTGAACTACTTCCCGAAGGCCAAGAAAATTGTCTTCTGCGAGTGATGAGCTTATGATAATGGTAAAAATTGCAGCAAAATCAGGGTTGTATTATTCCAACACAAATTCTAAAGATTCTACATGAAGATTAATTATAATGGGCCTCTTCAACAGATCTGAACCTTCTTCAGGCTCATCTAACAAGACAATGTGCCTCTTTCAAACCCATTAAAAGTGACAGATTATGCCCACTAGGAGAGACACCCAGCTCATGAGTGTTGTAAGTCAAATCTCTTATCCCCAGATAAGAGAGTCTTATCTTTTAAGGGGGATAATCAACTGGAGATAAGGAATTCATATCAATATCCTGTATTGTTTTTCCGGCCTATAAACACCCTCTCCCTCTTCAGTCAGAAGATAATTTGCAATTGCTCTCTCAAACTCTGTTTCTCTCTCTGGTATTGACTTGAGCGTTGGAGGGTCTGTCGTCGGGGCCACCCCGGTGTTTCAGGCTTTTTGAATGTCCACAGCCACTTCAGTAACCGTCATATTCAGATCATGGTGTTCATTCAATGATCCAGATCCAATCTTAGGAGCACTAACCACTTTTTTACGGCGACGATCAAATGTTAGATCTTTGGTAGTTTCCTTCAAATAGAAACTCACTATCTATTTGCTCCCACACCAAAATAAGCAGCAACATATTGAACTCATATACATCAATGTCATTTTTTTAAACTAAGAAATGCATGTATGTTAGCTAAATCCATGGGCGAGCTCGTTGACAAGGGTAGTGAAGAGCAAGCCATAACCTAGTGCGGATTGCACCCAGCTTCAACCATTTATGGATATGTTCCCTCCTGGCTAATCATTCACCAATTGTGTATCCCCTGTAGGATCCTACATTATTCCTGAAATTCATAACCTATAAAAGTACACTTAGTAATAACTTTTTTTTCCCTTCTAATTTTCTGAATGTGCCAAGTTTTGATATCTAGCTCAACAAATTACCCATAGCATAAAGTAATTGGACAATATTTTTCTCTTGATTTGAACTATCAATATAAAGAGTTTCAGTGATCTTTCAATAGTTTCTTCAAGAAATCACAAAGAGCCCACAACAAAATCCAAACTCTAAAGCCCCAAATTCAAAACCCTAAATCCCTAATACCTATTTGTGTAGAGATTCGAATTTGGAGATTTAGGGCTGAACATGGTGGCAACGACGTTGAGTTTGGGTTGGATTTCAGAATGGTGATGTGGGTTGGAGATGGAGGTCGGGGATGATGGAGACCGGGCTGGACGTGGATTGGAAATGGAGGTCGGGATGGTGGAGATGGACTTGGTGTAAGTCGGGCAGGATGGAGGTCAAGTGATGGAGGCCGAAATGATGATGGGTTACGGTGGAAGAGGAAAGCAGTGGAGATAGAGGTCGGGGAAGAGGAAGGCAGTGAAGAAGAAAATGTGGAGTTATACCATTTTATTTACATGAGGGTATTTTGGACTTCCCATCAATATTTAGGGTTTTTTCTGACGGTTGACAGCAAATGATATATTAGGGGGTTTATTGCGTTAACCAATACATTGGGTTTATTGTGGTGACCATATAGATCATGGGGGTTTTCTGCAATTGACCTGTCGAAGATACCTACAATCATCCTACCTCCGGATCAAGGAATTTGTTTGGAGGTGACATAACTGTAAGTATCCAAACTTTTGGGCCCAAAAAAACTTAAATTATCTTATCTTCAAAGTTACCTATAGGATGCATGCCACTACCTTCACTTAAAAGATACCTACGGGTATCATTCTTTTCACTCAAACTCCTTTGAAGCCCGCATTGCCATCTTATGTATGAAGCCAACAACACGTGCAATATGTGTAGTTTCATTTATTCTTTACTAATCATGGTCTCTCATATCATATGAGTCTGACATGTTCATTGTATGCACTCTTGTAGCTATTAACTATAGTACTTCCAATAATGTACAATCTCTTAGATCAACACCCAGTTTTTGAACTTTCTACTTTTTCATTCTTTTCAACAGTTGCGCTGCAAGTGTTTGTTCATAAGCCTGAACTAATATGTTCACTCTCCCATATGCAAATCTAAAGCAATGAAAACTGAAGTTAATATGTATGATATCTTCAATATTCTAAGCCATAAAAAGCATCATAATGAAAACCAACCACTTCTAAATTCACAAACATTACCATGTTCTGCATCCGATTCACGATGTCAAGAGTGTGCTCGGCAATGGACCCACTGGTGCCCATTGTGATGTCGCACAAGGTTGGGTTGTGAGCGATCATGTGGTCCATTCGGTCCAAGTGGTTCTTGACTCCTAACTTTGTTTGGGGCGAGAAGTACTCGAAGGATAAGATGGTTCTTCCATTCGTATCTACTTCTTAGTTCTTGCTTCATCCTCTCTCTCTCTCTCTCTCTCTCTCTTAATGAGTGGAGGGCGTTTTATACAGGCTAGAGACTGATATGAAGTATCAAGAATCGAGCAGGAATTTCTGAAGAAATTGGGTTAGGAAGTTGAGATTTGGGGAAAACAGAGCATTTTTGAGGAACAACTGATTAAGGAGAATCAAGGTTAGATCGGAAGAGGAAAAGAATCTTTATTGATTGCTTAATGCTTCTATTAAATTCCACTTAGTATTTATAGCTTCTATGCACTCACAGTTTGTTACACCTCTGCATTCACTTCCCGCCATTTATTTCTTTCGAACTATACATGCACCACACGTAAACTACTGATATCCTGATACACTACTCTCTCAGCTGCTGCAGTCGAAATCCTTGAGATGTGCCAGCCTCCTCCTGTTCCTAGTCACCTTCTCATGCTTATGCCCATCACCAAATTCCTCCATCTGCTCATCACCTCCATCTGCAACACCCCCAGCACGAGTATCATCACTTCCCCACTTAACATGGACCTTGTCCTCAAGGTCCCAGTCTGGAAATGACTGCATGATAGTAGCTTCGTTCGCCAATATTGATTCCTCCTCAGGTAACTCTTTCCACTTAATCAGAAGCTCATTAACAACATGGCCACATACTTCAACTCTTCTTTTCCCTACACTTCCGATGGCTGAAATACCCACTGATGTGCATCATTCACTTCATGCAGACTCTGCAATTCCTCTTGACGAAGCTGTTGTGCATTTTTTTAACAATGAATCATGGAACACAGGATTGATTCTAGCATTTTGGGGCAATTGAAGTTTATACGCTACCACTCACACTCTTTTCAGAACCTGATAAGGTCCATAAAACCTTTTTGACAATTTCTGATTCTGCCTATTGATCAATGAATTCAGCCGATAAGGTTTTAATTTCAAGAACACCTAATCTCCCACCTGATACTCCTTCTCTTTTCTATTTGCATCTGCTTGATTCTTCATTCTGCATTGGGCTTCCCGTAAGTTGCTCTTCAATCTCTTCAAAAGTTCATTACACTTTGATAATTCCATATCCACTTCATTATTGCTGGCATTCCCTTTCACATAATCTGGCATAGTTGGGGGTTTTCTCCCATATACTACTTCGATGGGGTGGTTTTTATAGATGAATGCCAGGAAGTATTATACCATAACTCTGCTAATGAAAGATATCTACACCATTGCTCTGGTTCCTCACTAACAAATGAACGCAAAAACTGCTCTAGAGTTCTATTTGTTACCTCTGTTTGGCCATTGGATTACAGATGATACGTAGTACTCATTTTCAACAAAGTACCCTGGTTATTGAACAACTACTGCCAGAATTGGCTCAAATAAATAGGATCCCGATCAGAAACAATGGACTTTGGCATGCCATGGAGCTTCAAAATGTTTGCAGTGAAGGCATCAGCCACCTTAACTACTTTCAACCCACTTGCTAATGGAACAAAATGAGCATATTTTGTTAATCTGTCCACAACTACCATGATGAATGATTTCCCTTGAGATTTTGGTAATCCACTAACAAAATCCATAGCCACATCCTCCCATATCTGCATTGGTATTGGCAATGGCTGCAACAACCCTGCTGGCTTCAAAGTCTCATACTTGGTTTGTTGATACACCACACACTTTCGAACATAATCTTCAACTGATTGAAGCATACCCTTTCAATGAAATAAGGATCTCAACCTTGCCAAAGTCTTTGCTACTCCAGCATGTCCCCCAAGTGGTGTCGAATGCATTTCATAAAAAATCTCATGCTGCAATCCTACAGGAACAACAATTTTGTCCTTATAAAACAAAATACCATTCTTAAGCTTGTAGTCAGGTCTGACAATAGGAAAACCTGCTATCTCCGCAATCAGTTTCCTGCACTCCTCATCCTTCATTAATACTTCCTTCAACTTATCCATCCATACCATTTTCGGAGCAGACATTAACACAAGTAATGAACTATCTTCATGATGTATCATGGATAAGCCATCGGTTATTACATTATTATTACCAGGCTTGTACACTATTTTAAACCAATACCCCGCTAACTTATAAAGCAGTTTGTGTTCTGGCGTTTGTATTGTTTGATTCGCCAAATGATGGAGGCTCTAGTGATCTTGCACTATAAATTCACTACCCAAAAGATACTGCCGCCACTTCTTCACAGCCTCTGTAATTGCAAACATCTCCTTCACATACATAGATGAAGCTTGCATTCTCTTATTCATTTTCTTGCTAAAATAGGCTATCGGGTGCCCTTCTTGCTGCAGCACAGCTTGCATTCTCAACCACGAAGGTTTTTGAAAAATCTAGCAATGCCAAGATAGGTGCTTGTTGCAACACCTCTTTCAACTCTTCAAAAGCTACTTCTACCTTCTTATTCCACACCAATTTCTCCTTTTTTAATAAATTAGTTAAAGGACAATGGAAGCATAATTCTTAACAAATATTCTATAATATCTTGTGAGGCCTAGAAAAGCTCTCACATGCTTAATAATTTTCGGCTGAGGCCAATTCTTGATCGCTTGGACTTTATCCTCATCTACCTGCAAACCTTTTGCAGATATCACATGCCCCAAATAATAATTTGATGATCGGCCAAAATAACACTTAGACAATTTCACAAAGAAATAATTTTGTTCCAATATTCTCAAGACTACAGCAACATGCTTTAAGTGGGAGCTCTCATCCCTAATATAGACCAAGATATCATCGAAGAAAACCAACACAAATTTCCTCAAATACGGCTTAAAGATAGCATTCATTGCGGCTTGGAAGGTTGAGGGCTCATTAGTAAGTCCAAATGGCATTACTAGAAACTCCAATGTCCATCATGGGTTCTAAAGGCAGTCTTACAAACATCCTCAGCTTGCACTCAAATTTGATGATAATCTGCCCACAAGTCAAGCTTTGAAAAGTAATTAGCGCCACTCAATTCATCAAACAATTCATCTGCTGTTGGTATTGGAAATTTTTCTTTAATGGTTATAGCATTTAAAGCTCTATAATCCACACAAAATCTCCATGTCCCGTCTTTCTTCTTGACTAACAAGACTGGCGAGGAAAAAGAACTTTTGCTCGGTTGTATTATTCTCTCCTTCAACATTTTTGAAACTTGCCTCTCAATTTCTTCCTTCTGAAAGTGTGGGTGACGATAAGGCTTAACATTGGTTGGTGGTTGCCCTGGCCGTAGGTGAAGAGGGTGGTCAAATTCTCTGTTTGGTGGCAAGCCCACTGGTTCATCAAACACACAAGAATACTGCTTCAAGACAGACTGCAACTCCTCATTCCCTTGTTCTTCAAACAAGTTCATTTTCAAGAACTAAATGAAAGAACTCACATACTGACTTTTTTGATAGCCTGCGAAGGTAGTGCAACTCAATCTGCTCAGGAGCTGCTACAGTCCCCCTCCCCCCCCCCCTTGCATAAGTACCACTCTTTAATTGTTGAAATTGAAGCTCATAGTCATTTTGTTGTAATCAGTCAAAATAGGGCCCAATAGCTTGAATCACTACACCCCGAGTACAATATCAGCTCCATACAATGGCAAGACATAACAATCTATAGCAAACGGGTATTCCTCCAGCTTAATTGGCACAACTGAACACACTCATTCACACTTCAATACCTCACCATTCCCTACCCTGACATTGAAATGTTGGGAAGGAATGACTTTCAAATTAAGGAATTTAACTAATCTCTCCTGTATGAAATTATTCGTGCTTCCCCCATCAATTAAAACTTGCACTTGAGTACCGCCTATAGTACCGTGCACTCTCAAATTCCGCAGTAAGGGCTGACCTGACAAAGCTTGTAAAGATATCTCAGGAGTTGAATCACTCTCTGGTGTACAATGTTCAGTTTGATCTTCAGACACACCAGTGTAAACACAGCCATCTCCTTCTTCAATGTCACATAAAAGTAAAAAAAATTGCCTCGCACACCTAAGGCCTGGAACAAATTTCTCATCACATTTAAAACACAAAACCCTTCTCCTTTCTAGCTACCCACTCAGCATGAGGAATCTTGTGTACCGGCATTCTACTAGTCTGCACACTAGATTCACCAGTATTTGGAGATGGATTGGCAAGCTTAGGTGGAGTTGGTAATAAGGGAGGTAGTGTACTAGGTTGCGGTTGCCTCGGTGGTCTATATCCCCCACCTTTACAAATATTTTTGAATTTCTTATCCTGCAATCTTGCTAAACCAATAACATCTGCCAGTGAAGATGGTTTATGAGCTAACACCTCTCTTCTTATTTCAGGTTTTAAACCTGAAATATAGCAACTAAGAATTATAACTTCTGACAAACCCTTAGTCTTATTAAAAAGCACATCGAATTCATCATGGTAGCTAGATAGAGACGATGTCTGGGTGAGTTTGAATAATAACCCTGCATAATCGACATAAGCTGAAGCCCCAAATCTAATGTCAATTTGTTGCACCAAATCTTCCCAATTCCGAAATTCTCCCTTACCAAACTTGTGTTGGAACCATGCCAGAGCTCTCACATCTATGTGAAAAGATGCTATACTAATTTTTTGGTTTGTAGGAGTCTTATGATATTGAAAAAATTGATTTTCTTTAAAGAGCCACCCTATAGGATTCTCACCTTTAAACCTCGAAAAATCTAACCTAGGGTTCTTGATAAAGTGCTCATGATTAAGGGAAGATTAAGGGAAGATTGCCTTAAATTGATTTGCGATCGGCTAAAATGCTGATCCATTTTCACATCCATCAGCGTAAAGCGATGCATCATCTCAGCTAGCATCCCTTGTTGATCATGGAGTTGTTGGCCTTGCATTGCCGTCAGCTCCTTCAATCCTAAAATCGCCTCCTCCAATGATGCGATCGAATTTGAACGAGTTCTTGGATTATCAGCCATAATCGAATACAATTCGAAGAATCACCGATCCAATTTCTGAATCCAAATCGGTGAAATCACCAGTTGATAAGAAGTATCAAAAATCGAGCAGGAATTTCTGAAGAAATTGGGTTAGGAAGTTGAGATTTGGGGGAAACAGAGCATTTTTGGGGAAGAACAGATGAAGGAGAATCAAGGTTAGATCGGAAGAGGAGAAGAATCTTTATTGATTGTGTAATGCTTCTATTACATTCCACTTAGCATTTATAACCTCTATGCACACAGTTTGTTATACCTCTGCATTCACATCCCTCCATTTATTTCTTTCGAACTACACGTGCACCGCATGTAAACTACTGATATCCTGATACACTACTCCCTAAGATGCTGTAGTCGAAATCCATGAGATGTGCTGGCCTCCTCTTGTTCCTAGTCACCTTCTCATGCCTATGCCCATCACCAAATTCTGCAATCTGCTCATCACCTCCATCTGCAACACCACCAGTATGAGTATCAGAAACATGGAGGGTTGGATATATATATATATATTTTTTAATAAATTTTTTGAAAAGGAAATTGACGTGGAAAGAGAGAGAGTGAGAGAGAAAGAGAGACAGAGAGTTAAGGGTGCCTTTGGATCGGGTTCTAAAAACAGTTTTCAGTTTTTAAAATCAAAACTTAGGGTAATTTTGTTTGGATACAATTTTTTCGAAAACTCATTTTAAAATTTAACACTCAAATATGTTTAAAATGAGTTTTTTGAAAATAGAAAAAACTTGTTTTCTTAGATAAATTTTTTCCTTTCCCAACCAACATACTGTATTTGTATTATTACTATTATTATAATATATTATTATTATTATTACTATTGTATATTATTATATATCTATATAATAAAACACAACGATTGCTATCAAGTGGCACTCCTTCAATCCCCCCAAAATCAAATGCCTAGATCTAACATCACAAACACATTCCCCCCCCCCCCCTCCCCCCCCAAAACTCAAATTCAAATCCCCCACCCCAAAAAACTCCTTTATTTATTTAATTCTCTCTCTCTCTCTCTCTCTCTCTCTCTCTCCCCTTCTCACTCTCTCTTCTATTCAAAAAATTAAGAAAATAAAAATTTTAAAAATTAAACAACTAAAAAATTTAAAAATTTAAAAATTTAAAAATTTAAAAATTTAAAAACTTTAAAAACTTTAAAAATAATTCAAAAAATAAAAAAATTCAAAAACATATAAAAAGTTATAAAAAAATATTTTTAAAAAATGTTTAAAAATTTTAAAATTTAAAAAATATAAAATTTTAAAAAAAATTAAAATTTAAATAAAAATTTAAAATTTAAAAAATTTTAAAATTTTAAAAAAATTTTAAATTTTTGAAATTTTTGAAAGTTTAGAAATTTTAAAAATTTTGAAAATTAAAAAAATTTAAAAAATAAATAAATTTTGGAATTTTGAAAATTTGAAAATTTGAAATTTTCAAAGCAAATCCAAATCCAAATCCAATGTCAAACCCTAATCAAGAGGTCGTCGCCAAATATCTGATCCGCTGCTGATTCTCTATCGGTGACTCCCCTTACCAAATCGAGCGCGAATATCAAGCGACTTCGTATCGGCGACTCCCCTCTATCGAATCGAGAGCCTCTATATGCGTTGTGACGACTCTAATTTTATCTCATTAACCAAATTCTCATTTTAATTTTTAATTTTTTGTGTGCAGGGGATTAATAAGTTTTTTGCTGACTCGAATTTTGTGTGCGCATTGGATTTAAGTTCAGAGAGGTATGATTGTTTTATTTTTGGGTTTAAACAAATTTAATTTGGTGATTTATTTGATGAGTTTTTTATTGGTTTTGATTCAAGGTGTACACAAGTGAGAGATAGATTATTTGGTGGCCATAATTTGGGCTTCCAAACCATAGCAAGACAGGTAAGTTGACTAGTAAGCTAAAATAACTTGACAAATATGCAACATTAATTTCTTTACTACACGAGAAAATACTATCGTGAAGTGTTCCTTTCACTGGTTATTAGAAATCATAGATAATAAAACATATAATTACTTTTAGTGTATGTTTGGATATATAGGATTGGGATGACTGGAGTTTGCCAGTGAAGGGTGCAAAGTCTCCACTCAAGAAAAACGACTAAAGTAAATTTGTTATTTATCCATTTTGAATTTTTTTTATATTTTTTATAAAGGTGCAATGGGGAGACAAAGTGGAGATAAAAGAAATGATTAGCTTGGATTAGAGTTTTGAGAACTTCATGTATTTCATTTTTGTTGAAATAATAATAAGAGGTATTTCAATTGCAAACTGAGTCTCAGACAAATAAATATTTAGATTATTGGTATTGTAGATACCTTCACACATGCACTTGCATTACCATTGTATTTAGACATGTTCATAGTGGTTATGGGATTAAAGTAAGATCTATAAAACCTATATGATAATGTCATTGTATAACGATTACAAGCATCTAAAAGTGATGCTGAAGTTAAAAAAAACTCTATGCAGTGTTTCTAACAAACTATATACATTCCAGGTAAGTTCAAGCTAATGATCAAGAAGGCGATGGTTGAGCTTAAAGGTAGATATACTGCTTTCTCATATAATATGTTTGCTACTTCAATTAATTTGCTGGATCTCCAAAACTATTTTATATAATCAAAGCAGGTGTACCGTTCCGAAGACGTGCCGTAGGCACGTGTCAACGGGCAAACCTAGTACTTTTATATAATATATTATTATTATAATAAATTTATATATATATATAATTATAATATATATTATTATTACATATATATTATTATAATTATTATAATTATTATATATTATTATATATATGTATATTATTAAATATGTTTATTATAATAAATTATTTATATTTTTATATATTAGTATGTATGTATCAATATGTATGTACGTATATGTATACAACATGTATGTATCGGAGTATATATACTGTATATACATACATCCAAACCCATAAATACATTATATATAATAGTATACAATATAGAGTATTTATGTATATACGTATATACATAAATACATATTATATATACACATACATACTGCATCCAGTTTACCAAACGCCTTTTATACTTTAATTTTGAAAAAAACTATTTTATGAAAAAAGTTTACCAAATAATATTCTGTTTTTGAAAATTACAAAAAAAACTTTATAAATTTTTTTCAAAGACTATGTTTAAAATGAATTTTCAAAATAACTGAACCAACCAAATGCAGCCATTAGATTTTTTGATTTTTTTTGGGGACAATTTTCAAACAATGCCCACTTTAATAAAAAATTGTTCGATTGGACCTCTTATAAATTATTCATCTGAATCAACCTCTGATATGTCATTTAGGTGGATTAGCGGTGATTCAGATAATACAGATTCCGAATCGTATATTCTACTATGGCATCCAAGCTAGCGTCTAAATCATTTTTGACTCGTCTGTGTGAACTGTCATAGGTCGATTCAAGTGTATAAGTTTATAGCAGTTCCGATTATACAAGCATTTCTAAACATGGTACTGTTTTGAAGAAAAAAAAAATTCCTACATTTCGCAGTTTTGAATTTACTATGACAGATCAGACACCAATATACTAATTTCTCTGACTACGACCATCAGTGCCACCTTCCCCCCAAACCAGCTGGGATGAAATCTAAGTAGAATCTGTTAGATTCAGGAGAGACAATAATAATGAAATTAAGGTTATATTTAATATCCCACTGACTTAAGATATTATACTCTGCTTATCATAATTGGAATATCATAAGGGCACTACCTGTAGACCAGTATATATGAGATCAAACTGGGTTTTAAGTCCCAATCAATCTGGTGCAACAATTAACAAATAACACGTGAAGACACGTGTTGCCCCATAGAACATCATACACAATAATATTCTATTATATTGAGAATATACCTATATATTCAACCATCTCCTCTTATATTCTCAATATATTTGGTAATGCCCTGTTATATCATTGGATCACAAAAGAATATAGTTCATAGACTAAATCAATTATAACTCGAATAGTTCAAATGAGACTAAACCAAAATAATCAAATAGTTCAAAGACCATATCAGAACAGAATAGTTCACAATGACTAAACCAACTGGAGAAATCTGTCATAGTTTCAAAACCAACCAAAGAAAATAAACTTCAAGAACAAAATAGGAGTTTTAAACTCATGAATACAAGAGTCTTAAACTCAATAGAAGTTTTACCAAGCAAGTGACAAATTTATTCTTGAGAGATATAAACCGAAACTCTATCCTTGTAAACTGCTTTATGTTTACTCAATTTGGAGCAAATCAGTATTTTGAAATCTATAATGACATATTCAACTCCTTCATTTTTGCTAACTTATTGAAAACAATAATATCAAGAGACACATCTCTAAGAATTACAACGAATTTCACAAAGTATCTAGTTCCACAAAAGAACTTAGTACACTTCATAATTTGCTTAACAAAAATATAACGCAAGCATCATAATCAAGTTTCTTTAACAGAATGAAGAACAAGAACTATACTATGTGTCATATTGGAATAATAGACCAATCAAATCAATTATGGCTAATTCTGAATCATCAAAATTGGAATGAAACAAGAATCTATAAAAGAGATATATCATCAAAATTGGAATGATATAACGACATTCTAAACATCGGAAACACATCGACAAGTTTTCACACTTTCTTTTGGAATAATAAGATGATTCTAAGTAAATTATGAGAATATATAACATCATCAAAATTGGAATGAAATTTATATTAACAGAATTTATATAGAACTTTCAAATTATCTAAAGCATGCCAACTGCCTAAATTGATGCTTATGTTTGAACTTCTCTATAGCTCCAATTGGATTCTAATTTTCAAACAACTAGAATGTTAAAACTTTTTGCTCAATAGTTTTTAACTCATTTCCCAATAGTTTTGATAATTAGATCACTTTCAAGTCTCTTAGCAAGAGTATTACTCATATTTTATCTCAATTGCACTTAATTTATGAGAAAGTTCGACTAGACTTCTTTCAGCCTTAATATACTCCTCTGACTATTATAGAGTGAGTTATGAGCTACAGTGCATTGTAGCTTGATAGTCGACGAATAGAATTAGAGAGTTACTTAAACCTCTTAATGGATGTAGCAACAAGTTCTTCAATCCACTCAGCAACTTCCCCTACAGATGATAACACATAGATGTCTGATTTCATGGATGATAAGACAGTGCTTGTTTGTCTTTTAATTTTTATAATATTTTTGTTCCTCCTAGAGTAAACACATATCCACTATTATCGACTTTCACTAAATTCTGAGCATTATAATGCATCGGATCATCCATTCATTCCTGAAGGATGACTAGAATAGCACAAACCAAACTCTTGAGTACCTCTCAAGTATCTCATTAGCCTCTTAGGGCTCTCCAATGTGTATTAATAGGACTAGAGTAGCACAAAACAAACTCTTGAGTACCTCTCAAGCATCTCATTAGCTTCTTAGGGCTCTCCAATGTGTATTAATAGGACTACTAGTGAATCTGCAGATCATACTTATCTCAAAGGCTATGTCTGTTATTGCAGATCTTTGTATATGTGAGACTTTCAATAAGTTTAGAGTTGTCTAACTGTCTCATAGTTGCACCATCATTAGGTGTCAACCTTTATCATAATCATAAGGTGTTTCAAAATACACTTTCAATCATTATATCCCCACTTTTGGAACACATTACTGATTTGATGAGTTTGACTAAGAGTTATCCCTTGACAACCGAAACTCACTCTTATACCTAATATGGTGTCCACAATACTTAGGTGTTACATGTTGAAATCTTTGGATTGCACAGTTTTAACTTTATTTGTAATACAAAGGTCACTTCCAATCAACAAGCATGTCAAAAATATAAAAATAAATAAGGGCAATTATATTTGACTCACCACATAATTAAATACATTTATCTGAAATACTTGATTCAAATCTAAGCTCTTCAAAGTTTGTCAAATTATTTGTGCCTCAATTTTAACACATGTTTTAAAAACATACAATGATTTTACCAATTTGTAAATCTTGTTCACTAAACATATTAGTGCAAATTTTTCAGTACAAAACTTTTTAATACAAAGCATCGAGTACAAAACTTTTAGTACAAAACTATTTAAATATCTTTCATGAATAACAAAATTTTCAATAGATGCAAGAGCAAGAAGAACACTTAATGTAGCAATATGATAGACATGTAAGTATACTTCAAAAAAATCTTCCCCACTTGTCTCAATCAATCCTTTAGTTGCTAAAATTGCATTAAAATTTCTACCGAACATTTCAAAAATTAAGTTTCTTCTACCAAACCTCAGTTACTTACGATAGTTTTAGCCCATTTCGGCAAATCAACTAAATTAAAGTATTATTGTATAATAACAAATTTATTTTATTATCTACTAAGGATTCTTCTTGGCTCATTTGTCATTGAAGTTTTAAGTATCAGTGAGGTTGGTTCTTGATTCCAACTGTGAATCATTTACCGTGTCTGTAGGACTAGATAATTTCATACATTTATCTTTGATGAACACATCCTCAAAGAACCCTGTAAGTCTAAATTCTTCTAACACAAATTAGATAGATTCAATATCTGTCTAGAGAACTACATTCTGCACTTTTTATGCACACACAAATATTTGTTATAGGTCCTACTTTAGGCCTTTTAGGGTTATATACTCGAACAAATGTACCGCACCACATGTTTTCACTTTAACAAAATTATTTTTGTTTCTATCCCATAGTCTACATAGTGTAAATAATTTAGAGTATAGTAACATATTAGGAATATGATTAACAATGCAACATCACTCATAATTACACAATGTCAAACAACAGTCAATAATATAGAATTCAACATTTCACTAAGTATTTGATTCTAACTTTTATCAATACCTTTTTTACTATTGTAAATAGAGTGCACTAGAGATTATGCCAAATGCAAAATTCTCTTAAAGTATTAAAACATATTCACCACCTCTATCAAATCTGAAACATTTTGATCTTAACATTTAACTAGATTTTTAATTCATCAAAATAACGAGTGTTGCATCCTCCATATATATAAAAAATATTCAATAATCATTTCCAAGAGTAACTAAATACTTCTGACCAATCATTATCTCATCTAGTCACAAAGTTATGGAGATCACAAATATCTGAATGTATTGACTCAAAAAATTGTGTACTCCTAGAGACCGTACTAAATGGTTTTCTAGTGATCATAATCTGAGCACAAATTTCACAATTGCCATATTTAATAAGGTGTCATTTAGTAGAGTAATGAGCTTTAACAAGAACAAATAATTTAATATATAGTTCACATGTCCTAGCCTATTATGCCGTATTCAAGGACTACACAAATTAGAACTATTATTGTCAATTGTTTCGTTTGTTTAACTCAACTAGCATATGCCGTTAATTATTCAAGCACATTATAAACTTTTAATAATATGAGTTAATACAAAATTACTATACTACATTTTACAGAATAGTTTGATTTCTCTCATGGTTTCAACAATGTCCATTTGCTCAACCACCTAAAGCGAAGAGATTTTTCCTGTATTCGTTCTTCATCATCTTCATAACGCTAAATGAGATAAGGTCAATATATTATAACTCAAATTTGCACACTTAGTACACTGAATAAGAAAGAACAAAGCGTAACTAATTGAGTCATATCATGCATTACAAGATGCTCTCACCTAGGTTACAGACATTTGTTATAGATTTTATATATCATTCTTTATTAGAGAAGCAAATATTTGATCTCACACAAACTGCAAACAATGGGTTACCCAATAAATCTGTACACATAGTATGAAAAGGCACACTTAACAGCCCTGAACATGCTAGTTTCAAAATGAGAATAATTATGATCTAAAACTCGCAGTCATGTGATCAGACACACAAAACATTCCACATGATAACACTAAGAAAGATTAAAGTAGATCGTATCGATACTTCAAGTTAGAATTGTTTTCCAAATTTGATGGAGAAGCCTGCGTAGTGCAGGCTTATTCTACCGTGATGTAAATCCATGGTCTTCAATGCACAAGTTGTAAGTAACTTTGAAGATCCTACATTCATCAAATTGTTAAAGATTGACCAATTAAACGAATTATTAGCACTATTTAATTCTAACAACAATTTATTTGGAGATACAATTTTATAGTCAAAACCTATAATTTATCAAAATAAATATTTTATTCTTAGCACATAGCCAAAACATTTATTCAAACTAGTATTTAATTAGACAATGGTTAACACAGTTTTGAACTTTAACACTTGGCAACAACAAATAATAAGATGTATATGCAGGAATAGAACTTTCTTTAATTTATATATGATCCAGTCTAATCATAGTTGGATCTAGTCAAAACAACATCTTCCAAAAAAATTATCCACATCTCGTATTGTGCTTTCTTCTTCAAATTGTTAAATTTAGAAATATCGAACGTCTCTAGTTTCAGAACTTTATATGCTCAATTCAATTTTTCCATCTTAAGGAAAAAACAGTAAATTCTAAAATCTGGAGGGCCTTTTTTGAATAATTACTACTAGCGTAATTATAGTAAAATGAAGGGTTTTTCTGTAAAGTTGTGTAATAAACAATCAACACAGAAAATAACATTAAAGAATAAGCACAATTCTGAAAGTTTAGAATGAACCATATCTTGATAAAAAATCAAGGAGTATTAGAGAGTTAGATCTGAAATGGAAATACACTGCAGCAAATCTCATACTCTACCCAAACACGAAACACCAAATAAAGATCCAATCAAAAGCCTCAGTCAAAGTGGGATCTGAGTTGGCCCGACAATAGCAAGGATCCGATCCCAAGCCCGAACACGCAATAGCAATGCTTCGACTAATCGGATCTGATTTGAATCAATTCGACGATCCCTTCTTCGCACCCGAACACGAAACGATAGCACAACAGACAATGGAAACCCTGAGTTTGAATCGATTTGAACTAGAACAGAGGCAGTAGTGATTCCCCCTTACCCCGAACACGAAACACCAACGAAACCCAATGAAAAAATTCAGATTAGATCTGATCCCTCACACACTCTCTGTTTGAGCTCGGGAAGAGGGAGAAGGCGGTGGGTGGGCCAGCGGTGGCCTGCATCGACGTTGACGACGATGGTGGGTGCCGGCGACGGCAACGGAATCCGGCGAAAGATCATCTCTCTTTAATCTCAAAATTAAAAAAGGCTAATATCTTGAGATTGTTAGAGATTATGAGAGACAATAACAATGAAATTAGGGTTAGGTTTAATATCTCACTGACTTAAGATATTATACCATGCTTATCATAATTGGAATATCACAAGGGCACTACCTCTAGACCAGTATATATGAGATCAAACTGGGTTTAGGGTAATGGGCTTTATGCCCCAGTCAAACCGGTGCAACAATTAACAGATAACACGTGAATGCACGTATTGCCCCATAGAATATTATACACAATAATATTATATTATATTGAAAATATACCTATATATCCAACAAAATCACCATTCACGAGGTAAAGATTTAAATTATGTTGAGAAATATAAAAAGCTAACTATCATAATCTTTGTAGATTAAAAACACATCTATGTATTGCATGCACAGGTTAGTCGTCAACTTATTGAGTTTGGATGGAAGATTGATGTCGTTTTCGATTTCTTTTGCCTTTTTTGCTATCATAATAGTAAGGATAGGCGGGCAAGCTTTAATTTTCTGGTAAGTTATACTTTGATATGTTCATTAAAGTTTTTCATACTCTCTCTGTAAAGCAAGAAATGCTGGGGGATTTAGGCCACATTGAGTTGATAGTCATGTGGTACTCATATGAGTATCCACAGTCGTGTGCTATTGATCCATTAAATACATTTTATAGCAAACGACTCGCTGCAGTCGTTTGCTATTTATACATTTTTGTCAAAAAAACACAACAGTAAATTGCTATAAATGAGAGAAGATATAAGAGAAATGCATAATATAAAGGACGGATATTCAAGTTCCATCCCACTAAAAAAAATATTTTTTTAATTCACCGACGCAACTTCAAAGTCCGACGTCCCTTAAAAAAAAAATACTTTTTTGTAATAACAAACACCCAAACAAAAAAGCTTCCCCTCGGACAGAACTTGTAGTGACCGACAAGTTCCATCCGTTGTGATTTAAAAAAAAAAAATTGAATTACAAACGTGTTTAGATGGGTTATACCTTGAAGATCCGTCCAAGGAGGGGCCCACAATTTTTTTTATACTTAAAAATGTTTTTAATTAACAAAAAAATGGTAAAAATTATTTAAAAAACGTGGGACGGATCTTCGAAGTCCGTCTGACGTTTTCAACCATTTTTTTTTCTTCCGACGCAACTTTAACTTCCGTCTAACAATAAAAAATTATTTAAATAATTCATTTCGCCCTAGAACACAACTACAAAGTCCGTCTTGTTTTTTCTATCTTAAATTGCTATAAAATAGCATTGTACAACTACAATAAAAACAAAAAATGCTATATGTAAATATGCATTTAGTTATTTTTGGACAATCACGACTGTGGATGCTCTAAGTGATGATTTTTTTTAGAGGATTTAAATGTGTTAGTCAAGTTTTGGTCCTTGTTCAATAGAGTTTTGGGTCCGTGTTCAATAGCATTTAAACATTACCCATAGATTTTTGGACAGACTGGAATGCAAGGAACTTTGACCATCCCAAAAGTCAAACACCTCAATATCTCTACTATTTTAATGGAAGAGTTTGTCAGCAAACAAACTTTATTTGTAACCAAACAAACACGTGCAATGCACATGTATAACTAATATAAATGAGATTTTAGGTTCGATAGGTTCGATGCCAGATAACGTCGTAATTTTTTTTAATATATATTTATAATAACGTGCACCGCATGTATAAATTACTAGTTTTCTTAAAGGAAACATCCTTTTCATTTTATTTTTTTTGCTGATGAAATTAATGAAACAAATTTTTTCTTTGCACCTTTTTTTTCCTGTATTACTGTTCATCTCGTCTATTCTTCTGTTGCATTCCCTTTACCTAGCTTTGCATTCAATATTTGGGCTGGACATCCCTTGGTGATACTCGGTTGATTCTGGCTGGCTATTTGTTGCCTTGTTTTTAGTTTCAGGTGCTGTGAGGTTGAGTTCTCTTTTGGCCTGCGGTCTCTCTTCCAGCTTGGTGGCTGTGATTTCTTTCGTTGTTATATCAGTTTGCTTTGGTAGCTACTCGGTTTTGGTTTCTCTTCCTATGTTTCAGCGACACTGCACTTTTAGTGGCCGTCCCTGCTTTTGAGTTGTTGTTTGGTTGCTTTGGTTGAGCTAGCGCAATTGGAGTCTGCTATTGTTGTGCGGTTCTGTCGTTGTGGTTGGTTTCTTCACCTGCAGCTGCTGCTGTGCGCCACTCCTCTTCATGACTCTATTTTTAGTCTGGTTTCTCCTGCTTCTGGGGGGTGTGTCTTGCGCTGTCAGCCCCCTGTTCGCTGCCTCCCGCTGGCCATCGGGTCCTTTGCTGACAGTCGATTTGCTGGCTATTTTTGGTTGGGCAATACTTTTTATTGCCACTTTTGTTTCTAGTTGTTCTGTATATATGCGTTTGTTTCTCCCAGTTTTACGACGTGTAAAATTTGACTTTGATTGTACATATTCTGTTTTTTTTCTATATATTTATTTTTTTGGGCTGGAGTCTTTCGACTCTATCCCCGTTATCTATCAAAAAATTCTGGGAGAGAGGAATTTCCCAACATTCTTAATTAATTCTGTATGAAAAAGAAATCGAATCTGTGACCTCTCACTTACAAGTGAGAAGCCTCGCCAACTGCACTACAAGTGCTTGGTTCATTGCACATATTTTAGAAGGAAAAATTTCAGCAAATCCATCACAGTTTTCGCAAGTTTGCAGAAAATCCACCCAATATGTTCTTTTGCGGTTTGCTATATAAAGTAATTCCGGTATATAAAGTAATTCCGGTTTGTCATACTCTGTTCAAAAGATAGTTCCGTCTCAGTAGATCCGTCCATTTTTTGAGGTATTTCTTCTTAAACTACTCATTTTGTTTCTTATTATAGTATATCTAATTAACTAATCCTAAATAAACATTCTCTATTTAAGGATTAAAAATTACAAAAAAATTAAACACCCAATTAATATGTACGGGAGAAAGAGAAAATATTTTGTTGTCACTTACCGTAGGGGTATAATGGTCCAAACCCTTTAAAATTAACGGAGGAAATAACCATGTTGCAAACCATAACTACTTTAGCTCGGCTGTATAGAAAATTGTAATAAAAGATATTGGGCGGGTTTTGTGCAAACTCGCAAAAACTGGAGTGAATTTACTGAAATTACTGAAATTTTCACTATTTAGAATTGTGCAATCCATTCTCCGTTAATACTACTACTACTACTAACATATTCTTTTTGTTGATTGTTTTTGTCGAAATATACTTTTTTGTTATATAATGCACTGTTTAACAAATTCTTCCTGAAGGAAAAAAAAAATGAGTGAGACTGAGAGCGAGAGAGAGGATTCTGTAAAGAAGGATGATATGAAGGTCGGGACTTCATTTCGGCCTCCAGATGGGATGGTGGTAAGGAGCCTGATGGTGGTGGTTCTGAGAAGAGTACAAGAGGAGTTTAAGATAGAGGAGCAACAACCAACCCATGGTGGTTCTGTTAAGCAGCAAGAGGATGTGCCTCAATGGTCAGTAGTGACTTTTCATCGGCTTGAGAAGAATGATAATCGACATGTTTCGGTAGAAGAAATTGAGCATTTGGAGGAGGCTGTTACTTACTTTCTTAGTTTCTCTAATGTTTTATTAGATATAGCAAGAGAAGAATGGAAGAGGTCATTGATTGGCAAATTCCTAGGGAGATCAATTGCTTCTGACCATTTGGCCAACGGCGGATCTGAACCGAAGTAGCACAAGCAACTGTTTTGGGCCCCAATTTTATAGGGCCCCGTATTTTCTTAAGTATTTACAATGTTAAAAAGTAAATTGTAATATTTTTCGATATAATTACATTATATTAATAGTTGTCTTATTAGCTTAGTTGGTTAGAGTGTTGTGCTAGTAATGTGAATGTTGCAGGTTCAAAACTTGCATGATCCAATTAATTAAAGAGAGTTTAATAAAACAAACCCACCGTACTGAGCTCAAATACAAGAACTACTAGCAGGAAATAACAACATATGGAGTACAAAAGAACAAACTTTCCTCCAACAAAATCCTGGTAGGTGAGTAATAGAACATCAATCACTCTTGAGTAGAACTAATCGCGACATCCTCGTCCTCGTACTCATCCACCTGGAAGGCTCTAGCGATTCTCCCTCTTGGACCTGACGCTGCAGCCGTAGCCCAAAAGAAAATAAGATGCATAATTTGAGTTAGATTACCAGAAATACTATTACAAGTTCTACGAAAGTAAAAGTTATTTCAGTATAGCCATAAAATCCAGGTCGTCGCAGCGATTAGAGCTGGTATCCGGTCCTACTGGGCCGGGTCCTCCACTGCCCTGATCCGGTACCTCACGGGTCCAAAAATAGGACCCAGACCTGGACTTGCGGGAATCGGGTCCGAGTCCAGGTCCTTGTTAAAAGAACCTACTCATCGGGTCCGGTAGCGGAAAATAAATATTTGACAAATTAACAGTTTATTGTTGCTAAAGTTAGAACTGAAAATAAAGAACCTTCATTGATGGTGGGTGTGTATGCGAGTGTGAGAGATGATGAGAGAGAAATTCTTTGAGAAATATTAGTTGATCTAAAATTTTTTAATTTTTACCCTTGCTTAATTATAATGTGGGATTTTAATGATATTTTAGAGTGATATGGCTAAAAATAGGATTAAATCGAGACCGTTCAAACTGAGCACGAATCTTAAAGCTCCCAGGGATAAAATGGTAATTTTACCTACCAACGGGTCTGAAACGGGAACGGATCTGTCCTACTGGGCATGGGTGGCAACCCGTTTCAAAATAGCCCAGATATTTAAAGAGTAATTCGAATTCATGATTATCTTTAAGAGGCGGTTTAAACCGCCTCTCTTATCATGAAACGATTTAAGCTCTACATCTTATCCAAAACACCGGACATAAAGATAAATGATTATCTCTAAACTGTCTCTAAAGGCAACTATAAATACCCCTCTCCCCACCATAAAAAAAGTAATCAATATTTTTCCACATAAATGCTCTTTCATAATCTTCCTGATTTACTGACTTGAGCGTCGGAGCCGGGATCCATCCCGGTGTATCGAACTTTTGCAGGACAACAGCAGCGGCAAGAAACGGTCAAACGCCAGTGAAAAGTCAACAGGTTTTCCTTTATTATTTCTTAAAGAATCCACAAATACATCTGTTTGCTCCCACACCAAAATTAGCAGCAACAGATTGATGCCATCTGTGGAAAACAAAAAAAGCAATCCAACCTTCACTGGTGAAGTTAGTTTCCAAGCCATGCCTCCAAAGAAAGGAAAAGCAGTGGCCTCTAGCCGCAGAGCCACTCCTCTTCCTCTTCCTCCTCTACTCCATGATGTTCCTCTTCAACTCGATCAGCAAGTTTAGCAGCCGCAGCTTGAACAACCTCTTTCCCAACTGTCTCCTCAGCAGGCCCCTCCTGGGTCCCAGGGGGCTGCCCTGGGCGGCTCTCGTCAAAGTCGTCCCAAACAACACCCTCATCATAATCATGTCTTGATTCAAAATTCTTCCTCTGAATCCATGGCATCCCACAGTCCCCCAGGGCCGCGAGACCTTCGTTAGGTCATCGTCGACCGTCAGCAGGGGATAGATCGCTTGAATGAGAGGCGAGCTACCGAGGAAATCCTTCACCCTGAGCACTAAAGGGCTTCTAGAGGATGGTCCCCCCGTAGGCCAAGGCCTAGAAGATCGCACTCCCT
The DNA here is from genome assembly GCA_017893485.1 of Hemerocallis citrina. Taxonomy (NCBI): domain Eukaryota; kingdom Viridiplantae; phylum Streptophyta; class Magnoliopsida; order Asparagales; family Asphodelaceae; genus Hemerocallis; species Hemerocallis citrina. The sequence continues at coordinate 416,177,191 of CM030358.1, read as the reverse complement.
CAGGAGGCGAAGAGAATCTCCTCCCCACCGGCACCAGAGGAATCATACCTCGAAAAGTCAGCCAACACCCAGGGACCACCGAGACGAAGGGGCGCTTGTCACTCGGGCAGAGCTCCAGAATTTCAATGAGGACATTCTTCGGGCCCTCAATATCGCCACTAGTCGTGATCGCCGTTCACTTAGCCCTCGCCTTGCTCCAAGTCATCACCAACATACACCTAGCCCTCATCGCATCGCTCCTCATGAAGGAGAATCCCAAGGGTCGGCTAGATCCCACCAGGTGAAAAACTCGGTCCATCGCCATCTCCATGAGATGGAGAGGCACCTTGGCAGACTAGACAAAGAAGAAAAGCAACGGGCGAGGAACTTTCGCCCGAGCAGGCCTCCATTCTCCCATACCATCATGGAAGCCCCGATCCCAGAAAACTTCAAACCCCCTCACTTTGAGTCGTACAATGGGGAGTCAGACCCCGCTGACCACATCGAGAGTTTCAAAACTCTCATGATGATTCACCAGGCTTCGGATGCGCTCCTTTGCAAAACCTTCCCAGCCACGCAGAAGGGACCCGCAAGAGAATGGTACTTTTGACTCACCCCTGCCTCCATCTTCTCCTTCGATTAGTTCGAGGAGCTCTTCCTTACCCATTTTGTAAGTAGCTGCCGTGCTGAGAAGACAAGCACATCTTTGCTGGCACTCAGTCAAAGAAAGGGCGAGCGGTTAAGGGACTATGTCAAGCGATTTACCACTGAGGCTCGGTCTATCGCCTCTCTAGATTAGTCGAAAGCCTCTGTTGCATTCCGACACAACATTAACCACGCCAACTTGAAGGCATCTCTCGCTAAAGCGTTGCCTCGGGACTTCTCAGAACTCTTGCTAAGGAGCGAGAAATATATTAGGGCGGAGGAGGGCCCTCCTCCCATGAATCAGAAAGAGCCCCTGTCTGGGAACAAACAGAAGGGCATAGAAGAAGAAAGGGCTAAGAAACTTTAGAAGGATAATGGTGGCCAGCGCCGCCCTCCTCCCCATTTTAAGAAGTTTACCCCGCTTAATACAAGTGTCTTGGTCATCCTAATGGAGGTCGAGAAAGAAGGACTACTCCAACCACCTCCGAAGATGAATACACCGGGTAAGAAAAGAAACATGGACAAATGGTGCCACTTTCAGAGGGACCATGGTCATGATACAGATGATTGTCGAGCCCTCAAAGATGAGATCGAGGTCCTCATTCAGAGGGGGCAACTCACTAGGTTCGTAAGGAAGGACAGGGCAGATCCTCCGCCTCCCCGAGCAGCTAATAAGAAAACTGAGCAACCTGTTGAGACCCCAGACTCTGAAGCTGAAGCTGTCTTACACCTCATTCACGGAGGCCCAATAGGGGGAGATTCGAACTCCTCCCGAAAAGCCTTCGTCTGAGAGGTGAACTCAGTGCAGAATTATCTTCCCCCCAAGGGCCTTGGGGTTCCTATCACCTTTTTAGACAAGGATTTGGAAGGCGTCTGAATGCCTCATTGTGATGCTCTTGTGATAAACCTCTATATGGCCAACTTCAAAGTACGCCGAGTCCTGGTCGACAACGGCAGTTCGGTGAATAGCCTTTTCCTAGAAGCCTTCTGGGGCCTCAAGTTGTCTAGGGACTGCCTCAAGCCCGCCAGCTACACTCTCCACGGGTTCTCCGCGATGCCAGTGACGATCGAGGGAGTTATAACTCTCGATGTAACTGCTGGAATAACCCCAACCACTTGAACCAAACCGATGGATTTCATGGTGGTAGATGTAAAGGCCGCTTACAATGTCATTCTGGGCCGACCTGGACTAGCTGATCTTCAAGCCGTCCCTCAGCCTACCATATGAAGATGCAATTTCCCACCAGAGTCGAGGTGGGAGAAGTCAGAGGGAGCCAAGAGATGGCTCGAAAATGTTACATGACCTCGGTAGGAGGGCCGGTTTTCTCTCTTGAAGCCTTCGAGCTCCCCCAAGGGAGTAGCCAAGCTATCTCAGAGCCGGTCGATGAGTTGGAAGAAATAATCTTCTCAGAAGAAGACCCAACGAAGACATTCTAAATTAGTAAGGTTCTTCCCCCTTCCGTCAAAGCCGACATTATCCGATGTATAAGGAGAAATCACGACCTATTCGCTTGGACCGTGACAGACATGCCTGGAATCTAGGAAAAACTTCTCATGCATCACCTCAGTGTTGCTCCTGAGGCCAAACTTGTCCAGTAGAAACGTCGCAAGTTTGCTCTAGAATGCTAGCAGACAATTAAGGAAGAAGTAGAGAAACTTTTGAATGCTCGGTTCATAAAGGAGGTTAACTATCCCGAGTGTCTTTCCAACGTTGTGATGGTGAAAAAGGCCAATGGGAACTGGAGAATTGTATTGATTTCACGGATCTGAACAAAGCTTGTCCGAAAACTCTGTTCCCGCTCCAAATCATCGATGCTCTGATTGATGCGACCTCCGGCCACGAACTCTTGAGTTTCATGGACGCCTTCTCCGGGTATAACCAGATCAGGATGTTCCCCCTCCCGATATTTCGAAGACTTCGTTCATAACAGACCAAGGCCTATACTACTACCGGGACATGCCCTTCGGGCTAAAGAACACTGGTGCAACTTATCCGTGCCTTGTCAACAAGGTCTTTAGAGAATATATCGGCCGAAACATGGAAGTTTATGTGGACGACATGTTGGTAAAAAGCATCAACAAATTGGACCATGTGTTTGACCTTCAGGAGGCCTTCGATGTGTTGCGAAGTCAGAACTTGAGACTAAACCTGACTAAATGTGCCTTCGGTGTCTCATCCTACAAATTCCTTGGGTTCATGGTTAGCCAAAAAGGCATAGAAGTCAACCCGGAGAAGATTCAGGCCATACTGAACATGGCTCCCCCTTCCAGTGTCAAAGATGTACAAAGATTCATAGGATATCTCACGACCATAAGGCGCTTTCTCTCCAAGTCTAGAGAAAAGTGTCTCCCGTTCTTCAAGGCCCTTACAGGAACAAAAGGCTTCGAGTGGGGACAACAGCAGCAGGAGTCCTTCGACCAACTCAAAGCCTATCTGGTTAACCCCCACTCTTAAGCAAGCCAAAGCCATGGGAAGTCCTCTACATATACCTCGCCACCTCAGAACAGACCCTCAGTGCTGTCCTGGTGAGAGAAAAAGATAAGATGCAAATGCCGATTTACTATGTGAGTAAGGTCCTCAGAGACGCCGAACTTCGTTATCCAAAGGTAGAAAAGATAGCCTATGCGTTAGTCATGGCAGCCCGAAAGCACCGCCCCTACTTCCAGTCCAATGCAATAGTCGTTCTTACCGACCAACCACTCAAGCAAGTGCTCCACAAGCCCAAAACTTTGGGTCACCTTATGAAGTGGTCTATAAAGCTGAGCCAATATGATATCAACTATCAGCCCAGAACCGCTATCAAGACACAAGTCCTGGAAGAATTTATAGTAGAGAGCACTATCTCTGACCCCAGCGAGGCAAGAGAGGAACCCCCATTCTGGATCGTGTATGTTGATGGGTCCTCATGTACTGATGGGAGTGGAGCAGGGGTCATCCTGACTGGCCCCGATGACTTCGTTATTCAGTATTCACTCCGCATTAATTTTTGGGTATCAAACAACGAGGCAGAATATGAGGCTCTCATAGCCGGTCTGTGCCTGGGGTGTAAGGCCGGGGCCCAGCGCATCAAAGTGTTCAGTGACTCACAGCTGGTGGTGAACTAGGTATCCGGAGAGTATGAGGCAAGAGATAATCGCATGGTCAAATATTTGGCCAAGATCAAAGAGCTGCTAGCTACTTTCAAAGAAGCACAACTCCAATGAATCCCCTGAGAAGAGAATGGGCAGGCAGATGACCTCTCAATGTTGGCTTCCTCTTTCCAAAAGGGGCCAGAACGTACCGTCTTGATAGAAGTCCTCTTGAAACCCAGCATCGAGGAAGAAGGCCCCGAACTAATGGAGATACTACCCCTTGCACTCGGGAGAATTGGATGAAGCCCCTGCTCGAGTTTCTCAAAGACGGAATCCTCCATCTAGACCCTAAAGAGGCTAGAAAATTCAGAACCCGAGCCGAGCGATACACGCTCATCGAACGGATCATGTACAAGCGCTCTTACACTCAAGTGGACGACAGACCTTACTTGAGATGCCTCTCCCCCGAGGAGGCCCAGTACGCACTAAAGGAGGCCCAGTACGCACTAAAGGAGGCCCATGAAGGGATGTGTGGCGCTCATTTGGGAGCAAGGTCCGTCGCCCACAAAATCCTAAATTATGGTTATTACTGGCCCACACTCCTTAGTGATGCCAAACGGCACGTTCGACAATGCATCCCCTGCCAAAAGTTTTTGAAAATTCGGCGCTTGCCATACGCTCAACTGTCCTCCTTATCCAGTCCGACCCCTTTCACAATGTGGGGGATGGATTTGCTCGGGCCATTCCCTCCAGCGCCTGGCTAGATGAAGTTCCTTATCGTTGCAATCGAATACTTCTCCATATGGTTTGAAGCCAAACCTTTAGTTACAATCACTGAGAATAGAGTCTAACGGTTCTTTTGGAAGAACATCATCTGCAGATTCGGTGTACCTCGGATCTTGGTAACGGACAATGGGACCAATTTACAGGGACAACCTTCCACAGTTTTTGTGCAGACCTCGGTATCCAGCGATTCTCCTCAATATCCCACCTACAATCCAAAGGTTAATAGAGAACGCCAATCAACAAATTCTCTCTGGCCTAAAGAAGAGACTGGACAAGTCCACAAAGGGATTATGGGTCAAACAACTCCCCAAAGTGCTCTGGAGCTACCGCACTACTAATAAGACCCCTATAGAAGAATCTCCCTTCAACCTCACTTACGGCTCCGAAGCTGTCATCCCACTGGAAGTTGGCTTACCTTCTCCCCGCTTGATTTCCTTCAATGAAGAGCAAAATTCGAACCGACTTTGGGGAAACTTGGACCTCATCGATGAGATTTGAGAAATATCCTCCATCCGCCAGGAGATCTATTGATGTAGGATCGAGCAGTCCTACAACAAAACAGTCCGCCCCACAAATCTCAAAGAATGAGATATGGTTCTGCGAAAACTATCAATTTTTTCCCCGAGCAAGAAAGGGAAACTATCTCCTAATTGGGAAGGGCCATATAGGATCTCCAAAGTTGTTCGCCCTGACGCTTATCAACTTGAAGACCCGGGGGGCAAGAGGGTACCAAGAACATGGAATGCAGAACACTTGTTAAAGTACCAAGAAGGTGTTTAAACACCGCTCCAAGCAACTTCTAATCCTAGAGCATTTCTAAGTTTGTTTTTCTTCTTATTTAGTTGATTTTTTAAAATGTAATAAAGGCTTGCAACTCAGAAGTAGCCACTTAGTTCTCTTTAATGAAAGCAGTTTATTTCTCAAAATACCTATTCTCTAAATGTTCTGGTTATCTTACCCCAAAAAGCACACTCTAAGTACGAAAACTCTCTTAAACGACAAGTTCGGAGTCCAACATTTGGTTCGATGCCACTTTAGCCACTTGCGAACAAGCAAGTGTGAAGTAGCTCACCATTCGAAAATTGCTCCCACAACTATTGAAAACTCTTTTAAACGACAAGTTCAGAGTCCAACACTTGGTTTGATGCCACTTTATCGGCTTGCGAATAAGCAAGTGCGAAATAGCTCACCATTCGAAATTACTTCCACAACTGTTAAAAACTCTCTTAAATGACAAATTCGGAGTCAACACTTGGTTCGATGTCACTTTAGCCGCTTGCGAACAAGCAAGTACGAAGTAGCTTACCATTCGAAATTGCTCCCACAACTGTTGAAAACTCTTTTAAATGACAAGTTCAGAGTCCAACACTTGGTTCAATGTTACTTTAGCCTCTTACGAATAAGCAAGTGTGAAGTAGCTCATCATTTGAAATTGCTCCCACAACTGTTGAAAACTTTCTTAAACACAAGTGTTAGAAAACACTTAAAGAAACGAAAAACTCTTAAACAAAAAAATGCTACTTGTTCCTCAAAAAGGAATAGTTACAAGTGTTATTAGGCGAAAGAGGTTCATTACAAGATCGAAAGATGTAATCAACAAAAACATACCTCGAATACTACAAATATCTTATTCCATTAAAAGTCGGGATACAAGTATTATACAAAGACAATACTACAAACACTTTATTCCGCCCAAGATGAGGATACAAGTCCTATTCAAGAATAAAGACTCATACAAAACTACGAAGTATTGCCCTAACTCCTCCTTGGAAGAGAGACACTCTTATTAAGAGATACACGAGGACGACGAGCACTTTGCCACCCCCTCATTGCTTCAAAAGAAATCTCTAGGCCCGCAAGCCGAGTTGTACCCTCGGGACCCATAGACCTAGCTGCTGCCCCAACAGATGCTCCGTTCGACGAGCCGGGCACTCCTCTTTGAGCATCCCTAGGGTTTCGCGGAGCGTTTGGCATGCGTAGAGCCAACTCATGGAACGATCTCCCCTGGGCATACTCCCCACGTGGGCAAGAGGTGCTCCTGACGTTGCTTCCTTTGGAGAGTCGCTTTAAGCTAAGATTCTCTGCCTCTCATTCCATGAGCCGCTCTTTGAGGGAGTCGTCTGTCACTTTGAGCTTCAAACGTGGTACCCCACTCGTATTCGCCTATCGTGAGAACTCTAAGATGGTCCTCCACAGATGTCCGGCCTCTAAACTCTTCTCAAGCACCACGTTCTTCAGCTTTTCTCTCTCCGATCTCACTTCGAACAAAGATTTCTTCAGCTCGTCCCTCTCGGTTGTCACCACGAATAAAGAGTGCCGAAGGAATTTTAACCTCGAAGCCTTGCCGGCAACCAACGAAAGGCCGACCTCCCTTCCCTCGGGGGACACTTCTTGGAGATTCTCCTCAAGATGCTTCACTTCGATGTTTCGGCAATCCAAGACCAACCTCTGATGATAATGCTCCAACTCCGTCTTAGAGAGCTTCTCCCGAGATTGAGCAAATCCCAGCTTGGCAACACGAAGTTGGGAGTGAAGATGTGACGCCTCGCTACCCTGGGGAAGTTAACCAAAGAGAGAAGCATAAATCACTCCAAGTCTAAACAGAGCTATTAGACGGTCCTAAGTTCAAGTAGAGCTACAAGATAAGGCTAAATTTGAATAAGAGCTACAAGATGGTTCTATATATGAATAAAACTCACAAGAACTAAGTCGTGTTTCCACACAAACATATTTCATTACTATAGTAAAGATACAAAAGTGGTGGCCAGTCCGCTATAAGGCATCGATACAAGAGCATAAAAAATAAAAGATGATACAAAAAAAGAAAGTGGTGAAGATGCGAAAGAGGTCAAGGGACCACCTCGGTAAACGTCTCTTGGGGAACTATGACCTCGCGACTGTCATCCTCAGTCGCCACCGGTGCCTCCACCATGGCCGACTGAGAGCCCATGGCGACGTCCTCTCCCTCGTCTTCTTCTTCTTCTTCTTCTTCTTCTTCTTCTTCTTCTTCTTCTTCTTCTTCTTCTTCTTTAACCACCTCCTCGGCTACTGGAGTAGTTTTGCCTACAAGAAGGCCATACAAACTGTAATCCCAGCCGTCGAAGTCGGGGATGCACGCCTCTACGTGCCTTCGCGCCTGAGCATAAGACTGCTCCATGTTTGAGCGCAAATGCAACTTTGCTTCGGCCCTAACCGCCTTCGCAGCTGCTTCCACGGCCGTCTCCTTCTCCTTCGCTGCATCCTCAGCTACCTTCGCAGCCATCTCCCTCTCCTTATCGGATCTCTCCCTTTCCTTGTCTGCCCTCTCTTTCTCCATAACGGCCTGTTCATTTGCCTTCGCCGGGGCAGCCTCAAGAGAGTAATATGAGCTGCCTAAGACTTAGTCAACCGCTTCTCCGCCTCGAACATCTTCACAACCTTGGCTCGCTCCGACCGATCTCTATTGCTCGCCGCCTTGAGCTCTTTCTCCTGCTCAGCGAACTGCTCCAACATGTGGCTGAATTGGCAGGTGATCTACGAAGACAAAAACATCAAAGTATGAAAGTCTCAAGAAAAGTTTCTTATTCATAAAAAATGAGTTTTCACTTACCGACCTAGTCGCTCTGGCTATCTCGAGGGCAACATCACCGGTCGTACCTGCCTTCATCGCAGCACAATCCTTTGGGGATGGCAAGTGCCGTACCGCTTGCATGCAGCTGGCAGAGTCCCCGAGGAAATCGTCGTGCTTCATCACGCACCAGTCAGGGACGAAGAGCTTCTTGTGATCCTCGATAAGAATTGCCTCCGCCGCAGCTTTAAGAGGTGGGGCTTCGAGCGCCAGTACATCCTTAAAGGAGAATCCTCCGATGGACGGAGCAGGTGAGACAGGCGGGGCAGGAAGGGCAGACTCCAAGTAGACCACCGGAGTCGTCACCACCATAGACTTCGTGGCTTTGGTAGACGATGGCCCCGATGTTGTCCTCATTTTCCTGTCCGGGGCCTTATTGGCTACTCCCGCCCGATCGAACAGTATTGCTCTAAAGTCCATGTCCAAAGCCTCTGCAAAAAAGAAAAAATGAAGAGATGGGCATGTGAAGGAGGTAAACTGAAACTAAAAATAGAGAAAAATACTGAGCATACTAGGGTCGATCAGACTGAGACCCCCACCGAAGAGGACCTCATCGGTTAATTCTATCCAACCCAAGGGTTCACGAGCAAGGAGTTTGGATACGACCTCCCTTTCCTCCGGAGTCAACACCAGCTCGGCCTTCGCCCACTTCGGCACCTCCTCCCTCCACCTCGTGAGAATATTCCATGGCGTGCTACCTCGGATCAAGAAATACTTTTCCTTCCAAAATATGATGGAATCAGGGTTGTCCATCAGCTTCACACCCCGACGCGGCGACAAATAATACCGATACTCCACCTTACTCTTTCGATGGATACGGTAGAGCCTTCGGAGAATGGTGAGCTGAGGCACGACCCCTATCGCTTGGTATTATAGGACGAAGCCAATGACGTGCCTCCACATGTTCGGCATATATTGGATGGGGCTCAAACCATACCACTGCAGCACCTCGGTCACGAACGGTGAAACAAGCATACGGAGACCAGCATAGAAGGCGTCGAAGGGGAAGATGCATGTGTCGAGAGAGGTCGGCGAACAGGCTTGGATACCAAGACCTGGGAGAAGAAGATCAAGTTCCTTTGGTATCATGAAACTCTTCTGAATCCATACCAAGTCCTTCTCCATCAGCACGGAGGGGATGTCGTCAACTTCAAAATGTTCCCTCGGCCTGCTCTCCTCATACGAGGCCGACATCCCGTACCCCACCTTGGTTAGAAGGTCATCGGAGTATTCTCGAACTCTACTGAGGTTCTTCAAAGGGCCCGAAAGCCTGCCTGTAATACCCCGAATAATATAATACTTTTGTATATATATTGCAGTGTTTTCTTGATTATATATGTATAAATGATAGAGTGTGTTTATGTTTGTGAGGCGGTTCGTATGAGTGGTTGTGTTCTTGATGGTGCATGAGAATGAGAGGGACCGATACTAGTACATACACTAGTTTTGGGTGCGGTACGTATGCAAATATGAAATTGTATGGTACTACAATAGATATTCTTTGCATGCACTCAAATCTAACCTCTCATCTCTCATATAGAGCTTGATCGAGACCAAAAATTTTAGCCAAGCCTTGTCTCAAAAACAAGGAGCTAGAGGCCATGGTTTGGGGAAAACCACTTGCCACCCCCCCCCCCCCCCGCGGCACCCCCTCCCCTATTTGGCCGGCCTACCACCCCTCTCTCCCTCACTAATCACTTGATAAAAACCTCTTCATCCCACCTCTTGAGCTCTGGAATTTTAGAAAATAAAAAGAAAGAAAGGGAAAGAGTGAAAGGAGCAAAAAGAAGGAGTGTTTCCAAGCTTTGGAGTAGGATTTTGGAGGAGGAAGCTCAAGACAAACATCATCTTCTCAAGCCAACCAAGGGTGGGGAGTTCTCTGAACTTGTTCTTGTTCATTCTTGTTTAATTTCTTACATGCATGAGTAATAGTAATTGAGGATGGTTGATTTAAGAGTAGATTGTTAGAATCTGAAAATGGAAACAGGAAACATGATCTGCATGCTAAGTTCCCGAATTTTCAGAGAACAATATAATTGGAATTTGATCGTGAAATTTTCACAGAATGGTCTCATGTATGTCTAGAAGATACATGATTTATTTCGGAATTTTCTGATGATGTTTGATATTTTAATAAAATCCATTTTGAGGACTGAGACGTAAGGCAGAGACTGGGTCTGTCTATTGTGATAATTGAACTTGGGGAAATTCTTGGAATTAATTGACAAATTATCTATTTCTGAAATTTGTACCATGTTATCTTGCATGTATCTGGAATATATAGAAAAATCATGAAATTATTTGGATGAGTTTTGATACATGTTCAAAATTAATTAATTAAGGGTAGTCAAGACAGTAACTGAAGAACAGCAGAATCTTGATGCATATTTATAACAGGTAGAACTCCTTGATTACTTGGAATTTGGATGTGAAACTTTTTGCATGTTATACATGACGATGTCTAGTTTCTGGAATGCAAATTTGATGACAATTTGATATGCATGTGATTTTTGGTGAATATTTTAGCATGTACTGTGCATAACTCAGTCAGTATTGACACTCTAATAAGATGGTACTTTTGTGGCTCTGTGAAAGCAGAATTTGAGGAAGTGTACAGCTAGGAAATTGTAGTAGACAACTTGAGCTTTCTAAAAAGCCCTATTTGAAGAAATTCTTGTAAGTTGATTAATAAATATGATTTTTTTCAAGTTGGGACAGAAACAATATTTTGAGCTGAAGGCTCTGTTTGAGTAAAGCTTTCTGTGTGGTTCTGTATACCTAAGAAAAATGACTGTTTTAGGGCAATCAAATGAAAAATTTGGGATTGGTGATCAACCAGGAAGTAGTAGAGGAAATTCACACCTTTCCACAGAACCTGGATTTGTATCATTCCGATGAGCATGTAGAGTTTAATGCTATCGGTAAGGTGTAGCCAGTGTACAGGAAGTACACAGGCTGAGGTTTGTGAGGCTGTTTTGAGAAATTAGATGACTGAATCTGAGGTGATGCTCAACTAGAGAGTTGTAGTCATGGTTTGAACACCTAAATATGAGTTGTATTGTGGGAGTTATGATCTTTTTAAGTTCAGGTAAAAACACCATAGTTTGGTTTAGTCATGGTTTTTGACTAAGCGTTGGGAGAACCTTTCCCCTTGTGTACATAAGAGTTGACGACTCACTATTTGGGGATGTATGGTGTCTATTGCTGGTCTTGTTGGTGTTTGACTCTTGTAGAGGGTTGTTGTGACTCGAGTTAGTCACTAGGATAGGGTGATACCCTACGTCTATCGACCCTAGATGTGAACTTCCACCGAGGTGTTGGATGTCCAAGTTGGTGCCGTCGAGTTGTGTTCATGCCGGCTAAGGATGAATGCGGGCCATGGAGAGGGACGATTCCAAGCTAGGAGAAGTGGTGAGCAGGACTTGCATCGCCGGGGCCAACGACCGATGGGCAGAGTTTTGGAAGCAATCTTTTGCCTGAATGGTTAGGGTGAGTCTTGGATTAGAGGGATGTATTAGAGGTATGTACATTGCATTAGTACTAGCAGACCATAGTCGGGTGTTGTACTTTTCCTGTCGTAGGGATATGAATTTGGTTCTCAAGTTTTGGGTTCACGGGTCTCGTATCTTGATCAGTTAATTCCCAAAGAGCCGTGGTAAGGAATGGGAGAGGAGCTCCAGTCGGATAGGGGGATTTGACCCTCAAGGCCTTCATGTTCCTATGCATGTGGGTTTTGTTCTATATGTGAATCATTGACGTCATGGGTACATGGTTTTGTACCGGAAGGTTTGACACAGCTTTTTAAGTGAGGTCCGTGCGCGGTAACTAAGTGGCAAACACGACCACCATTTTAGGGACTGCAGTAAGGGACTAGACCGAATGACTGCAAACTCCTCAGACACTGAAATCTATTGGGAACAAGAGGAGTACAGAAGTAGGATGCATGACAGAGGTGAATTCCTGGAAAGTATGTAGTATGGGATGCATACATTCCCAAATGAATTGCATTAGAGTATGTGCATCGTGTGCACTCTTGTTTTGTGCATTAGATTAGGCCATGCTTGATTTTGGAATGTTTATAGTATGAGATGCATGCGGATCCAGAGTCCCAAAGTCTTGCTTGCATTAGAATAAGGCAAGTGACTGGTGCATTTAGTTGTTAGATCATGGCATACACGAACACTAGGGAATTAGGATGCACATTTCTTTTCCCATTCAAAATGGTTTGTGGTTGCTAGTTTGGAGATCGCAGTTTCTTATTAGCATTGCTTCAGTCGAAGTACTGACGTTCCCCACCTTTTACATACCGGTCCTACCTTTCGAGCAGGTACAGAAGTATCGGAGTCACGAGGCGGAAGACTCAAGCCGAGGGGCAAGTTCTAGGGAAGAAGATTGACCACTCAGCGGAGCTTCGACAGTGATCAGTCGATTACCATTCCGGGAGGCAGCTGATAGATTAACAAGAGGAGTTGGTAAATATTTTGTAATAAGATGTAATGAGTTAATGTAATTTGTATTCTTGTTCAAGAATAAGATATTGGTTGTAATCGATGATGAAATGACTTTATTTGCCAATAAAAAGTTTTTAAATTTCCATGTTATTACTGTGTTGAGATGCATTTGAAGGCAAAAATTCTGGTTGTGTCACGGATGTCCGGTAACGGGGATCCAGGACATTACACTACCCAATGCCCCTGCTAGCCTCTACTTCTCCACTATCGTCTCGGATGTCACCAACCCTACTATCCCCTTTCCCTTGACCACTGTTGGAGCCATGACCAATTGCTGATCCTCTTTGTGGTCCGAGGTGGAGGTCTCACTCCCCGAAGAAACCCTAGACATCTCGTAAAATATATAAAAGAGAATATATATTTACCTTGATGTGATAGCTACGGTAGGAATTTTTCACTGTAAAAAAAACGCTTGGCCGCGACTGCTAGTTGAGCCGCCCAGGAGTGAAAGAAAAAATTTCTAGAGTAAAAGTAAAGAATGAGAGAATGGAGGGGGGGGGGGGGGGGGCAGGGGGTGAAATCTTATAGTGAATGAGGGTCGTCGTTTGGGCTTTTGAGACCTTTGGGCCCCCAAGACCAGTAAAAAGCCCAAGTGAACATCGAATACTAAGTGACAGAATACGTAAATGTGGAATTTCAAGCAACACCAAGAGCCTGTTGACCGGTCAACCTGTAACACCCCGTGTTAAAATATAATATATATATAAATATATATAAAGAGTATTGGAGTTACCCCTATAGGATTTCCTATGAGGGGGTTGTTTATAAAATATTGTGTAGTGGTGGGGGCCCACAGTGAGTACCTAGGCTGTTGAGTGCTGTTGTTGCAGATGTGATGCCGCCAGCTGGCCAAAGGGGGCCCACACGCAGAGGTCTTGCTACTTCTCCTTCGGGATGACGTGGCGCATGGCCCACGTGACTTGTGTACTCCCGGATGAGAGACAGAGCAGGGGAAAGGTGAGTATTTGTCCCATATCAAGATTTGAAAAGAATTAAATAATATTAAAATAATATAGCCAATGATCAAGAGTCACCAATTCGGTTAGCCACCTTTTGGAAGGCAGCCTGTGGTGGGCAGTTGTACTACATAGTATCTAATTTGTCTTCTAAATTGTATAAATTGTCTGAGCTAGGGGCAGGGGCGTTACAAATGGTATCAGAGCCGACTTTCGACACCGAGTATGGGGTATGTCTATATAGTCAGGCGGAGGATTCTGGGACTATAGACTCAGTCGGGCGGTGGATTCCGGAACTGTGGTGAACCCTCAATTAAATATGGGACTATTATTGATCGGGCGGTAGATTTCGGGATCATAATTAGTCAGACAGATAGAAGGGTGGCTTAATTAAATCTGGGATTATGATTGATCGGGTGGTGGATTCCAGGATCATGAATAATCGAACAGATAGAAGAGCAGATGCTCTACAACGGCTAGAAGGGAGATCCCGCACTAGATTGTGCATGCCTGTGCTCAGCGAGGACGCTGATTTCTGAAGGGGGGTGTCTGTAACACCCCGTGTTAAAATATAATATATATTGTATATATATATAAAGAGTATTGGAGTTACCCCCATAGGATTTCCTATGAAGGGGGTTGTTTATAAAATATTGTGTAGTGGTGGGGGCCCACGGTGAGTACCTAGGCTGCTGAGTGCTGCTGTTGCAGATGTGATGCCGCCAGCTGGCCAAAGGGGGCCCACAAGCAGAGGAGCTGCTGCGTCTCCTTCGAGATGACGTGGTGCATGGCCCACGTGACTTGTGTACTCCCGGATGAGAGAGAGAGCAGGGGAAAGGTGAGTATTTGTCCCATATCGGGATTTGAAAAGAATTAAATAATATTAAAATAATATAGCCAATGATCAAGAGTCACCAATTCGGTTAACCACCTTTTGAGAGGCAGCCTATGGTGGGCAGTTGTACTACATAGTATCTAATTTGTCTTCTAAATTGTATCAATTGTCTGAGCTAGGGGCAGGAGCGTTACACAACCGCAAAAACAATCAGCTCCATCTCAGGATGCACGCCTGATCAAGATCAAATGGCCCAGATGTTGCCACGTACCTCGGAACCAAATACAAGAAAACGTATCCCCGAATGTGAAATTGGGGAAAACTCCATCTCAACATTCGCGCCTGATCAAGATCAAACGGCCCAGATGGTGCCACGTCCTTCGGAACCAAATTTGAGAAATCATGTCCCCGAATGTGAAATTGGGGAAAACTCTATCTCAACATTCGCGCCTGATCAAGATCAAACGGACTAGATGTTGCCACTGTAACGGCCCTACCCCTAGCTTAGACAATTTATACAATTTAGAAGACAAAGTAGATACTATGTAGTACAACGGCCCACCACAGGCTGCCTCTCAAAATGTGGTTAACTGAATTGGTGACTCTTGATCATAGGGAATAATATTTATATATTATTAATTCTAGTTTCTTACCGATATGGGACTAATCCCAATACCTCTCCTTCGTTCTTTCTCTCATCCGAGAGTACACACAGGAGCAATACCGAAGGTGGGCCCCAGCTTATATGAAGCCACGTCATCAGAAGTCAACATCCAAAGCAATGTTTGCTGTTTTTGTTTCAATTCATGTGGCCCCTACCTCCTTCTCACATTTAATTAAAAGTATGCCATCTACATACATTTCACCAACAACCAACTATTTTATCAACATATATATATATATATATATATATATATATATATATATATATATATATATATATATATATATATTCTTTGAAAATTTATGGGGTGGTACAACTACGTCCCTCAGAACCAAATCCGAGCAAACGTGTCCCAGAACGTGAAATTAGGGAAAACTCTGTCTCAACATTCGCGTCTGATCAAGATCAAACAGCCAGATGATGCCACGTCCCTCAGAACCAAATCCGAGCAAACGTGTCCTCGAACGTGAAATTGGGGAAAACTCCATCTCAACACTCGTACTTGATCAAGATCAAACGGCCCAGATGTTGCCACATCCCTCAGAACCAAAATCCGAGCAAATGTGTCCCCGAACGTAAAATTAGGAAAAACTCCATCTCAACATCCGTGCTTGATCAAGAATAAACGGCCCAGATTGTGCCACGTCACTCGGAACCAGATTCTGAGCAAACATGGCTCTGAGCGAGAAAATGGGGGAAAACATTGCCTAAAGATTCGCGCTTGATCAAGATCAAATGGCTCAGATTGCGCAGCGTCGCTTGGAACCAAATTCCAAATAACACGGCTTTGAGCTTGAAAATGGAGAAAACATCGCCTCAAGATTCGTGCTTGATCAAGATCAAATGACTTAGATTGCGCCATGTCACTCGGAACCAAATTCCGAGCAAACATGGCTCCGAGCGTGAAAATGGGAAAAAATGCCGGCTCAAGATTCGCGCTTGATCAAGATCAAACTGCTCAGATTGCGCCACATCACTCGGAACCAAATTCTAAGCAAACGTGGCTCCGAGCGTGAAAGTGGGGGAAATGCCTCCTTCCCGATGCGCGCTCACAATCAGACCGC
The DNA here is from genome assembly GCA_017893485.1 of Hemerocallis citrina. Classification (NCBI taxonomy): domain Eukaryota; kingdom Viridiplantae; phylum Streptophyta; class Magnoliopsida; order Asparagales; family Asphodelaceae; genus Hemerocallis; species Hemerocallis citrina. The sequence continues at coordinate 416,161,072 of CM030358.1, read as the reverse complement.
CTAGATTGAGCCACGTCACAAACGCCAAATCAGCTGTCTGATCGTTCAGAGAATCGCGCCAATGACGTGATCGACGCTCCAGATTGTGCCACATTAGTAATTAATTGATTATTATTTTATTTTCATTATTAAATCAAATTAATTATTTAAAAATTGAGAAAAATAATTTAAAAAATCAAAAAATTAACTAAAATTCTAAAAAATAATTATAATTCGGGAAAAATATTTTTGAGCTCCTGCAAAAATAATTATTAATTAGAATGATTAATTAATACTTCTTGAAAATAGATTGTTACTTCACAAAATTGAATAAATGATTCAAAAAATCATTAAAAATTTAGAAATAATCACTGGAAAATCCAGAAGATCCCATAAACACACCTGAGTACACGGTAGACTCAATTAAATGTTGTTGAGCCCCATGTGCAATTCTAAAACTCCTAAAGAACTCCGATAAATTTTCGTACGCCATTAAAATCAGAAAACTACTCCCCAAAGGCTATTAAACTCAATCTTCGAGAGTGAAGGGCTTGTGATATGGTTAAAAATAGATTAAATCGAGACACCGTTCAAACCGAGCACGAATCTTAAAGCTCTCAGGGGTAAAATGGTAATTTTACCTGCCAACGGGTCTAAAACGAGAACTGGGTCTCTCTACAAAGCCCAGTAACCCAAAAACGAATCTATCCTATTGGGAGTGGGTGGCAACCCGTTTCAAACCAGCCCAAATATTTAATGAGTTATTTGAATTCGTGAGTATCTCTAAGAGGTGGTTTAAACCGCCTCTCTTATCATGAAACGATTTAAACTCTACATCTTATCCAAAAATACTGTCTACATCTTATCCAAAAATACCGCGACATAGAGATAAATGATTATCTCTAAACTGTCTCTAAAAGCCACTATAAATACCCCTCTCCCCCCACCATAAAAAGGGCAATCAATATTTTTTCACATAAATGCTCTTTCATAATCTTCTTGATTATTGACTTGAACGTCGGAGGGTTCGTCGCCAGGATCCTTTCCGGTGTATCGAACTTTTTACAGTACAACGACAGTGGCAAGAAACAGTCAAATGCCGGTGAAAAGTCAACATGTTTGCTTTTATTATTTCCTAAAGAATCCACAAATACATATGTTTGTTTTCACACCAAAATCAGCAGCAACATAGAGAATTTTGAAAAGTTGGGGGGTGTGTTTAGAGAGAACAAAATTTTTGTTCATTTTCAAACTTTCTTGTACAGAGGAGGATTTGTTGATTTGGAATTCAGTGGTCCTAATTTTTCCTGGTGGAATATGTAGCATAGCCAACGGAAGATTCTTGAGCAGTTGGATAGAGCCATTTGTACATCAGAATGGATGTCTATATTTCCTTCCATTCATGTCAAGCATTTAGTGCGCATAGGGTCAGATCATAGACCGGTCCTTCTCTTAATTCAGATTCAAAACCATTTAGGTTTAACAACTTCTGGATGCTCAGGCAGTGGGAGGGAGTTTTCCTCGGTCCGAGTACTTCAGCACATTTCCAAATTATTCAAGCAGCGAAGGCATTGTCTGCTAGAGCATCATGTGCTCATGTGTTCTATATCTGTATCGTTTGTTCTGCTTTCTACTTTGTTCTATTGTAGCTCGTGGTTGTATCTGACTCTATGCTTTTCTGTGCGTTAGATGTGGTATTTTGGTCTTTGGGATCTATATAATTAGTACTACTTTGTTCTTTAATATCCCATTAATGAAGCGATGACTGGGTCATCTTTTATTAAAAAAAATAACTTCTGGTTGGGAATACCTGAGTTAAGACGAGTTAATAATGGTGCTTGGCATGAGCAAACTACTGGTAGTGCTACAATGAAGATCTTTAAGAAGATTGTAGCTGTGAAATTGGCGGCGTTAAAAGATTGGAATCGAACCTCAGTTGGTATTATTAATGAGAAGCTATACCAGATTTCTGGAAAATTAATAATTTTGCGGAAAAAGGGAAGGTGAAGGAATTGTATCTGATGGGCGCCTTCTTTATCGTTTGTTGAAAAGTTAAAATATGCATATTTTAGCAATTTTTCTCCCACTATCGTTCGCTAAATACTCATTTTTTAGACAAGTTATGAACAATTGATTGCAATATTTTGCAGCAAAATATAGCAATGGCCAAATATAGAAAACAGAATATCTTCTTCCGTCTCTGAATTTTTTTCAATATTAAAAGACGACAGACGGAAGATCTTCTTCCGTCTGCAAATTTTAATGAAGAAAAGTTGAGAGACGAAAGAAGATCTTCTGTCCTGTACTTTTATTATTTTTAGAAATAATAAAAGAAGAGAGACGGAAGAAGAAATTTTTATTATTTTTAAAAAAATAATAAAAGCTGAGAGACGGAAGAACTTATTTTTATAAGATTTTTTTTTGGTTAAAGGTCCACATAGATTTAATTAAAAAAAATTGCCTCAGATCTTCCGTCTGGGCAATTTTTTTTTCCTAAATTTACAAAAATGCTACTCTTTATATACGAAAATGGCATTATAAAAATAAAAAAAATCTTGGAGACCCTATTGCTTTCTTCAAAACTTTTATTTTCATTACGAAAATGCCATTGCTTATTTACAAAAATGTTATTTTCAAAATTTTAAATAAAAAAAATTGTTACTCTTCTATTTTTTTGGCTTTAACGACTGCAACGCTCTCCTTCTTTCACTATTTCCTAAATTCTATATATGCATATTTTAGCATCAACGATAGTTGATGCTCTGAGGAGGCTAGAAGGATGCTTGACATTTCTGCTTAATACAATTACTTAGAGCATTTCTAGTCGCTTATACTCAAATTTTCCATATATGGGGTTTTAGAAAAAGGAAATTTGACTTCTTCTTTACTCGTTTAGACTCAAAATTTGAAAAAATCTTTTTTTAAATGGACGGACACTTGATCATTTTTTGTGCCAATAAAGTTTTCAATTTTTTGTTTTGTTTATTGATAAGGGACGATGCATCTAAAATCATCCCATGTAAGAAGAAAAAAAAACCGCAACGGACGGTAGAACATTAAGTTTCCTATATATATATATATATATATATATATATATAAGTCACGGACGATATATGAAATATCATCCCATTAAAATTTAAAAAAGTCAACAGACGCAAGGAGATCTTGCGTCTGATAATTTTTATTTTTATTTTTATTTTTATTTTTAAAAAGGGGACGGGATATGTAATCCCGTTCGATTAAAAATTTCCAATTTTTTTTTTAAATGCAGCGACGGGACATTATCGCATGTTCGACATGGGTGGGGGAATCTTTCACATTGGACGCGATATAAAGCTTCGTTCAACACTGTTTTTTTAAAAAAATACTTTTGGAAGGATGACAAATCATGTATCGTGTAGAACCCCGTATTTTCAAATATTATTTTAATTATTTGAAAATGAATTTAAGTAATTTTTGAGGATTTAAATAAATATTTTCTAAGAAAGTTATCTTTTGTACACGTGCAAAACACGTGCAAATGACTTTTCAGAAGTTTGAAAATTTTAGTTTTCTTTATGAAAAATCATTATTTATTATTTGAGAATTATTTAGTATTTTTCCAGATTTTTCTGAAATTAATTAGTACTATTTGCAATTTTTGAGAAAAGAAGGACTTATTTGCAAAATTGACAATTTTGAGGGTTGAAGTGCAAAACGTATTTACTGGACATTCCGATCAGTATTTGTTGAGGTTTAGAAATATATTTTCTATTAGATCCTAATTTAAAAGATATTTGATTCAGTTTTCAAGAATACAATTATATATGTAAGATGTACTTTTAAAAGGATTATTTTGCAAAGAGGGAATATAACCCTAATATTCACTCCGGCATATTTAAGGGAAATTCTTCCCAGCCGTCATTGAGTATATTCAGATTTATTGAGGATTCTTTGAGGAGCACAAAGGAGGATTCTTGGATCTAGCAAGGAGAAGCTTTTGTGGATTTTCTTCAAGAACAATGTGAGTTGGTTTGTTTTGTTTTGTTTGCTTTGTTTGATTTGAATGATGAATGAAGTAAGATCTTTGTTATGCCTTGTTTGTGATCGTTACATATTGATTTGTTAGTCTTATTGTATGTATGGCATGGATCTATTATTTAATATGGAGGATGAGAACCTTATTGATATTTGGATCATGTGTGAGAAATGTTAAGATTTGTTGAGGAAATGTTGATCTATGAGATCGTATTGTTGGGAGACATATTAAGGACTGATTATGTTGTGATCAGATATTAAACATCTGGAGCTAGTGATTACAAACCAATCTTAATTATATGTTGAGGAAGACATCTAGTTTTGTTGAGAAAAACCCTAATGGGAGGATTGAGAGTTTAGACCATGAGAATATGAAATTTGAGTATTTGTTTGATAGAGAAATGTATCCATGATGGAGATTATTGAGAGTTGTTTATTTGCCTGGATACAAGTTAATTTTATGATCAGTGAATCTTTAGAAAACTTCAGTATGATTTTTTGTGTTCAGATCTGTAGCCGACAGTCGACTGGTCTACAGAGCAGTCGACTGGTTCGAGCCTACTGATGTACTTGTAGTCTTTGAGACTTGTTCGGGACAGTCGACCTAGACTGAGGTCAGTCGACTGATCTTCTGCTTGTATTTTGCTCAGTCTTTTCGGGATAGTCGACCGATGACCTTTCAGTCGACTCAAATACTTAGAATATTTTTGATGAAAATTATTTGTTTTTGTCTCGGGGCAGTCGACTGACTCCTTGGTAAGTCGACTGACCATGCCTTAATTTATTTTTGAGAAATGTTGGATTATGTCCTCTGGACAGTCGACTGGTAAGATATGCAGTCGACTGGTCCTGAAGGATATTGATATTTTGTTCAGTGTTTGATTTTGAGACATTTTGTTCAGCATATAATTTTAAGATGTTCAGTTCAGTATTCATTTTGAGATGTTCAGTTAAGAACATGATTTTGAGATATGTTGTTGAGCCACTTGTTTAGTGGGAATTTGTTCAGTTATTTGTTTTTGAGTCTCTAGAGGTAGGTGACCCTAGTATACCGGTGTTTGTTCAGTTATTTGATGAGGCCCATTGAGGCAAATTTTCAGTTATTCAGATTTTTAGTCCGGTAGGGTACACTACTCTAGGAGATTTGTTCAGTAACCCAAACTAATAAGGACAGGCATTAGTAGTGTCATGACGAATGAGAACTTGAGTTATGCACCTCAGTATGGCTTTTGATGTAGGATTAGTCTCCTGAATTATCCAAGTAGTTAACTTGAGATGTGTGATTTATCTCCGGAATTATCCAGGTAGTTAACCTGAGATGTGAGGTATTTCTCCGGAATTATCCAAGTAATTATCTTGAGATGTGGGATTGACCTACGGAATGATCGGAGTCGAGGCGACGCTTTTGGGATATTATTGTGATGACGAGTCTATGTTTAGATGTGGGATGGTCTCCTGAATTATCCAGGGGAAATACCTGTGATGTGGGATCAATCTCCGGAATGATCAAGCATGGGCAAATTATCATAGTTTATCTTCATCTCTTAGTAGTCATCGTTGTCAGCATGTAGCCACGATGTTTTTATTGAATCACTTTTATGCATTTGGATTTCCTGACTTTACACACTTGGCTTTTGGTTTTGGTATCACCCTTTATTCTTTTGGTTACTACTTCGTACTTTGGTGTTTGATGGTTATTCGTTGGATATTATGTTTTAAGTTCATTTGTGTTATTTGTCTGATTTGTTACCACTCACACCATTTATGGCTGACCCCGTAGTTTTGGGGGTTAGGGTTCAACTCTAGCCTCACATGTTGCAGGTTATTGCCTAGATGGGAGGTTGGATGCTTGAGTGGGCAGTTTGAGATAATTGGATTATTTAGTGTTTGGTGTAAAATTGTAAAGACTTATTTGAGATCATTATTGAGTTGTAAATAAAGATTAATTTGTGTTGAGATGTTCAGACTTCCGCTGTAATTGAAAAATTTGTTGTAATAAAAGAAAGAAAATCTTAGTGAGTTTGGTTGTGACTATTGTTGTATTGAAGTGGATTACTGGGATTTCGCCACTTATTTTCTAAGCTCTCATATTAGAAATTCGGGGCGCTACATATCGTCCCTCGAATATATTTTTTTGGCTACTCCGATACTACCCTTCACAGTTCATTTGGGCCTCAACTCAATATATTCACAGTATTTTACAGCCTTCATACAAACTCATCTCTCACTCCGCTTGCACGGTCCAAAAAAATATTTTTTTTTCAATTACCTTTTCTGAAATCCTTCTCCTATATATATAATCAAGAACATTATGTCGATCTGAAGATTAATTGGTAGGATCAAATCAAAGAGTCAAGCCGGTTCAGATCATGCCTACAGAGAAAAGAACCCGAATCAAATACTCCATATGTGGATCTCAGTAATCCGACAATATAGAAACGGGTTGTCAACGACTGCCTTCATATTTGTAAGCATATTACCGTGTAACGCCCCGAATTCCAAAATACACTGAATTCGAGATTCCATAGGATCTTTACACTTCATTTAGTACAACTTTACAAGAAAATTTGAACTTTTCACTTTATATCAGAGTTTACATGAAAGTTTACTCTTTACATTGCACAGTGGAAGTAAAATTACAACATTTAAATAAAGTACAACAACATTGAATAATCTTTAGGCATCTGTTCCTATTTAATCTTTACCATATCATTTACCCTGCATACAAAACTGTGGGTACGTCAGTTTATTCAACCGACGAACATTATACACGGCCATCCTCTCTATGCCGGAAATAGTATAACTCATTTTCCATATTTAACAAACACAAACTTGTCACATATCAAACTAAAGGGAATACCCTAATGATGTCGTGTTGTGATTGTGCACTTAATCCTTAATGCAATTATTTTTATTATAAGACACTAATGCACACTTGTTCGGATTCTATGCATCCCATACTACATAGGTCCGAGGGCAAGCCTCTTATTCGTTCTTCATCTTTGTAGGGTTCAATCCCTCGTCATGTCTTAATCTACTACTGTAACTACGGTAAGTATCCTAGATGATCTATGAGTACAAGCTCGTGTACAGAAAATCTGGAGGGGAACCCCACGCCATGTCTTGACTCATCAAGCATGCATTCTGTGGCAATTCAGCCTCCTTCATGGCACACGATCCTCTTGTGGTCACCAAACATCCCACGAGCGTGGCTAAAGTCTGATCATTACTGAGTAGTGCCCACGCCATGTCTTGACTCATCAAGCATGCATTCTGTGGCTCACACCCACACCGTAAACTCTAGCTCTCATACTTGTGTTTTTCTCTCACTTTCATTACATCTCCACTATGTACTAATCCTTAGTTTTTTATTAGAATCATGAACAAAATCAAAGCTCTAGAGTTAGCCTCTCCACTAAACCGGACTTATTCATTCATTCAAACATGACCAACCTTAGTCTTTCATTTCAAATTTCATTTCATTTCTTTCCAATTGCCGGGGGAGACTTAGCTACTCTTTTGTTTCAATTCCAATTCACAATTTCCAAAATTGAGCGTTTCCAGCTCATAAGTTCATCTTCATAATCATAACAGATTTTCTTTTTCAATAGCATGAATTCCTAATTTATTCGTGAGTCCATAGACATGGAATTATTTCATCAAATATCAATTTCACATTTAAATTACATCAGTAAATGAATATTCACATTTCATAAATTTCACACTATTCTCCAATGAGAATAATTCACATCACATCACTACATATAATTTATATTTTTATTACACTTCTGTTCTAGCATTTTATTTCAAGTCCTTTTTTGCAAAGTGCAAATTTTCATAACATACAAGTGTGGAACCATAGTTCTAAATTATACATTTATTCTCAAAAATACTCCATCTCATGTAAATAATTCTCAAATTATTTTTCATAAATCCCACATATTTTTTCCATAATTTTTTAATCATTAAAAATCCCAAAAAAATATTTTTTTCCCACAACACAAATTCAGCCGAGACCAAGGATCGAACCAGCGACCACAGGGAAACCAACCGAAGGCACAGGCCACTAGGCCGAACGCAAGCGTTATGAAGAGAGGCTGAGAGCATCAAATGCTCTCGGCTGCAGTTATTTTTATTGTTCAAAAACACGAAATAAAAGTATGGTGCTAAGAGGATTCGAACTAGCAACCTGAGACACCGAACCCACTGTAGCAACTAGGATCATCCCGACCACTTGAGCTATAAGCTCAGGTTGTCTTAGTTCAACCCGAAATCTAATTTAAATCGATGTTCTCTGTTTAGTAAAACATTTCGATATTCAACGAACTCTCATTTAATTTTACTCTTACTAACTTACTGTAGAAATTCCAGATTAATTATTCTCATCATAAATTATACTCCAGTAAATAAAAAGTAATTTTTTTAGTAATTAAACATATATCTACCATACAATTTGGTTAAAGTGTAAGTTACCACTATTACATTTTCTTTTTCGTCATTTCTTATCAAGTCTAACATCACTAATCTCTTTATTAGCAATCTTCATCATCAATTCTCTGTTTTTAAATCATTTCACAAACCCCCAAATTATATTTTTAGGTCATCCATACACATTATCACAATAGTCTATTTAAGCATTATCACAATAGTCTATTTAAGCACATAAAGTGACATTTTCAATCCACTAGTTTTGCATATAATTCGTGATGTTAATAATGAAGTTTTCTTCAAACAATCCATGGCTATAATCAATTTACTCACAACTTAATTTTAATGATAGAACCACATACAATTGTATCTCCACATTTCAATCAATCATTAGGTCATTTTTTTCAATTAAAAGTGTACTCTTAATAATCTTTTTCATGCGTCATTCTTTCAATTCAAATCTAGCATGCTTCCTAATTAGAAATATAGAAAATTTAACCACCTTAATTGGAGAGACTACACTTAGCAACACCTCCTAAACCAATGTCCTTGCAAAAGAACGATCTTCCTCCTTGATGCGCGCACACAAGCCTCCACAATGCCAACCCGAGAGCTCCTAGTGCCGGCCTCCTCTTTGATGCAAGCACAAATCCACACAATCTCTCAATCTTTTAACTCACTTGTTAAACTACTAGCAATGTATTTTTAAACTATAGGTTTGGAGGAAATAATTAGCACAAGAATACTAGGCAAAGGGGGGGGGGGGGGTTATTTATACTAAAAATTTGGGAAAGTGGAAGGCTAGGATTAACTTAGGAGTTAGGATTAAAAGGCTAGGATTCAAGGAGGAGTTACAATAACCAACCATGATCAAGTAACCACCACCCATGACTCCACTTGAATTTTCCCTTTTCCCTCCAAAGATCAAAACCGGCCATGCTTAAATGGTGCATATTGCACGTGTACGTGCAATGCACGTGCATGCATTAGCCTCCAAAAATTTGTACATTATATTTTACATAAAAATAATCTTTAAATTGTATTCTACATTACAAGTTGTTTTTAAAAATAAAAATAGCTCATGGGCTTTAGTTTATGGACCAAAATAATAAGTTTAAAAAGATAATAAATAAAATTAATTTAGGCTTTTTTAAACAAAGGCTTTTGTCTATTTGAAAAAAGGGCTTTATATAAAGAGCACATATATAAATATCTATACTCATCATAATGAAAATAATTAAAAGATTTAGTTCTACCAAAAATATTGCACGTGCACATTACGTGCAAAATAAATAATTTTCATTAAATGAAAATCGGGGCATTACATACCGAGCACTCTTCTGGTGGTTTTTGTAATTTTAGGAAAAATTGGAATGGTCCAATTAAAGCATACATTGTGTGCTCTCACTCCCCACCAGTGAAGCAAATAATTGATAGTGCAGGGTGACCATTTTTTACAATTGATACTGAAAAGTCATCTCAACGATTAGTCAAGGCCTTAGTTGAGAGATGGTGGGATACTACCTACACATTTCAGCTGCCGTTTGGCGATTTGGGATTCACCCCATTGGATTGGGCAATGCTAATAGGAATATCCATCGGAGTCGGTGAAAAGCCTTTGTGCAATGATGAAGAATACCTTTTCGAAACAGTGAAGACCCGCTTCTTTCCTAAAATAACTGAATCTGATTGGAAATCTCAGGGAATAAGTTGTTCGTTTCTGAAGAAGTATTTTCATACCAGTATAATTGAGAAAGCAAAAGTTGATAATAATGTAGCTATTTCAGTTGCACGCACAATCTTTATGTTCTTCTTTGGGGAGTTTTATTTCTCCAATGCTGCTTCAGTTGTAAGTTGTGGATGGCTTGCAGCACTTGGAGATCTTACTAAAGTGGGCACATATGATTGGGGTAGTCCCGCACTGGTACTGTTGTATGTCTCTTGATACATGTTGAAGAAATAAAGTTAAAGCTTTTAACGGCACATGGCAAGTACTAGAGGTAACATTTAATTAAATCGTTATTTAATGATATAATAACTACAATTTCCATATCAGCTAATTGAAACTAATTAAACTTATCTGCTTCTCAGTATTGGACTTATGAATACACACTTATATATGTTCCAATAAGTGCACCACCGGAAAATACTGCGCACATTACCAGCCAGCGACAAACGACCCAAAATTGCTTGTTGGAATCACAGCAAATTGGAGATAAGAAGAACGGATCAAGTTAGATACAATATATCTATCGCCAGATATCAATTGGAGATGCGGACTTCGGCATCTATTATATGGCGACCCTATTTAGGATCGTCATTTAAGTTCGAGCATGATATTGTACATGCATCTATAATGTCTCGACATCGAGTTATCTTCCAATTTTACGATGAGGTGAAAATCCATATTCTGGTGTAAATTTATATTTTATGACCTTAATTATAAAGTTTGAAATAATTTGTAAAGTTAATATATATGATACAGGGTGTATGGTATCTCGGTGATCGTTGTTATCGCCAATTGACTAGGATTATTGCTATCCCAAGAAACCCACCGACTATTATGTCTTGAATACCCCCACAAGATGTTAGTCTACCAATTGATGCTACTCAGTTGGTCCATCCTGTACAAAAATGTTTATACGATCAATATTGGGCTATGGTATCAATAGGTGTTATTATGAAAACACTATCGCATGCTGCAAATATTGATTTCATTGGACTAGTGAGTATGAGTGATCCTACTGCTCAATTACCAGAATCTTCCCCCCAATGTTGGGCACTGGCAGAGTATACAACACAAACCTCCTTTGAAAGACTTATCAAGTACGATAAGTGTGTAGAGGAATTACCACTTTTTAGTGGTGGTATAGTTACGAGAAGTTTCCCACAGGAATCTTTCGAGTTTGAGCCGCGAGGCACACTATTTTATGTGAGCAGATGTTAAATATATATATATTTTTAGAATAAATTATTGAAATAATATAACACTGTATTTGCTATTGAAATCTGATTGTTACAGGAGGAATTATACCAACGCTGTCAGGAAGCTTCGAATACTGAGGCTCAGCTACAACGTATCATTCTGTTAGAAACAGCGTTGAAAGATTCTATTCCCACTGAAGTAATTTCTCGTAGAAGATCTGTATCTGGCGACCAACCATCCTCGTCACGACAATAGGGGTTGTAGCAGAATATTACAACTAAAATACCAAGACTTCTAATTTTCAACTATAGGAATTTGTACCGTGTACATAATTCGATGAAGAAGAATAGTGGGTTTCTGTATTTATATCATGTGTTGAATATTGATTTGCATTGTAATTATATCATGTGTCTACTTGAAGAGGTTAACAATTAAATCATCTCTATCAATTCCTACATCATTAACTCGGAAATAAAATAGCATGTTTACATTGAATGAAGACAAAGTAGCATGTCAGTCCTATCTCTCACTTCCATCCATATGAGAATCTTTCAACACAAACCTCCAACGTACCATGTCATTCCAACTCAAGCATTTATCCTATATTAAACTTTTTTGACTGTGAGAATATAACTATTATCTCTCATTTCAACACAGTATGATATTGGACCGGTCTATTTAACTATCAACATCTGGTTTGAAATACAGAACACAATCATAAGACCAAAAACTCATCTTCTTCTCTTGTTTCGTTTCTGTGATGGTTAATTTCAGCTCTTCTTCTAACTCAACTTCATCAGACGAAGAGAATGAGAATCTAGCAAGAATTGTTAATAGCCGTATGCAATTATTTTTGATTCCCGTTCAACAAAGCCAACATACAAATCACCGCCAATATATTCGACGCGGAAGAGAAGATGGTGATAGGCGACTTCGAAGGGATTATTTTTCAGATAATCCCATTTATGGCGACTATTTATTTTGCCGAAGATTTCGAATGCGTCGAGACATTTTTCCTCGAATACTTGAAGCTACTGTAAGTTATGATGAATACTTTCTTCAACGACAAGATGCCACAAAAGCATATGGTTTATCTCCACACAAAAAAATTACTGTTGCGGTACGATGTTTGGCACGCGATCATCTGCAAATGCAGTTGACGAGTATGTACGAATCGGAGAAGCTACGGTTCTTAAAACACTCCGTAGGTTTTATGTGGCAATTATTAATGTATTTGGGCCACAGTATATGATATGGCTAAAAATAGGGGTTTAATCAAGACCGTCCAAATGGGGCACGAATCCCGAGATTCAGGGGTGAAACGGTAAGTTTACCTACAAAACAGGTCTGAAGCGGGTACTGGGTATCCCTTTTCGCAGATCCAGTGATCCGCGAACGGATCCACCACAACTGGGTGCGGGTTTCAACCCGCAACAAACCCGGTCCACCAGGATAGGATTAGGGTTTCTGATTAATATTAATCAACGGCCCTGATTCGTATCTATCCTTTCACTGGGGATTAGGGATTACATTCCTTATCTGTATACACAGGAATTACATGCCTAATCTGTTCCCTGAGATGCCTATAAATACCCCCCACCCATCTCCATTAAGAGGTAATCAATCTTTCACCAGTTTTGGCGCTCTTTCATAGTCTTCTAGATAACTGACTTGAGCGTCGGAGGGTGCGTCGCCGGGAACAACCCCGGTGTCTCGCACTTTTTGCAGGTGTACGGCAGGAATCAACGATCAGAACCCCGGCGAAACAGGTATACAGGTTTACTATTCAGTTTCCCTAAGGATCCACAAATTCTATCTGTTTGCCCCCACACCAAATTTAGCAGTAACAGATTGGCGCCGTCTGTGGGAAACTAACGAATAGAAACCTCTCATCTTCCCCAAAAACAGGTCTTCTCCAGCCATGCCGCCTCGCAAAGTCAGGTCAAGGGGGTCTAACCGAGTACCCAACCCTGACCAGCAAGAAGTCATTCCTGATCCCGCTCAGCAACAAGGGCAACTTCCCCCTACCGCGGAAGAGCCGCTCCAACAGAACCTTCCCCCTCCTGATCCAAAGGATCCTAACCCTTAGAAACAGCCTCTTCACCAAGAGAACTTCTCCATACACAATGCCTCCACTGACTCTATGGCCTCCCATCATCCCCGAGCCTTTGGTTGCCACAATGCAGCCCCCAAACGCCAGAAAGATGATGACCTCCGTCGTCATCTGGATGAAAAACAGGCTCGGGAGGAAGCCTCCCGCCAGCATGAGCGATCCCCTCGTCGCCGAGAGTACAGGAGGTCCCCCATCCGAAGAGGGAGGAAGGAGTCCCCCGATCATTACCGAAGAAGGCACTCTCCCGCAGGTCGGCAACAGCCCAGGAACAATGAGGCACCAATCACCCGTGCCGAGTTCCAGCAGTTCCAAGCGACCGTCCTGCAGGCCCTCAACCTCCGTCAGAATCCTATTGAGCCGAAGCTCCCATCCCCTCCTCCAGTCCGAAGCCCTCGCCGACGGTCCCCCTCTCCTCGACCCGCTCCTACCAACTCCAGGCGCACCCCAAGTCCTTGTCGTTCCCGAAGTTACCATCGCCGCAGCCCTCGCTCTCTCTCGTACGAAGACGAGTCCCGTGGCTCGGCAGATTATCGTCAGAGAGATGACACCATGAACCGCCGTCTTAATGAAGTAGAAAAGCTCCTGGGTCAGATAAACCGAGAAGAGGAGTTTAAAGGAAGGACCCTACGTCCGAGCCGACCCCCTTTTTCCCGGACCATAGTGGATGCACCCGTCCCGTTCGGATTCAAACCTCCCCAATTTGAGACTTACACCGGGGAGACTGATCCAGTTGACCACATCGAAAGCTTTAAGACTCTGATGCTCCTACATCAAGCTTCCGATGCCCTCCTCTGCAAAACCTTCCCCGCAACTCTCAAAGGACCGGCCCGAGAGTGGTATTCTCGTCTCGCCCCCTCCTCGATATTCTCCTTCGAGCAGTTCGAGACACTCTTCGTCACACATTTCGTGAGCAGCTGAAGGGCCGAAAAGACGAGCATCTCCCTATTGCACCTCCACCAGAAGAAGGGGGAAAAATTGAGAGACTACGTGAAGAGGTTTACAGCTGAGGCCAGATCCATAGCATCCCTGGACCAATCGGTCGCCACGGTAGCATTTCAATCCAATGTCCTCAATTCCAACCTCTGCTCCTCCCTCGCCAAGAAGCCACCACATGACTTTTCCGACCTTCTCCTTCGCACTGAAAAGTATATCCGGGCCGAAGAGGCCGAGCAGCAACCCAACTGGGAGGGGTCTATCTCCGGGTTTAAGAGAAAGGGAGCGGAAGAAGAAGGAGCCAAGAAGCTCCAGAAGGATAATGCCGGCCAGCGCCGACCTCCCCCTAGATTTGAGAAGTTCACTCCCCTCACCACAAACATCTCCGCCATCTTCATGGAAGTCGAAAAAGAAGGGGTCTTACCTCCAGCTCCCAAGATGAACACCCCCACCAAGAGAAGAGATAAAGAGAAATGGTGCCGCTATCACTGGGACCATGGGCATGACACCAACGACTGTCGTGCTCTAAGAAATGAGATCGAAGCCCTTATCCAAAGGGGGCAGCTGGCGAAATTCGTGAGAAAGGACCGAGCCGAGCTTCCTCCCCAGCCTCGGGGGGCTAACAAACGACCGGAACGAGAAGAGACGCCAGATTGTGAGGAAGAGCAAGTCCTCCACCTCATCCACGGGGGTCCAATGGGGGGCTCCTCGAACTCCTCTCGGAAAGCTTTTATCAGAGAAGTGAACTCGGTCCGAGCCACCCCTCCTCCCAAAGGCCTCGGAGTCCCCGTCACCTTCTCTGACGAAGATCTCGAGGGTGTCCGCACCCCTCATTGTGATGCACTCGTCATCAGTCTTCACATGGCCAATTTCAAAGTTGAGAGGATCTTAGTGGATAACGGTAGCTCCGTCAACATCCTCTTTCTCGACGCTTTCAAGGGCCTGAAGCTCTCCCGAGACAGACTCAAGCCCGCCGGCTATACGCTCCATGGGTTCACGGGAGTGCCGGTGACTATTGAAGGGGTGATTACCCTCGATGTCACAGCTGGCAAAACTCCTACTACCCGCACGGAGTCGATGGATTTCACGGTCGTAGATGTCCCAGCAGCCTACAACGTCATTTTGGGTCGGCCCGGCCTAGCCGCCCTTGAAGCCGTCCCTTCTGCCTATCATCTCAAAATGAAATTCCCCACCCGGGCCGGAGTAGGGGAAGTAAGGGGGAATCAGGAGCAGGCCCGCAAGTGTTATATGACCTCCACTCTCGGGCCCTTCCTCTCATTAGAAACACTGGAAATTCCCCAAGATGCCGCTCGGCCGACTTCCGAGCCGGTGGACGAATTGGAGGAGGTGCTCTTCTCGGAGCAAGAGCCGACCCACAAGTTCTTCGTTAGCAAGACCCTCCCGTCCGCCCTATACTCAGATATCGTAAAATGCATCCGAGCCAACCAAGACCTCTTCACATGGTAAGCTGCAGACATGCCCGGTATCTCCGAAGAACTCCTGGTCCACTGCCTGAGTGTTGATCCGGGGTCCAAACCGGTTCAGCAGAAAAGGCGCAAGTTCGCCCCCGAGCGTCAGCTCGCTATCAAAGAGCAGGTTGAAAAATTGTTGAAGGCCCGATTCATACAGGAGGTAAATTATCCTGAGTGGTTGTCAAACGTAGTAATGGTGAAGAAGTCCAATGGGACATGGAGAATTTGCATTGATTTCACCGACCTCAACAAGGCCTGTCCCAAAGATCCCTTCCCTCTGCCGAGCATCGACACTCTGATTGACGCAACCTCGGGACATGAGCTCCTAAGCTTCATGGACGCTTTCTTGGGTTACAATCAGATAAGAATGTTCCCCCCGGATATCCCTAAGACATCTTTTGTGACTGACCAAGGCCTTTATTGCTACAGAGTCATGCCATTCGGCCTAAAGAATGCAGGGGCAACGTACCAACGCCTCGTCAACAAGGTTTTCCAGGCCCAGATCGGCCGGAACATGGAAGTGTACGTCGATGACATGCTTGTGAAAAGCATCCGAGGCGTTGATCATGTGGCTGACCTCCAAGAAGCGTTTGATGTCTTGAGGAAGCACGATATGAGACTCAACCCGAACAAGTGTGCGTTCGGCGTCTCATCAGGGAAGTTCCTCGGCTTCATGGTTAGCCAACGAGGAATTGAGGCAAATCCGGAAAAGATCAAGGCCATATTGGACATTGCCCCCCTAGAAATGTCAAGGAAGTTCAAAGGTTGACTGGTCGCCTAGCCGCCATTGGGCGCTTTTTGTCGAAGTCCGGGAAGAAGTGCCTCCCGTTCTTCAAAGCCCTCAGGGGGGCTAAAGGATTTGAGTGGGGGCAGCAGCAACAAGACTCCTTCGACCAGCTTAAAGCTTACCTCGTCAATCCACCCCTCCTTAGCAAACCAATACCCGGCGAACCACTCTACCTCTACCTGGCAGCTTCCGAACAGACGCTCAGTGCGGTCTTAGTCAGAGAAGAAGAAAGGGTTCAGAAGCCCATTTACTATGTCAGCAAAGTACTTCGGGACGCCGAGCTCCGGTACCCGAAGATTGAGAAAATAGCCTATGCCCTGGTAATGGCCACGAGAAAGCTTCGACCTTACTTTCAGTCCCATTCGGTGGTCGTCCTTACCGACCAGCCGCTGAAACAAGTCCTTCACAAGCCCGAGACTTTCGGCCGCCTCATGAAGTGGTCGATCGAGCTGAGCCAACATGATATAACTTATTAGCCTCGGACCACGATCAAGGCTCAGGCACTGGCCGAATTCATAGTGGAAACAACTATCCCCGACTCCGGGCAAGCAATGAAGGGACCACCCGTCTGGTCGGTCTATGTCGACGGATCCTCTTGCAATGAAGGAAGCGGAGCAGGGGTCATCCTGGCAGGCCCAGATGACTTTGTCCTCCAATATTCCCTCCGTATAAACTTCAAAGCCTCGAACAACGAGGCCGAATACGAGGCACTCATAGCCGGCCTTGGAATGGCCCGGAATGCGGGGGCGCAATGCCTCCGGATCTTCAGCGACTCTCAGCTGGTCGTCAACCAGGTCCTCGGCGAATATGAAGCCCGTGACGACAGGATGGTTAAGTACTTGGCTAAAGTGAAAAGCCTCATGGCCCTGTTCGAGGAGGCCCTCATCCTCAGAATCCCCCGAGAAGAGAATGCTCAGGCCGATGCCCTCTCCAAATTAGCCTCCTCTTCCCTCCAAGGCCTCGAGCAAACTGTTCTGATAGAAGTCCTCCTGAAGCCGAGCATAGAGGACGATGCACTCGACTCCCTCGAAACAATGCCAGTCCTCCTCGAAGATAATTGGATGAAGCCCCTCGTCGAATTCCTAACTAACAGACTCCTCCCCCAGGATCCGAAGGAAGCACGAAGGATAAGAACCCGAGCCGAGCATTTTGTATTAATCGAAGGCATTCTGTATAAACGCTCCTTCACTCAGATAGACGGTCGGCCCTACCTAAGGTGCCTCTCCCCCCGGCAAGCTGACTACGCCCTGCAAGAGCTCCATGAGGGCATTGGCGGAGCTCATTCTGGCTCCAGAGCCCTAGCGCGCAAAGCGTTGAACTATGGGTATTATTGGCCCACTCTCCTACGAGATGCCGAACAACACGTTCGGCAATGTAGCTCCTGCCAGAAATACTCCGACATCCGACGCCTTCCACAAGCACCACTCGCCTCCCTATCAAGTCCGATCCCCTTCGCAATGTGGGGGATGGATTTACTAGGACCGTTTCCGCCAGCTCCCGGACAGCTAAAGTTTCTAGTCGTGGCAGTAGACTATTTCTCGAAGTGGATAGAGGCCGAGCCCCTGGCTACAGTCACCGAGCATAGAGTCATTCAATTCTTTTGGAAGAATGTGATCTGCCGATTCGGCGTTCCCCGGGTCATAGTTACAGATAACGGAACGCAATTCGCCGGGGCCGCCTTCCGAGCTTTATGTGAAGACCTCGCCATACAACACCGCTTCTCCTCCGTCTCACATCCCCAGTCTAATGGGCAGGCCGAAAATGCCAATCGACAGATCCTCTCAGGCATCAAGAAAAGACTAGACAAGTGCTCCAAGGGCTTGTGGGTCGATCAACTGCCGAACGTTCTGTGGAATTACCGCACCACGAAGCGGACCCCAACAGGTGAGAGCCCTTTTAATCTCACCTATGGGTCCGAGGCCCTCATTCCCCTAGAAGTTGGTATACCATCTCCTCGTTTGATAGCCTTTGACGAAAAGCAGAATGCTAGGGAGCTCAGAGCAAGCCTAGACTTGATAGACAAAATCCGAGAAAGAGCTGCCATACGGCAAAAAAGTTACCGAAGGAGAATTGAGCTCGCATACCACAAAAGAGTCCGCCCAACCAGCCTCAAAGAAGGGGACCTAGTCCTCCGAAAATTGGCCATCTCGTTCCCCGGACAGAAAGGCAAACTGGCCCCGAATTGGGAGGGACCATACAAAATCTCGAAAGTGATCCGTCCCGGTGCATACAAGCTAGAAGATCTTGAAGGCAGGGAAATTCCCAGGACTTGGAATGCCGACCATCTTTTGAAATACCAAGAGAAAGCGACTACGCTCCTCTAAGCAACTCGAGATGTCGAACCATTCCCTTCCTGTTGCTAGTAGTAATTTTTCCTTTATTTTTTTCATTGTAATAACGGCTAGCAACTTTAGAAGCAGCCGATCATTGGATATTAATAAATAAAGTTTTTCATATTTTTTATACTGTCGCACCTCTCTGCCCTTAATTCTTCAATCTCACAATGGTTCGGAGTCCAGCACTCGGCCCGACTCTTCTTCCTCGGCTCGCCCACAGACGAGCCGGGAGTAGATCGCCGTTCGAAATTGCTCCTGCAGCTGTTGAATGGATCGGAGTCCAACACTTGGCTCGATTCTACTTCGCAAGTTCGCTCCTAAGCGGACTAGAAGTAGCTCGCCATTCGAAACTGCTCTCACATCCCTTAAACTAATCTCACAATGGTTCGGAGTCCAGCACTCGGCCCGACTCTTCTTCCTCGGCTCGCCCACAGACGAGCCGGGAGTAGATCGCCGTTCGAAATTGCTCCCGCAGCCGTTGGATGGATCGGAGTCCAACACTTGGCTCGATTCTACTTCGCAAGTTCGCTCCTAAGCGAACTACAAGTAGCTCGCCATTCGGAACTGCTCCTGCATCCCTTAAACTAACCTCACAATGGTTCGGAGTCCAGCACTCGGCTTGACTCTTCTTCCTCGGCTCGCCCATAAATGAGCCGGAAGTAGATCGCCGTTCGAAATTGCTCCTGCAGCCGTTGAATGGATCGGAGTCCAACACTTGGCTCGATTCTACTTCGCAAGTTCGCTCCTAAGCGGACTACAAGTAGCTCGCCATTCGAAACTGCTCCTGCATCTCTTAAACTAATCTCACAATGGTTCGGAGTCCAGCACTCGGCCCGACTCTTCTTCCTCGGCTCGCCCACAGACGAGCCGGGAGTAGATCGCCGTTCGAAATTGCTCCCGCAGCCGTTGGATGGATCGGAGTCCAACACTTGGCTCGATTCTACTTCGCAAGTTCGCTCCTAAGCGAACTACAAGTAGCTCGCCATTCGGAACTGCTCCTGCATCCCTTAAACTAACCTCATGATGGTTCGGAGTCCAGCACTTGGCTTGACTCTTCTTCCTCGGCTCGCCCATAAACGAGCCGGAAGTAGATCGCCGTTCGAAATTGCTCCTGCAGCCGTTGAATGGATCGGAGTCCAACACTTGGCTCGATTCTACTTCGCAAGTTCGCTCCTAAGCGGACTACAAGTAGCTCGCCATTCGAAACTGCTCCTGCATCTCTTAAACTGATCTAACAAACGGACTTCTCCTATGGCTCGACTCTGTCTCACCGGCTCGTCCTCAAATGGGCCGGAGTTGGATGCCAATCATAACCTGCCCCGATACCGCCGAGCCGAGCGGACGAGGTACCGACCCTCGTATATGGCAAAAAATCCACCCGAGGCGAAACCACCGTTAGATCATCTCAGAAAGTGTGCTAGGGCGTGATGAGCGGATCTCGTTCAGCCACGTGTCCACAAAACGACAAGATAGTATTTTCTTGGGAAATGGACCCACCTCAAGATTCGTGTAAACATCAGACGGCCCTGATCGCTTCACTTCGCTCGGCGGAAGTCACCCCGGTCTTCAAGCTACGATCAGGCCACGTGGCCGCAGTCGATAAACGACTGCGCCTTAGCAGCCGAACTGAGCCGCACCTGAAGGGACCAGGCTAGGTTCAGAAGCACGACAAAAGGGAAAGTTTCGAGGCCAGGGGGTTCGGCGAGGCGAACACCAGCCTCGTGGTTCGTTTCGAGCCTACTCTAGTTAGCGCGACTATAGCACAAATAAGGAGACAGCCGAGAATAGTTCGGATAAAACAACTCCAATTCTATTAATAACTTTGACAGAGTTACAAAGTGGATTACAACAATAAAAACTTGCAAACGGGTTACAACAGCAAGACGCGACCCGTTTACTACTTCCGAGGTAGGGGTATGCTCCGGTTCAGAGACACTTTGGGACGGCGTTTCCTGACCCCCGAGCTCGTCTACAATCCGACGAACCGAGATGCCTCCTCGCCGCTGACCCTGACAGTCGCTCCGACCGAAGCACTGCTTGAAGACACCGCCACACCGCTTTGGGCATCGGCGGCTGACCTACCTACGATAGGAGTCCGGCTCGCCGCTTGATAGAACGTGATCCCTCGCTCGATCTCTTCGCGAGTGCACGAGGTGCTCCGGACGTTAGCCCTCACCGGCTGAGGCTTGAGCCGAGCAACTTCTTCCTCCAGTTCGACGATCCGATCCTTCAATGTGTCATCCTTCACTATCACCTTAAACCGAGGAAGTTTTGCCGAACCAGGGTACTCGGCACTGTCGGATATGACGCGGCGTAAGTGGGTCACTTCGATACTCTTGTCGACCGTCACCCTTTGCAGCTCTTCCACCTTCTTCCCTAAGACATCTCGTTCGGCCGAAACTCACGCCAGTTCCTCTTCCTTAGCGGATAGCTCGGTCTCGACTATCCGTAGGTGATGCAGCTCGACCAAAGCCTCGCTGTGCCTAATCTCTAAGTTGTGAAGTATCCTCCTCGTCAGGTGAACCTCACCCTCAAGACGGTCCTCCCGAGATCGCTTAAACAACTCGGCTCGGCGCAGTTCAGCCGGGGTGTTGTGGGTCATCTCGGCAATCTGAAATAAGAAAGGGACAGCATTGAAATTCCACACTACCGAGCCAAACACTTAGAAAAATTTCGAAGTCAAATTCCAGAGTCAAAACACTACGCCACCAAGCCAAACACTTTGATAAACTTCAGAGTCAAAATACTTTTCATTCACTAAAAAGCGGTGGCCAGTCCGCAAAAGGCATTACAATGCTCGGAAGAAAAAACAACAAAAACCACAAAAAACTTAACGGGGGGATCAGGGGTCCACCTTCTTCGTCGCGTCGACCACGGGCGCATCAACGGATGGCCTCTCGGTCCGCCCCTCGACCCGGCCGTCCGCCGCAGGCTCTTCAGCCTATTCCTCCTCGTCATCCCCTTCGGACTCGTCGCCCTCGCCCTCCTCCTCACCACCCGAAGGCGACCCTGGCCACAGGCGGTAGCCGACCCGCTCGAAGCCGGGGATTCGCTCTTGCACATGGTCGAGCGCTGTTTGATAAGACCGCTCCATGTTCTCGGCCATGTGCTTCTTCGCTTCGGCCTCGACCTCCTTCTCCACTTCGGCCCGGATCTTCGCCGCCAGGGCCTCCTTCTCTGCCTTCTCTTCGGCCAAGGACTTCGTCGCCGTGGCCAGCTCCTCGGCGGCCTTGGCAGCCTTGGCAGACTCCGCCTCGAGGCTCCCCTTGACCTTCTCCAGGTCGGCAACAAGGTCGGCCACCCGGACTTCCAAGGCCTCAGCTCTCCTTTGCTCGGCCTCGAGTTCTTTGACCGCCCTCACCTTCGCCAACCGGTCTTTGTCACTGGCGGCCCGCAATTCCTTCTCCTGCTCGGCGAACGTCTCGAGGAGATGGCCGAAGTGACAAGTGGCCTGCGAAGACAACAAGGAGCGCACTAAACAAACCGAGTAATAAACTTGGAAATTTTTTTTTTAGAAACAAGAAACGTACCGAGACGAGTGATCGAGCCACCTCATAGGTGTCGTCACCCACCGTCCCTGCCTTCAGCGCGGCTCGATTCTTCGGGGTCGCCAAGTGCTTGACGACCTGCACTGACATTTGCGAATTGCCGAGGAACCCATCATGGTTCCTCACTCGCCAGTTCGGCACGAACAGCTGCTTGTGCTGTTCGGTCAGAATTTCCTCGGCTTCCTGGGTCAGCGGTGGAGCCTCAATTGACAGAGCCGCGTTTATGTCGAAGGCCCCCTCAATCACACCGGGAGCCACGGAGGCCAAGGGCGCCTCGGCAACAACAACCTCGGACAGTGCTTCGGCAGTCGGAGGAGGAGGAGCGATGGTAGAGGCAACGGTGGGCGGCGGAGTCGAAGAGGCAGCCTTGGTCGCCCTCTTCCTCTTTCGACCCCCGATCAACTTGGACCTATCGGCCATCATTACGTTGAAATCTATCTTCATCGCCTCTGTGTCGGACAACAAAAAGGAAACAAATCAGGAACACGAACCAAAAACTTGAAAGAAAAACGAAAATAAATAAGATGTCAGGAGCATACTCGGGTCGATGGGGCTTAGGCCGGACCCGAACAAAACCTCCTCAGTCAAATACCTCCAACTCAAGATCGGAAGACCCATTATCTTCCTCGCCACATCCTCCTCGGGCTCAGATAATACAGGGTCGGCACGCGCGAATTTCGGCACCTCCACCTTCCAACGGGTCGGAATAATCCGAATCGCCTCGCCCCTTACTATGAAATACCTCTCCTTCCAACCCTTGATTGAGTCGGGGTTTTCTATAATCTTAACACCCTTCCTCAGCCCCAAGTAGTATCGATACTCCGTCTTATGCTGCCGGTTTACTCGATACATTCCTCAGAAGACCGTGAGATCTGGCTGTACCTCGGCTCGGCAGCACTGAAGCAAAAAGGCATTCACATGGCGCCAAGTGTTCGGCATGAACTGGGTCGGCGCAAGGCAGAACCAGCCAAGGATCTCAAGGATGAAAGGGTGCAGAGGGAAGCGTAACCTAGCATTCAAGGAGTCGACGTCAAACATGCACATGTCCGACGACGGCAGCTTAGAGTTCGCACGTACCCCGGGTCCGAGGAGGATCAACTTGTACTCCGGAGGAATCGCAAAGGCCCTCCTAACCCGAAGTAGGTCCTTCTCGGCCAACAACGTGATGAGCTCGTCGGCTTCGGTGGGAAGGACCGGGTTAGGTTCCTCGACGATCTTAGACTTTCCATAGATCGCCTTCTCCAGCAGGTCGCCCTGGTACTGCCTGACCCCCGAATGACCGGATAGGACAGAAGGATACCGTCCCATCTCGGGGGCTTGCTTCGGATTCTCCACAATCACCGCCACTACGGGGGATTGGGCTTCCACCCTCCTTTTCTTCTTCTACTTCCTCGTCTCGGCTATAGACGGTTCGGCAACCTGTTTATCCTTCCTCCGAATCTCCGACCTCCTCCTTTCCTCGCCTCCATCATCGCCCGAAGACGAGGCCCCACTCCCCGAGTTCACTCGAGACATCTCTAGAAAGATTAGTTAGACTAAGTGAACGACCTTTTGAAGTGACGTTCACGGTTGGAGTGCTCTCGCCGGAAATCGCCTGGCCCACGTGACAGCTAACAGCAACGCCTTGGAGAGAAAAGCTCCACTAGCAGAACTTAGAGATCGAAAGTAAAAACTTGAGAGTGAAAAGTAAGAAATGAGCTGGAGAGTGAGGGTGAAAGCTTATAACAGCTAACAAGTTGGGCCTCCTTGGGAAACGCAAAAAGCCCACTAAGAAGCCAAAGCGACAAGCGGAAAAGTTACGAAGTTACGAGAAGCAAGAAACTCTTCAGAAAACCAAGACAACGACTCGGCCGTCGGTATGCCGAGACGAGCCGTCGAGCCGAGCTATCGAACAGCCCGGCTGGGCAACCGAGCTACTGCGCTCCTTCAAAACGTCCAACTTAGTACCTCGGCCAAACACTCCTGATGCGCCGAACCGAGGTACCGGGGTACCGACCCTCGTATATGGCAAAAAATCGGTCCGAGGCGAAGCCACCGTCGGATCTCTTCAAAATTTGCGACGGAATTTGATGGACGGATCAGATCATGCCCC